>JASDDO010000004.1:345671764-346271764 GCA_030015575.1 Agapanthus africanus
ACCGGCCTCGGCTAGCGCATGGACTTTCTGAGCGAGTTCAAATCCATGGGTCCTGCACAAAACCGAGTACAAAGGAGTCAGCAACACAGACAATATACGAGCAAAAAAAAGCAAACCTAAACTTACCGACGAACTCAACGGGCTGAGTCCGGCCCAACTCATAACCCTCTCAGACAACAGCACGTCGTAGTGGGGGATGGGCTCCCACGAAGCCACTCTCACCACGGCGGGGTCACTGGACTGGTTCCCCGGCAAGTACTTTTCCCTCGACCACTCTGTAGGCATGGGCCAGTCCTCGCCCTCGGGAGGGGAAACGAAGAAGAACTACTTCCAGTCGTGAATGGAAGAAGGCAGGGCTACAACCCCCGTCCCGGCGGGGCCCTCTGGTCGCTTTCTGAAAGAGAGATAGACCCACCTCGGGTCGTCCGCTCGATCACCGGGGTGATTTTTGAAGACGAGGGAAGAATCAAGGAGGGAAAGGCTGAAGGGGATCGCCTGTAAGTTCAGGCGGACCAGGAACCCGAGGAGAATCCTCCACGAGTTTGGCACCTGTTTCCCCCAATCAGAGCAAAGCTCTGTTTAAATTTTGAAAATTCAAAAATTGAAGCAACGCTTCAAATTCCTTACGCTGCGCGCAACGTGCCACGTGTCAAAAGCTGACACGCCAGCGCAGCGCCCAAGGCAGCGCACCCAATCAGAGCAAGGCTCTATTTAAAGTAAAAAAAAAAAGAAGCAACGCTTAAGATGATCTGCGCTCTGCGCTGCGCGACACGTGGGAGCGCGGTTGCGCTGCTCTCTGCGCTGCGCGACACGTGTCAAGCGCGGGTGCGCTTGCGCCAAACAGAAAAATTCTGAAAGATCTTTCTGATCTTGTTAAAACAAGAAGATTGTCTTCTGTAAAGCAGAAGACCTTGGATCAAAGATCCAACGGTGGGAAAATATCCATAAATCACTCAGAGAAAGATCTCTTTAACTAACTTAACAAACTAATTGGCACTATATAAAGGCCCCTAGACCCTAAGTCTAAAACACATGAACACAGAGAGAAAAAGAGAGAAATCTTCTGAAAACTTTGAGAAAGAACTCAGAGAAAGAAAAAGGTAAAAACCTTTGAATAAAAGAAGAACTCTTTCTAAAAAAGATCATTGATCTAAGAACAAGATCAAAGATCTTCAATAAAAAAAATAATATATAATAATAAAGGCATTGCCTTTTGATGAACCACTTGTTTACCTCAATCGGAGCAAAGCTCTGTTCAAATTTCAAGGCGGGAAACGAAGCAACGCTTCTGTTTCCCCCAATCAGAGCAAAGCTCTGTTCTGAAAATTAAAATTAAAATAAGTGAAGCAACGCTTCAGATCCCCTGCGCTGCGCGCAGAGCGCCACGTGTCAAAATCAGACACGCCAGCGCAGGGAGCGCAGCGCACTCAATCAAGAGCAAGGCTCTATTAAATGAAGCGACGCTTCAGCTGACTTGCGCTGCGCGCCACGTGGCAGCGCAATTGCGCTGCGCTCTGCGCTGCGCGACACGTGGCAGCGCAGTTGCGCTGCGCGACACGTGTTAAGCGCTGGTGCATCTGCGCCAAACAGAATTAAAATTTTAATAAGATCTTTCTGTTCTTGTTAAAACAAGAAGATTGTCTTCTGTAAAACAGAAGCTCTTGGATCAAAGATCCAATGGTGGGGAAAATTCCCCAAATCACTCAGAGAAAGATCTCTTTAACAAATTTAACTAATTAATGGGCACTATATAAAGGCCCCTAGACCCCAATTCAGAGGGCATCAATCAATCAATCATCATCATCAAGATCGAGCAGAAAAGAACTCTGAAGAATTTGAGAGAACTCTTAAAAAAAAAGGTAAAAACCTTTAGAAAAAGAGAAGATTCTCTTATGAACAGATCATTGATCTAAGAACAAGATCAATGATTTTCAATAAAAAAGAAAAAGAAATAAGAACAGTGCCTTGCACTTTTTATGAACCACTGGTTCTTTGAAAAACAAGAAAAACTTGTTTTTTTTTAATCTAAAATTGATCAAAATATAAAACAGTGCCCTGCACTTGCAAAATTGGCACTGTTGCGCTCTTAGGTTGGCGCAAGCCACCAGAAAGTGCCACGTGTCAGCACCAGAATCACTTGCGCTATGCGCTTATAAGATAGAGCCTTGCTCTTTGAAATTGGCGCAACTCACCAGAGCGCGCCACGTGTTAGCAGCGCAAGCTCATCGCACTGGCGCTTGCGTGATACGTGTCATCACCACAAGCGCTTGCGCTCAGTGATTGGCGCAAAGCGCCTGACAAATGCACTGCATTGTTTACTGAAGGGCTAAGCCCAAATCAAAAAAGCTTAGCAGGCCAAAATAAATTGCAATGCAATAAAAGGGCAGAGCCCAAATAAAATAGATGCTCTGCATCAAAAAAGGGCAGAGCCCAAACAAAACAAAATGCAATGCATTAAAAGGGCAGAGCCCAAACAAAACAAAATGCAATGCATTAAAAGGGCAGAGCCCAAACAAAACAAAATGCAATGCATTAAAAGGGCAGGGCCCAAACAAAACAAAATAGATGCTCTGCATCATTTATGAAAGGGCAGAGCCCAAACAAAACAAAAATAATGCAGTGCATTATTAAAAAGGGGTAAAGCCCTAGTAAAGGCCTAACAGGCCAAATGCAAATAAAAATGTTGAATATTCAACTGGACTTAGCCTAGTCATGGCCGTAAGTCCTCAAACTAAATTGACTGAGCAAGGCTGCTCTCTCTTAAATCAATTTACATCCGGTTTGAAGGTACATCTCCGAACTCCTCTGACCCATATCGTTGTAATCCTTCAACGACATCAGAGAGGTGACGGGTCCCGACGACCACACATTGATACAGACTGCGGGGTCCTTAAACTCGTGGACCGAAACGTCCCTAAACTAATACTCGTCCCAAAATGGGAATGTTGGACCACTACGTCCCTAAACTGGCGAGGGACCACCATGTCCCTAAACTATTTATGGACCACTACGTCCCTAAACTGGAACAATAGAGCCCCCAAACGCTCTTTTGTCGGATCTAAACGATCCCGTTTAAGTTGATCTTAGCCTCAAACCTGGATAACGTATCCTTAAACATCCAAATGGACTATGAAACTCCAAATCAACTCTGGTTCAAGGGTACATCTCCGAACTCCTCTGACACCTGTTGTTGTAATCCTTCAACGACGTCAGAGAGGTGACGAGTCCCGACGGCCATATATTAAATGGATCACCATGTTAAGTCGATCTTAGTCTCAAACAGGACTAACGTATCCTTAACGGACGTTTAAGTTGATCTTAGCCTCGATACGGCTAACGTATCCTTAAACTAAAAACACCAAACCCAAATCTAAGTAAATACGGATTTGGACTAATCCACGTCCTACGGGCGACGACATTACTTAGTCTCCGTATACAACTACGGGCAAGCACAAACAAAACAAACACACACGACACGAAGTGAAATTCTGGAGAAGGAGAAAGTTGTTACCGCGATGCGGTAGCGTAATTAACTGCAGGGGCTTGCGCCTGCAGGGAAGAGCGTCCCCACAATAAAAAACCCCTAAAGCGAGGGGGAATCTGACGAAGTCTGCTACATCGGCCGCATCCATCTAAACCTCCGATACACGGTGCCATAAATCAACTTGGCATCTTCGGAGAGATAGACGGATAAAACCATATAGCATCTGCCCCGAATCTCAGGCAAGACGTCTCCACGTCGTGGCCGCCGTTCGGAGGGGAACAGATTCTGGCATGCCCGGCTGGACCTTTTCCTCTTTCCACTCCACACTTCATGTGTCGTCTCCGCGAACGAATCGCGGTTTGTTAATGGTTGCCTTTGGATTTCAAGTTACTAAGATTTGGTCTTTTGCCTAGCGCAGAAATCAAGCATCAATGGCCTCGAACTGCTCGAAGTGCCAATGCAACCGACGCTCCACCTCACCTGGAGGCGTAGCATATGGGCCTCAAGCGGCCTCCGTCCTTACTATGCCTGTGGAGCAAGTGACTCAGGCTACCACGGGCCTGTTCTTCGGAACCATGATCCCTCCAGCAAGCTTCACCATCCCTGTGCCCGCACCGGAGGCTTCAAGAAAGTCAGTCTTCGATCGACTTGCTACTCCCACGGCCCCTCTCGACGGGTCGTCCGATTCTTCAGTCTTCACCAGGCTGAGCTCGAGCACCAAAGGGCCTATCAACAAGACGGCTGCTCCCGAAGTCGCCAAGGCGGCTTCTCCTGTCAAAGAGTCAGTCTTTACAAGGCTGACTATTTCCGCTCCCGCTCAGAAATCTGCTTTTGACTGCTTGGACACAACTCCTCAACGGACGTCAGTCTTCAAGAGGCTGACACCGGCAACAGTCCCTCGCCAGAACAGAGGGCAAGAAGAAGCCGTCACCGAGCCAGTCCCAACGGATCGTCACGCCCGACGACGCCACTGGCACCGGATAAGGAAGACTGGGGGCAACTCCCCATATGGGATAACTCCACCAGCTCCAACGGTGGAAGTTAATGTTGCTGTTCCAACTGAGAACAACTTTAAGCTGCTGAACAGGCTACGCAGAAACTCGCCAACTGCGGTGCTCAAAAGATCTCCTCCACCGGTAGAGATCGCCGTGGAAGCAAAAAAGCCGAAGCAGTCTCCTCAATCGTTGTCCTCCAAGATCTACAAGACATGGCGACGAGTCCGAGAATCTGTGATTGATCCTAATTTCTCTCGCCAACACAAAAAGTCGAAAGGTCGGCAGGAAGAAAATCCCCCTGTCAAGCAACGAAAGGCGACGACCACTTGGGTGCCCAAAGCAATGGCCCCCTCAACTTCAACGGCCCATAAGAAAAGAAGGCCAGAGAAAATCCCCGCGCCCGCGGCAAATGCCAAAGGCGGTGAACCTAAACGCCCTAAGTCCGGGGGCATAATAGTCCATACTGTATACATGGCATCGGGAAAAGAGGACAGCTGTGCATCTATAGGTCATAGACCGCTTACACGGTCAGTAACAAAAGTGCAGGAGCAGCAGCAGAAGCTCCAAGAGATGATGAACGCGATGGCCGCACTTACTAGGCCAAAAGAAAACCCTGAAACGCCCTCGGACGAACGCCAGGAACAGGAAACTGACGCTGAGTTCCTTCGCCGGATATTGGAGAAGAAGGATAAAGATGCTGCGGAACAAGCAACCAACATAAAGAAAATGGCCCTCCTGTTCTAAGACATGGTGGGTATGATGATTCAACAAGATCCCCCTGCGGAAGATCCTCCGATCGTCCTTGAAGACGATAGGGGAGAAACATCAAATCCTCCACCGGCTCTGTCAACAGCCAAGGAGGAGGCAATCTCCAAAGCTGACCTGGACGAATATATAGCTCAGCAGATCCAGGTTCATCAGGCGACTGAAGCAGCCGGTCAGGTCGTAAAAACGGGGCGACCGTATCCGAGCTGGTACGATCAGATCAAGTACCCGCCGGGTTATACAATACCAAAATTTCATGTCTATAAGAGGACTGGCAATCCCCATCAGCATGTTGCCCAGTTCAGGGCGCTTTGCGGCACACCGGCGGTGATGATAAATTATTGCTTCGCCAGTTCATCGGTAGCTTGTCAGATACAGCGTTCGAGTGGTATTCTAAGCTCCCGAACGACTCTGTCAAAACGTTTGCGGAGATGGAGCTACTATTTACGCAAAGATTCGCGAGTGCTAGTGAACGCACCTCGATAACAGCACTGATAAATGCCAAGATAAGACCCGGTGAAACGTGGGTCCAATACGCAACATGATGGCGGAACCTATGGTCAAAATGTGAACAACGCATAGAAGAGGCACCTGCGGTAGGCATGTTCGTAGGCACTCTTGATCCGCAAGCGACCATCTCACAATTCATGATGTTCTTCAGACCGACAACCTTCCAGGCCCTGATCGACAAGCTAGCCCAAATGGACCAGATAAGCCATGGACCGTCTCCTCCAAAACCAGATTCTCGAAATAAGAAAGGAAAAAGGAAAGCGATCGTCGTCGCCAATTGTCAACAACAGCCTAGAAACTCAAAGCCGACCGTTCGCCAAAACAACGTGCGTCCGCGCCCATTCCTCGAGGAGAGACTGGGACGTCCTTACTCGTTTCCTCAGAATAAAACGAGAAGACTGTTCGAGCCGGCAGTGCGCAACAGACTCATCAATCTTCCGAGTCCAAAGCGTCTGTCGCAGCCAGGCAATCTTAATAATCCCAATTATTGTCCTTACCACCAAACAGTAAGTCACCCAATCGAGGATTGTTTCGTCTTTAAGGGATGGATTGAGGATCAGTACTTCCAAGGCAAGTTCGCACTGTCTGAAAACTGAAAGGTAAACCCACCACAGCCGTACACTCCAAAGAAGACGGACACGATGGGGGCGACTTGTTCTTTTGTCGAGGACGAAAATGATGGAGAAGACTCATCAGGTGAATCCGAAGACTGCATAATGACTTGTCATGTGATCTCTCACTCATTGGTGGATGATGAAGAGACTCCTTGCGCTGAGAAACCGAGGGCAAACACTGAATCAAAAATTCCACATCCGTCAGACGAATTGATCGATACTTTCCTGAATGAGATTCGTCTGAAAGTTAAAGCCAATCAAGAGCATGGGATGGCCATACTGGAAGGAGCCAAATACCGACTACTAGGCCAAGGAGTCGAGACATTTCCGTCAAATCAAAAGTCATCCGCTGCGGGTAAAAACAAATTCAATACGAGGAAAAGGTTCGCCAAAGCCCTATCAGTGGGAATGAAGCTACCACCCTCTGAAGAAAATACTCTCGACGGAGTAGAGATGCATCCTAACTTCTGCTTATATCATCAGGGGATCATACATCCTACCGAAGACTGCGACTCCTTTAAGTGTTGGTGCCAAGGATATGTCGCTCAAAAGCAACACTTCAACAGGACAAAGTGTGAAGCTCGTAGACATCGGAGAAATGCGATAGATGAGCGCAAAAGAGCCGCCGCCGACTGTCATATGGCCTACTCCAAGGGACCGCAAATTATCACCTTTGGAAGAGACTCTGACGAAGAAGCTGCCCTTAACCCTCTCCTCAAGGAATCCATTTCAAAAATGAAAGAATTGAGGAGTTGCGAGAACGTTCAGCCGTGCAATCGCACGCTACTCGGAAAAAATCTCGGCCCCGCAAACAACGGAGCGAACAAAAAGGATAAAGGGAAGGGAAAAACAGCCCTCGTAGCTAATACTCAACAGCAATCGAGTGGCCCTAGACCGGTTGTTTGCCGAAACAACAAGCAGCAACCCCTTCAGGAAAATTTGAAACGCCCTTACTCCTTTCCGCAAGATAAAACAAGGGGACTGTTTGAGCTGGCAGTGCGCGACAGACTCATCAATCTGCTGAGTCCAAAACGTCCGTTGCAGCCAGGCGATGTTAACGATCTCAATTATTGCCCTTACCACCAAACAGTAGGTCACCCAATCGAGGATTGCTTTGTCTTCAAAAACTGGGTTGAAAACCAATACCAACAGGGCAAGTTCGCGCTGTCTGAAAACTGGAAGGTGAGCCCGCCACAACCGCACACTTCGAGGAAGATGGATACGCCGGGGGCATCATGCTCGGTCATAGAGAAAGCCCCATAGACCGAAAAGTCAGTAAACTAGAGATTCGCCTCAAATACGGTGACGAAGGACCGAAACGTCCTTAAACTAATGGCGGACCGAAACGTCCTTAAACTAATGACGGACCGAAACGTCCTTAAACTAATAAAGGACCGAAACGTCTTTAAACTATTACCGCAGCATCTTCAGGATGACGAGATGAGTAAAAAAAATAATATAAAAAATATAATAAACGATATGTCCATAAGCAAAATGGGCACGGATGAAAACCCGAAAGGGCTCCGTGAGTAAAAACAGCAGGGCTACCGACGAGTGTTCGTGAAAACCCGAAAGGGCGCGACCTCGTAAAAAAAATAATATAAAAAAAAGGGTATGTCCATAAGCAAAAAGGGCACGGATGAAAATCCGAAAAGGGCTCCGTGAGTAAAAATAGCAGGACTACCGGCGAGTGTTTGTGAAAACCCGAAAGGGCGCAACTTTGTTAAAGGACACTTACAAGGTCCTCTCGACCTTGTAAAGAGAAACCACCCGCGTGAGATCCTTACGACTCACAAGGGAGCAACACACTTAGGGATCCCCACGATTCCTAAGGGAAAATACACTTGCGAGATCTTCACGACTCGTAAGGAGAACTCTCTTATGGGACCCTCACGGCTCATAAGATTTGAAAGTCTTAAGTTACAGAGGCCTAAACCTGTGCTTAAGCAACCCCCACAACTTCCGATATTGCCCTACAAGGGGTCCAATACTGGCCCTTGTATACAATCCACGGGCGCGAATAAATATTTCCCTAACTAAGTCCCATCCGTGAATAGAGATATGTTCGCATAGCGAACAACCCTTGTAGGTCCTCTCGATTTACAAGGAGAAAACCCTCCTGTAGGATCCTTACGACTTACAGAGGAACATACACTTAGGAATCCTCACGATTCCTAAGGAAAAAATACTCCTACAAAATCCTCACGACTTGTAGGGAGAAATACCTTTGTGAGACCCTTACGGCTCATGAAATTAAAAGCCTTAGTCAACAGGACCTTAATCCTGTTCGCTAAACCTTTGTTCGACATCGACAGAGGCAAATGATGATTTGCTCCTGGCAACATCCCAGTTGTAGCGGTGCTGATGCCGAAATCGGTGTCTAATTTCCGGTTTACGGAGAAAAGCCGGTAGGCCGTACATGCATACAAAAAAGCCGAAATGATTGGGCAACTCGCAATAAAAAGCAGCGAGTAAAATAAAAAAAACGGCCAAAATGATTGGGCAACTCGCAATAAAAAGCAGCGAGTAAAATAAAAAAACGGCCGAAATGATTGGGCAACTCGCAATAAAAAGCAGCGAGTAAAATAAAAAAAACAGCCGAAATGATTGGGCAACTTGCAATAAAAGGCAGCGAGTAAAAAGAAAAATGGCCGAAATGATTGGGCACCGCGAAAAATAGCCGAAATGATTGGGCAATCGCGATCTTCGCGGTATAAAAAGCCGAAATGATAGAGCGTCGCCGAAAGAATAAAAAAATGAATGATGAAAGAATGAAACTTTTTTGCCCTACAGGTGAGATCACGTCGATCCCTGTATACCATCCAGGGGCACAAACAAAGAGAGAACCATACCTTCCCAACAGGCTCCATCAGAAAGCGAAGCCAAATCTCGACGGTTCATAGACAACCTAGAGACAATCTCGACATTTATCGCAATATTGCAGACACAATGTCAACAAACAGAGCAAAAAAAAGATCCCTAGCTTCAGGGTCTCGACGTCGATATCGACAACTTAGAGATCACCAACGGTGTTTCTCCTCATTCCAACCAGATGCAGACATGATGTCAACAACCGACCTCAGAGTCGCAACGAAACGGAGCCACGACATAGTCCCTAGTTCCAAATCTTAACGGCAATATCTACAGACGCAATGTCAACAACGTCGTTCTTTCGTAGTCCAGCAGGATGCAGATACAACGTCAACAAAAGATCTCATGATCAAAGCAAAATCTCAGCTTCATCTCAACAATCGTCTCGATACAGCAGACGAGATGTTAACAAAGGCGTTCCTTCGCAGTCCATCAAGATGCAGATACAACGCCAACAAAAGACCTCGCGGTCGAAACAAAGCGAAGCGACGACAAAATCCCAGCTTCATCTCAACAATCGTTTCAGTACAACAGATGAGATGTTAACAACGACGTCCCTTCGCAGTTCATCAAGATGCAGACACAACGCCAACGAAAGACCCCATGGTCAAACAAGCGGAGTAACGGAAAAATCCCAGCTCTACCTCGACATTGGTCTCGATACAGCAGATGAGATGTCACCCCAGCGTTCTTCCTCCAACAGGATTCGAATATGACAAATCAAACGAAGCGAAGGCCAAATTCCTAGCTTCAAGGTCTTAACGGCGAGTCATATAAAGCCTGAAAGACAACTGAAGATCATCTCACACCAGTGCGGAACGGTCACCACTTCGACGTTCGTCTCGACACAGCAAACGCGGCATCATCAAACAAACGGAGCCAAGGCAAAATCCCAGCTCCACCCCGACGTTCGTCTCGATATAGCAGACGAGTGGTCACCTCAGCGTTCTTCCTCCAGCAGGGATCAGAGGCGACAATCAAACAAACGGAGCCACGGCAAAATCCCTAGTTCCAAACCTCGACGGTTCACCAGCAACCTAGAGACAACCGCGACATTTGTCTCGATACAGCTGACAAGATGTCACCTCAGCGTTCTTCCTCCTGCAGGGATCAGACGCGACAATCAAACAAACGGAGCCACGGCAAAATCCCTAGTTCCAAACCTCGACGGTTCACCAGCAACCTAGAGACAACCGCGATATTTGTCTCGATACAGCAGACAAGATGTCACCCCGGCGTTCTTCTTCCAGCAGAGATCAGACGCGACAATCAAACAAACGGAGCCACGGCGAAATCCCTAGTTCCCACCGCGACATTCGTCTCGATACAGCATACGCGATGCCAGCAAACGAAGCAAAGGCCAAATTCCCAGCTTCAGGGTCTTGACGGCAACTCACATAAAACCTGAAAGACTATCGGAGATCATCCCACACCAGCGCGGAGTGGTTATGACTCATCGGGGCTCTCCAAAATGAGCCTAACCTTAAGTAAAAAGCGGCATGGCAAACTCCTAACGCTTGCTCTTCCGACGGTCAAACTGCCTAGGAAGATTGCTTGAAGACGTCTTGTCCAGCCCCCGAAGGGATCAGAGACACGACAGTCGCAGGGCTACTCGAACAGCACGATTGCCTATCGAGGACTATATCAGCTGATGCGACGGTACGACGGCCAAAACCCTAAATACCACAGACCCTAACGGACTTCTGTCGTAAAGAGCAGAGGTTAACTGTGACGTTAGGATATTCTTGCGAGAAATGCTCGATTCGTCTCGACTTGTGAAGAATTGATGTCTTTGCGAGAACTTCTCGATGCGGCTCGACTCGTAAGATAAAGCTTTAGGCAGTAAGGATTAAAAAACTTGTTCCCTAAGCACCGGAACCCTGCAAGTTATCCCAAAACGGTCTCTTGCATACTATCCACGGGTTTCACTCTCCGAAGTCGAATCTCGACAAGGAGGGAAACAACTGCTTGCGAGTCCTCTCTACTCGTAGGAGGGAAAATTCTCTTATAGGATCCTTACGACTTATAAGAGAAAACGCACTTAGGAATCCTCACGATTCCTAAGGAGAAAATCCACCTATGAGATCCTCTCGATCCGTAGGGAGAAAAGTCTCTATGAGACCCTCACGGCTCATATAGTTGAAAAGCCTTAGGCAGCAAATCTGAACCTGCGGCCTAAGCCATCGCTATCTCTTAAAGAAACCAAGGTGCTTACTCTGTTATCTGTCAACCATGTTCACTAAGGTACCATACGGATAATAAAAGAAAGAAGAAAGCGACAGAAAGAACATCCAATGTGCATTTGATTAAGCGCTCGAGACACACCCATTCGTGCATGGGCAGAAGACTCGGGACAAGAAATAAGACAAGCTGAAATAAAAAATTTCCATTCATATTGAAAAGGGTCCTTACAATATAAAGAAATGAAATAAAGACATTATTCAAATTATTACAACGGTATAACCTCAGATCCAGGGCACGGATTGAGGAATTTAAAAGTAAGGCCATCTAGAGTTCTTCTGGCCTTTCTGATTATTCTCGTGCGCAGCCTCTCGCGCTCCTGTGTGTCAAGATCTTCGGCGAGGCCCCCCAGTCTTCGATAAGCAGCGATTATCGTCGTCTGCTGGAAAATTTGATGCAGGATGTCGATAAGGCTATCCCGCCGCTTCTTCGAGATCAGCCTCGACAGGTACACTGAATGCACCTTGTTTTCGGCATCATCCAGCGCATTGAGCGGTAAGGCCTCGTGGAACCCCGGGAGTGCTCTCCAGATTGCTCCCAGCACGACTTTCAAGAGAGCGGAACGGCAAGGGAGCAGCCAACCGGCGCGTGCATTCAGACGACCCATGACCTCTGCACATTGGGCGTCTGTAAACTCTTGGTTTTGTTGATGGCCCTGTGCACGGATATCCTCGTAAGTAATGAATTCGTGCAGACTGTATAGACGCACCGCCATATTGCCTGAAGGAAACATCATTGGAAGATTAGCAATGAGGAAAAAGTATAGGGAGTTAAAACTCCTCGAGAGCAATGCTCTATAGACAGGAGTGACACCTATCAAAATCAGTTATGAGGAGAATTTGAAGAAAATCCCCTAAGAACATTGAGAGCTTTGCTCTGGAAAAAATGATATAATAATAATAAAAGTATCAAATGCCATCTTTAACTTCCAAGATCCATGAAGAATTCTTAAGAGTTCTTCTATATGATTTGGGAGGAGCAAAGCTCCATTAATGAATTAAGAACATCCAAGGAAAATCTTTTAGAGAGCAGGGCTCTATTAATGGAACCCTAATAGGGTTCTCCTTAGTCTTCTTTAGACCCCTATAGAGCAAAGCTCTGTTAAGTGAAACCCTAAATGGGTTTTCCTTTAGATCAGGGATCTATGGAGAGCAGGGCTCTGTCAGTGAAAATTAATTTAATTTAATTTAATTTAAACTAAATTTTTCACCTAAAAGTTTGAAGAGTTTAACTCTTGGAGTTCCTGAAAATAAAGAACAGGGCTCTGAGTTCTGAAAGTAAAATTTTGAAGATGAAGTCATCTAAGGGACCAAAGGTCCTATTTATAGGCATCAAATGCCCTTTCAACTTCCAAAAGTTGCCGCGACGGTTGGAATTCTGCCACCGCTGTGCTCACGTTTGGGGGCCACGTAAGCAAAACGGTGTGGGGCATTTGTTTACCTCAATCAGAGCAAAGATCTGTTCAAATTTCAAGGCGGGAAACGAAGCAACGCTTCTGTTTCCCCCCAATCAGAGCAAAGCTCTGCTCTGAAAATTAAAATTAAAATAAGTGAAGCAACGCTTCAGATCCCCTGCGCTGCGCGCAGAGCGCCACGTGTCAAAATCAGACACGCCAGTGCAGGAAGCGCAGCGCCCAAGGCAGCGCACTCAATCAAGAGCAAGGCTCTATTAAATGAAGCGATGCTTCAGCTGACTTGCACTGCGCGCCACGTGGCAGCGCAGTTGCGCTAGCACAGTTGCGCTGCGCGACACGTGGCAGCGCAGTCGCGCTGCGCCTTGCGCTGCGCGACACGTGTCAAGAGCTGGTGCATCTGCGCCAAACAGAATTAAAATTTTAATAAAATCTTTCTGTTCTTGTTAAAACAAGAAGATTGTCTTCTGTAAAACAGAAGCCCTTGGATCAAAGATCCAACGGTGGGGAAAATTCCCCAAATCACTCAAAGAAAGATCTCTTTTACAAATTTAACTAATTAATGGGCACTATATAAAGGCCCCTAGACCCCAATTCAGAGGGCATCAATCAATCAATCAATCATCATCATCAAGATCGAGCAGAAAAGAACTCTGAAGAATTTGAGAGAACTCTTAAAAAAAAGAAAAGAAAAGGTAAAACCTTTAGAAAAAGAGAAGATTCTCTTATGAACAGATCATTGATCTAAGAACAAGATCAATGATCTTCAATAAAAAAGAAAAAGAAATAAGAACAGTGCCTTGCACATTTTATGAACCACTGGTTCTTTGAAAAACAAGAAAAACTTGTTTTCTTTGATCTAAAATTGATCAAAATATAAAACAGTGCCCTGCACTTGCAAAATTGGCACTGTTGCGCTTTTAGGTTGGCGCAAGCCACCAGAGAGTGCCACGTGTCAGCACCAGAATCACTTACGCTATGCGCTTATAAGATAGAGACTTGCTCTTTGAAATTGGCGCAACTCACCAGAGCGCGCCACGTGTCAACAGCGCAGGCGCGGCGCACTGGCGCTTGCGTGACACGTGTCACCACCACAAGCGCTTGCGCTCAGTGATTGGCGCAAAGCGCCTGACAAATGCACTGCATTGTTTACTGAAGGGCTAAGCCCAAATTAAAAAGGCTTAGCAGGCCAAAATAAATTGCAATACAATAAAAGGGCAGAGCCCAAACAAAACAGATGCAATGCATCATAAAAGGGCAGAGCCCAAACAAAACAAAATAGATGCTCTGCATCATTTATGAAAGAGCAGAGCCCAAACAAAACAAAAATAATGCAGTGCATTATTAAAAAGGGGTAAAGCCCTAGTAAAGGCCTAACATGCCAAATGCAAATAAAAATGTTGAATATAGAACTGGACTTAGCCCAATCATGGCCGTAAGTCCTCAAACTAAATTGACTGAGCAAGGCTGCTCTCTCTTAAATCAATTTACATCCGGTTCGAGGGTACATCTCTGAACTCCTCTGACCCCTATCGTTGTAATCCTTCAACGACGTCAGAGAGGTGACGGGTCCCGACGACCACACATTGATACGGACTGCGGGGTCCTTAAACTCGTGGACCGAAATGTCCCTAAACTAATACTCGTCCCAAAATAGGAATATTGGACCACCACGTCCCTAAACTGGCGATGGACCACCACGTCCCTAAACTGGCGATGGACCTTAAACTGGCGATGGACCACCACGTCCCTAAACTGGTGATGGACCACCACGTCCCTAAACTGGCAACGGACCACAATGTCCTTAAACTACTTATGGACCACTACGTCTCTAAACTGGAACAATAGAGTCCCCAAACGCTCTTTTGTCGGATCTAAACGATCCCTGTCACGCCCCGCTTCCCAGTGTATGGTGAAGTGGGAGCGACGAGGTCCGCTACGTATGTACTCAGAAGTACATACGCTAAGCGTATCTAAGCAATATAGAAATAAATACACAAGAGACAAGAATATAAAAAGAACATCAACTTTTATTTATTAACATTCTTTGTACAATACATGAAAAGGAAATACAACTGAAATAAAGATGCCTAAACAGTGGCATAACAGGAAATGAAAAGTACTGAAAAGAAAAGTGTACAATGAAACTACAGTGCAGGGTCTTGAGTAAACTGCTCCAAGTCTTCTTGTGATGGCTCAACTTCTGCCGGGTCCAAATCACCTGACGACATTCAAAGAAGAGAGAAACAGAATGTCGTCAGCGAACAGGTCGCTCGGTAAGTCCCAAAGGTAAGAGGAAAGTAGAAGAAGACAGAATATGAAGATATACTTTAAAGTGTAAACTATTGTTGTAATGTTATGTCAACGTTGTTGTTTGTAACTTGGTATAGAAGGATGCCAGTGTATACAAGGGGAGTCTATATATGCCAGAGACTAAGGGCACGTATAGTACAAGGTACCGTTTATGCCACGGTACAACAGCAACTGGATTCATGTTAGGTGTATTAAATCTGACCACCTCGTGCCACCTTTAACACCTTTCGTACCAATCTACCCCTTAAACCCCGCGGTGTCTTGTTTGTATTGTTATCTTGTAAATTGTGTTGGTTGTATGATTGATTGACTGACTGACCGAAACCATGATATCAGGAAACGGTTATAACCGTAGAGTCATGTAAATGGAATACTGGGAAACAGGTAAAAGGAATATATCCATGGTTCGGTTCAGCCAAATTATATAAACTGATAATTGTATTCATGGATTCATGTGTTCATATTGAATTGGAAACTTGTAGATTATAGATTGACTTGAATCATATTCAAGTCAGATTAATCAGACTCAAACCCGAGTCAGACAATCAGAAATGTGAAACGAAGTCTTTTAACTGCTAGGGCCTTTAGGGTAATTTATAAAACTTGAGGGGTTTTATGTAAAAATACTTTTATATACCTTTCAAAATACACCTCAAGTATTTATTACTCGTCTTTAGAGTTGTAATGAATGTGGATTTTATATTGTGCCATTTTTAGTGAAAATATCCTAGTTTTATAAATAAGGGTATTTATCTGTAATATTGATTATTTGAAATTCATAGTATTTTAGTGTAACCTTTATTCCTTTATGGTTTTTAGAAAAAGGTGGAAAATTTATATTATAATAAAATAGGTATTTAAAAGATAAATATACATATGTTTATATAAAAAATAATTTTAATAAATATTTTATATTTCAAAAATCTCATTTTCTTAAGATGTCGTATTTTAAACCTTTCGAGACCGAATGCTCCTTGCGGAGGTCTGAATCTCGCACTACTGGCCCGAGGGTGCACGATAAACCATACTATCCCTAGCGGGTTCCCCAAAGGTGGGTTGTAGTGGCGCTTTGCAAAGATTGTAAAATACTAATCTTTTAGAAAACGGTTTTATAAAGTAAAAGGTATTTATTTGCAAAGTGTAATTTTCCGTATTTTAGATTCTAGAGTTTCCTAAGCTAACTAGCCTATTTCTAAAAGGTCTAAACGACAAGTCGTTAGAAGCCTCAAATCTCCTATTCACCGCCAATTGCGGCCAGGTAAGTGCCAGGTAAGTGGGAGGCTCTCCACTACAAGTAGTGGCCTTAATTAACCACTTGCCTTAGACACACTTGCCTAGACACCACAAATTCAGGTTTAGATAAACGATCGATGTCCACAACTTATCGTATTTTCCTAGTAAGAAATATTTACTTAAAAGTGTAACAAATCTAAACCTTTAAGAATGGTTTTATGAAGATTATGGTATTTTAATGAAAATTTCGTTTTATCGTATTCTAATTTTTGATGATATCATTTTAGGGTTGTATTTGCGTGTGTGTGGAGGTAGGTCGTTACTTCGTGCTCTACTTTAAATGTATAGCAAGTTAAGGGTTAAATGTGAAGTTGAAACAAGATGGTATTAAAGTGTAAAAATACGGTAAATTGAAAAGGTTATCATTTCATGTGTGAAAACTTATTCAAATTGACTTTTACAAGTTTAGTGGTCAAGATAAAGATGTTTAGGAGTGATTGAATTGATTAGAAGAAGAAAAATAAACATTATGGTATTAAAGTGAAAAAAATACGATATTGCAAAAGCTATCATTTCATGTGAGAAATTTTGTCCAAATTAGTTGTTATGTGATTAATAGTCATCATGAATAAGTTTAAGTCTTATGGAATTGGTGAAAAGTGAGATTTTATATAAAACCGAATCGGAAATCGGTTTGTTCCGATTTCCGTCGGGTTTCGTAATTTCGTATTTTTGAGAAGTAGAAAGAAGGAAAGAATGGGACTTACGGGTTTCGATCTATACTAAAGAGTATAGGGGAACTAGGTGAGTGGCCGAGGCGTTGTTTCGTCGCCGGTTGTTTCAAAAACGTCGCCGGAATTCTGTCAGCGCTTCGCCGTGAACTCGATTTCAAAGTACACCCTTCTTGTAAAAATTTTGAGAGAGTAAACCTAGTGTTTTGAGATGAGAGGGTAGGGGGTCTATTTATAGGGTAAGCTAGGGTGGGGTAGGTGAAAGGTTTTTATTTTTAAAAAAATGTAAAAATAATAGAAAAATCATTAAAATTTGTATTAAATAGGGTGTATTTAACATTCGGGAACCGATCCATTAAATTGGAGTAAACAGGGGAGTTGGGAAGACGAAACGACACAACTTTCGTTTAAACGACTCGGCCGTCCGGCGGCGCCGACCCGAGTCGGCCGGTCCGCCGGCCGAGTCGGGCCGAGTCGGGGTGCCGTTGGGTGGGGATTCTTCTAACGTAGGCTCTGGTATATTTACTTTTTAGGGTTCAGTTCAACTTTTGGGAGTTATGGCCTGTGGACTGTTGGGCTTCCAAGAATTTTAAAAGAAAAATAATCTAAAAATAATGTGGGGCATGGGATTTGAACTCTGGTGGCTTGGTTCAGCAGTGCAAGGTATTACCAATGAACTACAAGCTCCTTCTTGTAATTATTGTGAGAAAATAAATACTTAAAGTGATAACGGCAACATTAAATACTCCAAGTATACTTCAAATTCAAATCAAATTTATGTATACAAAAATTGGAGTTGTTACAATCCCGTCGTTTAAGTTGATCTTAACCTCAAACCTGGCTAACGTATCCTTAAACATCCAAATGGACTATGAAACTCCAAATCAACTCTGGTTCAAGGGTACATCTCCGAACTCCTCTGACACCTGTCGTTGTAATCCTTCAACGACGTCAGAGAGGTGACGAGTCCCGACGGCCATATATTAAATGGATCACCACGTTAAGTCGATCTTAGTCTCAAACAGGACTAACGTATCCTTAACGGACGTTTAAGTTGATCTTAGCCTCAATACGGCTAACGTATCCTTAAACTAAAAACACCAAACCCAAATCTAAGTAAATACGGATTTGGACTAATCCACGTCCTACGGGCGACGGCATTACTTAGTCTCCGTATACAATCCACGGGCAATCACAAACAAAACAAACACACACGACACGAAGTAAAATTCTGGAGAAGGAGAAAGTTGTTACCGCGATGCGGTAGCGTAATTAACTACAGAGGCTTGCGCCTGCAGGGAAGAGCGTCCCCATAATAAAAAAAACCCTCAAGCGAGGGGGAATCTGACGAAGTCTGCTACATCGGCCGCATCCGTCTAAACCTCCGATACACGATGCCATAAATCAACTTGGCATCTTCAGAGAGGTAGACGGATAAAACCATATAGCATCTGCCCCAAATCTCAGGCAAGACGTCTCCACGTCGCGGCCGCCGTTCGGAGGGGAACACCACTGGTTCTGGAATCTTAAAAGATTCTTTTCTTGAATCCAAAATTGGATCAAGATATTAAAAAGTGCCCTGCACTTGTAAAATCTGCACTGTTGCGCTCTTGGGTTGGCGCAAGCCACCAGAGAGCGCCACGTGTCAGCTCCAGAATAACTTGCGCTATGCGCTTTTAAAATAGAGCATTGCTCTCTGAAATTGGCGCAACTCACCAGAGCGCGCCACGTGTCAGCAGCGCAACAGCTCAGCGCACTGCGCTAGCTACGCTTGCGCTCACCAGAGCGTGACACGTGTCACCTCCACATGCGCTTGCGCTCATTAATTGGCGCAAAGCACCTGACAGGCCACGTGGCCCTCTGTCAGATTATTAATGCTCTGCATTATTTAAAGAGGGACAGAGCCCAATTACAAAGGCCTAACAGGCCTAATAAAATGCAATGCATTATTTTAAAAGAAAAGGGGCAGAACCCAAACAAAGATCTATCAGATCAAAATAGATGTTGTGCATCATTTAAAAAGGTACAGAGCCCAAATAAAGGTCCAACAGAGACCAAGATTAATGCTATGCATTATTGAACCAAGGGCAGAGCCTAACAGGCCAACTTCAAATGAAAATGTTGAATACCTTCAACTGGACTTAGCCCAATTTTGGTCGTAAGTCCTCAAATTAAATTGACTGAGCACGACTGCTCCCTTAAATCAATTTACATCCGGTTCAAGGGTACATCTCTGAACTCCTCTGACATCCGTCGTTGTAATCCTTCAACGACGTCAGAGAGGTGACGGGTCCCGACAGCCACACATTGATACGGACTGTGGGGTCCTTAAACTCATGGACTTAAGCGTCCTTAAACCAACAATACGGACTGTAGGGTCCTTAAACCCATGAACTTAAGCATCCTTAAACCAAAATACGGACTGTAGGGTCCTTAAACCCATGGACTTAAGTGTCCTTAAACCAACTCATGGACTTAAGCGTCCTTAAACCAATGGACCCCTATGTCCCTAAACTGGAAATGGACCACCACGTCCCTAAACTGGAACATGAACCACTATGTCCCTAAACTGGAACAATAGAGCTCCCAAATGCTCTTTTGTCGGATCTAAACGATCCCGTTTAAGTTGATCTTAGCCTCAAATATGGCTAACGTATCCTTAAGCCTTCAAACAGATTTTAGTCCCAAATTGGACTATAGACCCCCCAATTTACATCCGGTTCAAGGGTACATCTCTGAACTCCTCTGACACCTGTCGTTGTAATCCTTCAACGACATCAGAGAGGTGATGGGTCCCGATGGCCATACATGCAATGGACCACTACGTCCCTAAACTGGAACAATAGAGCCCCAAATGCTCTTTTGTCGGATCTAAACGATCCCGTTAAGTTGATCTTAGTCTCAAATTGGACTAACGTATCCTTAACAAATATTTGAGTTGATCTTAGCCTCAAATATGGCTAACGTATCCTCAAACCAAAACACCAAACCCAAATCTAAGAAAATACGAATTTGGACTAATCCACGTCCTACGGGCGACGACATAAATTAGTCTCCGTATACAATCCACGGGCAACCACAAACAAAACAAACACACACGACACGAAGTGAAATTCTGGAGAAGGAGAAAGTTGTTACCGCGATGCGGTAGCGTAATTAACTGCAGGGGCTTGCGCCTGCAGGGAAGAGCGTCCCCACAATCAAAAACCCCTCAAACGAGAGGGAATCTGAGGAAGTCTGCTAAATCGGCCGCATCCGTCTAAACCTCCGATACACGGTGCCATAAATCAACTTGGCATCTTCGGAGAGGTAGACGGATAAAACCAAATAGCATCTACCCCGAATCTCAGGCAAGACGTCTCTGTCTTGGCCGTCTTTCGGAGGGGAACAGATTCTGGCATGCCCGGTGGGACCTTTTCCTCTTTCCACTCCACACTTCGTGTGTCGTCTTCGCGAATGAATCACGGTTTGTTAATGGTTGCCTTTGGGTTTCAAGCTACTAAGATTTGGTCTTTTTCCTGGCGCAGAAATCAAGCATTAATGGCATCCAACTGCTCGAGCTGCTCCAAATGCAAGTGCAATCGACGCTCCGCCTCACCTGGAGGTATAGCCTATGGGCCTCAAGTGGCCTCCATCCTTGCCATGCCGGTGGAACAAGTGAGTCAGGCCACCACCGGTCTGTTTTTCAGGACCATGCTCCCGCCAGTAAGCTTCACCATTCCAGTGCCTGTACCGGAAATGCAAAAGAAGTCGGTCTTCGATCGGCTCACTACCACCACGGCCCCTCTCAACGGGTCGTCCAATGCCAAGCCGGCAGCCTCGGTCTTTACCAGGCTGAACCTGAACTCTGATGGGCCTGCCAAGAAGCCCATGACCCCTGACATGGCCATCACGAAGAAGACAGCCATCTCTATTCCTGAAGTCGTCAAGACGGCTTCTCCTGCTAAAGAGTCGGTCTTTTCAAGGCTGACTATTCCGGCTCCCGTTCCTGCTCGAGCGTCTGTCTTTAACAGATTGAACACCGCCACTCAAAAGACATCGGTCTTTAAAAGGCTGGCACCAGCGGCGCTTCATCTGGACAGGGGGTAAGACGAAACTATCCCCATCGCCGGATCAGCCCCAATAGCTCGTCACGCTCAACGTCGCCACTGGCGCCGAGTAAGGAAGGCCGGAGGCAACTCCCCCTCTGGGTTAACCCCACCGGCTCCAATGGTGGAAATCAACGCTGCTGTTCCAACCGGGAACAGCTTTGAACCTCTAAGCAGGATACGCAAGAACTCTCCGACTGCCACGCTGAAAAGATCTCCTCCACCTGCGGAGAGTGTTACAGATACAAAGCCGGAGCAGCCCCCTCAACGGCTGTCCTCCAAAATTTATAAGGTCTGGCGACGGGTCCAGGACTCAGTAATCGACCAAGATCACTCTCGCCGGCAGAAGAGGGTGAAGGCTCAGGAAGAAAAGAACCGTCCTGTCAAACAGCAAAGGACGACAACTACTTGGGTGCCCGCGGCAACGGCCCCCTCAACTTCGATGGCCCACAAAAGAAGAAGGCCGGAGAAAATCCTCACGCCTGCGGCAAATGTCAAAGGCGGTGAGCCCAAATGCCCTAAGTCCGGGGGCATTATGGTCCATACCGTCTACATGGCGTCCGGGAAAGAGGACAGCCGTACATCTACAGGTCATAGACCGCTTACGCGATCAGTGACTAAAGCTCAGGAGCAGCAGCAGAAGCTCCAAGAGATGATGAATGCGATGGCCGCACTCACTGGGCCAAAAGAAAGCCCCGAAGCGTCCTCGGATCAACGCCAGGAGCAAGAAACTGACGCTGAATTCCTTCGCAGGATACTGGAAAAGAAGGATAAAGAGGCTGCGGAACAAGCAGCCAATATAAAGCGAATGGCCCTTCTGTTCCAGGACATTGTGGGTATGATGATCTAACAAGATCCTCCTGCTGAAGATCCTTCGATCGTCCTTGAAGATGACAGGGGAGAAACGTCAAATCCTCCACCGGCTCTGTCAACAGCCAAGGAGGAGACAATTTTCAAGGCTGACCTAGACGAATATATAGCTCAGCAGGTACAGGTTCACCAGGCAACTGAGGCAGCCGGTCAAGTTGTCAAGACGGGGAGACCATATCCGAGCTGGTATGATCAGATCAAGTACCCGCCGGGCTATACAATACCGAAATTCCATATGTATAAGGGGACTGGCAATCCCCATCAACATGTTGCCAAGTTCAGGGCTCTTTGTGGCAATACCGGCGGTGATGATAAATTGTTGCTTCGCCAGTTCGTCGGTAGCTTATCGGAGACAGCATTCGAGTGGTACTCCGAGCTTCCAAACGACTCTATCAAGACATTTGCGGAGATGGAGCTGTTGTTTACGCAACGATTCGCAAGCGCCAGCGAACGCACCCCGATAACAGCATTAATTAATGCCAGGGTGAAGCCAGGCGAAACATGGGTTCTGTATGCGATACGGTGGAGGAACCTATGGTCGAAATGCGAACAACGCATAGAAGAGACTCCGGCAGTAGGCATGTTTGTGGGGACCCTCGATCCGCAGGCGTCCATATCTCAATTCATGATGTTCTTCAAGCCGACTACCTTCCAGGCCCTGATCGACAAGCTAGCCCAAATGGACCAGATGGGCCATAGACCGTCTCCTCCAAAGCCAGATTCTCGAAATGAGAAGGGGAAGGGAAAAGCGATCGTCGTTGCCAATGCTCAACAACAGCCGAGCAAGCTGAAGCCGGTTGTCCGTCAAAATAATATGCGTCCACGTGTACCCCTTGAGGAGAGGCTAGGACGTCCTTACTCGTTTCCTCAAGATAAAACAAGAAGACTGTTTGAGCTGGCATTGCGCAACCGACTCATAAATCTGCCGGATCCAAGGCGTCCGTCGCAGCCAAACGACGTCAATGATCCCAATTACTGTCCTTATCACCGAGTACCGGGTCATCCGATCGAGGATTGCTACGTCTTCAAAAATTGGATTGAAGACTAGTACCAACAGGGCAAGTTTGCGTTGTCCGAAAGATGGAAGGTGAACCCGCTGCAGCCTCACACCCCTAAAAAGGTGAATACGCCGGGGGCAACGTGCTCCCTCGTTGAAGAAGCTCTATGGGAGGTCGTGCTATCAGCCAAAACAAAGAGGATGCTGAACGATCTTCAAACATGCCCGGCAGTCAGGTGGAAGAACCCGTTGGAACCTCCCATCATTGAAGGGATGTTGAAGCCGCGCCCAACTCTAAAGATCGATAGTGGTGGCCTAAGCACTCATAACCAGCTGTCAAAATCTTCAAAGAAGAAGAAGAAGAGATCCAAAAGGCCCGTGAAACCTGGCGACAAGCGCACGGACTTACAAAAGCAGATCGACGCGCTGTAGGAGTACAACCAGAAAGCACGGACTCCCATCACACTCCAAGAGTTCCTCAACCACGTCTTTCAAGAGGAAGGTGAGGGAGAAAGTTCGTCGGATGAATCCGAGGAATACGTGGCGAGCTGTCATATGATCTCCCATTCGTTCACAGATGATGAGGAAACTCCTTGCACTGAGAAGCTGGGGGCAGACCCTAAATCGGAAATTTTGGGGCCATCGGATGAAACAATTGACGCATTCCTCAACGAAGCTCTGTTGTAAAGTAAAGCTGATCGGGAACGCGACACGGCCATATTTGAAAGGGCCAAGCGCCAGCGACTTGTCGAAAGAGTTGAGACACTCATGTTGGAGCAAAATACATTCACCGCAGATAAAAGCAAATTCAAAACGAGGAAAAGGTTTGCTAAAACCATATCAATAGGTATGAAGCTACCACCCTCTGAAGAAAACATTGCCAGTAAAGCAGAAACGCACCCTTCCTACTGCTTATATCATCGAAAGATTTCGCACCCTACCGAAGAGTGCAAGGCTTTCAATAGATGGTGGCAAGGGTATGTGGTTCACCGGCAGCATGTTAAGCGGGAGAAGCGCAAAACTCGTCGGGAGCGGAAAAGTACAGCCGAGGAGCTCAGAAGAACTACCGGTGATTGTCGCATGGTTAACGCCGGGGGATCGCAAGTTCTCACGTTCGGGAGCGACTCTGACGAGGAAATGTCTCTTAGCCCCCTCTTTAAAGAGTCCACCTTGGGAAAAGAAGAAGAGCCGAAGGTCTGTGAAAATATCCGGTTGCGTAATCGTACGCTACCGGAAAAGAATCTCGGACCCTCAAATAAAAAAGACAAAGGGAAAGAAAAAGTCTCTGAGGATATCGCCCTAGATGACCAAGTCATTTAAGAGCTAGCCGTCAGGGACCCGCCGAAGAAAAATAAGGTGGATTACAGCGTTCTAGCGCATCTGAGGAAGCTACCCTCGCAGCTCAGCATTCTTGACGCCCTTTTGCTATCAAAAGAGGCAAGGGATTCGTTAATCAAGGCACTACAGGAGCCGGAGCAATTCCAAGCTTTCCTCGCCGAAAAAAGATGAAGGATGAGCTGGAGGAAGTACACATAGCCGATATTACTTTCGGTGATGAAGACCTTCTCCTCGAGACGTGTGAGCACAACCGTCCTCTCTATGTCTCAGGATATTGCCATGATATAAAGATAGGCAAAATCTTGGTTGACAATGGCTCTTCTGTCAATCTCCTCAATGTACGGGTGTTGAAAGAAATATGCATGAGCGTCCAGCACCTTGCTCGGGATAAGATCACCATCTCCGGGTTCGACTCTCAATCATCACGATCTCTTGGATCTGTGATACTGAAGCTACGCTTTGGGCTACTCGTCACGGACATTAAATTCCACGTCATAGACGCCAAGACATGCTACAATGCTCTGCTCAGCCGACCATGGTTACATGAGTACAACATCATCCCTTCTACACAGCATCAGTGTATGAAATATTTTAAGGATAGTCTCGAGTATACCATAATGGGAGAACTGAACTCGTTCTCCGTGAACGAAGTCCGTAAATATGAAGATGCAAAATACTTCTTACCGGATTTCGAAGACACGGAGAGGTGTCACAAGCCGGAGAACAAAGCTAACGCCACCATCCCTGTCTTCGGGAATGATACTGAGGAGGAAGAGGAGATAGTTTATTCGGGTCCGTCCCAATACAACAAGCCGGGATCATCCGCTCCTACGTTGATCTTTGGTAGTGACTCGGAAGATAAGGTCCATACTATATTCTCTGCTCGGCCTTCAATACAAAAATCCGCTGACGAAGAGTAAAGTCTGCAAGTCGCCATGGTTCCACTTAAACACCATAAAGAATTGGATGTGCTCGATACCTACAGCGTAGAGGAGCTGCGGACGTTCTATGTCCCTCCCAGGCGAGAAGGCGAAAAGGCAATTCTATTTTACCGCTCTGAAGAAAACAAAGTGGAGAAAGAAACCTGGCACGGGGTGGATCCTATGCTTGATAGGCTTTAGCCCATCCGTCTGCCCAGATATTATACAGAAGGCTTGAAGAGGCTGCTGAAGCGCCAGGGGATACCCTTCAAACAGACCGCTCGAAAAGCCAAATTCTATGACAGGGTCTGGAACGTTCCCGGAACTCAGCACAAGTTGCCTGGTGGGAGGATGGAAACGATCGAGCTTGGATACATTCGGTCCAAGAAACAAGAGCTGCTCCGCGACTGTTACGTCGTACATGACTTCAATGAAGAAGGGGATGCTCAATGGGAGGACGCTAATCCTGAACCAGAAAAAGTTCCTGATGCAAAGGTGCCCAGTCTTTCGTTCGAAGAACAAATGGGAAAGCTTATAAGGGAAGCTGGCCAAAAGGTCCGAGATGACCACAACCGCGAAATGGCCATCTAAGAGAAAGCCAGGACGCAACGCCTCCTCCAACAGGTCGCGAAAGATGAAAATGCCGCTCCCTGCCAACCTGTTATAAAAAAGGCTCGACGCAGAGGCAGAAACAAGTCGAAAAGCGGAAAAGACGCTCGACAGCAACAAAGCGGGACTAAGAAGCCACGCGGTCGGGAATCGAACGGTCCGGATCTGTCTCTTGTAAAGAAAATGAGTCGAGCATACTCTTTTCCTCGGGACAAGATGAAGAAGATACTTGACCGAGCTATAAAATACCAGATGCTTACACTGCCGGAGTCTAAACACCCCGAACAAGCAGGCAAAGTCTCACACCCAAACTATTGCTCTTATCACCGAGTAATAGGGCATCCTCTTGAAGACTGCTTCACCTTCAAGAACTGGGTTGAAGATCAGTATCAGCTCGGCAAGTTCGCTCTATCTGATAGTTGGAGGGTAACGCCGCCACAGAAGCACGAACCCAAAGCCACGAAAGCAGAACCGGACCCACATCGGTCTTCGAAGTGAGCTCGTACTTGTCACATGATAACAATATCAAAAGAAGAGCTCGAGAATATGGATGACCTTCCCTGGTGCTTCGAAAACAGCAACGATGAGGTGATCTCAGAATTCCCACCAGCGCCAAAAGAGCTGGAAGATGGAATACATACTACTGCAAATAACCTCAAGAAAATTGAGTTGGGGACGACGAATGACCCGCGACCGACATTCGTCAGCGAGTTGCTATCTGAAGAAAGGGTGGCTGCGTTAAAAGGCGTGCTTATGCAGCATAGAGATTGCTTCGCATGGAACTATTCTGAAATGCCAAGACTAGATCCAGAAATTGCTGTACATAAATTGGCGATATCCCTGGACGTTAAACCAGTCAACAGGCGCCGAGGAGAATGCGGCTCGAGCTTGAGATGAGCATCAACGCCGAGGTCAAGAAGCTAATCGATTCTGGCTTCATCCAAGAGGTTCAGTATCCTGACTGGATCGCCAACATCGTCCCGGTGATGAAGAAAAATGGGACAGTGCGCATATGCGTGGACTTCCAGGATCTCAATAAAGCTTGCCCGAAGGACGATTTCCCAGTGCCAGTCACTGAGTTGATGATAGATAACACGTCCACTCATGAGGTTTTCTCCTTCATAGACGGCTCATCAGGGTATAATCAGATAAAGATGCACCCCGAAAACCAGAAGCACACCGCTTTCCGGACCCCTTTGGGTATATTCTGCTACAAGGTGATGCCCTTCTGTTTGAAGAACGCCGGTGCCACCTATCAGGGAGCCATGCCGAAGATCTTCGATGACCTTATACATGAAATCGTCGAATGTTATATCGACGACCTCGTGGTTAAGAGCAATTCGTACGAGGAGCATTTAGAGCATCTGAAGACTGTATTTCAACGCCTTCGACAATACAACTTGAAGATGAACCCTCTCAAGTGTGCATTCGGAGTTTCCTCGGGCAAATTCCTAGGATTCATCGTCCGACACCGAGGTATCGAAATAGATCCATCAAAGATCAAGGCGATCATGGAAATGCCTCCGCCAAGAACTCTCAAGCAATTGCGATCTCTCCAAGGGAAGCTCGCGTATGTACGGCGATTTATAGCCAATCTTTCAGGCAAGTGCCGTCCTTACAGCCACCTGATGAAGAAGGGAACCCCGTTCATCTGGGATCACAAATGCCAAGGCGCACTGGACGAGATCAAACAATATCTACAGAACCCGCCGGTGTTAGCTGCTCCAGTCAATGGAAAGCCTCTTATTCTTTATACCACAGCCCTCGAAGGTTCCTTAGGCGCATTATGGGCGTAAGAGAACGATCAAGGGAAGGAGAGAGCGCTCTACTATTTAAGTCGAGTTCTCCTGGGGGCAGAAAGCAACTACTCCCCCATCGAAAAGCACTGCCCGGCGTTGATCTTCGCGATAACGAAACTCCAGCACTATGCGTTGGCGCATGAAGTCCGTCTTATATCAAACGTGGACCCCCTCAAATATTTAATGTCGAAGGCCATATTGACAGGTCGGCTTGCTAAATGGGCCCTGCTCTTGATGGAGTTCTCGATAACCTATCAACCTCTCAAGGCAGTGAAAGGCCAGGCCATCGCCGACTTCCTTGCTGAGCATCCGATACCTGCCGATTCTCCTCTGAATTGCGAGCTGCCAGACAAACATGCATTTGACGCGATCGACGACGATGATACCCGATGGGAGCTTTATTTCGATGGAGCATCTTACATGAAGAAGCGCAAACAAAGTATGCCCATAATCAAATAGGGGGTAGGCCTCATATTCGTAACTCACAAGGAGGGATAATGCGCTTTGCTTTCTCCTTAACAGAGCCGAGGACGAACAATGAAGTCGAATATGAAGCTTTGATAGCAGGCCTCGAGATCGCCATCGACATGGGAATTGAAAACCTCCTCATATACGGAGATTCTCAACTGGTCGTTAGTCAAGTAAACGGCGACTACCAAACGTGCAAACCAGAACTGGTGAAGTACGGCGAAAAGGTGCAACAACTGTTGACCCAAATTCCTTCCTACATTTTGGAAAACATACCGCGTGCGGAAAATAGCAAAGCGGACGCGTTAGCCAAGCTCGCTAAAGAACTGGCTGATGAGAACCTCGATGACGTCAGAATCGTGATACAAAGCCGTCGGTTGCTTGCCCCAGCGGAAATATCTCCGGAATCATCTGAAGAAAAGGGAGTGATTGAGCAGACGGCCCTGCAAATAAAAGACCAGGAAAAGGTTGAAGATTGGAGAGAAGTCTTCATAGACTATTTCAAATCACGTCAAACGCCTGAAAACGCGTCCTCAAGACATCAGCTTATGAAACGAGCTCTGTCTTTCGCCTTCGTCAATGATACTCTGTACAAGAGGTCATTCGATTCTCTGTGGTTGAGATGTCTGGGACCTGACGAAGCAAAAAAGAGTCGTCCAGGAAGTTCACGACGGGGTCTGCGGTTCTCACCAAGCAGGCTCGAAGATGAAGTTGAAGATCAAACGGATGGGCTACTACTGGCCCACGATGATTCAGGACTGCCTGGAATATGCGAAGCAATGCCACTCATGCCAAATCCATGGGGACTTCATCCACCAGCATCCAAATCCGCTACATCCAACGGTGGCTAGCTGGCCGTTCGAAATGTGGGGAACTGACATAGTCAGCCATATCGAACCAGCATCGTCCAGGGGAGATCGTTTCATCCTGGCGACGACTGATTAGTTCTCCAAATGGGCAGAAGCAGTACCGCTGCGGGAAGTGAAGACGGATAATATCCTCCATTTCTTCAAGACACACGTCATTTATCGGTTTGGAACGCTGAGACGGATCATCTCCGATAACGGGCCAGCCTACAGAAGTCATAAGATCAGCCGCTTCGCGCAACAACACAACATAGACTGGAGATATTCCTCAGTTTATAATCCCCGAGCTAACGGTCTAGCTGAGGCTTTCAACAAGACCTTGACGAAGATCGTGAAGAAGACGGTTTCCCGAAACAAGAAAGACTGGCACGAGAGACTGCAAGAAGCTCTTTGGGCGTATCGAACTACGTTCAAGACGGCCACGAACACAACGCCATATGCGTTGGTATTCAGTACAGAAGCAGTACTCTCCCTCGAAATAGAGTTACCTTCTCTACGGGTGGCAGTCCACTACGAGCTGACGGACGAAGAAAATGCTCACCTTCGGTTTGAGGAGCTTGATGCCCTTGATGAAACACGGCTCATAGCGCAACAAAATCTAGAGGCTTATAAAGCAAAGATGATGCGCTCATATGAAAGATTGACCCGGCCGAGGACATTCCGCCAAGGCAAACTCGTGCTAGTGGTCAAAAGGCCTATGATCCCCAATCGCGCCAAGCGGGAAAAATTCGAGCCAAACTATGAAGGCCCGTACATCATAGACAAGGTCTACCAGGGTGGAGCCTATCTACTCATGGATATGCACGGTGAAAGACCTTTCAGGCCAATAAACGGTCGCTTCCTAAAGAAATACTACGCTTAATGAGCCACAGCCTAGGTCAATGATAGATGACGACAACTATGTCCGCTCACTATCTTCCTAAGCTCAAACTCTATAAGCCGTAACGGGCCTTCTCCTAATGACAGACCGAAACGTTCTTAAACTAATGACGGACCGAAACGTCCTTAAACTAATGACGGACCGAAACGTCCTTAAACTAATGATGGACCAAAACGTCCTTAAACTAATGACGGACCACTACGTCCTAAAACTAGCTATTGACCGAAATGTCGATAAACTACGGTGGTTTGAAACATCATAAAGCCGATAAAAAAATATGATAAAAAAAAACAAAAAAAAAACAGTATGTCCACAAGCAAAATGAGCACGGATGAAAACCCGAAAGGGCTCCGTGAGTAAAAACAGCAGGGCTACCGGCGAGTGTTCGTGAAAACCCGAAAGGGTGCGACCTCGTAAAAAAAAGAATAATAAAAAGAATAATAAAAAGAATAAAAAAAATGGTATATCCACAAGCAAAATGGGCACGGATGAAAACCCGAAAGGGCTCCGTGAGTAAAAACGGCAGGGCTACCGGCGAGTGTTTGTGAAAACCCGAAAGGGCGCAACCTCGTTAAAAAGACACTTGCAGGGTCCTCTCGACCTTGTAAGGACAAACCACCCGCGTGAGATCCTTACGACTCACAAGAGAGCAACACACTTAGGGATCCCCACGATTCCTAAGGAGAAAATACACTTGCGAGATCCTCACGACTCGTAAGGAGAACTCTCTTATGGGACCCTCACGGCTCATAAGATTTGAAAGTCTTAAGTTACAGAGACCTAAACCTGTGCTTAAGCAACCCCCACAACCTTCGATATTGCCCTACAAGTGGCTCAGCACTGACCCTTGTATACAATCCACGGACGCGAATAAACATTTCTATAACGAAGTCCCACCCATGACTAGGGATATGTTCGCATGGTGAACAACCCTTATAAGTCCTCTCGATTTACAAGGAGAAAACCCTCTTGTAGGATCCTTACGACTTACAGAGGAACATGCATTTAGGAATCCTCACGATTTCTAAGGAGAAAATACACCTACAAGATCCTCACGACTTGTAGGGGGAAATAACTTTGTGAGACCCTTACGGCTCATGAAGTCAAAAGCCTTAGTCGACAGGACCCTAACCCTGTTCGTTAAGCCATCTTTGTTCGACATCAACATAGGTAAATGATGATTCGCTCCTGGCAATATCCCAGTTGTAGCGGTGCTGATGCTGAAATCGGTGTCTAATTCCATGCTTATGGCGAAAAGCCAGCAAGCCGCGCATGCATACAAAATAGCCGAAATGATAGGGCAACTTGCAATAAAAAGCAGCAAGTGAAAATGTATGCATACAAAATAGCCGAAATGATTGGGCAACTCGCAATAAAAAGCAGCGAGTAAAAATAAAATAAATAGTTGAAATGATTGGGCACCGCGAAAAATAGCCGAAATGATTGGGCAATCGCGACCTTCGCGATATAAAAGCTGAAATGATAAAGCATCGTGGAAATAAAACAATAATATAAAAAAATGATGAGACTTTTGCCTACAGGTGAGATCACATCGATCCCTGTATACAATCCAAGGGCACAAACAAAGAGAGAACCACACCTTCCCAACAGGCTCCGCCAGAAAGTGAAGCCAAATCTCGACGGTTCACCAAGAACCTAGAGACAACCGTGACATTCGTCTCGATACAGCAGACGCAGTGCCAGCAAACGAAGCGAAGATCAAATTCCTAGCTTCACGGTTTTGACGGTAACTCATATAAAACCTGAAAGACCGCCAGAGATCATTTCAACCCCCAGGGAAATCAGTGTCCTTGGCAACTTCCTCAAGTCAGGGAAACCAGTGTCCTTGACGAGAACGTCTTGATTCGCATCGACCCGCGGAGAAACCAGTGTCTTTGTAGGAATACCTCGACTCGTCTCAACCCCAAGGAAATCAGTGTCCTTGGCAGCATCCTCGATTCAGGAAAACCAGTGTCCTTGACGAGACCACCTCGATTCGCGTTGGCCCGCAGAGAAACTAGCGTCTTTGCAGGAATACCCCGATTTGTTTAAACCCCGAGGAAACCAGTGTCCTTGGCAAAATACTTTGACTCAGGGAAACCAGTGTCCTTGACGAGAACGTCTTGATTCGCGTCGACCCGCGGAGAAACCGGTATCTTTGCAGGAACACCTCGATTCGTTTCAACCCCAGGGAAATCAGTGTCCTTGCCAAATACCTCAATTCAGGGAAACTAGCGTCCTTGATGAGAGCTTCTTGATTCGCGTCGGCCCGCAGAGAAACCAGTGTCTTTGCAGGAATACTCTGATTCATTTCAACCCCGAGGAAACCAGTGTCCTCGGCAAAATACTTCGACTCAGGGAAACCAGTGTCCTTGACGAGAACGTCTTGATTCGCGTCGACCCGCAGAGAAACCAGTGTCTTTGCAGGAACGACTCGATTCGTTTCAACCCCAGGGAAATCAGTGCCCTTGGCAAATACCTCAATTCAGGGAAACTAGCGTCCTTGATGAGAGCTTCTTGATTCGCGTTGGCCCCCAGAGAAACCAGTTTCGTTGCAGGAATACTCCGATTCGTTTCAACCCCGAGGAAACCAGTGTCCTCGGCAAAATACTTCGACTCAGGGAAACCGGTGTACTTAACGAGAACATCTTGATTTGCGTCGGCCCGCAGAGAAACCAGTGTCTTTGCAGGAATACTCCGATTCGTTTCAACTCCAGGGAAATCAGTGTCCTTGGCAAATACCTCAATTCAGGGAAACTAGCGTCCTTGATGAGAGCTTCTTGATTCGCGTCGACCCGCAGAGAAACTAGTGTCTTTACAGGAATACTCCGATTCGTTTCAACTCCAAGGAAATCAGTGTCCTTGGCAAATACCTCAATTCAGGGAAACTAGCGTCCTTGATGAGAGCTTCTTGATTCGCGTCGACCCGCAGAGAAACCAGTGTCTTTGCAGGAGTACTTCGATTCGTTTCAACCTCGAGGAAACCAGTGTCCTCGGCAAAATACTTCAATTTAGGGAAATTAGTATCCTTGATGAGAGCTGCTTGATTCGTCTCGACTCGTGAGGAAATTAGTGTCTTCACGAGGACTTCCCGATTCGTCTCTACTTGCAAGATAAAGCCTTAGGCAGCAGGGATTAAAAAACTTGTTTCCTAAGCACTGGGACCCTGCAAGTCGGTCTAAAACGGTCTCTTGCATACTATTCACGGGTCTCACTCTCCAAAGTCGAATCTCGACAAAGAGGGAAATAACCGCTTTCGAGTTCTCTCAACTCGTAAGAGGGAAAATTCTCTTATAAGATCCTTACGACTTATAAGAGAAAACACACTTAGGAATGCTCACGATTCCTAAGGAGAAAATACACCTACGAGATCCTCTCGATCCGTAGGGAGAAAAGTCTTTGTGAGACCCTCACGGCTCATAGAGTTGAAAAGTCTTAGACAGTAGATCTGAACCTGCGGCCTAAGCCATCGCTATCTCTTAAAGAAGCCAATGCTCTATTATCTGTCGACCATGCTTACTAAAGTAGCGTACTGATAATAAAAGAAAGAAGAAGGAGCAGAGACGACACAAGACATTGCAAAAAAAATGTGTATCTTTATTCATTAATTCAATCAAGTACAAGGCGAATCGTATAAAAGAATAAAGAATGCGTACATCTTATTCAAAAAAAATAAAATTATTACAAGTGTATAACTGATACAAAGGCAACTACTGGGAAGGAAGCGTCTTAAATAGCCCTATCAATTGCTCGGGCACTTCTTTCCATGCCTTCTCTTGATCGGCTGCCACCGCCAGTTCTGTTTCCACTTGAGCCCGCTGCCGTAGGAAGGTTGAGAGCTGCTCCTCAACTGCTTGCTGAGCTGCGTTGCGACCTTGGGCATCACGCTCAGCAGCATCGAGCTTCTGCTTCAGTGCTAACCCATCAGGAAGACTTTGCAGAAGGCCCTCGAAGATAGCCTTCACCCGAGCGGCATTCGCGTCAACTTCAGCACGCAGGCAAGCAGTCTCGCTTGAAGACTCTTAACATTCCCTCAGCCTTAAAACTGCTTCTTGTTCCAAATCGCGGAAGTAAGAAGCGCTTTCCTCAATCCATGCTGCCCGTTGAGTGCTTACGGCCAAGGTCTCAGGGGCAGGACGCGTAAGCTCCAGCTGATGCAAGCGGGCCTCGATTTCCCTACAGTGATTAACCCAAGACTCGACGATGCCTTCAATATGAAAATTTACAAGCGCCGCCAGCATCAGGTTAACCTTCGCAGCGAAATCTGCTGCAGATGGGGGAGCGTCTGCGTCAAGCTCTTCGATGTATCCGCTCAGCATGCCCAAGCTCATTGTGGCACCCTTTGAAGATGGACGTCTCAAAAAGGGGCCCGCCGGCATTATGATACGAGACTCGAAGGGCGCTGGAATCGGAACAACAGCTGAAGAAACAAAATACGATCAAATGACAGTTCAAGAAATATAAGAAAGTCATCGATGGGATAGTTTACTATACCAGCTGCAGCAGGCGGCAAAGCCGGGAGGGCCGGTGGCGCACCGATCTTTCATATCCTCCTTCGATTTGCAGCACTGCAATCAGGGCGAGGAAGAGTCAGAAATAATTCCATTACTGAAAAAAAGAAAGGCATCAATTGGAAACTATACTCACCAGCGCCACTGGAGGAAGCGGGTTCAGATGGGAAGGAGAAGTGCGGGTGCAACACCTGATAGAGGTGATCAAAAAGCGCTCCTGCAAAGACGCAATAGTACGACATTAGTACATAAATTATGCAGCCGAAAGATAAAACTAATGGGTCACGAATCCATACCTTCCAGCATCTACGATGGTACGAGAGAAGGCTGAGAGGTGGCCACCGCCAAGGCAGTAGCTGACGACGCTCCCTCGAGCAATGGAGCGTCAGCACTGGCCGCGCCTGCGTTAAAAACAAAGATGAATCTGTCAGGAAGGATTGCAAGATAAAAAATAGGGGGACAGTAACTCGAAATTTACCTGATGAGCCGCCAGCTAAAACGGAGGCGTCTCCCTCCTCCATCGACATGAGTCCACCTCCCGTGGCCTCATCACCCGACTCTACGGGGGCCGTCGTCGTGCTCGCACGGCCAGGAGACGGCGGAGGACCGTAGATGGGGAGAGCAATGATTGGAGCATTGCCAGACTCTTGAGAAAGAGCGGCTGGCTTGTCCCCGGGAGTCATGCCCATCTCACCCGCTACTCCCTCGGGCTCGACAGTCGCTGCTGTCTCGTCCGCCATCGCCATGGGATCACCGGTCTCAGGCGCTCTGTCCGTCGCTACCCCAGGCTCGGTTGTAGCAGTCGTCTCATTTGCCGCTACCTTGGGCTCGGCATCGACGACCTTCTCTGGCGCAGTTTCCTCAGCCCCCAGCTCAAGTCCAGCAACCCCGGCGACGTCACCCACCATCGGCTCGGGTTCAGCCGGTGCCTCTTCCTCTGTCCCCTTAGGTTCGACGGTTTCCGCCTCCCCTTCGGTTGGACTTGGCCCTGCAGGACAAGATATATAAGAACCGACAGGTTTACAATTCTTACAACAAAATCTTGAAAGACATATTACCTGAGGTGGACTGATCGTTAGCCTCCCGAGCTGCACGCACCGCCTGTCTGTGAGCGGTAGACAAGGCGACCGGGGCTCTTCCGAGGGAATATCAGCACGAGGAACGGTGCTTGGGCCCGCTCCCACGGCCAAAGCAGCTCTGCGTGCCTTCGCCTCGCGCCTCAACCGCTTTCTCTCCTTTCGAGCCGTCAAGACGGACCTCTTCGAAGCTTCCTTCATTGAGGCGTCTTCGTCCACATACAGAGATGCCTCCAAAACCTTCAAGGCATCCTTCACCGACTTTTCGAGTTGAGACTCTCGCAGGAGCCCCAAAGAGGCCGAAACATCAGTGGCTGGCCCGGGAAGAATCTCTGTGTCACCTTGCGGGACAGGCATTGTGGTTCCTGCGATGAGAAAAAGAAAGGGTTAGATTTACCATAACAAAAGGAAAATTAAGACTTAATGAATCGAAATGTACCGAATCCTAAGGATGCTCTGAGTCGTTCATCCTCTTGAAATTTTTTGAGGGAAGCAGCGATGGCTTCTTCAGTGGTGATGCCTGTTTGAAGAAAAGATGGGAAAAGCATTAGTCAAAGAAAATAATAAAAGTACGATGCAATAAAAAAATGTGACTAGTAATTACCCGATTGTGCAAGCTTAGCTAGCCACGCGTCGCGCCTCGCCAATCGCTCTGAAGCTGCGATGGCGGCCGCCAGATCAGTGTCATCTGGCAGCATAACTAATCCTTTATTGGTCCCATACTCGCCCAAGCCCTCGCTATAGGGAGCATGAGGTTCCTGACCGAACGCAACGTCAGCTGAGAACATTGACTTCTTCTTCCTCTTCTGCCCGCCAGCCCTGGGTGCACCTGAGATCGACTTGCGCTTTGCAGGCACCTTAGGACGGCGGGTCCCGATATCCGCGCCCACGCCAGACTCCGGCGAAACCACATTTACCGTCTCCACTGGAGCATGGGGCGTTGGTGGCACATCCGCAGTATCAAGAGGTAATCCGCACGGAGGGCTCAGCACACGCGGTGGCCCAGCTCCAGCATCTTTTAGCGGAGGAACGACCGGGGTCCTTGGCTTCAGGGGGGCCTTGCGGTCGCCGCCGGGAGGTGCACCCTTGCGGTCAACCAACATGCGCTTCTCCAAATGGATAACTGGACCTATTGCATGCGCGTACCAAGCCACGTACGTGTGGAGGACCCGGGGAACGCAGCTTGGCTCGCTGATGAAGAAGTAGAAGCCCGTGTTCAGACGCATGAAATGGTGCATCGCGCTCCGTATCCCCTCCCTGCTAGCCGCGGGCTCTTCCAAAAACGCCTCCAGCGGGATCCCCTGATTATAGCTTGATTGTTGGGCGAACCAGTGGGGGTTATACCTCATGAAAAGCGCCGTCTCGTTCTGCCTGAACACCAGGTAGCCCGGCCGAATGGAGTAGAGGTGAAGAATCTCCCGGGCTTTCAGTACGGAGGCCCCGTCCTTGAAGTCGTCACGCAGCGCCACCGCCGACTTGGAGGTTTCTGAGCCGATAGTTATGACTTTATCCATAAAAGAAATCCTCGCTCCGACCAGGTGTGGACGAAGGAGCAACCCCCTAGCCTCCCACGGAGGCGCAGTCACGATTGAGGCGCCGATCAGCCGCATGACTCTTGGGAGTCTGCATCTCTCGAAAACGAAGGGCTCTTATGGACGCCGAACACTCCGTGCACATGCATCTCCATCCACGAGGTGAAGTAGTGCATCGGGAAATTAGCAGGCTGCACCCCAGGTTCATTAGCGTCCGCCGCCACGCTAAGTCCATTGTATAGGTGAGCCAACTCGGCGATTCCTATTGTCAACTGCAGGCCAGCCACCATCCGATGCGCTGGGTAGAAAACGGACGGCCGCATGTGGCACGGGTGCATAGGGAGCGCGAAGCTGCACAACCACAATCCCAGGAACCCTAAAAAGAAGGTCTCTTCATCCATGCCCGGGACGGCGATTTCTGACAAGGGCATGACGGCGGCGCCGAGGAGATAAAAATCCTTTTGATCGTCTTCCGATGTTGGTCGACGGTCCAAGCCGAAGCCGAAAGGGTCATCGAGCTTGGCGAACTTCTCGCTCCACTCCGATAGAAACTCCGGTCGATGGAAGCGGGCGATAAAATCTGCGAAACTAACTCCCCGGACTCCTGATTCCAGATAGAGCCCTTCGTATATGTTCAGCACTTTCACCAAGCCCGGAAACTGGTGCTGAATAGCATTCTCTGGTGTCAAATCAAACACCAACGGCTTGGTGGCGAAGACGTATTCGTCAGGAGGAGGAAGCTCCTCGTAATGCTCCCCCCTCACCGGCAAACCCGAGATCTCAGCGAACTCTTCCAGGGAGATGGAGACTTCCCTGTCCGTCATAAGGAAGGTGTGGGTGGGGATATTCCATTGTTCAATGAAAGCCTTAACCCACCACGTTGGAAGAGAGGGGTACTCAAAAAGCGAGACGTAGATTTCCGAGTACAAACCAATCTTCATCAGATGATTCCTCTTCGCCGATAGGATGTACCTAGCCCACTGCAAATATCCGGCGGGTGGTCGCGGGGTCAATCCAATGTTATAAGCCTGTCCCCAAGGGCGTGACCCTGACATATTCGCCTCCCCAAAATGTCTATAGCCGGCGGCGGCTGCACGGGAATGGCACCAATCGCAGGATGGAGAAGATCCTCCGAATTCCAATCCTTGACATCCACGGCATACTTCACCGGGGGTTCATCCGCATAAGGGATCGATGAGATGGGTTCAGACGGCGTAGCGGAACCGAAGCTTCGGCGACCCTGGATGATCTCATTATACCACCTACCCCATAGGTGAAGGTTCTTATACCCGGGGTCATGATCCTTAATCAGAGTAAATACCTCCCGGTCTACCGGCGCAGCCGGAAATCCTTCCTCTGAGCGAACAAATGGGAATGACAGGTCAGCAGGCATGCTTCCTGCGGAGGGACAAAAATTAGCCGTCAGTGTTGTAATTTCAACGCTTGGCATTTTAAAATTTATACCACACTGCAATGCAGTGGGTAGGGGACCAAAGGGGGACCCACAAAATCTGGATGACAGTGCATCAGTTAATAAGACAGCCCCATCATTGAATGAGACTGTCAATTAATGAGGAGATCCCCAAAAGAATATTCTCATTAATGTGAAATCCCTAGAGACAAGGAGAAAATCTCCTCTTTCAGAGCAAAGCTCTGTCACAGAGTGACACTTGTCAAACTCTGGTCTCAAAGGAATAAAATTCTCTAAAAGAGCCTAGCTCTGTAATAATGATGGAAAAATCCATCAAAAGAAAAATTTAACTCTTAAAAAAAATTAAAAAAATTTTGGGATCTTAAAAATCCATGAAAACTCTTAAGAGTTCTTCATTTTTAGATCAAAAAGATCTACATTTGATCCATGAGCAAAGCTCTGTTCATGGGTTAAAACCCATGAAACAAGATCTCTTAGATCTATGGATTCTTGAGAGCAAGGCTCGGTTGGTGAAACCCCAAAATGGTTTTCTTTAGATCAAAGATCTATGAGAGCAAGGCTCTGTTGATTAAAATTAATTTAATTTAAGTTAAATTTTACCTAAGATGATTCTAGAGTTTGAACTCTGAGGTTCTTGAAAAAAAAATAAGAGCAAGGCTCTAAAGTTCTTAAAAGCAAGAGCAGGGCTCTGAAAACAAAAGTTCTGAAGATGGTAATCATCTACTGAGGGCCAGGGGTCCTATTTATAGGCGCTTGCGCCCCTTCAACTCCTGAGTTGATCCAACGGCCAGGATCTTGCCACCGCTGCACTCACATGTGCGCCACGTGAGCGCAACGGTGGGGGAGGGGCATTTGTTTCCCCCAATCAGAGCAAAGCTTTGTTTAAATTTTGAAAATTCAAAAATTGAAGCAATGCTTCAAATTCCTTGCGCTGCGTGCAACGCGCCACGTGTCAAAAGCTGACACGCCAGTGCAGCGCCCAAGGCAGCGCCCCCAATCAGAGCAAGGCTCTATTTAAAGTAAAAAAACAAAAGAAGCAACGCTTCAGATGTCTGCGCTCCGCGCTGCGCGACACGTGTCAGCGCAGTTGCGCTGCGCTGCGCGACACGTGTCAAGCGTAGGTGCGCTTGCGCCAAACAGAAAAATTCTGAAAGATCTTTCTGATCTTGTTAAAACAAGAAGATCGTCTTCTGTAAAGCAGAAGCCCTTGGATCAAAGATCCAACGGTGGGGAAAAATCCATAAATCACTCAGAGAAAGATCTCTTTAACTGACTTAACAAACTAATTGGCACTATATAAAGGCCCCTAGACCCCAAGTCTAAAACACATGAACATAGAGAGAAAAAGAGAGAAATCTTCTGAAAACTTTGAGAAAGAACTCAGAGAAAGAAAAAGGTAAAAACCTTTGAATAAAAGAAGAACTCCTTCTAAAAAAGATCATTGATCTAAGAACAAGATTAAAGATCTTCAATAAAAAAATATATATAGATATAATAAGAAAGGCATTGCCTTTTGATGAACCACTGGTTCTGGAATCTTAAAAGATTCTTTTCTTGAGTCCAAAATTGGATCAAGATATTAAAATAGTACCCTGCACTTGTAAAATCTGCACAGTTGCGCTCTTGGGTTGGCGCAAGCCACCAGAGAACGCCACGTGTCAGCTCCAGAATAACTTGTGCTATGCGCCTTTAAAATAGAGCATTGCTCTCTCAAATTGGCGCAACTCACCAGAGCGCCACATGTCAGCAGCGCAACAGCGCAGCACACTGGCGCACCGCACTGCGCTAGCTGCGCTTGCGCTCACCAGAGCGTGACACGTGTCACCTCCACATGCGCTTGCGCTCATTAATTGGCGCAAAGCGCCTGACAGGCCACGTGGCCCTCTGTCAAATTATTAATGCTCTGCATTATTTAAAGAAGGACAGAGCCCAATTACAAAGGCCTAACATGCCTAATAAAATGCAATGCATTATTTTTTTAAAAAAAAAGGGCAGAGCCCAAACAAAGATCTATCAGATCAAAATAGATGTTGTGCATCATTTAAAAAGGGACAGAGCCCAAATAAAGGTCCAACAGAAACCAAGATTAATGCTATGTATTATTGAACCAAGGGCAGAGCCTAACAGGCCAACTTCAAATGAAAATGTTGAATACTTCAACTGGACTTAGCCCAATTTTGGCCGTAAGTTCTCAAATTAAATTGACTGAGCACGACTGCTCCTTTAAATCAATTTACATCCGGTTCAAGGGTACATCTCTGAACTCCTCTGACATCCGTCGTTGTAATCCTTCAACGACGTCAGAGAGGTGACGAGTCCCGACAACCACACATTGATACGGACTGTGGGGTCCTTAAACTCATGGACTTAAGCGTCCTTAAACCAACAATACTGACTGTGGGGTCCTTAAACCCATGGACTTAAGCGTCCTTAAACCAAAATACGGACTGTGGGGTCCTTAAACCCATGGACTTAAGCGTCCTTAAACCAACTCATGGACTTAAGCGTCCTTAAACCAATGGACCCCTATGTCCCTAAACTGGAAATGGACCACCACGTCCCTAAACTGGAACATGGACCACTATGTCCCTAACTGGAACAATAGAGCTCCCAAATGCTCTTTTGTCGGATATAAACGATCCCGTTTAAGTTGATCTTAGCCTCAAATATGGCTAACGTATTCTTAAACCTTCAAACAGACTTTAGTCCTAAATTGGACTATAGACCCCCCAATTTACATCCGGTTCAAGGGTACATCTCTGAACTCCTCTGACACCTGTCGTTGTAATCCTTCAACGACGTCAGAGAGGTGATGAGTCCCGATGTCCATACATGCAATGGACCACTACGTCCCTAAACTGGAACAATAGAGCTACAAATGCTCTTTTGTCGGATCTAAACGATCCCGTTAAGTTGATCTTAGTCTCAAATTGGACTAACGTATCCTTAACAAATGTTTGAGTTGATCTTAGCCTCAAATATGGCTAACGTATCCTCAAACTAAAACACCAAACCCAAATCTAAGAAAATATGGATTTGGACTAATCCACGTCCTACGGGCGACGACATAAATTAGTCTCCGTATACAATCCACGGGCAACCACAAACAAAATAAACACACACGACACGAAGTGAAATTCTGGAGAAGGAGAAAGTTGTTACCGCGATGCGGTAGCGTAATTAACTGCAGGGGCTTGCGCCTGCAGGGAAGAGCGTCCCCACAATCAAAAACCCCTCAAGCGAGGGGGAATCTGACGAAGTCCGCTAAATCGGCCGCATCCGTCTAAACCTCCGATACACGGTGCCATAAATCAACTTGGCATCTTCGGAGAGGTAGACGGATAAAACCAAATAGTATCTGCCCCGAATCTCAGGCAAGACGTCTCTGTCTTGGCCGTCTTTCGGAGGGGAACAACACCAACTGACTGGGGGCTAACTCGAAAAAGTTCAATGCTTCAACGACCTCAGGAGAGAAAGGCAAACGCATTCCACCCCAGAATGCTTCCAAATACAAGGCGATCTCCCTGCCCTGTACTTGGTCCGCCCTCTCTCCCTCCTTGGCCAGGCGGAGCGTATAGCGTGAGGGGAAGTGGAAGCGAGCCCGCGCATTGGCAAGCTCGTCCTCGTGCCTTATCCAACACAAGGCACTGGGGGCAGCATCTACTGCCTCCTCCCTGGGGGTTGCCCCCTCCACATGATCCCAGGAAGAGAGGCCAACCCCTGCCCCCCGGGAGGACTCAGACTCACCTAAAGGGTTCCTAGAACCTACCTCGACGACATCTACTGACTCGAAAAGAGAAGACATCTAACCTTGGGAATAATGATCCTCAGGAAACGAAAGTGGAAGGAAGGAGATGAGCGCCGAGCAACCGAGGCCTAGAAACGAGAAATATGAAGGAGTAGGGGCCCCAGAATAGGCCCCATCCCTATTTACCGTCACAAGCGAACTCATCCAACGGTGCCCTTGATCTCCCGCCAAGACGCCTCCTCGCGTCCAACGGCTCCGATTGCTCCACTTGTCATCCCCGCACTGGACCGCACCCTTTCAGACGTCGCAGGTCTGCACACGTCGCGTCAGCCAACCGACTCTTGACACGTGGGCCATCACTTCAAAGCGACACGAACCGGTGCACCCTCCTTAAATGCGGAGATCTTACCCTGATCCGCTGGCAGAAAAGACAGCTCACGGCCCGGGGACGCGTCCCGACGAAACCATTAGGAGGGAGCTCACCCCGGGCGGCCCGGCGGTCCACTCCTGACCCGACCCACTGGCTGATCGGGACAAGAGTGGGGGGCTGATGATGATGCTCAATATCGGCGACGCCCGGGATCAGGACACGTGGCAGATGGAATGTCCCATGACCCGGAAGAAAGGGCCCACCGAGGCCGACCAGGCCTCCCCTGTACCCGACCTGCAATCATAAGCTAGCCATCCTCGGGGCTCCCCGCAGATTGGCTTCCTCAGCCCCTCAGCTCGCCCCGAGCTGCCACAAGACCAAGACTCCTCGTCCTTCTCGCTCGTCCCTGAGCCCCCGACCGAGGCCGTCTTCCTCGGTCCTCCGACCAGCTCCACCGCTTACAGGCATAACCGCCGCTCCGCGAATCTCGCCATGCGCGAATTCTCCGCCAGCAACATCCCATGTTACACGCCTCCGTGATCTCCATTAATGGGAGGTCCGCTCTCTACGCGGGCGTGACGTCGGGAGCATAACCGCCGGTGAGATTCTCGTGCCTGCTGCTACGTGCCACCACCGCTATATAAACCCCCATCACAGAGGGGTCAAGTAAGCCATTTTTGACTCACCTAGCCATTACGCTGCTCGGATATAGTACTAACTTGATCGTCGGAGGGTCCTCGTTGGCGTCAAACCACCCCGAGACTTCTTTGCCGGTACTTGGCGTCCAACTCCTCCAATCACCAAACCTCCTCAAAATCCATTGAGACCCACACACAACAGGGGATCCCCTCCAGAATCCATCAGGAGATCGACGGGAGACAACATCTGAAGGATATCAGAAAAAGACCTCTCTCCCTCCTTGGCCAGGCGGAGCGTATAGCGCGAGGGGATGTGGAAGCGAGCCCGCACGTTGGCAAGCTCGTCCTTGTGCCTTATCCAACACAAGGCACTGGAGGCAGCATCTACCGCCTCCTCCCTGGGGGCTGCCCCCGCCACATGATCCCGGGAAGAGGGGCCAACCCCTGCCCCCCGGGAGGACTCAGACTCATCTAAAGGGTTCCTAGAACCTACCTTGATGACATCTACTGACTCGAAAAGAGAAGACATCTAACCTTGGGAAGAATGATCCTCAGGAAATGAAAGTGGAAGGAAGGAGATGAGCGCCGAGCAACTGAGGCCTAGAAACGAGAAATATGAAGGAGTAGGGGCCCCGGAATGGGCCCTACCCCTATTTACCGTCACAAGCGACCTCATTCAACGGTGCCCTTCATCTCCCGCCAAGATGCCTCCTCGCGTCCAACGGCTCCGATTGCTCCACTTGTCGTCCCCGCACTGGACCGAGTCCTTTCAGACGTCACAGGTCTGCACACATCGTGTCAGCCAACCGACGCTTGACACGTGGGCCATCACTTCAAAGAGACACGAACCGGCGCACCCTCCTTAAATGCGGAGATCTTGCCCTGATCCGTTGGCAGAAAAGACAGCTCACGGCCTGGGGACGCATCCCGACGAAACCATTAGGAGGGAGCTCACCCCGAGCGGCCCGACAGTCCATTCCTGACCCGACCCACTGGCTGATCGGGACAAGAGTGGGGGGCTAATGATGTTGCTCAATATCGGCGACACCCAGGATCAGGACACGTGGCGGATGGCATGTCCTATGACCCGGAAGAAAGGGCCCACCGAGGCCGACCAGGCCTCCCCTGTACCCGACCTGCAATCTGGATATATGCATGCATGCATCATGAATGTAAAACAATCAACCATGAAATTTGGATATATCTGTATAAGAAATCTTTAACTTTTATCATAGTAAAATTTGTATGGTGACCTGAAACATCATCAATGAAATCCATGGAAATCCGTGTCAAGTATCGACACAAAATATATAAATCTCAAAGTCTCAATACCTCATAGTCTCAATATCTCATAGTCTCAATATTTCGGGCTTCGTCAGTCCGGATCGGCCCATATCATCAATCTCACGACAACGGTCGGTATCCTCCGGATATCCGCCGCACCAGATATCACCGGTATGTAGTCTTCCTCTACCAGGCTCATCGTCTACAACTCGATCTTCTTGCCCCAGGATACCATACCGGGCCCACCATGTACCCGAGACGGTTCATCCACTCCTCGAATCGGGTCTCAAAATCCAACAGAAAACATGAAATCTCATGGTGGACGACACATACATCACGAGAAAACCGCAACTTGTATTTTAAAATGAGAGGGAGAGAGAGAGAAAAGTTTTTATATATATTCTTGCGGTTTTCCCCAAAATCCAGAAATCTCATAGAAATCCAAAATCCCAAAATCATGAATAAGTAAATAATGAGTGTCGGCACAAACCCCACAATACTGCATGATAATATGAATATGTGAATGCATGAATTGTCTAAGTAATGAATGAAATGTCTAAACTAGCACACGAGAGTAATCACACAATATTATATTGGACTAGCATTTAGCTGATTATATCAATAAAAGGATAATTTGTTCTAAAGTGTATGTAACATGGCAATTACCAATAATGATGTGTGTGAGCCGGCAAATGAGTGTAGGAGGAACATGCGCATCATCGGTAATAGTGTTGGTATCCTAACAGGCAGAGTTTCATATTAGCTAAAGAACATATGTATGAACATGCAATGCGATGAATACAACATGAATATAACGATGAATGTGTAGTAAACGCACAATTAGAGAATACATAGCAATTACGAGTCATACAGTTTGTTGTTTGAAAAAGCACGATTCGTTAGTTTTGAAAATAAGTATGACTCAAGCCTAAACTAAGATCTACCTAACGAACTAAGGAACTAACTAAAGACACTAGTCGAAAAGTAAGAAGAATCCTCCTAAGGTCTGAGTCGATATCTCTAGTAGTCGGCGATCCAGTCTCAATAGCGTCACGTACGTAGTACGACTTTCTCGAGTCAAGAATGCAGATCAATCATCACATCTATACCTCGTACGGTAAAATCCATCGTACGGCTTCCCAAAATCGGGGTACGGATCAACTATCACATATATACATCATCATTCGTATAGTATCATCATCAAGCAATATCATGATCAAGGGTACTGTACCATAATCGCATACATCCCAATATCATCAAACATATATCATCGTCTGTGTAAATATACATCGTCAAGTGATCCTCAGAAATATCATGTCATATATCATATCGTGATTAAGTCACATATTACAATCTGGGTTCTATTATAGAGTCTCGTTCATTTCAATGTCATCAACACATATTATCGTTTATATAAATATATTTTATATAATCTCATTGCCCAACGATCCGCTACTATCATAACACATCTCATGTCATAACTCGATCATCTATCCAATAAATCACGGCATCAAGCCTAGTCATATCGACTCATCCCCATGTATCATATAACCTCCTCATATCACATGTGTGTGTGTGTGTGTATGTATGTATGTATATACCTACACACATTCCTACACACACACACACACACATATACACCAAGTCAAGTTTAGGTGTGTGCGTGTGTGTGTGCGTCTACATAAAACCTACGAATTCCCTCCAGGGCAGTTATCCTCTGGTTAAGTCTTTCTAAATCAGTCTAGTCCAACCTAAAGTCTTCAATATGACCCTACTCGCCAAGAATCTAAGGTCACGTCCGACTTCCTAATAACAGTACGTACTATCCTTATTTTACGTTTGCGGGGGTGCCATACGCCATCCACCCGACTTCCCCCGTAGATATACATCTACTCACCTGGTCCTTGTCTGCCAAAATCGATACCGCCATCCTCTTCTTCATTGTCCGAAGCCCACGTGATAGGTACCTATATGCAAACATATATGTATATCGTAAACCGAATCGTGGATAAAACCAAAACGGCGTACGAAACGCGCATAGGTTAAAACATATGACCCGCTCATGCAAAATAACCAAATAACCCTCGACATCGGCGTACAAACGCCGATTGATCGAGAAAAATCCAAACACACCAATCATGGTTTCATAATTCACTAATTATAATATGAAATAGATTGCATCTCATCAAAACCTCACAACAAATCAAATCGATTTATTTTCGAAAACCTAGAAAGCCTCAAATAACCGTTTTAATTTGAAACTTGATATTTTAACGAAACTAATGGCCATAATATTCACTAAATATCATAAATAAGTCATACATATCATTACTATATTTGTATCACACTAATTTGTATAAATCCAAAAATTCTAGTTTGCAAAAATATCAATTTTTAATACTTTTTTTAAAGCAAAATTCACAATTCAACAACTAAGCTGGATTTTGCATGAACTAAAGTGTTAAACTACAATTTAAAATGTTAGTAATGTCATGAAAACCATAATTAGATTTTAATCTCAATTATTTAATCAATTTTTAAAACCTAGTTAGCAAAATTAGCATATTTATCACAATTTCCAACTAACAATTTGAAACTAGTAACTAGATTAGCTTTTGCATTCAATTAACATCGCTTTGCATGTGTAAATGTGTTTATTGCTATATTAAAACCATACTGTTAGGACACCAGCACCATTATCGATGATGCATATGTTCCACGTACACTTGCTTGCCGGCTCACACACTTCATAATCGATAATTGCCATGTCACTACATTGTAGTACTGTTGCATTCAGGGTATGATCCTTTGCATGGCATACTTATGTACATACCTATTGTACACCCATACGCGTATGCATACATATTCGCACATACATAGATGACTCTCGTTGGATTTGGAGATTTGGGAACCGCAAGATACTCTTTAAAATTGATTCATTTTAAAAGAGCGGTTTCCCTCAACATGTGCGTATTACTATTCCAGGTTGCATGATATACAGATATGCTTGCATTTCTTTTACATGTCGCATACATCATGCTTTTGATTATACGCATAGAGATATGTTGTTTCTATGATATTTCTGGATTTGGGAACCGTGGATATTTCAAAAGAGAATATGTAATTGTTTTAAAAACCCAGTTACCCTTGATATGATATTTCAGTGCGTCCACCATGTGTTTTCTCGGTGCTGAGAGCGACATGTGAAACCCGATTCGAGGAGGCGGATTATGCCGATTGCGGGTGCATGGTGGGCCCGGTATGGTACCCCGGGGCGAGAACGGATCGCTGTGTAGTAGACGGTGAATCTGGCAGAGGGACCACTACCTACCGGTGATTGGTTGGATCTGGCGGTTATCCGGAGGATACTGACCAGAGTCGATAGATGGATATGGGCCGACCCGTGCTGCCGGGGCCGAGGGCCGATATCGCAGACGGAACCCGATGTATGAGGATTTACGTGTCGATGCTAAGCACAGGTTTTCATGATGTTTTCGAGTGTCGATGCTAGGCACTCAGGTTCCATGATTTGATTATATCCTCATATTTCCATACATATGCTTTATGATATTTACATGCATGATGCTTATTGTCATTGGGTGACACGTGGACGGGATCCACATACATACAGACTTTGATTACTTTGATCATACCTCATATGTATATATAACAGTGGATGATGACGCTGTTATATATGCCCTTACACTAATATTAGAGGAATGGGACGCTAATATATGTGTATTGATATCAATTTAGATACTTCATCATACTTATTCATGCAGACATACCTTATATTTATAATATGTTATTACCTGAGGCACTGGCACGAGCACTTGGCACTACATACTTGTATAGATGTTGTAGGGTGTTTTTCGTCACCCCATTGAGATGGGAATACGCGCACGCTTGTCAAGCGTACTACAGATTCCCCCTGCCTAGGGTAGGCTGGGGTTTAATGATTGTGGGGATCCGAATCTCCGGCAGCCGCGGACTAAGCTGCCGTTAATTACCCCTCGCCTTTGGGGTGAGGGAACCTCCGATTAACGGGTTAAACTGGTCATGCGAACTCAATGTGCGGTGTGCGTGTGTTTTGTTTTAAAAAAAAAGGGGTTTTGGATATATCGGGAGCCACGCAGAGTTTTTACGGGGGTCCCGCTACCCGGATAGCGGGCTGGGGGTCAAGGGGGCTAGCAGCCCCCTTGCGGGGTTCGGGGCAGCGCCCCGGCCCAAAAAATTTTTTGAGGGGGGAAGTGTGGCGGAGTATGTGTATGTGTACATTTGTATACATATGTATATATATACATGCATGTATAAATAAAGGGGAAAAAGACATCCAAAGGATGCGTGGGGCCAGCGCCTAGGCGCTTGAGCGCGAGCGCGCCACGTGTCGGCACGTGGGCGCTTTGCGCTCGAGCGCAGAGTGCTGGAGCGCAACGCGCCACGTGTCGGCACGTAGGCGACTTGCGCTCGAGCGCTTGCGCTCGAGCGCAACAGCGCCACGTGTCGGCACGAGGGCGACTTGCGCTCGAGCGCTTGCGCTCGAGCGCAAAAGCGCCACATGTCTGCACGAGGGTGACTTGCGCTCGAGCGCTTGCGCTTGAGCGCTTGTGCTTGAGCGCAAGAGCGCCATGTGTCGGTACGAGGACGACTTGCGCTCGAGCGCTTGCGCTGGAGCGCAAGCGCGCCACGTGTCGGCACGTGGGCACTCTGCGCTTGAGCGCCGGGGAGAAAAATAGGCTTTTAGCCTAAAAAGATTTCTCTGATGAGAAATCAAAGAGGAGTTGGACCCCTGAGTGTTTTTTTTTTTTGGGTTTAGTGAAAGGGATTCTTCTTCTTCCTCCTCTGTTAGCTGGATCTTGAAAATCAAGAGATATGGGATTTTAAAAATCACTCCTTTTTGAGATCTAATGGAAGATCTGAGTTCCCCTTGATGGGTTTTGTGGTGAAAAACTAATTTGTTTTATAAAAAGGAGAGTAAAACTCTTGAGTTAATTCAAGAGAAAGAAGAAGGTTTTGGAACCTTGGAGATGGAAGAAAGAGCTCAGCTCTGAAACTTTTTTTTTTGGAAAGAGAAAAGTTGTTGGGATATTTCATTATCCTTGCCTTTATAGGCCATACATTTTACACATAGCCCCTTGGGCTTCACAAAATGGCATTTTGCCTATCCCATGGCTCATGTGCCATTTCTTTTTGCACATAAGCCATGGGCTTTACAAAAATTTGGCTTTATGCCTATTTTTCTTACATTTATCCGAAAATAAAATAAAAGAAATACAACAAAATTATTTATTACAAGATTTTTATCTTGGCATGGGGGAAGGCCGGCCGCTTCATGTTCGGGCTCGACCCGGGCATGGGCCTACTTGGCTTGGGGTTGACTTTGATTTTGACTTGGTCAACCGGGGTGTAAATTTTTACCCCAACAAATTGCCCCCCATCAATAAATGCACACCACATATGTGGGTCGTGTGCATGAAATTGATGGATCTTCTTTCACGTGGAGGCGACTAGATTTGGTTCCCGCCTTTTGGGAAGCTGGCACTGCCCTTTTTATGACATGGACGGTCGTTGCTTGACATGTCTCCAAGACGGAGTGTCCGTGACTGACGTTTTCCCTGGCCCGGAGTGATCTGGTTCCCGCTTTGTAGGAATCCTGCGCTGCCCTTTTTGCGACTTGGACGGTCGGTGCTGCCATTTTAGCGACTTGGACGGTCGGTTCTGCTCTTTTTGCGACTTGGACGGTCGGCTCTGCCCTTTTTGCGACTTGGACGGTCGATACCGCCATTTTAGCGACTTGGACGGTCGGTTCTGCCCTTTTTGCGACGTGGACGGTCGATGCTGCCATTTTAGCGACTTGGACGGTCGGTTCTGCCCTTTTTGCGACTTGGACGGTCGATGCTGCCATTTTAGCGACTTGGACGGTCGGTTCTGCCCTTTTTGCGACGTGGACGGTCGATGCTGCCATTTTAGCGACTTGGACGGTCGGTTCTGCCCTTTTTGCGACGTGGACGGTCGATGCTGCCATTTTAGCGACTTGGACGGTCGGTTCTGCCCTTTTTGCGACTTGGACGGTCGGCTCTGCCCTTTTTGCGACTTGGACGGTCGGTGCTGCCCTTTTAGCGACGTGGACGGTCGGTGCTGCCATTTTAGCGACTTGGACGGTCGGTTCTGCCCTTTTTGCGACGTGGACGGTCGATGCTGCCATTTTAGCGACTTGGACGGTCGGTTCTGCCCTTTTTGCGACGTGGACGGTCGATGCTTGATTTGACTTGCTCTGCTTCTTGCAGTGTCGGGGGTAGACTTGACTTGCTCCGCTTCTTGCGGTATTGAGATTGGAATCTGACTTGCTCCGCTTTCTGTGGTGTCGGAGTGGAATTTGACTTGTTGATTTTGATTTGGGTTGACATCAGTATCGCTATACTGGAATATGGTACCAGGAGCGAATCATCATCTGTCATGGAGAGGATTTTGGGATTTTGGTTTTTGTTTGGCATCTGCATTGCTGCACTGGAATAATTCCAGGAGCAACTCATCATTTGCCCCGAGAGGATTTGGGAGTTGATGGCTTAGGAGGCAGGTTTAGATCCCTATCACCTAAGACTTTTCAATTTTATAGGCCGTAAGGGTCCCATAAAAGCATTTTCTCCCCACGAGTCGAAAGGATCTCGTAGGTGTGTTTTCTCCTTAACAGTCGTGGGGACTCCTAAGTGTGTTGCTCCTTGGTGAGTCGTAGGGATCTCACGCGGGAATTTTCTCCTCACAAAGTCGAGAGGACTTTACGAGTGCATTTCATTTCTTTTCTTTTTTACGAGTTTGCGCCCTTTCGGGTTTTAACAAACTCGCCGGCAGTCCCGCTGTTTTTACTCACGGAGCCCCTTTCGGGTTTTCATCCGTGCCCCTCTTGCTTGTGGACATACCATCCCTTTTATTTAATTTAATTTTTTTTTGGGACTTTGAATGTGGTCTCACCGGTAGGACATGAGAGAGATTAGGGTTGTTTTACGCCCGTGGATTGTATACGGTTTTGCAGGATGTATGATCCAGACCGTAGGGCCAAAAGCATTTTGGGTCTTTGTTGGCGTCTGCATCGCTGCACTGGAATATGGTACCAGGAGCGACTCATCATTCGCCGTTGGGGTATAGGATTTGGAATTTGGTTGGCGTCTGCATCGCTGCACTGGGATATGGTACCAGGAGCGACTCATCATTCGCCACTTGGGGATTGGGGAGCGATGGCTTAGGAGACAGGTTTAGATCCCTATCACCTAAGGCTTTTCAATTTTATGGGCCGTGAGGGTCCCATAAAAGCATTTTCTCCCTACGAGTCGTAAGGATCCCGTAGGTGTATTTTCTCCTTAGGAATCGTGAGGATTCCTAAGTGTGTTGCTCCTTTGTGAGTCGTAAGGATCTCACGCAGGGGTTTTCTCCTCACAAGGTCGAGAGGACTTTGCGAGTGTATTTCATCTCTTTTCACGAGTTTGCGCCCTTTCAGGTTTTCACAGACTCGCCGGTAGTCCTGCTGTTTTTACTCACGGAGCCCTTTCGGGTTTTCATCCGTGTCCGTTTTGCTTGTGGACATACCGTTTATTTCTTCTTCTTTTTTCTCTCTTTTTTTCCTTTCCTTTTCCTTTTTTTTTGCCGCTGGTGGGACTTTAAAAGTAGTCTCACCGGCAGGATTTGGGAGAAATAGGGGTCATTTATGCCCGTGGATTGTATACGGTTTTGTAGGATGTCGGATCCAGACCGTAGGGCTGATGTGCTCAATTCGCCTGCGACTTGGAGCATTCACATGTAGTATTTCTTGAGATATCGGCCATTGATGGGTGGCATGGGCCTTTCTCCCTCGGCACTTATTAGTTGGTAGGAGCCCCCATCAAACACTTTCTCGATGGCGTATGGTCCTTCCCAGTTTGGCTCGAATTTTCCCTTGGCATGTCGATTGGGGATGATCGGTCTTTTGAGGACCAACACTAATTCACCTTTCTTGAAAGCACGGAGACGGGTTATCTTGTCATAGGCCCGTGACATTTGGGCTCGGTATAGATCCAGATTTTGCTGCACCGCGAGCCTCTTTTCTTCGAGGGCATCGAGTTCTTCAAGTCGAAGGTGCACGTTTTCCTCCTCCGTCAACTCATGTTGGACGGCCATTCTTAAGCTTGGAACTTCGACTTCGAGGGGGAGGACCGCCTCCACTCCGAAGAGCAATGAGTATGGAGTGGACTGAGTTGGAGTACGGTGCGTGGTACGATACGCCCACAATGCCTCGTGAAGCTTGAGATTCCAGTCTCTCTTATTGGCTGAAGCATTTTTCCTCAGGAGCTTGCATAGAGTCTTATTGAAGGCTTCGGCTAGCCCATTGGCTCTTGGATTATAGATGGAGGAATATCTCCAGTCTATTTTGTGTTGAGTAGCGAACCTTGAGACATTGAAGCTCTTGAAAGAAGGCCCGTTGTCAGAAATGATTCTTCTTGGTGTACCGAAGCGGTATAGGATATTATGCTGGAAGAATGTCAGAATATCTTTTGTCTTGACTTCTTTTAGCGGGACAGCTTCAGCCCATCTGGAGAAGTAGTCTGTCGCGGCCAGTATGAACCGGTGGCCTTTAGATGACGGAGGATCAATTGGGCCAACAATGTCAGTGCCCCAGACTTTGAAGGGCCACGACGCCACCGTAGGATGCAATGGATTGGGATGCTTGTGAATAAAATCACCGTGAATTTGGCAGATATAACATTTCTTTGCATGCACTCCGCAATCCCGTATCATGGTGGGCCAGTAATACCCAAGCCGTTTGATTTGAAGTCGCATCTTGGGGCCAGATTGGTGAGCACCGCAAACGCCCGAGTGAACATCTTTCATGACCTTTTGGGCTTTGGCCAATGACAGACACCTGAGCCAGAGTTGGTCATATGACCTGCGGTATAGCGTGTCATTTACAAACACGTATCGGAGAGCTCTTTTCTTCAGCTGAATCCTCGCAGATTTTTCTTCGGGCAGCTTGTCGTATCGGAGGTACTCTACGAAGGGTTCTCTCCAATCGGGCTCGTCTTGGATAATCGAAGCTTCTTCGGCAGGACTGCTCTCCTGTTCCGCGCTTTGCTCTTCTCGTAAAAAGACTGGGGGTAGAATTTGTCGGCTCCTGACTGTGATCAGAATTTCGTCCATGTCAGGATCAGCCAGCTCCTTGGCTAGGCGAGCGAGTATGTCGGCTTTTCCGTTCAATGCTCTAGGGACTCTTGTCAGTTCAATGTGAGTGAACCGTTTCATGAGTTCCACCACCCGGCTTCTGTACCGAGCTAACTCGGGTTTGTATATCTTATAGTTGCCGCTTACTTGGTTGACGACAAGCTGGGAGTCACCGTAAACCCGTAGCCGAAGGATTTCCATTTCTATGGCGAGCTCCAAACCAGCTATCAGAGCTTCATACTCGGCCTCATTGTCTGTGCGAGGCTCGGTGAGAGCAAAAGAGCGTCGTAGGGTTCCCATTGATGGCGTGATGACCACCAATCCTATCCCTGCCTTTATCTCCGGGACGCTTGATTTACTGGAGGCCCTTATTGATGAGGCTCCATCGAAGTAGAGCTCCCAACATGGCTCATCTTCCTCGAGGTGCAGCACTTGTTCGTCGGGTAACTCACAATTTAGCGGAGATCCTTCTGGTATGGGATGAGCAGCGAGAAAGTCTGCAAGAGCTTGCCCTTTTACTGCTTTCTGAGGGGTATAAACTATATCAAACTCAAGTAGCATGACAGCCCATCTTGCCATTCTGCCGGCTAGGCTTGCTTTGGTCATCAAGTGTTTGAGCGGGTCGACCTTGGAGATCAGCATAACTCGATGAGCGAGCAAATAGTGTCTCAGCTTCTTCACAGCAAATATTAGAGCCAGGCATTGCTTTTCGATTGGGGAGTAGTTGTGTTCCTCCCCGACTAGAGTTCGACTGAGGTAGTAGAGGGCATTTTCTTTTCCCTCCTCATTATTCTGGGCAAGGAGCGCACCGAGTGACTCATCCAGCGCGGCAGTGTAGAGAATCGGCGGTTTATTCGGAATGGGGGCGGCCAGCACTGGAGGGTGCAACAAGTATTGTTTGATGCTTTCGAACGCCGCTTGACATTCGGCATCCCAGATGAAAGGAGCTCCTTTCTTCATGAGCTTTGAGAAGGGCCTACATCTCCCCGATAAATTTGAGATAAACCTCCGTATATAAGCAAGCTTGCCTTGAAAAGATCTTAGCTGCGTCAGACTCTTCGGAGGGGGCATCTCCATGATGGCCTTTATCTTTGATGGGTCAACTTCGATCCCTCGATGTCGGACTATGAAGCCCAGGAATTTTCCCGATGACACACCAAAAGCGCACTTCAGAGGATTCATCTTCAGATCGTATTCCCTTAGTCTGGTGAGAACGGTCTTGAGATCTTGGATATGATCGGCCTTGGCTTTAGTCTTGACGACCAGATCATCAACATAGCATTTGACGACTTTATGGATTAGGCCATCAAAGATATTAGTCATTGCCCTTTGATATGTAGCACCTGCGTTCTTCAGTCCGAATGGCATTACCTTGTAGCAATATATTCCGATCGGGGTTCGAAATGCCGTGTGCTTCTCATCCTCAGGCGACATCTTGATCTGATTATATCCAGACGAGCCATCCATAAAGGTGAACAGTTCATAATTTGAGGTGTCATCGACCATCATTTCCATGACCGGTAGCGGGAAGTCGTCTTTAGGACATGCCTTGTTGAGGTCCCTGAAATCGACACAAACTCGGATCTGCCCATTTTTCTTCTTCACTGGGACTATGCATGCGATCCAGTCTGCATATTTCTCTTCCCTGATGAAGCCGGCATCGATGAGTTTCTTGGTTTCCTCGATGACCTTTTCTTCCAACTCCCTTCTCATTCTTCGAGGAGCTTGTTTGACCGGTTTAGCATCGGGAGATATAGCCAACTTATGTACGGCCACTTCAGGGGAAAGGCCAGGCATTTCTTTGTATGTCCACGCGAAGCAGTCGACGAACTCATGCAACAGGGCAATTATCTGCGCTTTCATTTCCTCTGACAAGAGCGAGCTTATGTAGGTCGGCCTTGGATTATCGGGCGTTCCTAAGTCAATCTCGGTTAGCTCGTCAAAGGTTGCTTGTCCGCCATCTTCGAGCTCTTGAGGAGCTTCTTCTGGCTCGGCTATCTCGTTGTCATCATTTGATCTTTCGCTGGCCTCACCAACATGGATCATGTAGCACGCTTTGGAATCAGGTTGAATGTAGCCTATGCCCCGTCTATCTGGACTTCTTCCATCGATGAGTGCTCGGACCTGGGGAGGATACCATAGCCCTTCGTAAAATTTTGCTTCGGACTCCGTTTGATATAACCGGCATCCGCACTTCTTAAAGTATTCCCGCATCTCGGGCGCATAGTATCTGGGATTGAGGACGGCTCTTATGCCTCTCTCATAGGGAAGGCACACGACAGAAAGGTCGTCCGGGTGCACAACGGGGTTTTACCTGTAAAACAGGGTGCCCTTCTGTCCATTTTTCCTCCCGGGCACGTAGAAAGTTTTCAGCTGGTCCACGGTAGAGACTGACAATGCGTCGAGCTCTTTGCACATCCGTTCCGGCACCCTTGTGATTGCCAGGGACCCTTCTGCGACTTCGAAGGTCTCTCGTAGTTTCGCTTGCTGCATGGGGGCCGATCTGTACAGCTGTCGCACGGCAGGTCCTCTTCTTCTGACTCTTCAGTGTCACTGCCAAGATGGGGGCGGACTTTGCTGCTAGACGGGCCTTCAGTAACAGATTCGTCCGTATCGCTGCCAAAATGAGGGCGAGTTTTGCGGAAGGACGGGTTTCCAGCATCGGACTCATCGGTGTCGCTGCCGAAATGCGGGCGTACTTGGGTATTTTTGCTTTTGAAAGTGACAGCCGGCGCAGATTTGCTTTTGAGTCTTGGGGCCGGACTATCCTCAGTCAGTTGTGGCTTAGCATTTTGGTGGTTCATAAAGTACCGAGAATCTTCATACCAGACTTCATGCACACCGAACGGCTGGATGTCTCCGTCAATGCGTCTTTCTTCGCCATTTTTAGTATACTTCATGCATTGATGGAGAGTTGATGGGACGATGCCATAATCGTGGAGCCACGGCCGTCCCAGGAGAATCTTATAAGACGTGTCGGCGTCGATCACGTATATCTTAGCTTCAGTTTGCAGATCCCCGAATTTGATTGGCAGAGCTATAGACCCCAGAACTTGCTGGCAATTTTGGTTGAAGCCCTGAATGACAATCCTTTTCCTTGACAGGTGTCGGACGTCCATTGACAAACTCTTCAGCGTCCGCAAGTTCATGATGTTCACTGAAGATCCCGGATCAATCAATATGCGATTAATTCGATCTCCGTCGCTGTACCCGGTCACGTAAAGCGGCCGATTATGCTCAGCCGTTCCCAGTAGCAAGTCTTCCTCCTTAAATGTGACTGCGGCGGCATGCAGAGCGTGCTGGGCTTCTTTCATATTAATTTCTGCAAAGTGAGCCTGATACCTTTCGGGGTTTTGTAGAGCGTGGATGAGAACATCTCTAAGCTCCTTAGATAGGACCAAGGCGTCGTAGATGCTCAGGAGAGATAGAAGCTTCCGGAGATGCGCCAAGACATTATAGTCCACTGAGGAAGGACTTACGTTTTCATCAGCCGGTTCTCTGCCATCTTCTTCATTAGCGACTTGTTTTTCCTTCCCTTTTGGGGCATTGCTCTGATTTGGCGGTAGAGCCCTGCCGCTTCTGAGCTGGATTTGATTGGCCGTTGTGGCGAGCTCTTCGTCCTCTTCGGGAAAAAAGAGCTCATCGTCGGAGTCGCTGCCAAGATGGATGGCGTAGCAGGTCACTACTGGGATCTCTTCATTGGAGTCTTCTTCTAACTCCTTCAGAATTTCAGCCGCTTGTACAGGGAAGAACTCCTTCAATTGAATCAATGTTCTTTCCTTTTGTTCATATTCTTCGAGGGAATCGATATATTTTTGAATGGCCGATCGCCCTGCAGACTCTTTTTCACGCCGAGCTGCACTTTTCTTCTTCTTGAGCTTCTTGGATTTTGAGCCTGATGGAGTCGCATTGGCAGCTGGACTGGTAGGCTCCCTCTGCCCTTCCCATTCTGTCCTGGGCTCTTTCCGAAGTAGCTTTATCATCTTCTTCGTCTTGTTAGATATGTGCGTACTCCACGGAGGCCGCGATGAGTCAGTTTCGTTTATCAGGGCAGCAGGTTCAGCTGTCTGCTCCCAGAAGGCTTCAACTTCTGTCTGTATAAAGTTGGCGGTTGCAACTTGAATGTTCACCAACACGCTTTTAGACAGCTCGATCTCTCCAGCCTTGTACTGCTTCTCGACCCAGTCTTTGAAGATATAGCAACCTCGATCGCGTGGCTCACTACTCGGTGGTACGGGCAATACAGAGGATTGTCGGTCATTTTTGCTTCTTGGGGTCTTTTCGACTCCGGCAGTTGTAGGCCGTTGTTCAAGGCATCTTTAAATATCTTACGGACCTTGTCCCTTCTGAAAGAGTAAACCTTGTTCTTTTTCTCCTCTAGGGAAGGCCCATCTCCTCCCAGCAATGGCTTTCGAGACCGGTTAGTTTTGGATTCGGCCGCCCTTCGCTTTTCTTCATTGTCGGACGCATTGAAGACATTGGTATTGCTGGAACTCCCACTTCTATGGTTGTCGTCCCGCTTGCTTTTCCAAGTTTTCTCTCTCTGAGAATCCGGCGGGGACTCTTGCTTCGAGCGTTCCAGCATTTGGACTTTCTTGGTTAGCTCCTGAAATGTCTTGAGGCCCGCTGTACACAAGAATGGGACCATCCAATTGCTGAGGTTCCCAATGAGAAGGCTGACGGACTGGTCCTGCTCCAGCGGCGGTTCGCACTTGACTGTGAGGTTACGCCATCGGGCGATAAAGTCGGTGTTTCTTTCATTCTTCCCCGGCTTGGTCCTCACAAGGTCGGCAATGGAGATTTTATCACTGACACTCATGAACCTTTGCCGAAATAGGGACTCCATTTGGGCAAAGGTAATGACGGACCCGTCCGGTATACTCGCATACCAGTCGAAGGCGACGCCGGTCAGGCTGTTGACAAACTGACGAAGAAGGAGCGCGTCATTGCCCCCTGTATTTCCGCACGATGCTTTGAAGTGGGCGACGTGCTGATTTGCATTTCCCGTTCCATCAAATCTTCCGAACTTAGGAATGACGTAGCCGCTTGGGAACTCAATCAGATCATACTGCGCGGGATATGGCCGCCCACTACTGCCGATTTCTTTCTGAGCTTCAGCTTCGGCCACCAATGTTTTAACCTTGCTGGTGACCAAATCCATTATTCGATCCTGGGTTAGCGGGATAGTGCTATCTGGGGCCAAGGCGTCCCCAGAAGCGGAATGTAGCCGGCTTTCATTTGGCTCGACCAGTCTTGGTCCTAAAGGAACAGGCATTGGCTGCCTCGGATTGTCATCGCCCGACTGATTAGTAGCGGCTTGTGCCTGGTTGGGAGGCGCTCGAGCAATTTGAGCCGTAAGCTGCATCACCACGTTCGTTAAGTCGTCAATCTTCGAATAGAGCTTAGCCATCTCTTTATCTTTGCTCCTGAGCTGTTTTCGAAGCTCTTGAAGCAGCTCCTGCTCCGCAGTCCTAGGGCGGAAAGTCGGCTCTTCCTCGCTGTCCGAGCTTGACTCTACATGGACCGAGGGGTCTATCTGCCTATCATCCTCATCGAGAGGGTTTTCTTCATCCAGCAGGGGCGGCTGTTCTTGGGCGGCGGCAACCACATTCAGGCTAGATTGGGCTTGGGATGTGGTGGCTCCGTCCTTGCTTTTGCTGCGAAGGTTGTCGCTGGGGCGCCCGCCCGCCATATAGACCGTATGGATGATATATCCGGCCGTCTTTCTATCATTGGCAGCTGATTTCACGGATCGCTGTCTTGACCCCCTTGTTTCGATAGCTGGTAGTCGATTGAAGGCGGCTGGCCTAACCAGGTTCTTGAATGGTGCTGGCGCTTCTTTTCTGGGTTTGCCCCGCTGCTTTCGTGCGGCACAGAGTGCTTGATAGACTCTTGAAGAGACAGTGTCATACTTTTTCTGTTGGGGCTGGGACACGTCTCTTTGTGGCACTGTTCGGACCGCCGTCTTCTTGATTCTGGCGGTCATGGCATTTTTCTGAACCCACTTCAGAGGCTCGAAAGAATTGTTGATTCTCACGTCCGACTCAGCCGTCGTCGCGGGACAACCCTGCACTTGGAACATAACACGATTCCATTTAGCCGAAGCCTTGACCCTTTTGTTGGCTCGATACCTGAGCCGCTTCTGCCTTAACTTTTCTGTTCTAAGCATCTGGTAGACTTTGGCTCTTTGGGAAGACGCCGCATGCCGGTCGATGGAGGGACTTGGAGATACGCTCGATTGTGCATTTGTTGGAGTAATCGCCTGAGCTCGTCCGCAACATTGGATGTTTCCCTTTGTACCGGAGTTCTTGCCCCCTGATGGAGCACCAGAGAGTCGTTCAGACACCGTCTTAAGCTTCGGTTGTGGTGCCTTGGCGATCACGACATTCTGCCTCTTACCCCTTGAGACCGGCTTGGCCACCTGTTCCACCGGGATCTCCACCAGATGAGCGCTTCCGGCAGGGTAGATGATGACGGAGCCAAACTGGTGGGGCGGTTCCTCCCACTGTCGACTGAGGCTTGCGGGGAGAACCACACGAGCATTGATCTTGACCACGTACGGAATCGGGGTCGCTTTAGAAGTCGAATTCGTCTTGGGAGACATTGTCGTTGAAAGTTGATTGCTGCACGAAAAGAAAACATCATTTCAGTATAGACAATCGATATGTATATTGATTGAGTTCGCATGAACGCTTAACCCGCAATATGGGAGGAGAGATCTGTCCCACCGGGCGTGCCAGAATCTGTAGGGTGTTTTTCGTCACCCCATTGAGATGGGAATATGCGCACGCTTGTCAGGCGTACTACAGATTCCCCCTGCCTAGGGTAGGCTGGGGTTTAATGATTGTGGGGATCCGAATCTCCGGCAGCCGCGGACTAAGCTGCCGTTAATTACCCCTCGCCTTTGGGGCGAGGGAACCTCCGATTAACGGGTTAAACTGGTCATGCGAACTCAATGTGCGGTGTGCGTGTGTTTTGTTTTAAAAAAAAAGGGGTTTTGGATATATCGGGAGCCACGCAGAGTTTTTACGGGGGTCCCGCTACCCGGATAGCGGGCTGGGGGTCAAGGGGGCTAGCAGCCCCCTTGCGGGGTTCGGGGCAGCGCCCCGGCCCAAAAAATTTTTTGAGGGGGGAAGTGTGGCGGAGTATGTGTATGTGTACATTTGTATACATATGTATATATATACATGCATGTATAAATAAAGGGGAAAAAGACATCCAAAGGATGCGTGGGGCCAGCGCCTAGGCGCTTGAGCGCGAGCGCGCCACGTGTCGGCACGTGGGCGCTTTGCGCTCGAGCGCAGAGTGCTGGAGCGCAACGCGCCACGTGTCGGCACGTAGGCGACTTGCGCTCGAGCGCTTGCGCTCGAGCGCAACAGCGCCACGTGTCGGCACGAGGGCGACTTGCGCTCGCGCGCTTGCGCTGGAGCGCAAGCGCGCCACGTGTCGACACCGGGGTGACTTGCGCTCGGGCGCTTGCGCTGGAGCGCAAGCGCGCCACGTGTCGACACCGGGGTGACTTGCGCTCGGGCGCTTGCGCCAGAGCGCAAGAGCGCCACGTGTCGGCACGAGGGCGACTTGCGCTCGAGCGCTTGCGCTGGAGCGCAAGCGCGCCACGTGTCGGCACGTGGGCGCTCTGTGCTTGAGCGCCGGCGAGAAAAATAGGCTTTTAGCCTAAAAAGATTTCTGATGAGAAATCAAAGAGGAGTTGGACTCCTGAGTGTTTTTTTTTTGGGTTTAGTGAAAGGGGTTCTTCTTCTTCCTCCTCTGTTAGCTGGATCTTGAAAATCAAGAGATATGGGATTTTAAAAATCACTCCTTTTTGAGATCTAATGGAAGATCTGAGTTCCCCTTGATGGGTTTTGTGGTGAAAAACTAATTTGTTTTATAAAAAGGAGAGTAAAACTCTTGAGTTAATTCAAGAGAAAGAAGAAGGTTTTGGAACCTTGGAGATGGAAGAAAGAGCTCAGCTCTGAAACTTTTTTTTTTGGAAAGAGAAAAGTTGTTGGGATATTTCATTATCCTTGCCTTTATAGGCCATACATTTTACACATAGCCCCTTGGGCTTCACAAAATGGCATTTTGCCTATCCCATGGCTCATGTGCCATTTCTTTTTGCACATAAGCCATGGGCTTTACAAAAATTTGGCTTTATGCCTATTTTTCTTACATTTATCCGAAAATAAAATAAAAGAAATACAACAAAATTATTTATTACAAGATTTTTATCTTGGCATGGGGGAAGGCCGGCCGCTTCATGTTCGGGCTCGACCCGGGCATGGGCCCACTTGGCTTGGGGTTGACTTTGATTTTGACTTGGTCAACCGGGGTGTAAATTTTTACCCCAACAGATGTTACATTGCCACCTTATCAGGCGTCAGACTTACCCTTTTGAGGTTTATATACTGATCGTATTGACCTCGGATTATGTCATGCATTCGATTTCTGCTTGTAAATATTTTCTATTCACGAGTTGGCAACTCAGCCCCGTTGTGCCACAGTTCTTGCAGGTTTTTGCCGTACAGATTCCTTAGCGGCATTTCTGGCACACTGCTTCCTTTGCGGGTGATTTGCTTTGGTAGGTGGGTTCTTTTGCATCAGAACCACCATTGTATATATATTATTTATTTGTATCTAGAAATTCCATCAACCAAAACTTGTATATTGTTTCAGACTTAGTAACCTGTTATGTATTATTTCGACCTTAGAGTCGCGCGTAGTAGTATTACGGTTTTCTTGCTTATTTGAGTTTCTTTTTGAGTTTTGATCATCGCCCTTCGGCGTTGTATATTATATTGCTTGCGTGGTTGTGACCGTCGATTGACGAAGAGCTAGCTCCCGTTTGGGGATGCCTTTTATCATTGCATATATATTATTCTTGTTGTACCCCGTTCGGGGCCAGTATTTATAAGAGAAACTCTGCCGAAATTTTCAGAAAAGATTATACATTTTAAAATTTCATATTCGGCTTATGTATTTAAAAACTTTACTTTTGAAACATGTTTTCTTTACTTCTAAAAACTATTTTACCTTCACTTATTATTTAAAATGGTTTTAGATTTCTGGGCTTTTAGCTTACTTGGATTAGATGGAGTCCTATAGACTTCATATGATTCAAGGACCAGTCACGTGCTCTTTCGGGTCGTGACATATTTACTTTTCCACATTAGGATAGACCCAAGGCGGGGAGCACAAGTAACCGGGTTCTAGGGTCCAGTGGGAGACCATCTCAAGGAGTCGAGACCGGATGTCCTAACTTTAGAATTGGTAGGGTTACTTGCCGCTCTCGTAGGGGTCTAGGGATGTGGGTTTGGCTATTCATCACGACCGTGGAATCCGTGTTTTATAATAGCTTGATATAAAACACGAAAACCCTAGTATATCCAATATTTCATATGTTATCTTCTGCTGCAATGTTCTGTGATGAGATCATATTACTGCCTGAGACGAATGTTTATATTATATATATGAGATATATGTTATATTGCTGATTTCGTTTCAAATGTGATGCTTGTGAAGCATAATAAAATGGGACTTCATTAATGAGATTAATGAAACTAAAAGAAAGCTAAAGATGTTGTAGAAACTTGTCTCAAAAACTGGTAGTTCTAGTTCTTGCTTTGCATAGCGGTATTCCTTGTAGAATATCCAGCACCTTATTCGATAAGGAAAGAGCCGAGATCCCTTCACCGGGAGTGACCTCTTTAGCGAAACTAGCAGATGCTACAAATTCGATTTTTCTTTTGATTGTTTTTATAGTTTTTGCTTTGCATAGTGTTATTTGTGAAATATCCTGTACCTTATTCGATGAGGAAAGAGCCGAGATCCCTTCACCGGGAGTGATCTCTTTGGCAAAACTAGAAAAGGCCTCAAAAACATTCCATTTAAAATCACTCGATTCTACAACGATATCAAGTTCATTACGCAAAGGGTTTTCTTAAAAACCTGTCGTAGCCCTCTGTCATTTTAGGAAGTAGAGTACTTAGTATTCGTGCTGCGTATGTCGACTATAGTTGAGGCATGGTGTACGGTAGCTAAGTGATGTCTTCCTACACAGCATATAATGTGATTAATTAGGACAGTCATGTGATTATGTCGACCATAGTTGAGGGTCATGTGGGTGGGTCTAATTAATCATGAAATGACGGGAAGAACTTGACTAGTGCTTATGATATGTTGACCATAGTTAAGGTCATAAGTACTAGGGATAAAATATTATCGGGAATTTCAAATGTTGAAATTTGCAATGAGATTGCATACCTTCTATGAGATAGTTGGATCCCGATACCCACTGCGAGTAAGAGTTACTCCTGGGAGAGTTGTACACATTACAATTAACCGATCAAGTAGGTGTCTAGAAAGGTGTCAACGGGGTTATGCCTCTGGGAAAACAAGGTTTATTTTAATTAGGTCCGTGCGAAATCGTGGGGAACCTCCCTCAAAGTACCGGCACTGGCCTGGCTGAAAGATTGGCGAACTTGTAGAGTGTAATTAATCCCGGCTAGTCTTTCCTTTTAGGGTTTGAAGGAAGATTTGACTAAAACAGTGGGAGACATCCTGATTAGATATATTAATAACCAATCTAATCTTGCAAGAGCATACACTGAGTGTTTTCTTCTATCTCTATCCAGGTAGCGACCATGTCATGCCTTAATCAAGATAATAATACGGATGTATTGACCGAACCCGCTTGTTATACTGCGCTAGGGAACATTGGTCCCGCTCCAACTTATAATTGTTATAAGACCGAACAGGAAATAGGGGATTACCAGAATTCCCGTGCCGCCCAAACGAAGAAAGTGCATGCTGATGCATCTTCTTCGAGTGTGTTCATTACCAAGAACTGTTTCTCAGTATCCTTTACGTCCTGGGTATGAGATACCGGATCAGGATCCCGCAAATGTAATTTATTACATGGGCTACAAAAAGGTAGAGAACTGAGAACGGGTGATAAGTTTCAAGAGTTGAAAATGATGCAAGTGTTGTAGCCAAGTCTGTTGGCAGTTATCACCCTCTATTACCAGAATACATTGATTCTGAACGAATGTTATTAGATACCGAACCTGATATACAACATCATATCAGTCTCTTTATTAGTAAGGAAGGATATAATTTTGTATTGTTGGATAATGTTTTGAACATTTTCTATATCAAGAGTTGATCGGTGTTCCCCTCCGAACGGCGGCCTGGACTCGGGCGTCCGTGCCTGAGGTTCGGGGCAGATGCCAATTGGTGCTATCCGTCCATCTCTCCGAAGATGCCAAGTTGTTTATGGCACCGTGCATCGGAGGTTTAGACGGATGCGGCCGATGTAGCAGACTTCGTCAGATTCCCCCTCGTTTGAGGGGTTTTTGATTGTGGGGACGCTCTTCCCTGCAGGCGCAAGCCCCTGCAGTTAATTACGCTACCGCATCGCGGTAACAACTTTCTCCTTCTCCAGATGGTCACTTCGTTTCGTGTGTGTTTATTTTATGTTTTGTTGCCCGTGGATTGTTTACGGAGACTGAGTTATGTCGTCGCCCGTAGGGCGTGGACTAGTCCAAATCCGTGTTTATCTTAGATTTGGGTTTGGGGGTCTGGTTTGAGGATACGTCAGCCATACTTGAGGCTAAGATCAGCTCAAACGTTTGTTAAGGATACGTTAGTCCGATTTGAGACTAAGATCAACTTAACAGGATCGTTTAGATCCGACAAAAGAGCGTTTAGGCTCCATTGTTCCAGTTTAGGGACATAGTGGTCCATCGTATATGTGGCCGTCGGGACCCATCACCTCTCTGACGACGTTGAAGGATTACAACGACGGATGTCAGAGGAGTTCAGAGATGTACCCTCGAGCCAGAGTTAATTTGGGGGATTCATAGTCCAGTCTGTTTGAAGGTTTAAGGATACGTTAACCATCTTTGAGGCTAAGATCAACTTAAACGGGACCGTTTAGATCCGACAAAAGAGCATGCTAGGCTCTATTGTTCTAGTTTAAGGACATTGCGGTCCATGGGTAGTTTAAGGACATTGCGGTCCATGGGTAGTTTAAGAACATTGCGGTCCATTGTTAGTTTTAAGACATCTCGGTCAAGGTTAAGGACATCATAGTCCATGGGTTTAAGGACTCCACAGTCCGGTATGTGCTCTGGATGCTTCACACGGGTTCACTGCCGTGCTTGGCGAGGACCAGGCTCCGCTCTGGGCGTTTTCCGCGGGGTCAAAGAGTGACGTTATCCACGTTCCACGTAACCAGGAATTTTGCACTAGATGCTTCACACGGGTTCGCGGCCGTGCTCGGCGAGGACTAGGCTCCGCTCTGGGCGTTTTCCGCGGGGTCAAAGAGTGACGTTATCCACGTTCCACGTGACCAGGAATTTTGCATTAGACATGGGTTTAAGGACCCCACAGTCCATATCATGGGTGGTCATCGGGACCCGCCACCTCTTTGAAGACATTGAGGGATTACAATGCCAAGTATCAAAGGAGTGAAGAGATGTACCCTAGAACCGGAATGGATTAAATAGTCCTTGGCCCAATTTGGGATCAAGACCCATTAATTATATTATGAGCCCATTGGCCCAGTTAATTACGAATTGAGGACTTATGGCCAGCTTGGGCTAAGTCCTATCATGTCTGGAATATTGACTTCTTGTGGATCCATTGAGGGAGAGGCTTTGCCTCTATCCCTTTAGCCAATTGGGCCAAAGCCTAGTGTTAAACACTTCAGAGCAATCAGTGTTGAACACTGGGAATGAGGTTGACAAGTTAGTATTTAACACTAAAAGATTATTGGTGTTAAACACCAGCAACAAGGCTTTCAGATTAGTGTTAAACACTAAAACAGATCAGTATCAAGCATCGGCAACAGAGCTCTCAAATTAGTGTTAAACACTAAGGTAGTCAGTGTTGAACACTGCAAGTAAAGTTCTTTGATTGGTGTTGAACACTACGGCCCAACAGTGTTTTAACACTGGATTCAGGAGTTCCAACTTAGTGTTAAACACTAAAGCAAGAGGGGTCACGTGGCGACACGTGAGAGCGCCCTCTCTCCATTCATTCTGCTGAGATTATTGCATCTTTCAGAGCACCACGTGCCATCACGTGACGGGCATTCATATGCCTATGTGTTAAAGCTTCTGTCAAGGGTCACGCGGGTCACGTGGGGGACGGCCTCAAAGGGCTTTCTGTAGACCTTTTGAGGGGGTCACGTGGTGGCACGTGACCCTGCCTCCATGTATATTGTTTAGAGAATCTGTTGATCCTTTTTCAGGAATTAAATTCCTCGAGCTTTAATTTTCAAAGGAATTAAATTCCTACTTCCTTTTGAAGACTTATATTCTGGAGTAGAATTGGACCCTGAATCTTCTGTAGGAATTAAATTCCTCGTTTATGTGAAGAACTGAATAGGGTTAAACCCTAATAAAAGCTTTTTAAGGAATTACACTTCCAGTCCCTGTTAAATTATGATTAATGGAATTGAATTCCCGTTGTTTCAACAGAACTAAGTTCTTAATTAGGGTTAAACCCTGTTTCTCTCTGTTCTGAAGGAATTAAATTCCCATAACACAGGGTCAAGCCCTACTTTTATCTTAGAGGAATTAAATTCCTATAGTTCTGTGAGAATTAAATTCTCGTTTTTCCATTCCCTCTCCATGTTTTGGATCTGCATGGCAGGGTCTCAACCCATTGAGAATTAAATTCTCAACCTAAAGGGGAGATGTGCACTTTGCAGATCCTCTATCAAAGAGAGAAGAAATATGTTCTTCTGTTCTTTATTTTGTCAGAGTTAAACTCTGTTGAGAATTAAATTCTCCTTCTTTCAGGAAGCCTTCCCTTTCTTACCTAGGGTTTTCTTTTTGCAGAAGCTCCAAATTCCTCAAAGTATCCAGGCTCTCTCCTTTTTCTTTTCCCTCTGCGTGCATCTATATCTTTCTTTTGTGTCCCTAGGCTCCTATTTATAGGAGAAGCAGCCGAATCAATTAGTTTTTTGATGAATCTTTATTAAGAGATTTGATTTGTATCCATCATTTGTTTTTGACCCTTGGATTATTAGGTGAACTTTATTCACCATTGGATTTCAAATCCAGGGATTCTCCTTTGTTATTTCTGTTAGATTTAAAGGGGAAATCTTTCCAAACTCGAGATTTTCCATAGATAGATGATATTTAATCATCTCTGAATCTTTAATTTGATCGGTTCCAGATAATTGCTTTCCTTTGGAAAGATTTGGATCTCTTTCAGAATTTAATTCTGTTAGCAAAATGGGCTTTGAAAGCCGGTCACGTGTGACCACGTGACCCATGGTCACGTGTGGACACGTGACTCCCTTGTAACGAGCCCTTTCCTTCTTTTGCACTCTGCCTTCTTCTGCTGCTTAGCCGTCACGTGCTACCACGTGACCCCTGGTCATGTGTGAGCACGTGACCCTTGTCTGGCTCCTCTTTCCTTGGTTCAACTGGAGAGCGAGTCTGCTGCTTTGAACGTCACGTGCCAATACGTGACCCCTGGTCACGTGGGAGCACGCGACATCTTTTGAAGCTTTTTCCTTGATTTGATCAGGGATCCGGTGTGCCTTTGACGCTGGTCACGTGGGAGCACGTGACTCTTTCTGAAGCCCCTTTTCTTCAATGTAGTCAGGAAACTGAACTTGCCTTGATGATGCGTTTAGGTGTCACGTGCCAACACGTGACTGCTGGTCACGTGTAAGCACGTGACCCTCTTCTGAAGCTTTTCCCAGAAGCTTTCCTGATTTTAAATCAGGAAACAAATGCCCCCACAGCGCTGTTCTCACGTGTCTGCACGTGAGTGCAATGCTGTCACCTCTTGTGACCGTTGGATCTGCTTTGGGGAGTAGGGTAGACGAAACGTATTTTCAGAAGCTTCTTCACTTTTTCATGTCCTTCCTTTCAGACCTTTCTTTTAAGAATTTGATTCTCGTTCTCAGAGCTTAGTTCTCTGTTGTGTCTGTGCAATGCCGCCTCATTCGCCAATCAAAGGCTAGTGCTCATGTGTTGCGTATGCAGGGATCTGTTTGATGGGGACGTTTCATTTTCCTAACCTGATTCCAATGCGTCGTTGGATTTCATTTCCAACGCTCTCCCCTTTTTTCCGGGCTTTGAGAATCGTCCCACCATGCACAACATTTTTTGTGCATAGCATTAAATGCTCCCCTTTATAACCTGAACCCATTCCTTACTTCTTTTCTTCATAGAGAAATCCATTCATACCTTAAGGTGATCATCTTTGAGAACCCGATCAATCGCCATGGCTTGCAATCGTCCCCATGCTCGTCGGCAACCATGGGATGTGCCCATTGAAGAGATAATCCCTCGCTTCGCTGCGCGGCTGGCAGATCCCCTTCTCACCGATGATCAATGTGACACAGTGATGTATGAGCTACTGACTCGTCGGGGCTCTCCTCTTCCCATGGGCTCCATTTGGCTCCGGATGATCCTCCTGTCTGTGCTTGCCGATATACCCCCTCATCCGGCGGAGATGACTTCGGCGATCCTTGACGCGGCGGAGGACAAGCTTGAGTGTTTTCATGAGGCTTGTCTAATCACTCAAGCTCTGAAGGATCACTCAGTTCATTTACTGAGTCAGATAAGAGCTCGTCGGGCCGTCATGTCTGCTTTTGTTGATGAGCACGGCTCCAACCGGTGGGGAGCGACTCCTCGCGAAAACCGCCGTTTTGACGTGCTGGAGAAGGCGGAGAGGGAGTTGGAGAATTTTGTGTTTTGCTTTGTTAACCCTTGTATTTCTGATCCCTTGTTTGGTGATCTTTTCCCACCAATGTAGTATGTTTGAATCAATGTACTCCTTTAATCGTTGGTGGTTTGCATGCCTTCTGTTGAATTTTCATGCTTGTCAGACAGTCGTACGTGTGTCTTGCTTGCGTAAATGAGCTGTTTGTTTTTCTTTAATTACGAGCACCATCGTTACGTTGCATGCACATCAGTGCCTCGGGCAACATTTCCTTTTAAACATTCATACAGTTGCAAATGCGTGCATGATAGGATACAGATCAGAAACTTGCCGCGTTATCTCCCGTATCGGGTGGTTTGCGCTGGCTTTAGATCGAGTATTGTTGTCGAAGGGAGGTTTATAAATGAAGGCATATTCTTCTCTTCAATGGTGTGTCCCCTTTCTATTGAATGTGTTCTGCAGACAATTTATCTTGATCTCATTGCAGGACAGCGATGGCTTAGGGTTCAGGGTTAAGATCTGCTTCCTAAGACCTTTGCATTTTATGAGCCACGAGGGTCTCATAAAGAGTTTTTCTCCCTACAGGTCGAGAGGATCCCATAGGTGTAAGTTCTTCTTAAAAATCGTGAGGATTCTTAAGCGGGTTTTCCCTTGAGAGTCGTAAAGATCTCACAAGAGAGTTTTTCTTCCTTACCGGTCTTGAGGACTTGTAAGTGCTGGATGTGGTCACCCTTGTCCGTGTTTTATGGAGTCAGGGGTTTCTCCAGGTATTGTAGTTTAAAGACGTCGCGGTCAAGGTTAAGGACCTCATAGTCCGTGGATTTAAAGACTCCACCGTCCGCTGTTAGTTTTAAGACATCACGGTCAAGGTTAAGGACCTCATAGTCCGTGGATTTAGGGACTCCACAGTCCGATGTTAGTTTTAAGACATCACGGTCAAGGTTAAGGACCTCATAGTCCGTGGATTTAGGGACTCCACAGTCCGGTGTTAGTTTTAAGACATCACGGTCAAGGTTAAGGACCTCATAGTCCGTGGATTTAGGGACTCCACAGTCCGGTGTTTGGTTGCAGGGACCCGTCACCTCTTTGAAGATGTTGAGGAATTACAACGCCAGGTATCAAAGGAGTGAAGAGATGTACCCTTAAACTAAGGTAGAATCCGTAGGGAATCGGGGGGGTTGATCGTTAGTTTTAAGACATCACGGTCGAGGTTAAGGACGTCATTGTCCGTGGATTTTAAGGACTCCACAGTCCGGTATTTGCTCTGGATGCTTCACACGGGTTCACTGCCGTGCTTGGCAAGGACCAGGCTCCGCTCTGGATGCTTCACACGGGTTCACTGCCGTGCTCTGCGAGGACCAGGATCCGCTCTGGACGTTTTCCACGGGGTCAAAGAGTGACATTATCCGCGTTCCACGTAACCAGGAATTTTGCACTAGATGCTTCACACGGGTTCACTGCCATGCTTGGCGAGGACTAGGCTCCGCTCTGGATGCTTCATACGGGATCACTGCCGTGCTCTGCGAGGACCAGGATCCGCTCTGGACGTTTTCCACGGGGTCAAAGAGTGACATTATCCGCGTTCCACGTAACCAGGAATTTTGCACTAGATGCTTCACACGGGTTCACTGCCGTGCTCGGCGAGGACTAGGCTCCACTCTGGACGTTTTCCACAGGGTCAAAGAGTGACATTATCCGCGTTCCACGTGACCAGGAATTTTGCACTAGATGCTTCACACGGGTTCACTGCCGTGCTCGGCGAGGACTAGGCTCCGCTCTGGACGTTTTCCACGGGGTCAAAGAGTGACATTATTCGCGTTCCATGTAACCAGGAATTTTGCACTAGATGCTTCACACGGGTTCATTGCCGCGTTAGGCGAGGACTAGGCTCCGCTCTGGATGCTTCGCACGGGGTCAAAGAGTGACATTATCCGCGTTCCACGTAACCAGGAAGTTTGCACTAGATGCTTCACACGGGTTCATTGCCGCGTTAGGCGAGGACTAGGCTCCGCTCTGGACGTTTTCCACGGGGTCAAAGAGTGACATTATCCGCGTTCCACGTAACCAGGAAGTTTGCACTAGATGCTTCACACGGGTTCATTGCCGCGTTAGACGAGGACTAGGCTCTGCTCTGGATGCTTCGCACGGGTTCACTGCCGTACTCTGCGAGGACCAGGATCCGCTCTGGACGTTTTCCATGGGGTCAAAGAGTGACATTATCCGCGTTCCACGTAACCAGGAATTTTGCTGATTGTATCCGCATTTCACGGGATGGAGGTTTGACTCTCGGTGATATGTATACCGCCGAGCCATGGAACTGGGAGGTCGCCGTTGTTCCGTTTCGCTTGATGTTGTGTCTGCCGTCATGAGACGAACGACGAGATGACCTCTAGGCTATCTGTGAACCGTCGAGATTTGGCTTCTCCTTATGATGAAACCTGGGGAAGGAGTATGATCCCTTCTTTGTTTGCGCCCCTGGATTGTATACAGAGGTAGATGTAACATCACCTGTAGGGCGGGGATTTCACTTTTATTTTATTTCTTTTTCCGCGATGCTCTATTATTTCAGCTTTTATATCGCGAAGGTCGCGATTGCCCCATCATTTCGGCTATTTTTCGCGGTGCCCAATCATTTCGGCTATTTATTTATTTTCTGCTCGCTGCTTTTTATTGCGAGTTGCCCCATCATTTCGGCTATTTTTTCATGCCTTCATTTTTACTTGCTGCTTTTTATTGCAAGTTGCCCCATCATTTCGGCTATTTTGTAGGCATGTGTGGCTTGCTAGCTTTTTCGCTGCGAGCCTGGATTTTAGGCACCGATTTCGGCATCAGCACCGCTACAACTGGAATGTTGCCAGGAGCGAATCATCATTTGCCTTTGTCGATGACGAACAAAGGTGGCTCAGCAAACAGGGTTAAGGGTCCTGTCGACCAAGGCTTTTGACTTCATGAGCCGTAAGGGCCTCACAAAGGTATTTCTCCCTACAATTCGTGAGGATCTTGCAGGTGTATTTTCTCCTTAGGGATCGTGAGGATTCCTAAGTGTGTGCTCCTCTGTAAGTCGTAAGGGTCCTACAAGAGGGCTTTCTCCTTATGGATCGAGAGGACCTACAAGGGTTGGACTTTGCTGGGGAAATGTTTATTCGCACCCGTGGATTGTATACAAGGGTCAGTATTGAGTCCCTTGTAGGGCAATATCGAAGGTTGTGGGGGATCTGCTTAAGAACAGGTTTAGGTTTCTGTAACTTAAGACTTTCAAATCTTATGAGCCGTGAGGGTCCCACAAGAGAGTTCTCTCTACGAGTCGTGAGGATCTCGTAAGTGTATTTTCTCCTTAGGAATCGTGAGGATACCTAAGTGTGTTACTCCTTTGCGAATCGTAAGGATCTCACGCGGGTGGTTTCTCCTTACAAGGTCGAGAGGACCCTATAAGTGTCTTTTAACGAGGTTGTGCCCTTTCGGGTTTTCACAAACACTCGCCGGTACTCCTGCTGTTTTTACTTACGGAGCCCTTTCGGGTTTTCATCCGTGCCCGTTTTGGTTGTGGACGCACTGTTTTTTTTTTTTTTTTTATATTTTTTTATCTCGTCAGCCTAAGGATGCTGCGGTAGTAGTTTAGGGACTTTTCGGTCTGTCGTTAGTTTAAAGACATTTCGGTCCGTCGATAGTTTAAGGACGTTTCGGTCCGTCGATAGTTTAAGGACGTTTCGGTCCGTCGTTAGTTTAAGGACGTTTCGGTCCGTCGATATGGGAGGGCCAGCCACTGCTTGCAAAGTCTGAGCCTAGGAAGATAGCGAGCGGACATAGTCGTCGTCATCTATCATTGACCCAGGCTATGGCTCATCAAGCATAGTATTTCTTTAAGAAGCGGCCGTTTATTGGCCTGAAAGGCCTTTCACCGTGCATGTCCATGAGTAGATAGGCTCCACCCTGATAGACCTTGTCTATGATGTAGGGGCCTTCGTAGTTTGGCTCAAATTTCCCCCGTTTGGCACGATTGGGGATCATAGGTCTCTTGACCACTAGCACGAGTTCGCCTTGGCGGAATGTCCTCGGCCTGGTCAATCTCTCGTACGAGCGCGTCATCTTTGCTTTGTAGGCTTCTAGATGTTGTTGCGCTATGAGCCGAGTTTCGTCGAGGGCATCAAGCTCCTCAAGCCGAAGGTGAGTATTTTCTTCGTCCGTCAGCTCGTGGTGGATTGCCACTCGTAGAGAGGGTAACTCTATCTTGAGGGGGAGTACTGCTTCCGTCCCAAATACCAACGCGTACGGCGTTGTGTTCGTGGCCGTCTTGAATGTAGTTCGATAAGCCCAAAGGGCTTCTTGCAGCCTCTCGTGCCAGTCTCTCTTATTCCGGGAAACGGTCTTTTTTATGATCTTCGTCAAGGTCTTGTTGAAGGCCTCGGCCAGACCGTTAGCTCGTGGGTTGTAAACTGAAGAATATCTCCAGTCTATATTGTGCTGCTGCGCGAAGCGGCTAATCTTATGGCTTCTGTAGGCTGGCCCGTTATCGGAGATAATCCGCCGTGGGGTTCCGAACCGATAGATGATGTGCGTCTTGAAGAAATGGAGGATATTCTCCGTCTTCACTTCCCTCAATGGTACCGCTTCTGCCCATTTGGAGAAGTAATCAGTTGTCGCCAGGATAAAACGATGTCCCCGGGATGATGCTGGCTCGATGGGGCCGACTATGTCAGTCCCCCACATTTCGAATGGCCAGCTAGCCACCGTTGGGTGTAGTGGATTCGGATGTTGGTGGATAAAGTCTCCATGAATCTGGCATGAGTGGCATTACTTCGCATACTCAAGGCAGTCCTGGATCATCGTGGGCCAGTAGTAACCCATCCGTTTTATCTTCAACTTCATCTTAGGGCCTGCTTGGTGGGAACCGCAGAGTCCGTCATGAACTTCCTGAATGACTCTTTCCGCTTCGTCAGGTCCTAGGCATCTCAGCCATAGAGAATCAAACGACCTCTTGTATAGAGTATCGTTGACGTAGGCGAAAGATTGAGCCCGCTTCATGAGCTGATGCCTGGAGGATGTATCTTTGGGCATTCGGTGGGATTTAAAGTAGTCTATGAGGACTTCCCTCCAGTCCTCAGCCTTCTCATGGTCTTTTATTTGTAGGGTCGTCTGCTCAGTCGCTCCCTTCTCTTTATATAATTCCGGGGGTATTTCTGCCGGGGCAAGCACTCGACGGCTTTGTACCACGATTCTTACATCATCGAGGTTTTCGTCCGCCAGTTCTTTAGCAAGTTTGGCTAACGCGTCTGCTTTACTGTTTTCCGCGCGCGGTATATTCTCCAAAGTATAGGAGGGAATTTGGATCAATAGTTGTTGCACCTTTTCGCCGTACCTCACCAACTCCGGTTTGCACGTTTGGTAATCACCATTTACTTGACTAACAACCAGTTGAGAATCCCCGTATATAAGGAGGTCTTCAATTCCCAAGTCGATGGCGATTTCGAGGCCCGCTATCAGAGCTTCGTATTCAGCTTCATTGTTTGTCCTCGGCTCTGTTAAGGAGAAGGCGAAGCGCATTATCCCTCATTGTGGAGTTGCAAAGATGAGGCCTATCCCCGATTTGATCATTGGGATACCCTGTTTCTGTTTCTTTACGGAGGACGCTCCATCGAAATAGAGTTCCCATCGGGTGCTACCGCTGCCAATCGCATCAAATGCATGCTCGTCCGGCAAATCACAGTTCAGAGGAGAATCGGCCGGTATCGGGTGCTCGGCGAGGAAATCGGCAATGGCTTGGCCTTTTACTGCCTTGAGAGGTTGATACGTTACCGAGAACTCCATCAAGAGTAGGGCCCATTTAGCGAGTCGTCCCGTCAATATGGCTTTCGACATCAAGTATTTAAGGGGGTCCACCTTTGAAATGAGACGGACTTCATGCGCCAACGCATAGTGCCTGAGCTTTGTTATCGCGAAGATCAATGCCAAGCAATGTTTTTCAATGGGAGAGTAGTTGCTTTCTGCCCCCAGCAGAACTCGACTTAAGTAGTAGAGTGCTCTCTCTTTTCCCTGATCGTTCTCTTGCGCCCATAATGCGCCCAAGGAACCTTCGAGGGCGGTTGTATAAAGAATGAGGGGTTTTCCTTTGACCGGCGCAGCCAACACCGGAGGGTTCTGCAGGTACTGCTTGATCTCGTCTAGTGCACCTTGGCATTTGTGATCCCAAACGAATGGAGTTCCCTTTTTCATCAGGTGGCTGTAAGGACGGCATTTGCCTGAAAGATTGGCGATAAATCGCCGGATGTATGCGAGCTTCCCTTGGAGAGACCGCAACTGTTTGAGAGTTCTTGGCGGAGGCATTTCCATGATCGCTTTAATCTTTTATGGATCTATTTCAATTCCTCGGTGTCGAACGATGAATCCCAGGAATTTGCCCGAGGAGACTCCAAACGCGCATTTGAGGGGATTCATTTTCAAATTGTATTGCCGAAGGCGTTGAAATACAGTCTCCAGATGCTTTAAATGATCTTCGTATGACATGCTCTTTACTACGAGGTCATCGATATAGCACTCGACGATGTCATGTATGAGGTCGTCGAAGATCTTTGTCATGGCCCTTTGATAGGTAGCGCCCGTGTTCTTTAGACCAAAGGGCATAACCCTGTAGCAGAATATACCCAAAGGGGTCCGGAAAGCGGTGTGCTTATGGTCTTCGGGATGCATCTTTATCTGATTGTATCCTGACGAACCGTCCATAAAGGAGAAAACCTCGTGAGTGGACGTGTTATCTATCATCAGCTCGGTTACCGGTACTGGGAAATCATCCTTTGGACAGGCTTTGTTGAGATCCCTGAAATCCACACATATGCGTACTGTCCCATTCTTTTTCATTACCGGGACGATATTGGCGATCCAATCGGGATATTGGACTTCTTGAATAAATCCAGAATCGATCAGCTTCTTGACTTCGGCGTTGATGCTCATCTCAAGCTCGAGTCGCATCCTTCTTGGCGCTTGCTTGACTGGCTTGATATCCGGGGATATTGCTAATTTATGCACGGCAACCTCCGGATCTAATCCTGGCATCTCAGAGTAGTTCCACGCGAAGCAGTCTTTATGCCGTAGAAGCACGTTCTTTAACGCGGCCACCTTTTCTTCAGAGAGTAGCTCGCTGACAAATGTCGGTCGCGGGTCATCTGCCGATCCCAACTCAATCTTCCTGAGGTTATCCGCCGTAGTATGTATACCATCTTCCAGTTCTCTCGGAGCTGGCGGAAATTCTGAGATCACCTCGTCGTCACTGTTCTCAAAGCACTGGGGAAAGTCATCCATGTTCTCGCGCTTTTCTTTTAATATCGTAATCGTATAACAGGTGTGAATCCGCTCCCAGGACTGAGGTGGATCCGGTTTTGCTCTTGCGGCCTTGGGTTCATGCTTTTGTGGCAGCGTTACCCTCCAGCCGTTGGATAAAGCGAATCTGCCCCGTTGGTACTGGTCCTCGACCCAGTTCTTGAAGGTGAAGCAGTCTTTGGTAGGATATCCTATGGCTCGGTGATAAGAGCAATAGCTCAAACGAGAAGCCTTGTTAGCTTGCTCAGGGTGTCTAGACTCTGGAAGCGCGATCATTTGATGTTTTAAAGCGAGCTTGAGTAACTTCTCCGTCTTGTCTCGGGGGAAGGAATACGCTCGACTCATCTTTTCCATGAGGGACGAATCCGAGCCGCGCAGTACCCGTAACCCTCTAATCCTGCGTCGTTGTTGTCGGCTCTTCTTCCCGCTTCTTAATTTATTTCCGTCTCCGCATCGGGCCTTTCGCACAACGGGTTGACAAAGATGAGCATCTTTGTCTTTTGGAGCCTGTTGAAATAGGCGTTGCGTCCTGGCCTTCTCGTAGATGGCCATTTCGCGGTTGTGGTTTTCCTGAGCTTTCGGACCCATTTTCCTGATAGGCTTGTCCGTTCGTTCTCCAAACGACGGACTCGGCGTTTCGATCGCGGGGTGTAATTTTGACGAGGGGTTGGCATCTCCTGACAGGGCGTCCTCTTCTTCATCAAAGGTGTATATGGCGTAGTTACTGTGGACCCGTTCCCGTTTTCCCGCTCTCGCGTATCCAAGCCCGAGTGTTTCCATTTTCCCGTTGGGCAATTTGCGCTGAGTCCCAGGGACATCTCAAATCTTGTTGTAGAACCGAGCCTGCCGAACAGTCTGTTTTAAGGATACTCCTTGGCGCTTCAATAGCTTCTTTAATCCATTTGTATAGTATCTGGGCAGACGGATGGGTTGGAGTCTGTCGCATGTAGCATCCGCGCCATGCCAGATCTCTTTCTCTATTTTCGACTCTGAGGATCGGTAGAATAGGATCACCTTCTCACCCCTTTGCCTGGGAGGGATGTAAAATGTTTGCAGGTCCTGTACATTGTGAGCTTGAAGCGTGTCGAGATCCTTGTAGTGTTCTCGCGGTACCATGGTGATTTGCAAACTATGGTCATCGCCAAGGGGTGCTTGTATCGGCAGCCGATTGGAGAACACGGCATTAACCTCATCTTCCGAGTCACTTCCGAAGACTAACATGGGGGCGGACGTTCCCGGGTTGCTGCGTCGAGATGGCCCTGCATAAACTACCTCTTCCTCTTCTTCGGTATCGCTCCCGAAAACAGGGATAGTGGCTGCGGCTTTGTTCTCCGGGTTGCGACACCTTTCTGTACCCTCGAAATCTGGCAAAAAGTATTTCGCATCCTCGTATTTGCGGACTTCGTTCACGGAAAATGGGTTCAACTCGCCTGTTACAGTATACTCGAAACCATCTTTAAAGTACTTCATACACTGATGTTGTATAGAAGGGATGATGTTGTACTCGTGCAGCCAAGGACGGCCGAGCAAGGCGTTGTAGCAGGTCTTGGCGTCAATGACATGGAATTTGATGTCTGTGACGAGAAGTCCAAAGCGTAATGTTAGTATCACAGATCCGAGAGTCCGTGACGATTGTGAATCGAAACCGGAGATAGTAATTTTGTCACGAGCGAGATGTTGCACACTCATGCAGATTTCCTTCAACACCCGAACATTAAGGAGATTGACGGAGGATCCATTATCCACCAGGATCTTGCCTATCTTGATATCATGGCAGTATCCGGAGACATATAGGGGACGGTTATGGTCGCACGTCCCGAGAAGGAGGTCTTCATCACCGAAAGTGATATCGGCTGTATGCACTTCCTCCAGTTCATCCTTCATCTTTTCAGTGGCGAGGAAGGCTTGGAATTGTTCAGGTTCTTGTAATGCCTTAATTAGTGAGTCTCGCGCTTCTTTTGATAATAGGAGGGCGTCGAGAATGCTAAGCTGAGAAGGTAGCTTCCTTAGGTGCGCGAGGATGTTATAGTCCACTTTACTCCTCCTAGGAGGGTCTTTGGCAGCCAGTTCTTTCATGACTTGGTCATCTAAAGTGATATCTTCAGTGGCCTTTTCCTTTCCCTTATCTTTTCTACTTACGGGCCCGAGATTCTTTTCTGGGAGTGTGCGATTGCGCAGCTGGATGTTCTCGCAGGCCTCCGATTCCTCCTCTTTCCCTAAAACGGATTCTTTAAAGAGAGGGCCCAGAGCCATTTCTTCATCAGAGTCGCTCCCAAAGGTGAGACCTTGTGACCCCCCGGCGTTAACCATGTAACAGTTGCCAGTAGTTCTGTTGTGCCCTTCGACAGTACTTCTTCGCTCCCGACGGCTCTTGCGTTTCATGCGCTTAAAATGTTGCTGACGAGTAACATATCCTTGCCACCATATTTTAAAGGCGTCGCACTCCTCCGTGGGGTGTGAGATTCTCCGATGATATGCACAATAATTAGGGTGCCTCTCCGCCCCATCGTGTGTATTCCCTTCCGAGGGTGGTAGCTTCATTCCCATTGACATGGCTTTGGCAAACCTATTCCTCGTCTTGAGTATCTTCTTGTCTACTTCGGATGCCTTTTGATCTGGCGGGGGTAGTTCAACTCTTTCATTCAGTCGCCTGCATTTGGTTCCTTCTGACGTTGCCATCTCACGCTCCTGATCCGCTTTACTTTTTAGACGAATCTCGTCTAGAAAGGCATTGATCATTTCATTTGTCAGCCATGCACGCTCAGGTTCTGCCTCCAGCTTCTTAGTGCTAGGAGTTTTCTCATCATCGGTAAACGAGTGGGAGATTACGTTACAACTCACCACATACTCTTCGGATTCATCCGATGAGCTCTCTTCATCATCCCCCCCTTGAAAGATGTGGTTGAGGAACTCTTGCAATGTGACAGGAGTTCGCGCCTTTTGATTATACTCTTCCAGCGCGTCGATTTGCTTCTGCAAGTTCGTGTGCTCGTCTCCAAGCTTCGCGGGCTTCTTGGATTTCTTCTTCTTTTTCTTCGAAGATTTTGACGGTTGGGCGTGAGTATTTGGGCCTTTATCACGAGCCTTCGTAGTTGTGCGGGGCTTCAACATCCCCTCGATAATTTGAGGTTCAAGAGGGTTTTTCCATTCGATCGCAGGGCACGCGTGAAGGTCTCTCAGCATTCTTTTGGTTTTCGTTGATAGCACGACCTCCCATGGAGCTTCTTCAATAAAGGAGCAGGTTGCCCCCAATGTATCTGTTTTCTTAGGAGTATGCGGCTGTGGTGGGCTCACCTTTCACTTCTCGGACAGTACAAACTTTCCCTGGAGGTATTGATCTTCAATCCATCCTTTGAAGACGAAGCAATCTTCAATCGGATGACTTACTGTTTGATGGTAAGGGCAATAGCTAGGGTTATTCACCTCGGTGGGTTGTGGCGGTCGCCTTGGATTTGGTAGGTTTATAAGTCTGTTGCGTATTGCCAGCTCGAATAACCGTTTTGTCTTGTCTCGTGGGAACGAGTAGGGACGTTTCATCTTCTCATTATAATACCGGCATCTTTCTTCCAATTGAACTGCCGGTTTCGGGGCGTTAGGTTGCTGTTGGGCATTTGCGACGAAGGTCGCCCTTCCTTTACCCTTGTCATTCCGAGGTTCCGACTTCGGGGGAGGTGGTCTATGACCCATCTGGTCCATCTGAGCCAACTTGTCGATTAAAGCCTGGAATGTGGTTGGCTTAAAGAACATCATAAACTGGGAGATAGTTGCGTGGGGGTCTAGGGTTCCCACGAACATGCCCACTGCGGGTGCCTCCTCAATGCGTTGCTCGCATCTCGACCACAAGTTCCGCCAGCGTATAGCATACTGGACCCAGGTTTCGCCTGGTTTGACCCTGGCGTTAATCAAAGCAGTTATTGGAGTGCGTTCGCTGGCGCTCGCGAATCGCTGAGTGAATAGCAGCTCCATTTCAGCGAACGTTTTGATAGAATCGTTCGGGAGTTTCGAATACCATTCGAACGCTGTTTCTGATAAGCTACCTACGAACTGGCGGAGCAACAGTTTATCATTACCGCCGGTGTTACCACAGAGGGCCCGGAACTGGGCGACATGTTGATGGGGATTGCCGGTCCCCTTGTACACGTGGAATTTTGGTATCGTATAGCCTTGCGGGTATTTGATTTGGTCGTACCAGCTTGGATACGGCCGCCCCGTTTTCACGACTTGACCAGCTGCCTCAGTCGCATGATGGACCCGGATTTGCTGGGCTATGTAGTCAGCCAAGTCCGCCTTAGAGATTGCCTCCTCCTTGGCCGTTGAGAGGGCCGGCAGTGGATTCGACGTTTCTCCTCGGTCGTCTTCAAGAACGATTGGGGGATCTTCGGCGGGCAAGTCCTGCTGGATCATCATTCCTATCATATCTTGGAAGAGAAGGCCCATACGTTGTATGTTGGCTGCTTGTTCAGCAGCCTCTTTGTCCTTTTTCTCCAGTATCCGACGAAGGAATTCAGCGTCGGTTTCTTCTTCTTGGCGCGCGTCTGAGGACGTTTCTGGGTTTTCTTTTGGCCCGGTAAGTGCGGCCATAGCATTCATCATTTCTTGGAGCTTTTGTTGCTGCTCCTGGGCTTTCGTCACGGATCGGGTAAGTGGTCGGTGGCCTGTAGAAGTGCGGCTCTCCTCCTTTCCAGAGGCCATGTATACGGTGTGGACCATCATGCCCCCAGACTTAGGGCGTCTGGGCTCAGTGCTTTTAGCCGTCGTTGCACGTTGGGGGGTCTTCTCTGGCCTCCTCCTTTTATGAGCCATGGAGGTTGAGGGGGCCGTTGAGGTGGGCGTCCCGACAGCCTTTCGGGGTTCAGCCTGGTGACCAGCTTCCGGTTGGATTTTCAGCTTCTTGTGCTGGCGGGAGGAGTTTGGATCGATGATCGAGTCTCGGGCCTGCCGCCAAACCTTATAGATTTTGGAAGACAGCCGTTGAGGAGATTGGGGCTGTTCTGATTCCATTTCCACAACCTTTTTTAACGGGGGAGGAGACCTCTTCAGCACTGCAGTAGGAGAATTTCTTCGCACCTTATTTAACATTTCGAAGCTGTTCCCAGTTGGAACAGCAGCATTAACTTCTGCCACCGGGGCTGATGGAGTCAACCCAGAGGGGGAGTTGCCCCCAGCCTTACTCGGCGCCAATGGCGACGTCGAGCGTGTCGAGCGGACGGTGTTGGGTCAGCGGTAAGAATGGTTTTGTCTTGCCCCCTGTGTGGGTGGGGGGTTGTTGTTGGTGTTAGCCTGTCAAAGACCGACGTCTTTTGGATAGCAGGAGCGGGAGCTGGAGCCGTCAATCTTGAAAAGACCGACTTTGTGGCAGGGGAAGTCGCTTTGATGTCTTCAGGAGCAGGACCGGTCACTTTCTTAGAAGCAGCCTTCTCTGAGATTGTAGGCCCTATGATGAGTTCGCAGGATTTCCGGCCTAATCTAGAGAAGACCGAGGCGTTGACGTTGGGCGACTCGTTGAGAGGAGCCGCGGCAGGGGTAAGACGATCAAAGACTGACTTCTTGGGAGCTTCCTTTGTCAGTACCGGCGCCGCGAAGCTTGACGATGGGAGTATAGTCCCGAAGAACAATCCGGTAGTGGCTTGAGTCACTTGGTCCAGCGGCATTGTGAACAACGAAGCAGCTTGGGGTCCATAGGCTATACCTCCTGGCGAGGTAGAGCGTTGGTCGCAATTGCAGTTTGAGCAGTTGAAGGATTTCGCAGAAGTAGAAGCCATCGATCCTTTGTTTTCTGCAATAGGCAAGACGCCAATTCTTAGTATCTTGAAACCCAAGGGCAACCATTAGCGAACCGCGATTGGTTCGCGAATCACGACACACGAAGTGTGAAGTGGAAAGAGGAAAAGGTCCCACCGGGCGTGCCAGAATCTGTTCCCTTCCGAACGGCGGCCTGGACTCGGGCGTCCGTGCCTGAGGTTCGGGGCAGATGCCAATTGGTGCTATCCGTCCATCTCTCCGAAGATGCCAAGTTGTTTATGGCACCGTGCATCGGAGGTTTAGACGGATGCGGCCGATGTAGCAGACTTCGTCAGATTCCCCCCCGTTTGAGGGATTTTTGATTGTGGGGACGCTCTTCCCTGCAGGCGCAAGCCCCTGCAGTTAATTACGCTACCGCATCGCGGTAACAACTTTCTCCTTCTCCAGATGGTCACTTCGTGTCGTGTGTGTTTATTTTATGTTTTGTTGCCCGTGGATTGTTTACGGAGACTGAGTTATGTCGTCGCCCGTAGGGCGTGGACTAGTCCAAATCCGTGTTTATCTTAGATTTGGGTTTGGGGGTCTGGTTTGAGGATACGTCAGCCATACTTGAGGCTAAGATCAGCTCAAACGTTTGTTAAGCATACGTTAGTCCGATTTGAGACTAAGATCGACTTAACAGGATCGTTTAGATTCGACAAAAGAGCGTTTAGGCTCCATTGTTCCAGTTTAGGGACATAGTGGTCCATCGTATATGTGGCCGTCGGGACCCGTCACCTCTCTGACGACGTTGAAGGATTACAACGACGGATGTCAGAGGAGTTCAGAGATGTACCCTCGAGCCAGAGTTAATTTGGGGGATTCATAGTCCAGTCTGTTTGAAGGTTTAAGGATACATTAACCATCTTTGAGGCTAAGATCAACTTAAACGGGACCGTTTAGATCCGACAAAAGAGCATGCTAGGCTCTATTGTTCTAGTTTAAGGACATTGCGGTCCATGGGTAGTTTAAGGACATTGCGGTCCATGGGTAGTTTAAGGACATTGCGGTCCATTGTTAGTTTTAAGACATCTCGGTCAAGGTTAAGGACATCATAGTCCATGGGTTTAAGGACTCCACAGTCCGGTATGTGCTCTGGATGCTTCACACGGGTTCACTGCCGTGCTTGGCGAGGACCAGGCTCCGCTCTGGACGTTTTCCGCGGGGTCAAAGAGTGACGTTATCCACGTTCCACGTAACCAGGAATTTTGCACTAGATGCTTCACACGGGTTCGCGGCCGTGCTCGGCGAGGACTAGGCTCCGCTCTGGGCGTTTTCCGCGGGGTCAAAGAGTGACGTTATCCGCGTTCCACGTGACCAGGAATTTTGCATTAGACATGGGTTTAAGGACCCCACAGTCCATATCATGGGTGGTCATCGGGACCCGCCACCTCTTTGAAGACATTGAGGGATTACAATGCCAAGTATCAAAAGAGTGAAGAGATGTACCCTAGAACCGGAATGGATTAAATAGTCCTTGGCCCAATTTGGGATCAAGACCCATTAATTATATTATGAGCCCATTGGCCCAGTTAATTACGAATTGAGGACTTATGGCCAGCTTGGGCTAAGTCCTATCATGTCTGGAATATTGACTTCTTGTGGATCCATTGAGGGAGAGGCTTTGCCTCTATCCCTTTAGCCAATTGGGCCAAAGCCTAGTGTTAAACACTTCAGAGCAATCAGTGTTGAACACTGGGAATGAGGTTGACAAGTTAGTGTTTAACACTAAAAGATTATTGGTGTTAAACACCAGCAACAAGGCTTTCAGATTAGTGTTAAACACTAAAACAGATCAGTATCAAGCATCGGCAACATAGCTCTCAAATTAGTGTTAAACACTAAGGAAGTCAGTGTTGAACACTGCAAGTAAAGTTCTTTGATTGGTGTTGAACACTACGGCCCAACAGTGTTTTAACACTGGATTCAGGAGTTCCAACTTAGTGTTAAACACTAAAGCAAGAGGGGTCACGTGGCGACACGTGAGAGCGCCCTCTCTCCATTCATTCTGCTGAGATTATTGCATCTTTCAGAGCATCACGTGCCATCACGTGACGGGCATTCATATGCCTATGTGTTAAAGCTTCTGTCAAGGGTCACGTGGGTCACGTGGGGGACGGCCTCAAAGGGCTTTCTGTAGACCTTTTGAGGGGGTCACGTGGTGGCACGTGACCCTGCCTCCATGTATATTGTTTAGAGAATCTGTTGATCCTTTTTCAGGAATTAAATTCCTCGAGCTTTAATTTTCAAAGGAATTAAATTCCTACTTCCTTTTGAAGACTTATATTCTGGAGTAGAATTGGACCCTGAATCTTCTGTAGGAATTAAATTCCTCGTTTATGTGAAGAACTGAATAGGGTTAAACCCTAATAAAAGCTTTTTAAGGAATTACACTTCCAGTCCCTGTTAAATTATGATTAAGGGAATTGAATTCCCGTTGTTTCAACAGAACTAAGTTCTTAATTAGGGTTAAACCCTGTTTCTCTCTGTTCTGAAGGAATTAAATTCCCATAACACAGGGTCAAGCCCTACTTTTATCTTAGCGGAATTAAATTCCTATAGTTCTGTGAGAATTAAATTCTCGTTTTTCCATTCCCTCTCCATGTTTTGGATCTGCATGGCAGGGTCTCAACCCATTGAGAATTAAATTCTCAACCTAAAGGGGAGATGTGCACTTTGCAGATCCTCTATCAAAGAGAGAAGAAATATGTTCTTCTGTTCTTTATTTTGTCAGAGTTAAACTCTGTTGAGAATTAAATTCTCCTTCTTTCAGGAAGCCTTCCCTTTCTTACCTAGGGTTTTCTTTTTGCAGAAGCTCCAAATTCCTCAAAGTATCCAGGCTCTCTCCTTTTTCTTTTCCCTCTGCGTGCATCTATATCTTTCTTTTGTGTCCCTAGGCTCCTATTTATAGGAGAAGCAGCCGAATCAATTAGTTTTTTGATGAATCTTTATTAAAAGATTTGATTTGTATCCATCATTTGTTTTTGACCCTTGGATTATTAGGTGAACTTTATTCACCATTGGATTTCAAATCCAGGGATTCTCCTTTGTTATTTCTGTTAGATTTAAAGGGAAAATCTTTCCAAACTCAAGATTTTCCATAGATAGATGATATTTAATCATCTCTGAATCTTTAATTTGATCGGTTCCAGATAATTGCTTTCCTTTGGAAAGATTTGGATCTCTTTCAGAATTTAATTCTGTTAGCAAAATGGGCTTTGAAAGCCGGTCACGTGTGACCACGTGACCCATGGTCACGTGTGGACACGTGATTCCCTTGTAACGAGCCCTTTCCTTCTTTTGCACTCTGCCTTCTTCTGCTGCTTAGCCGTCACGTGCTACCACGTGACCCCTGGTCACGTATGAGCACGTGACCCTTGTCTGGCGCCTCTTTCCTTGGTTCAACTAGAGAGCGAGTTTGCTGCTTTGAACGTCACGTGACCCTTGGTCACGTGGGAGCACGTGACATCTTTTGAAGCTTTTTCCTTGATTTGATCAGGGATCCGGCGTGCCTTTGACGCTGGTCACGTGGGAGCACGTGACTCTTTCTGAAGCCCCTTTTCTTCAATGTAGTCAGGAAACTGAACTTGCCTTGATGATGCGTTTAGGTGTCACGTGCCAACACGTGACTGCTGGTCACGTGTAAGCACGTGACCCTCTTCTGAAGCTTTTCCCAGAAGCTTTCCTGATTTTAAATCAGGAAACAATCGGTTCAGGCACGTTATCTAAAAGCATAGACGTTCTAAATCAAATCACAGTTCTTAAACGTACAGAACAAACACAAGAGGAAGAGTTCAGAAATGAATGAACCCTTCTTGAGGCATTGTAGACTAGGTCATATCGATGCGACCTGACTAGCTAAAGTTACATATTTAAATCAGTTTGAATTTACATCTTCTGAAACTTGCCGGTCATGTCACAAAGATAAGATGACCATAGCTCCGTTTATTGGAAACAGAGAAAGAGTTACTAAACTCTTGGGATTGATACATGCTAATATATGAAAGTCCCATGTCTACACATGCCAGGACCGTTTCTTTGTACTTCATTACATTCACTGATTATCTCTCAAGATCCGGACATATGTTCCTGTTGAAACACAAGTCTGAATCTTTTGAGAAATTCAATGAATATAAGTTAGAAGTAGAGAACCAAAACAGGTATAAGTATTATGTCCTTTGATGAGATCAAGGAGGAGAATACTTGAGCAACGGAATTCCTGGACTATAAAAGGAAAGGAGAATGAGATTTTCTCTCAGCATTACTCCTCCGTATACACCACAGCACGTCGATGTATCGGGGCGGAGCAATCGCACCCTATGTGATATGGTGTGCTCTATGATGAGTACTACTGAGTTTCTTATTTTCTTTTGGGGTTATGCACTTGAGAAGTTGCATACCTATTGAATAGGGTTCCAACCAAATCAGATGCCTACCACTCCATATGTGATATGGTATGGGAATGGCCCATCTCTTAAAGATGTTAAGATTTGGGGTTGTCCGGCCTATGTCAAAAGCAAAATCCGGACAAGTTCGAGGCAAGGTCAGTTCTATGGAAGTTTGTTGGATATCCCAAGCATTGGCAAGGGAATATCTTCTACCACACTGAGGAACAAAAGGTGTTTTGATTCTCAGCATGCCACCTTTTGGAAAGGGAATTTCTTGTGAAGAAATTAGTGGGCATAAGGTAGAACTGGAAGTAGTTTCAGCTAAAACAAACTGCAACTGATGATTTGGTAGAACCGGAGGATTCAATGGTTTCCAACGAACCTCAGCCTCTCCGCCGATCTGGTAGGGTTCCTCATCCACCTGAGAGATACTTCAGTTTCTCTATGACAGTGGAAGCGAGGATCGCATCATGAGATGATGACCCAACTAGTTTCGAGCAGGCCATCAGGAGTGGGGACTTTGTGAGAATGGCTGGATGCTTAGCGATCTGAGATGGAATCCTTATACACCAACGAAGTATGGACTTTGGTTGCTTTATCTGAAGAGTTAAATCCCCATCAGGAGCAAGTATATCTTGAGAAGATTACTTGGTGTACATGGAAAAGTTGAGACTTTCAAAGCTATGCTTAAGTCCATCCAGATCCTACTTGCCACTGCTACATACCATGACTACGATATCTGGCGGTTGGGTGTCATGACTGCTTTTCTAAATGATGATTTAGAAGAGAACGTCTATAAGTACACAGCCAGAGGGCTTCGTAGACAGTGGGAGTAGCGGAAACGTGTGCAAGTTGTTTTATGGGATAAATCAGGCATCGCGGAGTTGGAACGTCTGTTTTGATGCAGTAGTCAAAGAGTTTGACTTCATCAAAATGGTAGATGAACCAAGTATATACAAAAAGGCAGTAGGGAGTATGGTAGTGATCCTCGTATAGTACGTGGATGACATACTCATGATAGGGAAAGAGTTTCCTATGCTACGCTCCGTCAATCTCCTCTTATCACAAAGATTCTCCATATAAGATCAAGGTGATACCTCCTAAATCCTGGGTTATGGATCTATGAGATAGATCTAATTGGATGTTAGGATTCTCATTAGTTGTAGTGAGATGGTATCAATCGATCTTGGGGAGAATCGCTGGAAAAGTTACAGGGTGATAAGGACGACTGAATGTCAGTCGCAGGCATTGTCTTTACCCTCAGTGGAGGGACGGTATGTTGGAAGAGTTCTAAGCTAGATACCGTGACATACTAGACGATTAAAAGCAAGATACATCGTTACCAAGGATGCTACCAAAGAGGCAGTCTGGATATATTTTAGTTCATGAGATGAACTTCGTTCCTGCCATTGTGCGACAATAGAGTTGTGGCTTATGCCTAGGAAACCCCGTCCCATCAGAGATCTAGACATATTCTTAGGCAGTATCGCCTGATCATGGAGATGATTGATCTCCAGGGAGATCAAGGTTAGGAGAGTAGACACAGAGGACAGCAGCGCGGATCCACTCACAAAGACCTATTTCCCAGTAGAGACTTTTATGAGATGGTTGAGTATGACATACTTCAACCACAGCTGATTGTTGGGTATGCGATACTACAACAGATGGACCTAGTGCAAGTGGGAGATTGTTAGTTATATGTATGCCCTAAAGGCAATTACTATACATACGTTGTATATTGTAGTGGATGCTTGGACATATATAGGGAGGACTTTCTTGCTCGACATGATAGTATGATATCTGGTTACTCTTTATCTTAACATGTACTCTGATTGTCTCTATGTCATATGTTGATAAAGCCCCTAGGATGAGTACTTGACTACTAGGACTCTGATGCAGATCATACTAGTGGGGACAGTGTAGTCGCCAAGTACATCCTTCAAATATTCCTAGTCGTAGGAGTACCGAGACAGGGCATCGATACTCCAGAGTAGACTAGCGTATGTGCTTCTTGACCCATATGATGGGCGATGGATGATCCCATATCCATTGGTGTTTGACATCAGAGAAGGTATACGGGTGCTCAGTGGAGACTGGGTACACTGGACGGACTCGCCGAGAACTCCTGGATGGTATTATACCTCACGTCAGATGGCAGTTCTCTGGTGACACTGGTACAGGTTAGTTTGTAGACCTGATATCGTCATAGAGTCTTGTGTGATTCCCACTGTGCTTTGATTTCCACCTCACCACGTCCATGGGGGCGTGCAAAACGGTGGCTTTTAGGTACAGTCCTGAATCACATGGAGGCAATGAGCGATAGGAGGGGTTTCGTCTCTCCCGGTATAGGGAGTTGATGTTGCGCTGTGTTCGATTGGCTATAACTGGAAATCCCTGGCCAGGGTTGCTGAGATTTACCGGTAAGTGTTATCAGTAGTTTCTCGAACTGTTATAGACCTCATATCGATACGACTTATCGGTTATTGGGGCCTGACGTTTACCACCCCTAGACTGCATATGCGACATATCAGACGAAGAGACCGGACTGTACGAGAGTGTTACTGATTGGATTCACAAGAGAATGTACAGGCTTGCTTGTTGATCTTCTGATCGCTCAATACCCGGGTGGCCGTTACGTTTAGCAGACCGCTTACGGCTTGTAGATGTTTGATATGATCATCACCTACTGCCAGCGTATTGACGAGTCTTTAGAGTCCTACACAGAGGTTTCCTGGCTCAAGCGAAACGGAGTAGGAGCGCATATGTGATATGTGCAGGACTGAGATTGATGCGTCTATGTGATACCGCATTCTATTCTCGCGATGTGTGACATGATTGGTTATATGTGATATAGCCGAGTTATCGGATCAAGCGTTGATTCGATAAGATGTTGCATTTCATATTAGTTGGTTATATGTGATATAGCCGGATTATTAAATCAAGAGTTGATTTGATAATTTAATGTATAATTATATATTTGATAAATTATATTACATTAACTAATATTTAGCTCACTAATGATTTCTTTTCTCACATGGTGTGCACATTGTATATATGTGATATGTATATTTGTGTATATGATTGTGTCATGCTTGATGATACATACAAGATGGGTGTATGAGATTAATACCATACTGTAACACCCGAGCCCAATAATACTATTTCTATTACTAGTTAAGTGTTATACATTGCTCATTTCAATTATCCTAATTGTTTGGTGCTTATTGCTAAATTTTAACCGGTCAGGTCATTTTGGCACATAACAAATTTTAACACCTAAAAGGAAATTAAAAATATCCATGTTGGCCTACTCGTCGCCACTAGTCGCGTGGTAGCGTCCGCGTGTTGAGATTTCTTCCCGTTCGGCTAAACGGGCAAGTTTGGACGGCTACGCGCGCGTGCAAGTGTCCGACTTGGGGGCATGCATTTTAATCATAAAACACCTCATTTCAAAATTTGGAACTCGCTTAAAATCCTATTATTTGAATTTGAAACATTTGGGCGCAACCCGGGCGCGATTTGGAAATGTTTCATTTAGCGCCGAAAAGCCCATTTAATTTAATAATCTAAACTATATAATATATATATATTCTGTTTTATATACTAACGTTTTAAATCTTTTTTAAATCTTTTATATCTTTTCCTTCCTCGCCTCAACCAATCGCGAGCTTCCCTCCGCTGGGCCCCACTAGCTTTATCCCTCTCTCTCTAAATTCTCGTTCTCTCTCTCTCTCTCTAACTCTATCTATATATCTCTCTCTCTCTTCCACTAATAATCTCTCTCTCTCTCTCTCTCTATCCCTTTATATTCTTTTCCCCACATCCTTCGTCTTCATGAGAGACCTCGCGAGAGCCCAACCCACGTCGCCTGCAACCCTCGCCGCCGCCGTTGTTCTCGACCTTAACCCTCAACGACACCACCTCCATCACCTCCCTCCTCTCTGTAACCGAGCACGCATCAACCCCGTCCCCTCTGCCTCGACCCGTCACGACCACCTCCGTTCACCACCTCACTGTAGACCTCGTCGTCGACGATCTCCCAACAACCACTACATCTCCTCCTCGACACCCATCATCCTTGGAGCCTCCTCAACACCACCGGCACTGCCCCACCTCCTCAAAACGGGCTTTCCCTGCAAACTCCGACCTTCCCCCCGATCCCGGAACCTCCACCGCCTGCACCTCACCGTCGACGGCCCCTCATCGTCGACGACTCTTTCATCTTCCTCTCCACTCTCTCCTTCCCAACTCAACCCTAGCCCTGCACCCCATTACATCGAGCCTAACCCAAGCCCAAACCCTAACCGAAACCCTAGCCTCCAACCTCTCCTTGCCGGAGTTCCGTCGACCCAGTCGTCATCCCTCGCCTCGCCTCTGTCACAGAACACCACAACAGTGAGCCCTATCCCCTTTCTTCTTCTTCTTTCTTTTCTTTTCTTTAATTCTTGCATTTGTATTTCATAGTTCGCCGGAGCCGGGCTCGACGTCGACGATCCCGACGACCCAGCGAGTGTGCCTGACCCGTGTGATCACCTTGTCCGTTGTTTGGATCCGTTCCGTGTACCGTGCGTCCGTCGCGTGTTTTCCGTCGACGTTGCGTCGTGTTTTCCGGTTTGCGAAACCGTCGAGGCAAGTATTACTTGCTACATGCTATGCTATACAAATTAAGTGTGTTTGACTCATAAAACTTGCAAATATTAACTAAATATAGTTACTTTTCTCATTTGGACGAAATATGATATATATCATGATACTGCCACCTAAATCGTATTTTGCCACTGTATCCCTAATAACGAAACTACCAGTTAATTATTCTGCTATTTAAAGGACAATAATTGTACACACATATCTTCATTACTTTCTGTTATTGATATTGCACTACCCTGTGATTATTGCACCCCACGGGTGCTCGAACCTGTTAATATAATACAACTGCACCACATTAATGCACCATTGCGATTAAATGAACCGTTACTGTTATTTACTTTATTCCTGCTGTTGTTCCTTATTCGACTATATGCCTGTTGTGAGCACACCCTCGATTACATTACATATTGACCTGACTCTGCTACACATGACATATATTTATATACTAATGCACCGGACATGATACCCTGTACATACCGACTCAACCTGTTGTACCACGACCTGACTTGTTACATGATCTCATGCCTAATTCCGACAAACCTGACTTGGGGTCCTCATGGACCACTCCTGTTGTCTATCCAGACAAACCTGACCTGTTACCTGATCCTGTGTCGGCATTAGTCCTTGATTATTGAATACCTGACCTGACATACATAACTTGGGGGTATAAGGAAATCAAAGGTGAAACCGACTTGTAACTCAACAGTTCGATACCTGTTCTGATCAGTCTTACGGGCTTGGCCAGTCCGGGAGTGATGATGCTGACATCACTCGTCCATCCTGCTACCTATTACTGCCTAGCGGCACGTCTCGGATTCAGCCCCGAGGGTCTTGACCGTGGTCCCGGGCATGCACGGGATACTATTGAGTTACATCGACGAGTCACCAATTGATTTCAAAGACTTTAGAATAGAAACCCGATAGAACAGTATAGCTACCCACAGCACACTACCCTGCACTATTATTTCATATTACTGCTTATTCATGCTTACTTTCTGCATTGCTTATTACCATGTTCGTATTATATTATTGGTTGACATGACGCGCTGACGTCTGGGTTTTGCATGGCCCAGATTCTTTACTACTGTCGCCGACCGAGCAGGAGTACTGCAGCCAGCAGGCTGTTTGGTGAGTTCTGTAGTGGTTAGTTTACTTATTGCATTTTATTTCCCGGTGCGATCCCGCATTACGGGACGTACCTTTCTATTATTGCATTGGATCACTTGCTTCCGTACTTATTGTTCATTGACTCTTGTTATTATGGATTTGGATATGTGTTAGATTAGTTTATTTATCTTGTTCTTGATATCCCTACAGCCGTAATGTGACTGTGGATGGATACTTCCTACCCACAGGTAGCATGGTTGGCTATGTCACGTGCCCAATCTTGCGTACTCTGGGAAGCGGGGCGTGACATGGTTCTTTTGGTATCAGATCCATAGGTTAGTTGGGTTGATTCTTTTGTAGTTGGGTATTGTACCCGATACACGAATCAGAATACCCATGATAAGGAAACATGTCCTGCCACCTTGACCGTTTTACCATCCTTAAATCATTCTTCCGGATCATGTCGACATGCGAACTTACTTTGCATTTGTCAACTCGAAAACCTAATTTCTTGTTATCCCTAGGACTTGGGCGACTTGGGTGGAGTTAAGTAATTGCGGCTATGATACCGCGGCATAGCTACAATGCGGTACTCTATTTAAGTATCTTGGAGTTCTAGCCTTGATCCACATTCAGAATCTATCATCATGCTAATGTTGGGTGTTTTGAGTTCAGGATTATGACAGGTAAGAAGTTGAAGACGCACCGGAGGTGTGTGAAAGAAGCCGCCATGCTTGGAGTGATAAGAGGAATGCTGGAAATCAAAGAAACAGACCGAGCTGATCCAGCAGCAAGCGGACCCGTTTCGGGAAGGTTTGCAGATCGTTCAGCAGTCTGTGAACGAGGTTGGGACTAGACCAGTTGACCGAGTAGGGACTGTAGCAGATTTCAGACTTTTGGGTCCGTCTACCTTCACTGGTCTGGAGGAGCCGTTGCCAGCCAAGCAGTGGCTAGTGACACGGAGGATATGCTGATTGCGGCATGGATTTCAGAGGACAAAGGAGTTGATGTGGTGCGCATTCAACTAGTGGATTACGCCCGAGAATGGTGGCTTGTGGAGGAGACCCGCTTGCCCAAGCCAATTAGTTGGGCTGTTTTCTCTAAAAGTTTCCTGGAGAAATTCTTCCCGCGGACTGCACGGGAGGAAATGAAAGAGAAGTTCATCGGACTAAGGCAGAATGGAGCGCCATGGACACGCATGCAGCAGAATGGACGAGACTCAGAAGTCTCGCTAGACCTTTTGCAGCCAACAATGTAGACAGCAGTTGCGGTAAGGACGCAGTTCTGTCGGGCCAGTCGAGTTTAGGGCTAGGCCGACAAACAGTGTTCTTGCAGCTATGGAAGTTGATAGTAATGAAGAGCCGGTAGTTGTTCGCGATTTTATGGACGTATTTGAAGATATATCGGGCTTACCGCCGAAGCGAGACGTGGAGTTCGCGATCGACCTTAGTCCTGGTGCAGTGCCGTATCAAAATCTTTTATCCGATGGCACCAGTGGAATTGGAAGAAGTTAAGAAACAAGTTGGTGAATTACTTGAGAAGGGTTGGATTCGAAGCAGCAACTCGCCTTGGGGAGCTCCAGTTCTTCTAGTAAAGAAGAAGGATGGCACGAGAAGGATGTGCATCAATTATCGAGAATTGAACCGGGTGACTATTAAGAACAAGTACCCGATCCCTCACATTGGAGAACTTTTGAGCAGCTTAGTGGCGCGAGGGTATTCTCGAAAACTGGATTTGCGATCCGGATATCATCAGGTCCGAGTGAAAGCAGAAGATATTTGCAAGACGGCGTTTCGAACTCGGTATGGACACTACGAGTATCTAGTGATGCCCTTCAGAGTAACGAATGCGCCGGCAGTATTTATGGACTTGATGATCCGAATCTTTTCACCATTCTTGGACCAGTTTATTGTGGTATTCATTGACGATATTCTGGTTTACTCGAAGAGTTCGGAGGAGCATGCTGAGCATTTGAAGATCGCACTGCAGACTTTAAGACAGGAGAAATTGTATGCAAAGATGAGTAAGTGCGAATTTTGGCTGGAAGAAGTGAAGTTTCTGGGGCATGTTGTGTCGGGCGATGGAATCGTTGTCGATCCCGAATAGATTGCAGCAGTTCGAGATTGGCCTATTCCAAGAGATGTGGCTGAGATAAGAAGTTTCCTTGGTTTAGCCGGATACTACAGGAGATTTGTGGAGAACTTCGCTCGTTTGGCAGAACCGTTGACCAAGCTTACACGCAAGGAAGTACCTTTTGTATGGACGGATAAATGTGCGTTGGCTTTCGAGACGTTGAAGCAGAAGTTGATAACCGCCCCTATCCTGACCGTACCAGACAATTCCGGAGGACTGGTGATTCACAGCGACGAATCTGGAAAGGGATTGGGATGTGTTTTGATGCAGAATGGGAAGGTTGTAGCGTACGCATCGAGACAATTAAAGACCCATGAGAAGAATTATCCGACTCATGACTTGGAGCTTGCGGCTGTGATCTTCGCTTTGAAGATTTGGAGACACTACCTTTTGGATGAAAGAGTCGAAGTTTTTACAGATCACAAGAGTTTGAAGTATGTGTTCACTCGGAAGGAGTTGAACATGAGGCAACGTAGATGGTTGGAGCTGATGGCCGACTACGACCTTAATCTTAAGTACCATCCGGGAAAAGTTAACGTCGTGCCGGATGCGCTTAGTCGGTTACCAGCGATTCAGGTATTGACTATACAGAGGGAGATCATTGCGGATTTTCGAAGATTTGACTTGGAGGTTGTGCTACCACATTCTACGGGACAGTTGATGCAGTTGCAAGTACAGTCGTCCTTAGTTGAGAAGATTAAAGCGGCAAAATCACAGGATCCTAGACTGCAAAGGTTTCGAGAGCAGGTTGAAGCCGGACTACGAACAGATTTACTGATCCACGAAGATGGTTCGTTGAGGTATGGTAGCCGTGTGTGTGTGCCAAAGGGGGTGTACGTGAAGAGCTCATGAAGGAGGCACACAGTTCAGCTTACTATGTACATCCAGGAGGGACAAAGATGTACCGGGATATTCGACAGCACTTCTGGTGGGAAGGTATGAAACGGGAGATTGCTCGCTTCATGGCTAAGTGCTTGGTGTGTCAGCAAGTCAAGGCCGAACACCAAAGGGTTGCTGGTTTGTTGCAACCACTTCCGATTCCTCAGTGGAAGTGGGAACATATAACCATGGATTTCGTGACGGCTTTACCGCGGAGTCCAAAGGGCAACAATGCAGTATGGGTGATTGTCGATCGGTTGACCAAGGCAGCTCACTTTATTCCTTTTCGGGTTGGTCAATCGACGGAGACTTTGGCAGAACGGTACATGCAGGAGATTGTAAGGTTGCATGGAGTACCGGTGAGTATCGTGTCCGATCGGGACACTCGGTTCTTGTCACACTTCTGGAGGAATTTACAAGAAAGTTTGAGGACTCGATTAAAGTTTAGCACAGCTTATCATCCTCAAACTGATGGACAATCGGAGAGAACGATCCAGACCCTTGAAGATATGTTGAGGGCGTGCATGTTGGACTTCAAAGGTTCTTGGGAGGATCCTCTACACCTGGTGGAGTTTTCGTACAACAATAGTTTCCAAGCGACTATACAGATGGCTCCATTTTAAGCGTTGTATGGTCGTAAGTGTCGTTCGCCTGTTTGTTGGGATGACGTTGGTGAACGAAGGTTACTAGGACCAGATTTGGTGGTACAGACAGTCGAGAAGGTGAAGACAATCAGGAAGCATATGAAGGCAGCTCAAGACAGACAGAAAAGTTGGGCTGACACGTCAAGAAGACCTCTAGAGTTCGCCGTGGGTGATTTGGTATTCCTGAAGATATCACCGACTAGAGGGGTGTTTCGCTTTGGGAGTCGGGGAAAGCTTAGTCCTCGATTCGTTGGACCCTTCGAGATATTGGAGCGTGTTGGAGAGGTAGCGTACCGTTTGGCGTTACCACAGTCATTGGCAGGAGTACACGATGTGTTTTATGTATCTCAACTACGGAGGTATGTCCGAGATGAGACTCACGTCTTGGATCTTTCGGAGTTGACTGTACGGGAGGACCTAACTTTTGAGGAGCGACCGGTTGAAATCAAGGATCGAAGAGAAAGGTTCTTAAGAACAAGGTTATCCCTCTCGTGCTAGTTTCTTGGGGTAATCGATTGCATAGAGAATCCACTTGGGAGCGAGAAGACGAGATCCGGCAGAAGTTTCCTCACCTGTTCCTGTAGTTTGCTATCTTGTATTCTTGGAATTTCGAGGACGAAATTCTTTTGTAGTTGGGTATGATGTAACACCCGAGCCCAATGTAAGTCCATATTGCGACCCCCGGTGCTTACGGGGAGGCGGAAACGGTAAAAAAAAAAAAACGAATTTTTATCGCAAGAGGCAACATGGACTAAACATGGTCGGGATCGTTGTCTAAACTAAAACTAGTATTCTAGCTAAAGAGAGTTAGCTACTATGGAAAGATGGTTATACCTAAACTTGAACTCCTTCTTCTTCAAACCTTGTAGAGGTTGATGGTTCTCTTTACGTCGCCTTCTCCCGTCGAAGATGGATCCACCTCGAAGGTTCGACTTTGGGCTCTTCCTCGATCTTTGAGTGAACTAGGGTTTCCGGTTTGCTAAACCTTCATCCTAGAATGAGTAGAGATAGATTAGGGTTTGCTTTTCTTTCTAAAGAGAATGAATCTCAACACATGAGAAGGTTTCTCTTTTCAAGAGGAAGAAGAAGATGAAATGAGGAGAGAGAGAGGTTATGATAGAAATGAGCTCAATTATTTCTTTCTTGCAACCATATTGCAAAAGAAAAATGAATTATCTAAATGATAATAATTGAAATAAGAATAGTTGATGGTAATTTTTGAATGACCACAACCATGCTTCATTTAATAAAAAGTAAGCATGAATCAAGGAAGACTTTCAAGGCATGAAAGTGGTCAATGGTCAACAAGTCAACCAAGGTCAACAAGTCAACAAAAACAACCATAACATAATTCTCATTTAATTATTATTATTAATAGATAATATATACAAATCCATTAGGGTTTGGAAAATGAAGACTGTCAATTGTGCATACGCACCCGTTCCGAAACCCTAATGAAAAACCTCATTCTCCGCCTCAAGCAACTGTGCATACACACCTGCATTCTCGTTCCGAAAAACAAGAATACCAAGATATAAAAGCAACCCCAAAAACATATACCAGTATCTGGCTCAAACCAGAGCCTGCCAGTATAATCCGTCCGGACTCCAACCGTGCACAAGTGCGCGGATGAGAACGAACCCTGTCGCAAAACCATGCGACCTCTACTCTGTTTTGCCCAGAGGCGAATACCCTCTGTGTGGGACTCTAAAGACTCGACACTACGCTGGCAGTGGGTTTAACCACAGACCGCAAGCGGCACTAGCTGTGCGTAACGGTCCCCAGGTAGATGCCGACAAGAAGGCTGACGAGGTGAAACCCCATCGAAACTCCTACTGAGTCTGAATGTGACATTCTCCGTACAGTCCGGTCTGTTCGTCTGATACATCGCATGGCGGGCCTAGGGGGCGGTAAACGTCAGTCCCCCAATAGCGGTACAAGTCGTGCCGGAGCGAAGCCCAAAACACCCTGAGATAACACTGGAAACCTACCAGTATATCTCGTTTGCCCTGGCCAGGGACTACTCGTGTAATGGCTCTCCTAGACACAGCGCGATGTCAACCCCCAATACCGGGAGAGACGAATCCTGTCTAACCGTCACTGCCTCCAAGTGCTTCGGGACTGCACCCAACCACCACCTGTTTGCACGACTCCTTTGAGCCGTGGTAGGGTAGTGATCAAAGTGCAGTGGGAACACACTCGAGGCGAAGTGCCAGTGTCAAGTCAGCGGACTAAGCTGTACTCATGTCACCTGGGAACTGACGACTGACGATAGGTATAATACCAACCTGTCAGTTCCCGACGAGTCCTGTCCAGTGTACTCGTAACCCAACGAGCACCCGTATACTATCTCCAGTACGACGTACTGATGGCTGTGGGACAGACCATCTCCCACACTGGGATGAGAAGCGCATACGCTAGTCTACTCCGGAGTATCGATGCCCTGTCTCGATAGTCCTGCGACTAGGGACCTGTATAAGGATGTGCTTATAGATTACCCAGCCCCCACAAGTGTGACTGCCATCACAACGCTGGTAATCAAGCAAAGATCCTAAGGGCTCCACTAATGCGTATAAGTGATATAGTAAAATAAACACAAGTACACATTGAAGTAGAGACAAACCAAGTAGCATACTACTATTTTGAGCAAGATTGTATATACAAGGTGAATATCCCAAGCATCCATTAAGTAATATACAAACTAGTATGATACAGTAATGGCCTCTAGGGCATATACACTAACAATCTCCCACTTGCACTAAGGCCATGTACTGGCGTATCGAAGACCTATCATCTCGATCAGCCGCTCGAACTGAGTCTGGGGCAGGGCCTTGGTGAATGGATCTGCAGTGTTGTCTTCTGTAGCTACTCTCCGAACCTCGATCTCCTTGCGATCCACGATCTCCCTGATCAGGTGATACCGCCTCAAGATGTGCCTGGATCTCTGATGGGACCGGGGTTCCTTCGCTAAAGCTATAGCCCCATTGTTGTCGCAATACAGAGGTATTGGATCAACAATGGACGGAACCACTTGAAGTTCTTTCAAGAACTTCCTCATCCAGACAGCTTCTTTTGCGGCATCAGATGCAGCGATGTATTCCGCTTCCATCGTCGAGTCTGCAACGGTTTCCTGTTTGGAACTCTTCCAACACACCGCCCCTCCATTGAGGGTAAAGACAAAGCCCGACATGGACTTGGAATCATCCTTGTCACTCTGGAAGCTGGAGTCAGCAAAGGCCTCGATCTGGAGGTCTTTTCCGCCATACACCAAGAACATCTCCTTAGTCCTTCTCAGATACTTGAGAATGTTCTTTACCGCTATCCAGTGTTTCTCCCCAGGGTTTGACTGATACCGGCTTACCACACTCAGTGCATAAGCTACATCCGGTCTGGTACACAACATCGCATACATTATAGAGCCTACCGCAGAAGCGTAGGGTATAATAGACATGCGATCCCTCTCCAAATCAGTCTTGGGAGACATCTCTTTAGAGAGGGTGATCCCGTGACAAGCCGGTAGGTTACCGCGCTTGGAATCTTCCATACTGAATCTCTTCACTATGGTGTCGATGTACCTGGACTGAGAAAGTCCCAATATCCTCTTGGATCTATCACGATGGATCCGGATCCCCAGGATGTATGAGGCATCACCCAGGTCTTTCATGGAGAACCTGTGTGACAAGAACCCCTTGACAGATTGTAGCATAGGAATGTCATTTCCTATTAAGAGAATGTCATCCACGTATAAAACGAGGAATACTACAGTTCTCGCTACAAATCTACTATAGATGCATGGTTCATCTGGATTTTTGATAAAGCCAAATTCTTTGACCGTCTCATCAAAGCAGATGTTCCAACTCCGCGATGCCTGCTTTAGTCCATAGATGGACTTAAGCAACTTGCACACTTTTCCGCTGCTCCCACTCTGATTGAAGCCCTCTGGCTGGTCCATATAGACACACTCCTCTAAATTTCCATTTAGAAAAGCTGTCTTTACGTCCATTTGCCAGATCTCATAATCGTGGAAGGCAGCGATGGCAAGAAGGATCCGAATGGATTTCAGCATGGCTACTGGAGAAAAGGTTTCGTCATAGTCCAAGCCAGGTCTTTGACGGAAACCCTTTGCTACCAGCCTAGCTTTATAGGTCTCAACCTGTCCATCTACACCAATCTTCCTTTTGAAGATCCACTTGCATCCTACGGGTTTTACCCCGTCTGGAGCAATGTCCAACGTCCATACCTTGTTGGTGTACATGGACTCCATTTCGGTCCGCATTGCATCCAGCCACTTCACTGAGTCAACGCTCTGAACGGCCTGCTGGAAGCTAGTAGGCTCATCATAATCTATGATGCAATCCTCTCTATCCCCGTCTATGAGAAAACCGTAGTATCTCTCGGGCGGATGAGACTGCCTACTACTTCTGCGGAGCGGCGTAGGAATGTCCTGTTCTGTTGAACCCTCTGGTTCCACTAAGCTTTCAGTAACAGTCTGTGGTTCTGGAACTTCTTCCAGTTCTACTGCGCTCCCACTAATTTCCTTTTCCAAGAACTGGTGTTCTAGAAAGTGGGCATTGCGAGAAACAAGGACTTTTTGTTCCTCTGCGTAGTAGAAAAGATACCCCCTGGTGCTCTTTGGGTATCCCACAAACTTGCACAGCACTGAGCGTGCCTCGAGTTTGTCCGTATGCTGCTTTTTGACAAAAGCTGGACATCCCCAGATCTTCAGATATTGAAGATATGGTTTCTTCCCACTCCACATTTCATATGGGGTGGTAGGCACAGTCTTAGTCGGAACTCGGTTCAAAAGGTATGCAGCTGATTCTAGCGCATACCCCCAGAATGATCGCGGTAACTCAGCGTTACTCATCATGGACCGCACCATATCCAATAGGGTGTGGTTCCTTCTCTCCGATACACCGTTATGTTGCGGGGTGTATGGAGGAGTAAGCTGAGAGAGAATTCCGTTCTCTTTTAAATAGTCCAGGAACTCGGCACTTAAGTATTCTCCACCTCGATCCGATCTTAGAATCTTAATACTTTTGCCGGTCTGTTTCTCTACTTCATTCTTATACTCCTGGAATTTTTCAAAGGCTTCGGACTTATGCTTCATTAAGAAGATATGACCGTACCTTGAGAAGTCATCCGTAAAAGTAATGAAGTAAGAATGTCCGCTTCGGGCATGTGTAGACATTGGACCGCACACGTCACTGTGTACGAGTCCCAAGAGCTCGCTCGCTCTTTCTCCATGTCCAGTAAACGGAGTCTTTGTCATCTTTCCCTTGAGACAGGATTGACAAGTGGCATACGACTGATATTCGAACGCATTCAAATACCCTTCTGTATGTAACTTGGTCAACCTTCTCTCATTGATGTGACCCAATCTACAATGCCATAAGAAAGTCTGGTTTATTTCTGGAGACTTTCTTTTGTGTGTATTCTGGACATTAAAAATCTGTGGTTGGTTCAATACGTATATACCATTACTCAAAGTACCTGACCCAATCAAAACTTGATTAAGGTGAATGTTTACAACATTACTTACAAACGCAAATTCATAACCTTCTTTAGAAACTAAAGATACAGAAATGATATTACAAGTTGCGTTGGGTACAAAAAAGCAATTACGCAAAACCAAAACATGTCCATCTGACATTCCCAGGTGATAGTCCCCCACGGCTTTAGCATCCATGCCAGCTCCGTTCGCAACTCTGAGGGTCATGTCACCTGCCTTCAAAACCCTACGGTTTCTCAACGCCTGCAAAGAATTACAGATATGAGATCCTGATCCGGTATCCAATACCCAGGAAGTAGAGTTTATTGAAAGACAGTTTTCAATAACATACACACCTGAAGCTGAAGCTGCAACCTGCTTCAATTCCTGTGTTCTGGCCTTCCAGGCCCTGCAATCATTCTTCCAGTGTCCTTTCTTATGACAAAAGAAGCATTCTTCCTTATCCACAAGCTTCCCAGCTATCTTTGTTGCTTTTCCTTTTCCCTTCGTATCCACTTTACTAACACCGCCCCTTGGTTTGGCGGGGGCTTTCTTCTTCTTTCCCTTGGCTTTCGCCTTGGACCTAGAAGAAGATGTTCCTCCTACAAACAAAGTGGATGTTTCCCTACCTTTCTGTAGGGTGCCCTCTGCGCTCCTCAGCAGGTTGAGGAGCTCTGAAAGTTCAACCTCCTTTTCTTGTAGGTTGAAGTTCATTATAAACTGGGCGTAAGTGGAAGGAAGGGACTGGAGAACTATATCTGTATATAGCTCACTCTCCAATGTGATCCCTAGGTCAGCGAGCTCCTCAATGTAACCGATCATCTTTAGCACGTGCTCGGCTACTGATGATCCGACGGCCATTCTTGTCGAAAACAACTTTTCGACGCTTCGTATCTTGCGATACGTGATTGCTCCCCATACAGTTCTTTTGTATGAAGCAATATGGACTCCATGTCCATATTCTCATGCCTCCTCTGATGTTCGTTGTCCATCGAGGCAAGCAAGAGGCACTTGGCCTTCGCGCTATCAATCTCCCAAGTCTTGCGGATTTCCTTATCCGCGACGCTGGAAGTTGGACCAGGGACAGGGGGAGCTTTGGTGGTAAGAAGATACCCCAGCTTGTCATAAGTGATTGCTATCTTGAGATTCCTGAGCCAATCTTTGTAGTTTGGCCCTGTCAGCTTGTTTTTATCTAGGAGTAACTTAAGTCCAGTCATGTTGATTGGTCGCTGCAATTAGGAGAGAGAAGAAGAAACACTCAGCATGATGCTCTTGCAAGTTTAGAGTGGTTTTTAATTTGTCTAAACAGGATGGCTCCCACTGTTTCTCGAATCCCTCCTCAAACCATAAAGGAAGAATTAGTCAGGATCAATCCCACCGTACAATACTTGCTTAACCGTTCAGCCAGGCTGGTGTCGGTACTTCGAGGGAGGTTTTCCAACGCTTTCGCGAAGTTCCTTAATTAAAGAACCTCTTTTCCCTGGGGCGTAGCCCCGCTAACACCTTTCTAGGCACCTACTAGGTTTATAGCATTGATCGTTAAGTGAGAAATTTCCCGAGGAGTAGCATATACTCACAGTAGGATCGGGATCCAAATATCATCGCGTGACGAAACTGAAGGAATCCTACCAGAATCATCACACTCCAAATGGTATGCAAATCTAGCAAGTTTCAGTACTTATGAAACTCCCGATGTGGATTTTTGCCCCATGCTCTTATGACCTTGGCGTGAGGTCAAAATGTCATAAGTCACATGTCAAGTTCGTCCCATCATTATCCAGGTTAATTTGAATCCACCCGTACATACCCTTGACGTAGGCCAAAATGGCAGTACGACTGTTTCAAACCAACGCATTCTATCTATGCAACAGATAAATATCCGGCAGCTACCAATCACTATGCCTTGGCGTGAGGTCAAAATACATAGCTTGAATACTACCGAATATTTAACTGAAATGATGGAGGGCTACGGATGGTTTTGGCAAAACCGTGAACGTAGTGAACTTGATTTGGTCGATGGAACGAGATAGCTTTTAAAAGGAGTGGCTCAAACTCCGCATTTAAAAGTTGGTTTTGAAAAGAACCGAGTGGTTTTTCGAAAGTGTTCCAACGACTTTAACTTGGTTTATTATCTTGCATTAGTTCTTTAATGCGTGATATTCTTGCATTAGTACTTTTAATGCGTCCCATCATTTAATCCTACCATTGCAGAAAACAACCAAAATATGACGTACGCTTATGCCATTCGCATTCGCCACTGGGCCCCGTCATCACTCGTTAGGTTACTTAACTAACGACAGAGCGGGGGCTGGGCTAGCGCGGCTGTAAAACATAAGCAACGCCTAAATAGAAAGCAATGATAGACATTACAGATCACAGATGAATGCATTGGATATACTAGCAATCCGCAATCCTTTCGAGCCTGAAACGAAAAGCGGATAACACGGTCGCGGTGAATAGCCAATACCCCACCCAAGACCCCTACGGGTGCGGCAAACTACCCGCCAAGTACTCGGTAGTTTGTGCACCCCCTCCATGGGTCTATCCTAGGAGCAAAAACAGTAAAAAGAATTATACAATGACGGCTACAACCCCGACCCGGTTGTGCGGCCAAACAAATAATAATTATTACATCAATTTACATTTACAATGAATGAAAGAAAAACAAAAGCTCATCTCACATCCAACCCCGGCTATTCACCCGCGACAGACCAACACATTCATATACACATTCCAGCACATTACAGATCATGTATAACCCCGACTAATCGACTTATAGCGATTAGCCGACGTTCAATACATGCAAACATCACAGATATAACCAATATAGCCAAGTGTAGTGAAGTTCGGAAAAATACGGAATTATAGGACCCCAAAAGGAAATTTCTTTTCTGGAAAATCTGGGCACATATAATATATCTCAAAAATCCCAAAACCAAAACCTACAGACACTGCACGAAAAACGACGCGCAGAAGACGACAAAGCGCGGCGGTTCCGCGGCACGAGCCTACCTCGTGCCGCGGATGCGCGGCGCTTTGAGCTCAACACTGGATCATTTTTCATGTGTGTTTTTAGAAAACCCTGAGATGATTTTACAAATATAAATTTTTTCATTTTGAGCCAAAAAAATTTCAACAGAAACTCAGGTTTTTGAAAAATACGGTTTTTGGGTTTTTTACGGTTTCGAACTTCGTTACACTTCACTACCATGCTAGTTTAAGTTTAGTTAGGCTCTGATACCACTGTAAGTCCATATTGCGACCCCCGGTGCTTACGGGGAGGCGGAAACGGTAAAAAAAAAAAAACGAATTTTTATCGCAAGAGGCAACATGGACTAAACATGGTCGGGATCGTTGTCTAAACTAAAACTAGTATTCTAGCTAAAGAGAGTTAGCTACTATGGAAAGATGGTTATACCTAAACTTGAACTCCTTCTTCTTCAAACCTTGTAGAGGTTGATGGTTCTCTTTACGTCGCCTTCTCCCGTCGAAGATGGATCCACCTCGAAGGTTCGACTTTGGGCTCTTCCTCGATCTTTGAGTGAACTAGGGTTTCCGGTTTGCTAAACCTTCATCCTAGAATGAGTAGAGATAGATTAGGGTTTGCTTTTCTTTCTAAAGAGAATGAATCTCAACACATGAGAAGGTTTCTCTTTTCAAGAGAAGAAGAAGATGAAATGAGGAGAGAGAGAGGTTATGATAGAAATGAGCTCAATTATTTCTTTCTTGCAACCATATTGCAAAAGAAAAATGAATTATCTAAATGATAATAATTGAAATAAGAATAGTTGATGGTAATTTTTGAATGACCACAACCATGCTTCATTTAATAAAAAGTAAGCATGAATCAAGGAAGACTTTCAAGGCATGAAAGTGGTCAATGGTCAACAAGTCAACCAAGGTCAACAAGTCAACAAAAACAACCATAACATAATTCTCATTTAATTATTATTATTAATAGATAATATATACAAATCCATTAGGGTTTGGAAAATGAAGACTGTCAATTGTGCATACGCACCCGTTCCGAAACCCTAATGAAAAACCTCATTCTCCGCCTCAAGCAACTGTGCATACACACCTGCATTCTCGTTCCGAAAAACAAGAATACCAAGATATAAAAGCAACCCCAAAAACATATACCAGTATCTGGCTCAAACCAGAGCCTGCCAGTATAATCCGTCCGGACTCCAACCGTGCACAAGTGCGCGGATGAGAACGAACCCTGTCGCAAAACCATGCGGCCTCTACTCTGTTTTGCCCAGAGGCGAATACCCTCTGTGTGGGACTCTAAAGACTCGACACTACGCTGGCAGTGGGTTTAACCACAGACCGCAAGCGGCACTAGCTGTGCGTAACGGTCCCCAGGTAGATGCCGACAAGAAGGCTGACGAGGTGAAACCCCATCGGAACTCCTACTGAGTCTGAATGTGACATTCTCCGTACAGTCCGGTCTGTTCGTCTGATACATCGCATGGCGGGCCTAGGGGGCGGTAAACGTCAGTCCCCCAATAGCGGTACAAGTCGTGCCGGAGCGAAGCCCAAAACACCCTGAGATAACACTGGAAACCTACCAGTATATCTCGTTTGCCCTGGCCAGGGACTACTCGTGTAATGGCTCTCCTAGACACAGCGCGATGTCAACCCCCAATACCGGGAGAGACGAATCCTGTCTAACCGTCACTGCCTCCAAGTGCTTCGGGACTGCACCCAACCACCACCTGTTTGCACGACTCCTTTGAGCCGTGGTAGGGTAGTGATCAAAGTGCAGTGGGAACACACTCGAGGCGAAGTGCCAGTGTCAAGTCAGCGGACTAAGCTGTACTCATGTCACCTGGGAACTGACGACTGACGATAGGTATAATACCAACCTGTCAGTTCCCGACGAGTCCTGTCCAGTGTACTCGTAACCCAACGAGCACCCGTATACTATCTCCAGTACGACGTACTGATGGCTGTGGGACAGACCATCTCCCACACTGGGATGAGAAGCGCATACGCTAGTCTACTCCGGAGTATCGATGCCCTGTCTCGATAGTCCTGCGACTAGGGACCTGTATAAGGATGTGCTTATAGATTACCCAGCCCCCACAAGTGTGACTGCCATCACAACGCTGGTAATCAAGCAAAGATCCTAAGGGCTCCACTAATGCGTATAAGTGATATAGTAAAATAAACACAAGTACACATTGAAGTAGAGACAAACCAAGTAGCATACTACTATTTTGAGCAAGATTGTATATACAAGGTGAATATCCCAAGCATCCATTAAGTAATATACAAACTAGTATGATACAGTAATGGCCTCTAGGGCATATACACTAACACCCAATAATACTATTTCTATTACTAGTTGAGTGTTATACATTGCTCATTTCAATTATCCTAATTGTTTGGTGCTTATTGCTAAATTTTAACCGGTTAGGTCATTTTGGCACATAACAAATTTTAACACCTAAAAGGAAATTAAAAATATCCATGTTGGCCTACTCGTCGCCACTAGTCGCGTGGTAGCGTCCGCGTGTTGAGATTTCTTCCCTTTCGGCTAAACGGGTAAGTTTGGACGGCTACGCGCGCGTGCAAGTGTCCGACTTGGGGGCATACATTTTAATCATAAAACACCTCATTTCAAAATTTGGAACTCTCTTTAAATCCTATTATTTGAATTTGAAACATTTGGGCGCAACCCGGGCGCGATTTGGAAATGTTTCATTTAGCGTCGAAAAGCCCATTTAATTTAATAATCTAAACTATATAATATATATATATTCTGTTTTATATACTAACGTTTTAAATCTTTTTTAAATCTTTTATATCTTTTCCTTACTCGCCTCAGCCAATCGCGAGCTTCCCTCCGCTGGGCCCCACTAGCTTTATCCCTCTCTCTCTAAATTCTCGTTCTCTCTCTCTCTCTAACTCTATCTATATCTCTCTCTCTCTCTTCCACTAATAATCTCTCTCTCTCTCTATCCCTTTATATTCTTTTCCCCACATCCTTCGTCTTCACGAGAGACCTCGCGAGAGCCCAACCCACGTCGCCTGCAACCCTCGCCGTCGCCGTTGTTCTCGACCTTAACCCTCAACGACACCACCTCCATCACCTCCCTCCTCTCTGTAACCGAGCACGCATCAATCCCGTCCCCTCTGCCTCGACCCGTCACGACCACCTCCGTTCACCACCTCACTGTAGACCTCGTCGTCGACGATCTCCCAACAACCACTACATCTCCTCCTCGACACCCATCATCCTTGGAGCCTCCTCAACACCACCGGCACTGCCCCACCTCCTCAAAACGGGCTTTCCCTGCAAACTCCGACCTTCCCCCCGATCCCGGAACCTCCACCGCCTGCACCTCACCGTCGACGGCCCCTCATCGTCGACGACTCTTTCATCTTCCTCTCCACTCTCTCCTTCCCAACTCAACCCTAGCCCTGCACCCCATTACACCGAGCCTAACCCAAGCCCAAACCCTAACCGAAACCCTAGCCTCCAACCTCTCCTTGCCAAAGTTCCGTCGACCCAGTCGTCATCCCTCGCCTCGCCTCTGTCACAGAACACCACAACAGTGAGCCCTATCCCCTTTCTTCTTCTTCTTTCTTTTCTTTTCTTTAATTCTTGCATTTGTATTTCATAGTTCGCCGGAGCCGGGCTCGACGTCGACGATCCCGACGACCCAGCGAGTGTGCCTGACCCGTGTGATCACCTTGTCCGTTGTTTGGATCCGTTCCGTGTACCGTGCGTCCGTCGCGTTTTTTCCGCCGACGTTGCGTCGTGTTTTCCGGTTTGCGAAACCGTCGAGGCAGGTATTACTTGCTACATGCTATGCTATACAAATTAAGTGTGTTTGACTCATAAAACTTGCAAATATTAACTAAATATAGTTACTTTTTGTTGGAGATAGTGCCCTCATAGTCAATTATTGGATCGCAGGTACGTGATTGCAATGATTGCGGAGGACCTATACCGGTATGACAATCTTACTCGAGATGATAGTATGCTATCTGGTTTGCCTTTATCAGTCGTGTACATGTTCAGGTGACTGATTACATGTTACACTTTGATAGAGCCCTTAGGATCTTGCTTTACCACCAACAGTATGATGGCGATCATATACGTGAGAGTTGGGTGGTTTATACGCATATCCTTAATTGTGGTCCCTAGTCGTGGGAGTTTCGAGACAGGGCATCGATACTCCGGAGTAGACTAGTGTATACAGTCGAGACCCCGACGAGGGACGGTGGCCGGTCTCACAAGCCACTGGTGTCAGTTGGATCACCTAAGATGTATACAGGTGCTCATTGGGTTATGAGTACACCGGACAGGACTCGCCGGGGATCTGCTAGTTAGTATTATATCTATCGTCAGATAGCAGTTCCCTGGTGACATGTGTACAGGTTAGTTCATCGACCTGAGGTCGTCATTTGTCTCGTGTGAGTTCCCACTGTGCTTTGATTTCTATCCTACCACGGCTCAAAGGAGTCGTGCAAACAGGTAGTTTTTGGGTACAGTCCCGAGCCATATGGAGGCACGTGAGCGGATCGGCAGGGGATTCGTCTCTCCCAGTATTGGGGGCGAGATCGTGCTGTGTCTAGGAGAGCCATTACACAAAGCCCACGGCCGTGGCAGGAGATTTACTGGTAGGTACTCCAGTAGTATCTCAGGGTGTTATTGGGCTACACTCCGACACGACTTATACTGCTCTTGGGGGTCTGACGTTACTAGCCCCCTAGGCAGATATGCGATACTCATAGACGAACGGACCGGACTGTATATACATTGTCACTGTTAGGCTCAGTAAGGTTTTTCGGATGAGTGCGCTCATCGGCATCTCTTGAGGTCAGTCCATGGGCAGCCGTTACGCATTGCTAGTGCCGCTGACGGTTTGTGGTTAAACCCACTGCCAGGGTACTGACGAGTCATTAGAGTCCCCCACAGACAATTTCCCAAGTTCGGGCGAGACGTTGTATAGGCCGTATGGTTTTATGGCAGGGTTCGGAAAATGCACGTGCGTTTACGCACGTATTATTTTTCGGGCAGATGATACTGTTCGGCTTTGGTTTAAGCCGGATCCGAGTATTATATTGAGTAGGTATAATATCTTTGTCTCAGTTGCATTTGTATTCGGTCGTAATACAAATGCGGGTATATTTATACAGTTTCGGGGTTATCCTGAAAGTCGTTTCAGGATCACTTTTGGAAGTTGCCAGTTTCCAGTTTTCTATCAGCCGTCTTTTAACATTTGGTTAAAGACGGATTTATCTTTTCTTGGATGAGGTGAGTCGTGCTTCTAGAAGGTTCTAGAGAGAGTGACTTGACATGGTGAGTTATTAGTGCTTTAATGGAACCATTAATGCAATGGTGACTAGGTTAATGAATCACCATTTGCATTAATGAGGTTTTGTTTGCTTTAGGATATTTCTTCATGATATTTGTTTATGGTCACCTCCTTGTTTGCTCCTACTCTCACCCTCCTCCTCCATTTAAAGTGGCCGGCCATTCATTATTTGAGAGAGAGAGAATGATTTCATTTTTGGAGAGAAAAGACTATGGTTAAGGGTGCATGGAAATTTCATTACCTCTTTCATTCCATCACCCGATAAAAATGGCAGCTTCATTAACCGATCGTCCACGGATTTGGACGAAGTGAGACAAAGTCATCTACTCATTCTCTACATCATTCTTGGTCATCTCTTTTAGCAAACTTGACGATCGAGTTGCCTCAAGTCAGAGGCGGGAGCCCGTTTAAAGAATCGTCGATGTGGTGCCACCTCGACGAGGATATCGGAGATCGACGAGATCGGAGCAGCCGCAACGGAGCGTGGGATGATGGTTGAAGAACGAAGGACTCGGATCGTTCGGTATAACCTTTCTACACTCTTTACAGTTTGTTTGTTTAGCAATAATGGCAGATCCGGGTTAAAGTATACGATAGCGCCAGTTAAAAATTTTTTGTTCCATATTTGGCGTCTGTAGACTGCCGGGGCGCTAGCGTAGACTTACAGTGGTATCAGAGCCTAACCATTTTGCTATACTAACTTATGCTAACGCGTTTAAAATATCGATCGAACCGGAAATCAAAAATCATATTTTTTCAATTTGACAGTTTCTGTTGATTTTAAATGGTGTCCTAAAATTTTTCTGCACATCTCAGAAAACTGTGCAGGGTTTTATTAGAACCACGACCAAATTTGGGCACGTGTCTCCACCAAAGCGCCGCGGAAACGCGGCCAAACCCATGGTTTGGCCGCGCATCCGCGGCCACGTGGTGAGCTCGTGCTCCCAAATTTATACAGTGGGTTCTCTGTTGGATTTTGTGGTTTATGGTAAATATCGTTTTGGCCCAGATTTTGTTACTGTTCACCAGTAAGTCGTGGGGCCCACTTTTTGATATTTGGTCGATCGAAATTTAAACACGTTAGTTTACAGTGCTTACATTATATCTCCGACCGGGAATGTCATTTGATCGGTAAACCGCGTTTGATTGCTATAGTTCTTTTAGACGGGTTTGCGAACGTGACATTCGCGTTGATGTTCTGTGTTGTGCTGTGATGTTGCGGATTTGTCGTGGTGGATAGCAGTGTGCAATGGTAGTACAGTTTGAGTTTATTTGTACATTTGATATTGCGGGGCGAGCGTCCAACTTGTGGACAGTCGTCACTGCCTGTTGTATAATATTCTTTTGGGGCACGACCAGGTTGCGGTCGATGTACCTATTGTACTATTTTTCATTACTGTACTAGGTTTTGTCCCGCGACGGAGTGCACGGATAGCCGGGTTCTGGGGGGCAACGGGTCCGCATCTCATGGCTTTGAGAGGCAGAGGGGTCCCACTCTAGAATTGGCAGACTATTCGCCGCACTCATAGGGGGTACAGGTTGACCCAAGGAGGGGTGCCCAAGATTACCGGATTCCGTGGAGTGCTGGGTGGTCCATTCACTATGCTGTAGGGGGCTGCCTCGCTTCAGGTTTTGGCGGGTAACTTGCCGCACCCGTAGGGGTCTAGGTTTCATTGCACAGGCTATCCACACGACAGGGGAACGTCGGGTTTCAGCAGCGGCTCTGTGAAACCCGGGGATCCCAGATATCTGTATTGTTCTGTGATGCTTATTACTTTTCTGTAATGTTTCATATTATCACGCCTGGAGCGATTATTGTATATTGGTTTATATACTATTAGATGTTGTATATGTTTTACACCCGCGCTAGTCCAGTCCCCGCTCTGTCGTTAGTTAAGTAACCTAACGAGTGATGACGGGACCCAGTGACGAATGCGGATGGCATATACGTACATTTTATTTTCGTTCTTTTCTGGTGTGATTAAATGATGGGACTGTGTTGATTCTGATCAATGCAAAGTAAAACAAACCTGTTTGGATGTTGTTGGAACAAATTTAAAAAGTGTTATTGCAAAGACGTTTTCTTTTGTTATGCATAGCGGTATTCAGTGGAATATTCTGCACCTCATTCGACGGGGCAAGGGTTGATATCCCTTCACCGGGACTGACCCCTTGGGCAGAAGTTTGCGTCAGGGTAATAACTTCACTATAGTCGATTACATGTTGCTTTGCATAGCGGTATTCAGTGGAATATCCTGCACCTCATTCCACGAGGAAAGAGCCGAGATCCCTTTACCGGGAGTGACCTCTTTAGCAAAAGGTTTTCGCCACTATATTTTAAAAAGCTATCAGGTTCCTTCAACGAGATCAAGTTCATTACGTTAAAGGTTTTTCGCCAAAAACCAGCCGTAGCCCTCCGTGTTTCTTATGGATGGTCAGTAATATTCAAGCTATGTTTGTTGGCTTTCGTCAAGGCATAGTGTTTGGTAGTTGCTGGGGTATTCATTTGTTGCATAGATAGATGTGTTGGTTTGGGACAGTCGTATTACCTTGTTGGCTTTCGTCAAGGGTATGTACGGGTGGGTTCAAATTAACAAGATAATGACGGGCAGAACTTGACATGTGACTTATGATTTGTTGACATTCGCCAAGGTCATAAGAACATGGGGTAAAAATCATATCGGGAGTTTCTAAAGAAACTGAAACTTGCCAGGCATGCGCATACCTTCTGGAGTGTGATAACGCGAGTGGATTCCGTCACGTTATCATGCGATGAGAGTTGGATCCCGATTCCCACTGATGAGTTGGTTTACTCTTCGGGTGATTCCGATTGATTCTTCTTTAGGTTTGGAGGAGAATTTGACAGGACAGTGGGAGGTTTCCGGATTAGATAAAGTGATGACCATTCTGATCTAGGTTAGAGTGCACGCAGAGTGTTTCTTTTCTCTCTCTCTTTGGCAGCGACCTTTGACCGACCCTAGACTATGACTCAGTAACCAGGTTGACCGAACCTTCTTGAAATACTGGCTTTTGGATTGTCTGAGTTGCATAAGTCATTGCCACACCTTCTTTTACCCTTTGCATTTCTCAGAACACCCGTATTACTACGGATATCCACTTCCATTGGATAGATCCATCGTATGGTTATATACGAACTCGAAGGGACTTCTTCGAGGATGGATCCAGGTTCATGAGAAATAGAATTGGTTTATTCAGTTGTCTTTTATTATCACTTTCTCTCAGGTTGCGAGGGCTCCTTGGTTTAGGAGAGTACACCTATTACGCTTATTGGATAGTCTTATTCCAAACCATAGGCTGGTGCCGAAAGGTAGGGAATGAAGAAAACCAATTAGCCTAAGTAGGGTGTGCAGAAGGTAATATGTAAAGACAAAATAAAGGGATTAGAAAGAGGACAAAGTAAATTGCGACTGATATCATTCACGACCAAAACCGCGTACTTCATCGCCGCTCCTATTTCACCTTTAAAAGAATAAGGTATTATTCAGTTGTCTTTTATCATCACCTTCTCTCGAGATGCGAGTACTCCTTGGTTTAGGAGGGTACACCTATTATGCTTACTGGATAGTCTTCTTCCAAACCATAGGCTGGTGCCGAACGGTAGGGAAGGAAGAAAACCATTTAGCATAACGATGGTGTACAGAAGGTAACGACTAAAGACAAATAAAGGGATTTGGAGAGACAGCAATAAAATATACGGTTGAAGTCATGAATTGGATTATGGAAGAGGCATTGCTATGAATACCAGGATACCCCTACGAAACATTTTCATGTTTCAGTGCATTGTTAAAGAAAAACTGTTTTTCCCGATTAGACACTTACTCCAAGGGTATGTATTTACCAGGTTTCATTCTCATATCTGTATGGTTTTACAGATGATGAGTGGGAGTAAGATATTGGGAATTAGGTGATTATCCTCATTATATCGGAATTCGTTGTAATTGGTGATATTTGAGGAAATCGCCAGGATACAGTTTTCCACCTACAACGCACAGGTTATGAGTTGTTCAACTCAGCGGACTTATACAGAGTATTGTATGTTGTCCAGTGTCCATCAGGACAAAGGGGTAGGTCCTCGTACTATGTTCTATTTACTTATAACTTCTCTAGTATTTAGACGAGTGTTTCGTAGAAATACAAGGTCTAAGTTTTGAGAAGTTGTGGGTATAAGAATAAAGTAGAGAACCAAGTATCACAAGTATCGGGATTCTTCAAAGAGATCGAAGATGTAGATTCTTGTGATTGGTATTCAGATGATTTTGAGAAACGTGTTTCTCTTTCAGGTTACTCATAAGTGGATGGATTCCTAAGTTGAGTAATGCTGATTAGCCTCTTTCCATTAAGTTGATATGCACTGGAGACAGCTGCATGGTTTGAATATGGTTCCAATTAAATTAGTGCCAAAGTTTCTGTATTGGATATAGAATGGATCGTACCTTAAAAGATGTTAAGGTACGGGGAGTTGTCCAGCTTATGCTTAAAACCAGACTCTGGATAACTCAGGGCACGTTTCTGTAATGGCTGTTTGTGGGTTGACCCTGGCTATGACGAGGGTTGATATTCTACCATTTGGAAGATCAATAGTGATATTGTTCTTGACTCGCCACAGTTTTAGTAAAATGGATCTTTTTCATAAAACAGTAGTGGGAGTATGGTAGAACTAGAAGTGATTCCAGAACCGCGAACGATTACGGAAAATTTAATAGGACCTATACATTCAATCAGGTTTGACATTCCAATAGCCACTCCGCAGGTATGGTAGGTAACCTCAGACGCCCGAGAGGTACTTCGGTAGCCTCAGAGACGGTGACAGGGAGGTTCTTATCTACCAAGACTTGACACTACTGTTGTTCCAGTCTATGAGACCCGGTAGGAGGGTTGTCGTAGTCAGTGGGAGCAGCGGAAGCATAGTGGGCAAGATGCTTATGTCTATTTATAGACTTGAGCAGTTATAGCGGAGATAGATCATCTAATTTTGATGTGACAGTCATGGGTTTGACTTCAATCAGAATAGGGGATGGATCAGTTAAGGAGGTAGTAGTGTGTGATGTCATGGTATCTGGATGACATACACAGAGTAGGAAGTAAAATTCCTATACTACGATCGGTTGTACTGTGGTCATCACACAGTTGTTTCTCCAGACAGGATATGGATATAATATTTGACATTCTGGTTTCTAGATCTATGGTTTTAGATCTGGATTTGGGTAGTTTCCCAATGTGGGTACTTTGACAGATATTCTAATGGTTTTTGGAATAGTTGACTCCTAGCATGGTGGTGTATCTGCAGGTGATGGAGTCACCCTCTCTAAAGGTGTCTTACAGACTAAAGGGGAGAGGGATGTGCATGATTGGCAGATCACTTGCTTAGGCAATTGAGTCAATCATGAGATGTCAAGTACCACACCAAATGTTGGTTTTGCACTAGATGCAATAAGTTTGTATTAATCCAATCCTGGAGAAACATAAGGAAGCAGTTTTAGAACAGAAGTACATGTTCTACGGATTTGATGACGGCAGCCTCCTTCGGGAGACGATTATCATTCCAAGCTTCAAAGGTGACATGGTTGACAGAGTGATTGTCAGAGTTATAGTTTTCCCTTTGACGAAGAGGGACAGTGTTATGGACAGGTGGTTCAAGAGGATACTGTGGGTGGCATGGTGCCCGATACTGATTAGGTTCAGTGATCGATACAGTCTAAGAAGTTTTGGATTTGGAGTTCATTTATGAACCAGGTCCCATCAGATATCCAGACATATTCTAAGACAGGTGTTACTCAATTCGGGAGATGGCTTTCTCCGCGAATTTGAGATTAAGAGAGATATGGAAAGAAACTTCTAGGCGGATCCACTCACTAAGGCTATTTCTCGAACACAATAGTTTTACAAACGGGCTTTGTGATACTGATTAGTAGAGGAGTTGGATGTTCGGTTTCACACGGGCTGTGAGTAGTCGACATCGTAATAATTAGCCTTGAGTGCAAGTGGGAGATTGTTGGAGATAGTGCCCTCATAGTCAATTATTGGATCGCAGGTACGTGATTGCAATGATTGCGGAGGACCTATACCGGTATGACAGTCTTACTCGAGATGATAGTATGCTATCTGGTTTGCCTTTATCAGTCGTGTACATGTTCAGGTGACTGATTACATGTTACACTTTGATAGAGCCCTTAGGATCTTGCTTTACCACCAACAGTATGATGGCGATCATATACGTGAGAGTTGGGTGGTTTATACGCATATCCTTAATTGTGGTCCCTAGTCGTGGGAGTTTCGAGACAGGGCATCGATACTCCGGAGTAGACTAGTGTATACAGTCGAGACCCCGACGAGGGGCGGTGGCCGGTCTCACAAGCCACTGGTGTCAGTTGGATCACCTAAGATGTATACAGGTGCTCATTGGGTTATGAGTACACCGGACAGGACTCGCCGGGAATCTGCTAGTTAGTATTATATCTATCGTCAGATAGCAGTTCCCTGGTGACATGTGTACAGGTTAGTTCATCGACCTGAGGTCGTCATTTGTCTCGTGTGAGTTCCCACTGTGCTTTGATTTCTACCCTACCACGGCTCAAAGGAGTTGTGCAAACAGGTAGTTTTTGGGTACAGTCCCGAGCCATATGGAGGCACGTGAGCGGATCGGCAGGGGATTCGTCTCTCCCGGTATTGGGGGCGAGATCGTGCTGTGTCTAGGAGAGCCATTACACAAAGCCCACGGCCGTGGCAGGAGATTTACTGGTAGGTACTCCAGTAGTATCTCAGGGTGTTATTGGGCTACACTCCGACACGACTTATACTGCTCTTGGGGGTATGACGTTACTAGCCCCCTAGGCAGATATGCGATACTCATAGACGAACGGACCGGACTGTATATACATTGTCACTGTTAGGCTCAGTAGGGTTTTCCGGATGAGTGCGCTCATCGGCATCCCTTGAGGTCAGTCCATGGGCAGCCGTTACGCATTGCTAGTGCCGCTGACGGTTTGTGGTTAAACCCACTGCCAGGGTACTGACGAGTCATTAGAGTCCCCCACAGACAGTTTCCCAAGTTCGGGCGAAACGTTGTATAGGCCGTATGGTTTTATGGCAGGGTTCGGAAAATGCACGTGCGTTTACGCACGTGTTATTTTTCGGGCAGATGATACTGTTCGGCTTTGGTTTAAGCCGGATCCGAGTATTATATTGAGTAGGTATAATATCTTTGTCTCAGTTGCATTTGTATTCGGTCGTAATACAAATGCGGGTATATTTATACAGTTTCGGGGTTATCCTGAAAGTCGTTTCAGGATCACTTTTGGAAGTTGCCAGTTTCCAGTTTTCTATCAGCCGTCTTTTAACATTTGGTTAAAGACGGATTTATCTTTTCTTGGATGAGATGAGTCGTGCTTCTAGAAGGTTCTAGAGAGAGTGACTTGACATGGTGAGTCATTAGTGCTTTAATGGAACCATTAATGCAATGGTGACTAGGTTAATGAATCACCATTTGCATTAATGAGATTTTGTTTGCTTAAGGATATTTCTTCATGATATTTGTTTATGGTCACCTCCTTGTTTGCTCCTACTCTCACCCTCCTCCTCCATTTAAAGTGGCCGGCCATTCATTATTTGAGAGAGAGAGAATGATTTCATTTTTGGAGAGAAAAGACTATGGTTAAGGGTGCCTGGAAATTTCATTACCTCTTTCATTCCATCACCCGATAAAAATGGCAGCTTCATTAACCGATCGTCCACGGATTTGGACGAAGTGAGACAAAGTCATCTACTCATTCTCTACATCATTCTTGGTCGTCTCTTTTAGCAAACTTGACGATCGAGTTGCCTCAAGTCAGAGACGGGAGCCCGTTTAAAGAATCGTCGATGTGGTGCCACCTCGACGAGGATATCGGAGATCGACGAGATCGGAGCAGCCGCAACGGAGCGTGGGATGATGGTTGAAGAACGAAGGACTCGGATCGTTCGGTATAATCTTTCTACACTCTTTACAGTTTGTTAGTTTAGCAATAATGGCAGATCCGGGTTAAAGTATACGATAGCGCCAGTTAAAAGTTTTTTGTTCCGCATTTGGCGTCTGTAGACTGCCGGGGCGCTAGCGTAGACTTACACTTTTCTCATTTGGACGAAATATGATATATATCATGATACTGCCACCTAAATCGTATTTTGCCACTGTATCCCTAATAACGAAACTACCAGTTAATTATTCTGCTATTTAAAGGACAATAATTGTACACACATATCTTCATTACTTTCTGTTATTGATATTGCACTACCCTGTGATTATTGCACCCCACGGGTGCTCGAACCTGTTAATATAATACAACTGCACCACATTAATGCACCATTGCGATTAAATGAACCGTTACTGTTATTTACTTTATTCCTGCTGTTGTTCCTTATTCGACTATATGCCTGTTGTGAGCACACCGTCGATTACATTACATATTGACCTGACTCTGCTACACATGACATATATTTACATACTAATGCACCGGAGATGATACCCTGTACATACCGACTCAACCTGTTGTACCACGACCTGACTTGTTACATGATCTCATGCCTAATGCCGACAAACCTGACTTGGGGTCCTCATGGACCACTCCTGTTGTCTATCCAGACAAACCTGACCTGTTACCTGATCCTGTGTCAGCATTAGTCCTTGATTATTGAATACCTGACCTGGCATACATAACTTGGGGGTATGGGGAAATCAAAGGTGAAACCGACTTGTAACTCAACAGTTCGATACCTGTTCTGATCAGTCTTACGGGCTTGGCCAGTCCGGGAGTGATGATGCTGACATCACTCGTCCATCCTGCTACCTATTACTGCCTAGCGGCACGTCTCGGATTCAGCCCCGAGGGTCTTGACCGTGGTCCCGGGCATGCACGGGATACTTTTGAGTTACATCGACGAGTCACCAATTGATTTCAAAGACTTTAGAATAGAAACCCGATAGAACAGTATAGCTACCCACAGCACACTGCCCTGCATTATTATTTCATATTACTGCTTATTCATGCTTACTTTCTGCATTGCTTATTACCATGTTCGTATTATATTATTGGTTGACATGACGCGCTGACGTCTGGGTTTTGCATGGCCCAGATTCTTTACTACTGTCGCCGACCGAGCAGGAGTACTGCAGCCAGCAGGCTGTTTGGTGAGTTCTGTAGTGGTTAGTTTACTTATTGCATTTTATTTCCCGGTGCGATCCCGCATTACGGGACGTACCTTTCTATTATTGCATTGGATCACTTGCTTCTGCACTTATTGTTCATTGACTCTTGTTATTATGGATTTGGACATGTGTTAGATTAGTTTATTTATCTTGTTCTTGATATCCCTACAGCCGTAATGTGACTGTGGATGGATACTTCCTACCCACAGGTAGCATGGTTGGCTATGTCACGTGCCCAATCTTGCGTACTCTGGGAAGCGGGGCGTGACACATACTAGGGTTAAGTTAGGGTTTCTATTTATGTTAAGCTAATTCAAAAGAGATTGAGTTTGTTATGGTAAAGCTTGGACAAAAGCTTTTGGATAAGTTTTGACAAAGTCAACTCTTTTGTCTAGTTAAAGATATTTATCAAACCCAACCCTTAACCATAGTGTGTGGTTTATTCTCTATATGAGTTAAGCATGATAGCTTTAACTCAACCATGGATGCAATAATTCATTTTGAATGAATTATTCATGACTTCTTCTTCTTCTTCAAGCTCCATGAAAAGCTTTCTAGCTTCAATGGAGGTATGAGAAATAAAGTGAGAAAATCAATTCTAAAGTGAGCCCACCTCCTACTTCTTCATCCTCTACCACTTGCCATGTAGTAGAGTGTGTTCTCTTCACAAAGTTCATGACGTAGTGAAGGAATAGCTTGAGTTAGTGTCTCCTCGACGTAGATCATTTTCGGCCTCGAAGTCATCGAAGCAAGCACGTTCGTTTCTTTATAGAGCCTTTGATTTGTCTCAAAAAATATCTAGTAACCGCAATCAAGAACGGCGTCGCTTTGCAGCTAGCCGGTGAGTACGGGTCGGTCCACAGGGATTTTGTGAATTTCCTAGTCCCGCTAACGAGTTAATTCCGAAGGGTGTTCGGACAAATTATTAAATATAAAAACCTAAATTATTCTATACTACGATTATCTAGATCTAGTCTTGCTAGGGTTAAGTTTAGTGATGGTTTGGAAATGCAAGAAAAATCTCAACGCTTTCTATACCCGAATGAAGATCTATGAGGAGTTATGGTAATTATCAAAAAAGGGGATTAGATCCATTCGGGAAGGTGTTCCTTCCTCTAGGTTCTTGTCCTTCCTTTAGAGATCCTTACCCTAACCTCCATGGAAAACGCACGCAACCAGGCCTTTATACTACGGTATCACCGCTACCTCGAGGGGTAGGGTGCTGTAGGACGCGGTGTGTGCGTGTATGCATGGAGTCCTATTAAAAATATATTATTGGTAAGAAAGGGATGAGAGATCTCATCTCTCAAAAGCCTTCCCCAAAGCTAACTCTAAACAATTTCCTAGGGCAAGGAATTAAATCTACCTAGGGCAAGAATTGAATCTAAATTAGAGCAATTAAATAAAACTACTTACAGATGGCTCTCTCCAAATATCAACGCAGGGTTGTCAGATCTGAATTCATGATTTGAAAAAGAGGCACCGATGCTCTCCATAAAGAATTCTGAAATTTATTATTAAAAGGAGGCATAAGAAAATACAAGCTTTAGAGTTCCTATTTATAGAGAATAGGAAACCCTATGTTACATTTGATTCGCATGTCTAAGATTACAAATTTGCCCTTAGGTTGACTAGTCAACGCAGCACCCAAATTATGGTAAAAACATTTTTTCCTCTGGGCTTCATGTGGCCACGGAACCGCGGCAATGGTAGGCTTTAAGCCGCGGTTCCGCGGCCCAATAATGAGATCACTGTTTGATTTTTTGTGGGCTTGTTCTGAGGTTTTCAATCTTCCTGATTCTTTGGTTCTTTTCTCCATTTGGATTCTGGATCTTCTCCAGATCTTTCAGTGAATACTTGTAGTGGTCTTTTAATCGTTCGCCTTGACATTTTGGACCTTGCGTTGCCTTGTACATTGTGAATTTTATCTTTGATGTAGGCTTGATCAAGAGTCTTCTGTTTTTTGGTCAAAGTACACTTTTTCATCATCTTTACATTGTTTTCACTGTTTTCTGTCTAAGAACCTGTAACCTGTAACACATAGCAGACATGCGTCAAAAACGCCTGTTTATTTATAAAAAGAATAAGAATGGGGAATATAATAATACAATATTCTGGTATGAACAAATACCCCCAAACTTATCTTTTGCTCGTCCTCGAGCAAACTTATTTTTATTCACTAAAATCCTAACCGCACTTTCGCAGGGAAACGCGATTGCACTGAGCTCGTGCAACAAGCCGTTAAACCTCTAGGTGTACCTAGTAGGAGGAGTGTTGTCTCCTGAGGGTTTTCAGCGGATACTACCCACAAAATCCTATCAACTCGGTCCATTGACTTTTGTTCTCCAATTAGGTTTTCTAACAAGGAATTCTATTATCGTCGACTTGCAAATTATCCACCCATATTCTTCACACTTCCTCATCATCTAACTTAAGATTATATATGTTCTATAGACTTACCTAGCTTTCGGCATCTCTTAAGTTTTCCTTCTAGGGTTCCATCTCCACTTAGGAATTTTTATCAACTCTACTAAAGATACAATTCTATTCATCATCCTTTTCTCTCATCTAAACTCCAATCACATATCCCCATGTGTGTGTATAAATCACCCCTACACTTGGAAATTCAAATCAAGCAATCATACCCTTGTCCGTTGTCCAAAGTACTAATTAGTTGGTGAATTTTTAATTGAATTTTTGCTTACACATCCTTCATGCGACCGTTAATACTTCTTGAGGTACCAACGACCGATTACAAGATGTGTTTACACTTTAAAGCGTAATTCCTAGTCTTGCAACACCCAAGGCTTTTTAGCAGTGACTCCCAAACCAGTTGGTCTAAGGCACTAGGTGATGAAGCACCCTCGCTAAATATTTTTCTATTTTTGCAGCCTTAAGTAATCACAAAAACCAGTGTCCATTTTTTTTATTCTTTATTCACACTTATATATATTTTTTTTCATTTTCATTGTACTAAGGACTTTAGACAAGAGCATTTCAAGGTCTCTTCTACTATTCCAAGTTTCAAGGTGCGTGATTGTGCAAATTGTAGGGTATACATTTTCAGAATCTAGACTTAAGCTAGAAACTATTTTTCAAACTTATACTCTAATAAGAACATCAATACTCTTCCCTTGTTTCGACTTAGCCCAAGAAGTGAACCCAAAATTTACCTATTTCTAAATAAACTACAAGGCATATACTTTCTACCGTTAAACTTTATGGAAGGTTATTTTTAGGGTTTTTAATTTACTAAATCTAAGATCTAGTTGTTCCTAACCAGTTAACCCATTCATCAAACTCAAGTCAATTAGCCAAAATTGAATACATTAATTTTTATAATTTTTGAAATTTTTAAATTTTTATGGGTTTTCAAATAAGTATGCAAATGCAAAAATATGTACAAATGAATGCGAAGGAAGAAAACGTACCGAGCATACCCCCAAACTTAAACTTGACAGTGTCCTCACTGTCATGCTAAACCAAGAGGGTCAAAATGTCGGCACTCCCCTGTTTATTTATTTATAAAAAAAATGAAATTTTTTTTTAAATTTTTTTATTTTTATTGTTAAAAGAAAAACAAAAATATATATACAACAAGGTTCCCCCCAAACTTAAGCGTGGCCTTACACAAGCCAAAGGTTAGCACTAACCATTCAAAAATCTTATCGTGGTAATGGCCGAGTTGGTGAAATAATGGGGTGAAAAGAAAAGAAATGAGAAACACACGAGACCGTGTGGGAAGAAGGGCAGAATATGGTCTCGGTGGGGGAGAAGAATGGCGGAAAAGAGAAAGAAGTGGAGTACGATCTTGAGAGTGTAAATCGAGTGAATAGATTAGCGCAATTTGTGATGACCGATGTGTTAAAAGCGATTGCACTAACCTATCAACCCGTCGAGAAATGGGGTCAAATCCCTCAAGATTCGCAAGAAAACATGGGTACTCCAAACTTGGTATAGAAGATGAAAGCGTAACAGTCACTTGTACGGTCGGAACAATAGGAAGGACGAAAGGAAGTGAATTAGGGATAGTCTCATTCTCACCGTAGTAAACTGTCTCGAACTGGAAAGATTCCATCAATGGTTTGAAACGACTGTAAGCAACCGAGTCTGATGGTTCAACTAACTCATCTGAAAATTCAAAGGACGCAAACTCGGGCGGCGAGTCATCAACATCGTCCGAAAAAGTGAAACACTCGTCTGTGAGAACTGTGTCAGATTCAAAGGAAAAATTTTCAAGCTCACATTCTTCAAGCGTGATATTAGGCATGGTCGGAACGATGGAAAGGAGGGAGGGTGATCTAACTTTTAAAGGTTCAGGAGGATGAATTGGAAAATCCGACACATCAAAGAAAAATGGTTCAACCTCAATATGATCCTCAAAACTCTCCTCAATACTATCCTTATAATTCTCCTTAAAATTAAACTCCTCCATGCCATTATCATCAAAATCAAGACGCATATGAAATTCGGGAGAAACATCTACTGACTCGGGATGATGAATTGGACATAAAATTTCAAGCAAATCGACAGGTTCATCATCCGAAATATTCCCGGCGTCTATATCCTCAATCAAGTGAAAATCAATTTCTTTAGACACCTCATCAAAAGCATGGATATTTATCAATTTAGGTTCTAGAGTGGAGGTGTAAAGGTCAAACGGATTAGGTGCAGTTTCACTCGAAAGGGGTTCGTCACAATTTGGCAAATCAAACACTACAAAGTCGCACAACTCATCATTTTGGACACATGTTTAAAAATTGGAGTTGTTGGATTCAATTGGGTATGGGTAGGTTTGATTTGGAAATCCTCTCTCATTCTCACTCTGTCCAACCACCTCGTTATACATTGAAAAATTTGAAGCTAGCGGGAAACTAGCTACCGGTTCAGCAGGTTGCATAAGGACGGCCACGGACGCTTCCACATTCCTAGTCATTTTGTTTGTTGCTGCGATATATGCCTCCAACGACTCTTCCAAACTAGACTTGGGTGGTGAGGGGGTTTTGGTAAAAGATTCGAAATCGTGTGGATATGCAAAACTCCCAACAGCCTGTGTAGAAGCAGTGTCTAGTGAAGGTAGGAAGGTCGGGTAGGACTGGTAGAAAGTGATTGGTTGGACAGGGATGGGGTCAACACGTGGATAAAAAAGTGAATAATCGTGCGGATCCCTAGAACTAGATGAGTGGAGAGGGGTGAAAGATCGGCTGCGAGATTGAGCAATATGCTCAGCAATGGACATCGGCTTAGGAGTGACAGAAGGACTTGAAAAAGTGGTATCAACATATGGAGGTGGTAAAGGTTGACTTGGTTGACACAAAGTGGGTTGAAAAGTCAAACTGTTTCTCCTAGACGCCTCTATTTGATCTTTCAAAGATTTTTTAGGTAAGGAAGGATCGTCTTTAAATTGACCGAACAAATTGACGTACGACGCAAAGTTAGGTTCGGGATACCAAAGTTCGGCAAGTGATTTATTATGTGGGTACCCATGTTAGAAGAAAGGGGGAAAGAAAGAAAGAAGGTTTGTGGTGCAAAGATTTATTTGCGGCAAAAGTTAGCAAGTTTTATAATAAAATTTTCCTTTTTCTTTTATCTTTATTTGGAAAAATTGTTGCAAAAAGATATTCGAGAAAAGATATGCAACAAAAAAAATTACTTGCAATCAATTTCTAGTTTAAACGAGGCGCAAAAATCCTGCACAAGAATGTTATTTGGAAAGAGAAAGATTTTTAAAGCGCACAAAATTTTGCAGGAATTTTTCAGAAAATATATGGAAATTTTTGCAGAAAAAGAACAGAGGATCTTACAGAAATTTTTTTCAGAAGATTTTTTAGCGGCTAAAGAGCCTTAGTGCCGCGTTTTCGCGGTTAACAAGCCGTAACGGTTCCCAAGATTTTTTCTGATGTTCTGAAACTCCAAGACCGCGGCGGATCCGCGGTCTAAAGTGGGTTAGCGCGGCGGAAGGGCGGAGCAAGGGAGGGCTCGGGTCTCGGGAAAAATTCTGCTGCTCTGACTTTGAATTCCCTTTCTGTTTTGATATTTGGTTTTTTGTTTCTCTTTCTGTAGATTTCCAGATCCGACTTTGTATATAGATCCTGCAAAATTCAAACAAAATACCCTTTCCAAAAACAACAAATGATATATTTTTATATTTTTTATGATTTTTCAGATTTTTATGATTTTTTAATTTTGATTAACCCGAAATTGCAAAAAGGAAATTTCTACGCCATCCCCGGCAACGACGCCATTTGATTTGTATGTCAAAAACTATCTCTATTACCGCCTGTCACGCGGGTGACCCGGGTTCGATCTCCGGCAACGGCGCCATTTGATTTTTCTCAAAAACTATCTAGTAACCGCAATCAAGAACGGCGTCGCTTTACAGCTAGCCGGTGAGTACGGGTCGGTCCACAGGGATTTTGTGAATTTCCTAGTCGCGCTAATGAGTTAATTCCGAAGGGTGTTCGGACAGATTATTAAATCTAAAAACCTAAATTATTCTATACTACGATTATCTAGATCTAGTCTTGCTAGGGTTAGGTTTAGTGATGGTTTGGAAATGCAAGAAAAATCTCAACGCTTTCTATACCCGAATGAAGATCTATGAGGAGTTATGGTAATTATCAAAAAAGGGGATTAGATTCATTCGGGAAGGTGTTCCTTCCTCTAGGTTCTTGTCCTTCCTTTAGAGATCCTTACCCTAACCTCCATGGAAAACGCGCGCAACCGGGACTTTATACTACGGTATCACCGCTACCTCGAGGGGTAGGGTGCCGTAGGGCGCGGTGTGTGCGTGTATGCATGGAGTCCTATTAAAAATATATTATGGGTAAGAAAGGGATGAAAGATCTCATCTCTCAAAAGCCTTCCCCAAACTTAACTCTAAACAATTTCCTAGGGCAAGGAATTAAATCTACCTAGGGCAAGAATTGAATCTAAACTAGAGCAATTAAATAAAACTACTTATAGATGGCTCTCTCCAAACATCAACTCAGGGTTGTCAGATCTGAATTCATGATTTGAAAAGGAGGCACCAATGCTCTCCATAAAGAATTCTGAAATTTATTATTAAAAGAAAGCATAAGAAAATACAAGCTTTAGAGTTCCTATTTATAGAGAATAGGAAACCCTAGGTTACATTTGATTCGCATGTCTAAGATTACAAATTTGCCCTTAGGTTGACTAGTCAGGCAGCACCCAAATTATGGTAAAAACAATTTTTCCTCTGGGCTTCATGTGGCCGCGGAACCGCGGCAATGGTAGGCTTTGGGCCGCGGTTCCGCGGCCCAATAATGAGATCACTGTTTGATTTTTTGTGGGCTTGTTCTGAGGTTTTCAATCTTCCTGATTCTTTGGTTCTTTTCTCCATTTGGATTCTGGATCTTCTCCAGATCTTTCAGTGAATACTTGTAGTGGTCTTTTAACCGTTCGCCTTGACATTTTGGACCTTGCGTTGCCTTGTACATTGTGAATTTTATCTTTGATGTAGGCTTGATCAAGAGTCTTCTGTTTGTTGGTCAAAGTCTACTTTTTCATCATCTTTACATTGTTTTCACTGTTTTCTGTCCAAGAACTTGTAACCTGTAACATGTAGCAGACATGCGTCAAAAGCACCTGTTTATTTATAAAAAGAATAAGAATGGGAAATATAATAATACAATATTCTGGTATGAACATCCTCTCTAGAGTCCGGAGTTTACAATCGCAGCGAAGGGGACTACTACACGGAGCTATAAGAAGTGAAGGACCGGTCTACAAAGGTTGTAATCCCTAACTCTTAGATGTAAAGTTGTTTACATGCATGTTTAACCCTAAGTCTCTAGTTAATATCTTGATTAGGGTTTGTTTAGCACCCCCAAAAATTCAAAAGTAGCATGATTGATGTTTGCCAAAACCTTCACAAGGTGCTAAGCTAACCCTACAGACTAGAGAAAGTTGCACACACCAGAGACCTAAATAGTGTAGCAGAGAGCTCACGACCAAGACCCACAACTTGACTCCCTAATCTGGCCGCAATTTGCGGCCAGAATTCATAAATCTGCGGCCTCGGTATGGAGGGGAGGGCTCAGGTTTCGAGGATGTATTCCTAGTCCTATATATATCTTCCAGTAATTGCAACTTCTAAAAAAAAACGTCTAGGTTGATAGCAGATTCGTAAGAACCCTAACCTTTAACTAAAAACGGTATTTAACACTAATTTGAAACATTAAGGTTTTTTGGTGCAATTTAGTAGCTTAACAAGGCTATCAGACACTAAACTACTCTTAACTACCCTAATATAAGTCATTACAACCCTAACTTAACTTAACCCTCTCTTTAAAATTCTAAACTTACTTTAAACACTACCCTAAAACCTAATTAAGAATAATTAAGGTAAGGGTTACCAAAACAAGTAGTAAACTTAACTCATATCTTACCGAGAGATGAAAAAGACCCTAACTTGATAAGATTTGCCACCAAAAGGAAGACTTGCTTCAAGGAAACTCTTGAAAAGGTTTGAGTTAGGATTTTTGAAATGATTAGTGGATGATTAGTGATGATTTGGATAGGGTTTATGTGATAGAGAAGGAAAGAAGAAAAAGAAGAGAATGAGAGAGAGAGAAGAGTCTAGAGAGAATGAGAATTTTCAAGCCATGGCTCAACCATGACCCACATTTAATGCACCATGCTTCACATTTTCATTTTCATTTTTATTTTTCTTTATCTCAAAAATCTAGAACCATCCATAACTTTTAAATGACATAAGCATGTTAATAAATTATGTTTTGGTTGTCATGGTTGCATAACTTGTTTTAACCTTTACTAACATATGGTTAACACTAGATTAGTGTGTATGTGTATTTAAAATAATTAATTAAATAAGTAAATAATTAAATACATACATAATTAAATAATAATTACATAAGTGAATTAGTATATTTATACCTATGTGAAAATAATTATTAACTAGGTTTTATTGAAAAACGCTTGTTCTACCGCTAATTAATCTTATAATTATTCTAAAAGATTTTTAAAACGTTACACGGTGGCTCCGGCATAAGCAAAAATGAGAGCTATAATGCAAAATTTTTAAACTAGTTTTGAAAATTTTGGGTTTCATGAATTCCAATGTCACAATGACAAGTTGTAATCTTTGCACCAGTTTTGATACCACTGTTAGTTTGCTATACTCACTTTGTTATAATTTAAAACGTAGCGGAAGCAATAATTTTGAAATTCAAGAGAGCAATACCAAGCAAACAAAGAATCATGAACAAAGACTACAATTTGAAGTAAACCAAGAGGACTATTCTAAAGATTTTTCGTCCTACAACATTTGTAGCGTGTTAGCCATCTCTGTTTGAACTCCGGCTAGTCTCCACTAGGTCCAGAACAAGGTCGCCCGGTGATCTTCTCGCCAAAGATGATTCATCTTGAAATAACTTCAATACAAGATTTAGTTTCAAATGATCATATCATAATGAAGTAACTCACTGATCAAACTTGCTAAAAATGATTAATAAGCATTGTAGAATTATTTTGCTCACTAATTTCTTCTCATTTCTTTTCTCTCCTCACTTAAGAAAAACTCAAGAGAGGGGGATGAAGATATAGAATGGCTAAGAATTCAACCATGAGAACTAAAGATATGTATACTTATTTTTCAAAGTAAAACAAAAATGGGTCATATATTTCTACACAAAACTAAAGAATGACTCATTTTTCTTTTATTCATAAAAATTAAATAAATATCTTTGTTCTCATCTTTAATCCTATATGATTCTTATACATACAACTTGTATGTATAAACACACATGACAAAGTGTATAAATAATATTTATATCAATTATAAATATTATTAAAGAGAAGAAATAATAAAGTAAACATGATATTAGTTTAATATATATCTATATCACATATAAATATATATCTAATTACTAAATCAACACTTGGTTTAATAATCCGGTTATATCATATATGAACTGGATAATATCATTAAACATCTGATTAAAATACTTGCATCACATGCACGTGTTAAATCGAACTCATGCACGTATCCCTATACGTGCCCTACATCATTTTGCTTGTGCTGGAAAATCTCTGTGTAGGACTCTAAAGACTCGACAATATACTGACAGTGGGTTAAGATCATATCCATAGCCCACAAGCACGTCAATGGTACTAGCTGCACGTAACGGCTACCCAGGTATTGATCGAAAGAAGGTCAACAAGGAAGCTCATTCGAAACCTGCAAAGTCTATCGGTGACAATCACCGTACAGTCTGGTCTATTCGTCTAAGATTGTCGCATACCGGGTCTGGGAAGTGGAAATTGTCAGACTCCCAATAACCCGATAAGTCGTGTCGATCATAAACTCATAACCAACTGAGAAACTATTGATAACACTTATCAGTAAATCTCAATTTCCTTGGCCAAGAACTTATGGTTATAGTTGATCTGGCACAGCACGACCATGACTTCCTATACCGGAGAGAAGAAATCCTTTTGATCGCTCACTGTCTGCATATGCTTCGGGACTGTACCCAACTAAAATATGTTTGCACAACTCAGTAGAGCCATGGTAGGGTAGTAATCTAAGTGTAGTGGGAACACACATAAGACACTATGACGATCTCAGGTCTACAAACTATATTGTACCCATGTCACATGAGAACTGCTATCTGACAATATGTACAATACCATCTAAGAGTTCTCAGGTGAGTCTATCCAGTGTAACTCATTCATCTAATGAACACCTATATACAATATTTAGTGTCAAACACCAATAGCTATGAGATCAACCATCGCCCCGGTCGGGATCAAGAAAACATATACACTAGTCTACTCTGGAGTATTGATGCCCGGTCTCGATACTTCCGCGACTAGGGACTTTTAAGGATATGCTTATAGACTACCTAAGCCCCACTAGTATGATCCCTATCATAATCCTAGTAGTCAAGCAAAGATCTTACAAGTTTTATCATTATGTATTAGCGATACGTGATAACGAGTAAAACGTATTCACGTGAATGATAAAGACAAACCAGATAGCATACTATCATTTCGAGTAAGATTGATCTCTTGTATAGGTCATCCTTCACTTATAATAATTGCCACGAGGGCACCTATATCCAACACCCCTCTGCCGTTAAATTTCCAATTTTTAAGTTATTTTACACCCCGCACGTGACGTTTTACTTTTTTAATCCCAAAGTGCTATTATTCCCTATTTTAACACCCCATCTTCTCTCAACCCCATAAATTCTAGAATTTGATTGTTCGAGATCGACGAAGAAGATGCAATCATCGTTGTCCATTGCTCCATCACCACCGTCCATTGCTCCATCACCACCACCAAGCTCAAGATCTGCAGCAGCAGCATCACCAGCCTCTACTCGCTGCACATTCCAAAGTGAACACCATCTCCCTCATATGCCACTGCCTCCACCGCGTACTCGTCGTCTCTGACGAACTCTCCTCGCTGCATACTGCGATGTGGACACCAGCTCCCTAACGTACTGCCGCCTCATCATGATTATATCCCAGTTCAAGTGAGTTATCAATTATGTGATTTCATCCCAATGATGTTATCAATTATTCTTGCTTACATTTCTTTCTAATTATGTGATTTCGTCCCAATTCAATTGGGTTATCAAGCGCTTGTTGGATGATGGTTGGAATGTGTTTGTACAAATGATTGAATGATAATAATGTTGTTTGTTGTAATAAATTTTATTTTAATGAATGTTGCTTGGAATGTATTTGTATAAATGCTTGAATGATGGTAATGTTGTTTAGATTGTGTTTGTATTAATGTCATTTTAGATGGTGTTTGGAATATGAATTGTGCTTTGTAAGTATGAATTGACAGCTACGATGGCGGGGCCCACGAAAGCGGTAGCGGCAACGACGATCAAGAGCCAAAGATGAGAAGTAGAAATCCACCATCAGAGACAACAATAATATCTCTTGAGCTTCGGCAACGGCGATGCAGTGCTCGACATCTACGACGACTCGTGGCCTTACTTCAAGAACGGCGACATCTTGAATCAAGATCCCACCATTAGAGCCGAGGAGGACACCGTCGAGATCCCTTACGTAGGCGACAAGGAAAGCGATCGATCCCTTCTTTTGATTTCAAATTTGGATACTTTTTGTGATGGTGTTACTTTAAATGGATATTGTGACATGTTTTTTCATTGATTTAGGAGTTGGGTTACTAATGCAAAATGAAGAAAATTATATTAAGATCTAAGAATGTAATGCATTCTGATACTCGATACAATTTAGCTTAATCAATCTTCAATTTAAATAGTAAACAACTCAAAAAAATTCTCTTTCCCTCTCTCGAGCATTTATACAAACACATTTCAATCTCCATTATCTCCAAAATTTATAGAAACGCAATCCAAACATTTATACAAACACATTCCAAGCACCATTATCTCCAAAATTTATACAAATATATCTCAAGTAGGTTGCAACTCAAAAAATCTCTCTCTCTCTCATTTACACAAACACATTTTAAGCGCCATTATCTCCATCCATTCCACACGTCTTCAACTCACTAACTCTAGTGAAAATTTCCATGCAGCTGCTCACATCGCCGGTTTTGACGCTAGAACTCAATAAGCAATGCATCGATCGAGTTCGAATTAGAGTCGATCTTCTTTCGACCATTTCGTTGAACAACTTGAGGATGTCTACGTTGCGGCAGGACCGAAGCAGTAGTGAGAAGACGTGGCGATAGGCGGCAGGAGAGAGCGCTATACAGAGCTCGCTGGAGAGTACCTTGAAAAGATCGAGCGTCGTGCTAGGATTAGGGAGGCAGCGGATCGAGGAGAGATTTTAATATTTCAAAATAATAAAATATTATTTTTGGGAAATTTATAATTTAATATTATTTTATTGAATATTTTAATAATTCGGTATAATTAAATACAAATAAACGGGAAAAATTATGGAAAAATTATGGAAAATTATAAAATAGGGTATTTTATGGAATTAAACCATTTTAAAGTTTTTATGATTAATTATATGCTAATTTAGTGTCAATCGCGATTAAAAATCGCTATTCGGTTTTTTAGCAAATTTGTGCAAATCATGCACATATCATTTTTCTTACACTTGTGCATTTTTCCACCATGTTTCTTTGGGGTTTAGTATTCTAGTAAGAAGGAAATAGAAAAGAGAAAGAAAAGAAAAGAAAATGGAAAAGGGGAATATTATATGAGGTATCGTGTGAGAGAGAGGTATGGCCTTCTTTGACCCAAGGACTTAGCCATTTTTTCCCTCACTTCACTCATTTCTCTCCCTCTCTTCTTCATCTCCTGCGGCTGCTGCTTCCTCCCCCTTCCTCCACCTTCAAGCCCCCATTTCACCTCTAAAACATCACCAAAACCCCATATTCATTTCATTAAAAGTGTGCACAAGCTCAAGATCTACACATTGGACTAAAGAAGCAAGGATTTTGGCCACTAAGGGCAACTCAAGAAAATTCTTGAGTTGCCAAATGAGATATTTTCTGACCTTAAGCTTAGTTTATGCATTACCTTTACCCCATGTTTAGATTGAACCGATATTGTTTGATTTTGTGGACTTGACGAAAACCTAGTTAGGGTTTGAGGAAAATTTGAGTTATAATGTGAAATTGAGCTCAGTTGAGGTTATATAAACACCCTAGTGCATGAATTGAGACCCAAACCTGAGACTTAAGGCCCGGAATACGGATTTAGAAACCGATATCGGAAAATTTCTGGAACCTGTGAAGGTTATTTGGGATCTGCTATCAACCCAAGACTCTGAAAATTTATTTGGTTGGACAGTGACATGTGCAGGCACCCAGAGAACTATCACCAAGACCCCAGCCCCTAACTCATTTTCCCGGCCGTAGATTTATCCTGTTTGGCCGCAATTTGCGGCCAGACCTGCCCCATTTTGTGTCGTTTTGGTTCTGTAGCCCCTACATGTATAGATTAGACCCCTGGTATATGTAGATTTGTCTAGTTTGAACTAGGGTGAAATCTGGAGCCTATTTCCTTAGTTGCTGTTTTGGATTCGTGTTTCCGTATTCCGTATTTTTAATTCTGAGATTGTGTATTGTGTTTTACCTCGACTATTTGGCGTTTATACGACGATATCGAGGATTAATTGATGGTTTTGAAGGTGTGCCCATAGGTTCTAACCTATAGGCCCCTTATCGTATCGTTTTGGGTTTCGTGTGCCGTTTTAGCTTTGATTTGGTTTTAATACGCATTTACGATACTTTGACGTATAGGTACCCCATGAAGACTTCGGGATGACAAGCAAGCATGTGGCGACGTCGACAAATGAAGACGCAAGGTGAGTAGATTATATCTACAGGAGGAAGTCGGGTGGATGGCGTATGGCACCCCCGCAGTCCGTAGTTGATATATTATAGTTATAGTGTGTCATGGATATTGTGTTAGGTGTTTTATGGATAGTTTAGGGTTAGAAGTAAACTAGTGTAGTTCATAGTCACGAACCCTAGAATAGGTTTACACCCACACGCGTACCCTTGCATATTCACTATACTTACACTGTGTTGATGATGATATTGGATGACATTGGAGATGAGTCGATGATTTTAGGGCATTGTGCCGTGAGATCAGTGATGTGAGGTGATTCGTACTTGCGATACGACATGTGATCTTAGCGGGTCGTTGGGCATGTGTTTTACCCTCGCTTTCATACTTATATAGATGGTATTGAATTGTACTAGACTTAGATCTGTACCCAGATTATGTGATATGATGATAATTGTCACGCCCCGCTTCCCAAAATACGGAATACGAGGGGTAGACAAGGCCAGCCATGCTCCTACGGTCAAGGAAATGTCCTGTCGTAGTCACACTTCGGCTTCTAGTTTTTCATGGTACACAGTAAATGATGCGCAGGTAATGAGAAATGCAATAACTGAAAGAAACAATGTAAAGACTGACCTGAAGTGGAACAAACGAATGTAACTCGGAATGGCTAGTCAAGAAGTCTGTGATGCACTGGTCCATGCTAAATCTTCTCCTCACACTGAGCATGCATACTCAGGTCGTCAGAGCGACACAATAGCGATATAATATATATATAATCGAGTGACAGTTCTAACAGTGGTAATAGATATGAATAACAGTAAAACAACGACAGCATGAAAATGAATGTGCAGTAATCAATGCAGCGGAACAGTAAGGCAGTAGTACGATATGTCACGTATGTCAATACAGTATATAAGGTATATAAATGCCAGTATCCCTATCAGTCTCTAAGTCTCACTGTACAGGTCACTAAGCCTATCGCCAGTCCAAGTGTGAGAATCAACCACTCGCGAGTGTCCTCCACCTAAGGGCAAGGGACCACGGGCCCAGCATGTAACATGTATATCACGGTGTATATCACATACCCTGTAAATCTCCATATATCTCCCTAAATATATAAGCCGGCATGGGACTCCCGAGATTCTGTTGAACTCACACTTAAACTACCCCACACCCCGTGGTCTACATCAAACGCTAACCATAACCCTAAATACTAATCGATCCGTGACAAGTCTGCGCGAGAACTGGAGGCAGGACCTCCATCAAGCACGTCCCGACTAATATCTAAGATAAATGGCAGTGTCGGATGCCTTATCTGTGACACCCGTGCAAGCGCTTCCATAAGTGTCCCATACCATTTATAGTCACACGTACACGCATCCCACAGACGTCGACAATGCAATAGAATAATAGGGTCACTGATTGTGTACAAGTACGTATCACTTTCACTTATTCACGGATACACGAACACTGACGTACTTGCCACAATTATCACTAGAATCTAACACTGGGAAAATGCACGATATCACTAGGTTATCACTACAATGATATGGGTATGATATGATGCGTGAACAGTATATAAGCACGATTAAGGTGTCACAAAAAATAGTATTCTATCACTTGCACGGTTTATCATGAAACGTACGTATATAATTTAGAGAAATGATAAACAGGTAGTAATTAGTATGTTCAGTTGTCCATCCATCGAATTTAGTTCAAGCCAATCGGGTTCCAGGATCATTAATTATAGCCATTTCATTTTAAGCGCTCGCGGCTGGAAATCCGGTTTCAGAATCAGAAATCCATTTCGCAACGCATTTTAATCCCAGTTGGAATCAGATTTTAGCGACGTTACAGTTGGATGAAATCTAGGGTTTTCAGTAAGATTTTCAACGCAATGGACGGATCTTCAATCGCGTCTTCACGTCAGGAGTTATACACTATTTAACATTATTATGTCAGTTCTGATTCTGTTGGGACTGTTATGCGTCCCGATCTTTTAAATTACAGAATAAATAACAAACGGTGACGAAACAGAATGAAATCAATTGTGTTATCTAGCTAACAGATTTATCTATAATTAGCAGTGGAGTTCCGCAACCTACGGGTTAGGTAAATCCTGTGGAACCCAATACGGAACAGCAAGCAACGACTGGAGTCGCTCTGGACTACAGTCCAAAGTCGCACTCCGATCCAAATATCATCACAATTTAAGTACAGGAATACCAGGAAACCAGCATAGGGTTAAAGTTCGTCGAGTCGGCTTCGATTTGAGCCCTCGAACGCACCATTCTATTATGTATATGATTTATAGTGAATTTAACGGTTTTCAGGTACAATAAAATTACAGTTTTACGATTAAACTTTGGGGTAGTTGTTTTAGTCGTTAACAGTCATATTATTCAACGAAATTTGCACAAGATATTCATCACACCACGGGCCAACAAGAACAATCTAGTTCCGTCAAATTAGACAATTAATTTCATTGGGATCACACATCAAACGGTTGCATCGTGTAATTTCTCGAGGATGTTTAGTATAAAAAAATTATAAGATTATAGTTCGTAACAAATACTAATTAGCATGTAGCAAGTATAAAACTTTCCTGGAGACGTCCCAGGGGATGTACGGTGACGGTGACGTCACGAACGCGCGACACACGCGCGGCACGGCAACTTGATTTGACTCGAACTCGTGTCTCGGCAGCGGCGGCTTGGTTACTGGGGTCTTGTCGGCGAGGGTGGTGGTCGTTGACGTGGAGTTGCTCACTGTGGTGGGCGGTAGAGCGGGTGTTAGAGAGAGAGAGAGTGAGTGAACTGAGAGAGAAAGAGAATGAGAGAACTGAGAGAGAGGGGGGGAGTGAGTACTGAGAGAGGGAGAGAAAGAGGCAAAGATTAGAGTGGGGGAAACAGAGAGGGATAGAGGGAGAGAGAGAGTGAGTGAAAGAGAGTTGAGAGAGAGAGAGAGAGAGAGTTACAGAGAGAGAGAGTTGAGCAGAGTGAGAAAGAGAGAGAGTAGGCACAGATAGAGAGTGAGAGAGAAAGGGATGGTGAGGAGGATGACGACGACGACGATGTTGATGATGAGGTCGACGAGATGCGATGGATGTCGACGACGACACGAGGGGTTCGCCGGTCGTCGGCACAGGGGTGGCCGAGCTCGGGTGCAGGGTTGGTGTGCAGGGCGCTCGACAGGGGGTGCTCGGGTGTGGGTGCGAGGGTGGTCGGTTGCTGGTGAGCGAGGGAGGAGAATGGAGGTGAGATGAGGGCAGCGACGGTGGTAGAAGGAGGTCGAGACGGCGCCGGCGGGTTCTGGTGAGGAGGAAGGAGGTGGGTTCCAGAAGGAAGATGACGATGGCTGAGTGCGGTCGCGGGACGAGGGTGTTGCGAAGAGGTGAAGTGAGGAGGGAGCGGGTGAGGCGGTGATGGTGATCGGGAATGATCGACGATCGTCGGAGGTTGCAGGTGGGTGCAGAGCGAGAGAGGAGGAAGGAGAACGAGGGAGAGAGCGAGCGAGGAAAAGGGAGTAGTGGGTAGAGGAGAGAGGGTCGTGGGGGAAAACGCGCGCATCGTGGGGAGTAATTGTGCACGCGTGAGCGGGGGCGGGGGTGAGGGCGAGGGAGACAGCGAAGGAAACGCGCGCGAGATTGGCGGGAGAGCCGTTGGGAAGAAGATGCTGTAGGGAGCGGGTCGGGTCGAAGCGGTGAGGAGATGTTGTTGAGGTGAGATGGGCTGGGCCTGGATTAAAATGAAATTATTTAATTTGTGTGGGCTGAGGAGGGACGGGCCGAGAAAATAAAGAATTGTGAAGGGGAAGGGAAGGAGGGCCAGGCCGAGAAAATAAAGAGTTGAGAAGGAAAAGGGAAAATTTTAGTTAGGTTTAGGATATGTAAAATTATAAATAAGATAAGTAAAATTATAAATAAATAAAATTATAAAATAAAAATAAATAAAATTGTAAGTAAGATAAATAAGATTATAAAATAAAATAAATAAAATTATAAAGCAACAAAATGCGGATTTTGGTATAAAAGAGCTGGGTATTACATCATACCACCCTTACAAAAATTTCGTCCTTGAAATTTAAAATAAACGATAAGTTATGCAAACATAGGAAAAAGCAACTATATTGCAACTATCACGTAGTGCTTTACTTGAAATAGGCAGACAACGAAATTTGAAAGTTTATATATGTAAAAACAACATACAAAGGTACAAGTCTAAATAAATATAAGACAGGAACAAAAGCAACCTATATGTATATCAGAATAGCACTCATAACCATAATGAACAGTGATAGTCGAGACGTACTCGATAAAATCGAAACTCAATTTTATGCACATGTAGGTATATCAAAAGTAATACATCAGAAATAGTAAGTATAAGGCACAAACATTGATAATAGTAACCATAGGCACAATACTCGAAAATAAGGTAATGACAATAAAATAGTGAAAGATTAGTCGGTAGGTTAAAACATTTTAGGATAAGGTATCGATAAAATAGGTTTAAAATATTTTAGAAAACTGGTATAGCGAAATTAAGAAACATGGACCAAAAGTATGCGCGGTGTAAGGTTGCGCTACTGAAAATGAAAATAATATTAGTGTACTTAAAATACAAAACCGGAGTAATCAATAACACGGACCAAAATAATGAAAACTAAATTTTTGAATAACGCTGTCCCTATATATAGTTAGGGTAATAGGAAGAACACAAAATTGTATAGGCTAGCTAGGGTAATGATTACAAGGAAGTGTGGATCATTCAAAGGTCGGTGGGTGGCGGCTTTAGGTTGAAAATCAAGGAAACTGTGATCGGGTCTGCACAGGAAGTAAGGATGAGCAATAAAGGAATACCAGAGAAAAAGTATGGGAGAAAACAACAGTCGGTACACCGCACGAATCAAAATTTGAAGAGTTAGTGAACTCGGAAGTTTCACAAGAACTGTTCTCCTCCCAGAAGGATCTCAAACGGGGCACAGGCGAAGGATGAAGGGTGGACCTCTAAAAGATCAGGTGTGGTACTAGAGAGTCTCAGTGAGGGTTGAGACAAGGTAAGGAGTAGGGGTGAACAGATCTCAGTAGAGATAATAATTATAGAAGAAATAATCAAATAGCAAGGGGACTAAGAAGATCGAAGGATTTGCGAACTCAGCAATTTTATTCCACTCTAGAAAATTTTAAACAAAGCATCATCAAGAACGAAATGTGGCCCTAAACTATACACATTTTATTTGGCCAGAAAGACAACATCAAAAGAAAATCCGTCAGTCGCGGTTGTGGAGATTCAGTAGGTTGTGGTAGGCTCGCGCGCTCAGGTAGGGGCGTCCATTTCCATAGCGTCTCGCGGGCATCGCCAGTGGAAGTTCTTCCACCGCAGGGTCTTGATCCTCCGGTCTTTCTTCTTCGGGTGGAGCTTCTTCATCGAGGTCCGATTCCATGTGTTCCTCTCCTTCTGGGTTCTCTTCTATGGGGTCTTCCTCCTCTGGATTTTCTTCTATCGGTTCTTCCTCGGGATCTTCCTCTATCGGGTCTTCCTCTATAGGGTTTTTGTTCCCCTCCGAAAGGCGGCGCACAGGACCGCGATGTCCTGACGCTGAGATTCGGGGCAGATGCTATTTGGTTTTATCCGTCCACCTCTCCGAAGATGCCAAGTTGATTTATGGCACCGTGTATCGGAGGTTTAGACGGATGCGGCCGATGTAGCAGACTTCGTCAGATTCCCCCTCGCTTGAGGGGTTTTTGATTGTGGGGACGCTCTTCCCTGCAGGCGCAAGCCCCTGCAGTTAATTACGCTACCGCATTGCGGTAACAACTTTCTCCTTCTCCAGAATTTCACTTCATGTCGTGTGTGTTTGTTTTGTTTGTGGTTTCCCGTGGATTGTATACGGAGACTGAGTAATGCCGTCGCCCGTAGGACGTGGATTAGTCCAAATCCGTATTTACTTAGATTTGGGTTTGGTGTTTTTAGTTTAAGGATACGTTAGTCGTATTGAGACTAAGATCGACTTAAACGTTCGTCAAGGATACGTTAGTCCTGTTTTGGACTAAGATCAACTTGACGTGGTGATTCATTTAATATATGGCCGTCGGGACTCATCACCTCTCTAACGTCGTTGAAGGATTACAACGACAGGTGTCAGAGGAGTTCAGAGATGTACCCTTGAACCAAAATCAATTTGGGGTTTTATAGTCCACTTAAATGTTTAAGGATACGTTAGCCGTGTTTGGGGCTAAGATCAACTTAAACGGGATCGTTTAGATCCGACAAAAGAGCATTTGGAGGCTCTATTGTTCCAGTGCAGTGGTCCATGTTCCAGTTTAGGGACGTGGTGGTCTGAGTTCCAGTTTAGGAACATGGTGGTCTATCGCCAGCTTAGGGACGTGGTGGTCCATATTCCAGTTTAGGGACGTGGTGGTCCGATATTAGTTTAAGGACGTTTCGTTCCATCGCCAGTTTAGGGATGTAGTGGTCCAAGTTCCAGTTTAGGGACATGATGGTCCATCGCCAGTTTAAGGACGTGGTGTTCCATCATTAGTTTAGGGACGTCTCGGTCCGATATTAGTTTAAGGACGTCTCGGTCCAATATTAGTTTAAGGACGTTCCGGTCCAACATTAGTTTAAGGACGTTCCGGTCCAACATTAGTTTAAGGACGTTCCGGTCCAACATTAATGCGTGGTCGTTAGGACCCGTCACCTCTCTGACGTTGTTGAATGATTACAGCGACATGTGTCAGAGGAGCTCGGAGATGTACCCTCGAACCGGATATAAATTGATTTGAGAGAGAGAGAGAGAAAGAAATTGTGCTCAGTCAATTTAATTTGAGGACTTACGGCCACGATTGGGCTAAGTCCAGTTCAGAATATTCAACACTTTTATTTGTTTTTTGGCCTATTAGGCTTGTGCTAGGGCTTGGCCCATTTTAATAATGCATAGCATTAAATCTTAGTCTCTGTTGGACCTTTATTTAGGCTCTACCCCTTTTAAGATAATGCATTGCATTATTTATTATTTTGTTTGGGCTCTGCCCATTATAAAATGTTGCAGAGCATCAATTTCATTTGGGCCCTTCCTTTTATTGCTCTGCAATTTAATTTGGGCCTGGCCCTTTAAGCAATGCATTGCATTGAGAATCTTCAAGAAACAGAAGTGCCGAGCACTTTTTAATCCTTTGATCTAAAGAAAAACAAGTTTTTTTCTTCTTTTCTTGTTTCTCCTCATTTCAGAGAACCAAGGGTTCATAACAAGTGCAAGGCACTACTTCTTTTTTTTTTATTTTATTTACTTATTTATTTATTTATTGAAGATCCATGATCTTGTTCTTAGATCAATGATCTGTTCCCAAGAGAATTTTCTCTTTTAAAGGTTTTACCTTTTTTTTTGTTCTTCCAGAATTCTCAAGAGTTCTCTTTCTCTCTTCTTTTTTAGCAAGATCCTCATGCTCCTTGAAATGAAGTCCGGGGTTCTTTTTATAGTGCTCACAAATTAGTTAGATTTGTTACAGAGATCTTTCTCTGAGTGATTTGGGGAATTTTCCCCACCGTTGGATCTTTGATCCAAAGGCCCCTGCCTTATACAAGAAAATCTTCTTGTTTCAACAAGATTTATTCTGTTTTGCGCAACTCCCCCAGTGAGTGACACGTGTCGCACAATGAAGCGCTTGCGCAACTGCTCTTGCGCAACTGCGCAGACACGTGTCGCGCAGCGGTGCGCTTGCGCAACTGCGCAGACACGTGTCGCGCAGCGGTGCGCTTGCGCAACAGCGCTTGCGCAACTGCGCAGACACGTGTCGCTCAGTGAAACGCTTGCGCAAAAGCGCTTGCGCAACTGCGCAGACACGTGTCGCGCAGCGCTTGCGCACCAGTGTGTGCGCAACTGCGCAGACACGTGTCGCGCAGCGGTGGTCTTGCGCAGTTGTGCTTGCGCAACTGCGCAGACATGTGTCGCGGAGCGGTGCGCTTGCGCAGTTGTGCTTGTGCAACTGCGCAGACACGTGTCACGCAGCGCAGCGCTTGCGCAACTGAGCATTGCTTTTGTTTTTTTAAAGAGCCTTGCTCTGATTGGACGCACTGCCTTGGGCGTTGTGTTGGCGTGTCAACTTCTGACACGTGGCGCGTTGCGCGCAGCGCACGGGATCTGAAGCGTTGCTTCAAAAATTTGAATTTTCAAAATTCAAACAGAGCCTTGCTCCGATTGGGGAAACAAATACCCCCCCACCGTTGCGCTCACGTGGCGCGCACGTGAGTGCAGCGGTGGTAAGATCCTAGTCGTTGGATCAAGGGGGTCAGTTGAAGGGGCGCAGGCGCCTATAAATAGGACCCTTGGTCCTTAGAAAATTCTTTACTATTTCAAGAATTTTGATTCAGAGCCTTGCTCTTGCTTAAGAATTTTCAGAGCCTTGCTCTTGATTTTTTTCTAAGAACTCCAGAGTTCATAACCATCTTAGGTATTTAATAAAATTAAATTAAATTAAAGCTGATTAATAGAGCCTTGCTCTCATAGATCTTTGATCTAAAACCCTTTTGGGGTTTCCTCAACAGAGTCTTACTCTTATAGATCTTTGATCTAAAGAGAACCCCTTTGGGGTTTCATCAACAGAGCCTTGCTCTCAAAAATTTACAGAGATCTTGTTCCTGGGTTTTAACCCATGAACAGAGCCTTGCTCATAGATCAAATGTAGATCTTCCCTTTTTTCTTATATTTTAATGGAGAACTCCTAAAAGTTTTCATGGATCCTTAAGACCCCAAAATTTTTTTTTAATCCTTAGGAGTTATAGTTTTCATTACTATTACAGAGCTAGGCTCCTTTTTAGGAAGTTTTATTCCCTTGAGACCAGAGTTTGACAAATGTCACTCTGTGACAGAGCTTTGCTCTAAAATAGAAGATTTTCTCCTTGTCTCTAGGGATTTCCCCCCAATGAGGATATTCTCTTGAGGGTCTTTTTCATTAATTGACAGTCTCATCCAATGATGTGACTGTCTTATCAAATGATGTGCCGTCATCCAGATTTTGTGGGTCCCCCCTCTTTGTCCCCTACCCATTGCATCACAGTGTGGAGTAGGATTTCAAAATGCCAAGTGTCGGAACGCTAACGGTTATTTTTTATCTTTCTACAGGAAACATGTCCGGCGACTTGTCTTTCCCCTTTGTTCGCTCGGAAGGAGGGTTCCCCCATTCGCCAGTAGACCGAGTGGCGTTCGCTCTCATTAGAGATCATGACCCTGAGTGCAAAAAACTCCACCTGTGGGGAAGGTGGTACAGCCAGATCATCCAGGGCCGTCGCAGCTTCAGTTCCACTACGCCGTCTGAGCCAACATCTTCAATCCCCTACGCAGATGAACCCCCGGTGAAGTATGCCGTGGAGGTCAAAAATTGGAATTCGGATGACCTCCTCCAGCCTGCGATTGGTGCTATCCCCGTGCAGCCACCTCCGGCAATAGATATTTTAGGGAGGAGAATTTGTCAGGGTGAAGCGCGCCCTTGGGGACAGGCTTATAACATTGGACTGATCCCACGGCCGCCTGCTGGATATTTGCAATAGGCCCGGTACATCCTATCAGCGAGGAGGACTCATCTGATGAGGATTGGTTTGTACTCGGCCATTTACGTCTCGCTCTTTGAGTATCCTTCTCCTCCAACGTGGTAGGTTAAGGCTTTTATCGAGCAATGGAATATTCCCACACATACCTTCCTGATGACGGACCGGGAAGTCTCTATCTCCTTGGAGGAGTTTGCTGAAGTTTCGGGTCTGCCGATGAGGGGAGAGCTTTACGAGGAGCTGCTTCCTCCCGATGAATACGTCTTTGCCACCAAGCCGCTGGTGTTTGACCTGACGCCGGAGAACGCTATTCAGCACCAGTACCCGGGCTTAGTGAAGGTATTGGAGATATATGAAGAACTCCATTTGGAATCGGGCGACCGGGGCGTCAATTTCACAGATTTTATTGCCCGCTTTATTCGCCCGGAGTTCTTATCAGAGCAGAGTGAGAAGTTCGCTCAGCTTGGTGACCCTTTTGGTTTCGGCTTGGACCGCCGACCCGTATCGAAAAATGATCAGAAGGATTTCTATCTCCCCAACGCTGCCATTGCTGCTTTCTCGGAAATTGTCGTCCCAGGCATGGATGAGGAAACCTTTTTTATTGGATTTTTGGGCTTGTGGCTATGCAACTTTGTACTCCCCATGCACCCCCGCCTCATGCGGCCCTCTGTCTTTTACCCAGCGCATCGGATGGTGGCTGGTTTACAGTTATCGGTAGGAATCGCCGGGCTGGCTTACCTTTATCATGGACTTAGCGTGGCGGCGGACGCCAGTGAGCCTGGGGTACAGCCTGCTAACTTCCCGACGCACTACTTCACTTCTTGGATGGAGATGCATGTGCGAGGGGTGTTTGGTGCCCACAAGACTTCTCCGTTCTTCGAGAAATACAGATTTCCGAGAGTCATGCGGTTGGTCGGGGCTTCAATTGTGGTTCCAGCCCCACGGGAGTCTAGAGGGCTGCTCCTTCGTCCACATCTGGTCGGAGCGAAGGTTTCCTTCGTGGATAAGGTCATAACCATAGGCTCAGAGACCACCAAGTCAGTGGTGCCCCTGCGTGATGACTTCAAAAATGGGGCTTCTGCATTGAAAGCTCGGGAAATTCTCCATCTCTACTCCATCCGGCCAGGCTATCTAGTGTTCAGGCAGAATGAAACAGCCTTGTTTATGAGATATAACCCACACCGATTTGCCCGGCAGTCAAGCTACAACCAAGGGATCCCGCTGGAAGCTTTCTTGGAAACGCCCGTGGTCGGCCCAGAGGGGATAAAGAATGCGATGCATCATTTTACACGGCTTAACACAGGTTCCTATTTCTTCATTAGTGAACCCAGTTGTGCCCCTAAGATACTCCATTCATATGTAGCCTGGTATGCGCATGCTATGGGCTCAATCATCTTAACGGAGAAACGTATGCAGGTTGACCGTAGGGGTGCGCCTCCCGGTGGTGATCGCAAGGCTCCCTTGCAGCCAAAGCTCCAGGTTACTCTCCCGATAAAAGATGCCAGAGTTGATCGACCACGCGTGTTGAGCCCCCCGCGTGGATTGCCGCTGCCCGCTACGGTGGATGCACCATCGGCGCCTCGTGCTCCCATGAAGGCGGCTAATGTAGTATCGCCAGAGTCAGGCGTAGGAGCAGATATTGGGACCCGCCGCCCTAAAGTAACTGCCAAGCGCAAATCTATCCCGGGTGGACCTAAAGCCGGCGGGCAGAAGAAGAAAAAGTCCACCCTTTCCCTCGATGCAATCCTCAGCCTAGAGCCTGTGGCTCCTCCCAACGAAGGCATAAGTGAATATGGCAGCAACGAGGGCTTCTTGGTAGACCCTGCAGACACTAATTTGGCTGCCGCCATTGCAGCTTCGGAGCGATCGGCGAGGCTCGAAGCGATGTTAAGTAAACTCGCTGAGTCAGGTAATCATCAGCCACTTTCTTCATCATTTTATTGCACTTTTTATTATTATTTTTAACTAATATTCGCCCGATTTTCAACAGGTGTCTCTTCTGAAGAGGCTATTGCTGTCTCCTTGAAAACCTTCCAAGAGGAGGAGGAGAAGCGCGCTCTAGCAGGCGTTGGTATGTCCCACCCCTTTTCCTTTTATAAGAAAAGTTTGTCATCTTTTCTGATGGTCAACCTAACCTTCTTTCGTTTCTTTGCAGGGGTTATATCAGTTGATGTGGGGATCCTTCCTGAGCCTGTTACTGAAGTCCCGGTCTCGTCGAGGCTGCTGGAGGGGCCTCGACTTGACAAGACAACGAGGGATGCCCTGAAAAATCTGGAGGCATCCCTATTCACGGACGAGGACGCCTCAATTAAAGAAGCCCTAGTGGCATCCGTCTCAACGGCTCGGGAGAAGCGGAAGCGGCTGAGACGCGAAGCGAAGGCGCGCCGAGCTGCTTTGGCCATGGGAGCGGGCCCTAGCACCATTCCTCGCGCTGACACTCCTTCTGAAGAGGCCCCTGTCGCCCTATCTACTGCTTATAGGCAAGCGGCGCGCGCGGCCCGAAGTGCAAACAATAAATCCTCTTCAGGTAGCATTTCTTTCAGAGCTTTGTTGTAAGAATTATAAAGCCATTGGCTCATATGCATTCCATCTTGCAGGGCCTAGTCCGACTGAGGGGGAGGCGGAGACCGTGGAACCCAGGGAAAAGGCGGAAGCGGTGCCTGTCGAACCCGAGCCGACGGTGAGGCGCATCGTTGGGGCCACGGGGCCTGAAACAGAGGTTGAGGGATCCGCCGCCGAGAGGGTCATTGATGCCGCACCTGAAGTGGCGGCAGATGAGATGATTGTCTTAACCGAGCCGAGGGCGGTAGAGGGCGAGGCGCTTGAGGCTGGAGACCTCGCGGCGACGGTGGACGAGACAACCGTGACCGCAGGACCCGAAGGAGTAGCGGGTGAGGTGGCCACGATTCCTGAGGACGAGCCAGCCGCTCCTTCTCTAGATCTGGCAATACTCCAATCATGGCCCTCCCCGCGTATGGTTCTTTGCCGTCTCCAGGGCTTGCGAGCACAACAACGGTTCCCATCGAGTCGGGTGATGAGGCTACGGGCGGTGGTCTCATGTCAATAGAGGAGGGGATTGCTTCAGTTTCGGCTGGCAGCTCGTCGGGTAAATTTTGAGTTACCAGCGTTCTTCTTTTTATATATCTCGCGATCTCTTCTAACAAGTTTGTCTTTGCAGGTGCGGCCAGTGTCGGCACTCCATTGCTCGAAGGAGCACCGTCAACTACTGCTTTGGCGGTGGTCACCTCCCCGCCTTCTCTTGTACCATCGCGGATGTTGGAAGGTATGGATTTACGACTCATGCGTTAATCTTTTAAACATGTAGCTTTTGTACTAGCGTTATACCATTGTGCCCTTTCAGGAGTGCTCTTTGATCATTTATATCAAGTGTTGCTCCCACACTTCTCCTTTCCATCCGAACTCGTTTCTCCCTCTAGTGGCGCCGGTGAGTATACGTTCACTACAATGTCTTTATTTACCCCCCCTTTTTTAGCAATGGGATGATTTCTGACTTTTCCTTTTCCTTATTGCAGTGCCACAAATCGAAGGAGGGGATGCAAGACCGGCCACGCCACCGGCCCTTCCGGTTTTGCCGTCCGTTGCAGCTGGTATAGTAAATTTCCTTTTTGGTAACCCTTCAACATCTCTTGAATTATTGTTTGACCATGTTTTGTTTTGCAGCTATTGTTCCGGCTCCGGTCCCTCTTGAGTCTCGCGTCCTTTCACCGGCAGGCCCTTTCTTGAAACGTCCATCTTCAAAGGGTGTTGTGATGAGTTTGGGCATGCTGAGCGGGTACATCGAAGAGCTTAACATGGATGCTCTCCCTTCTGCCGTAGATTTCGCTGTGGAGGTTAACCCGATGTTGGCGGCGCTCGTAAATTTTCATAACGAAGGCGTCGTCGAATCTTGGGTTAATCACTGCAGGGAAATCGAGGCTTGTCTACATCGGCTAGAGTCGACGCGTCCTTCTCCCGAAGTTTTAGCCCTAAGCACCCAACGAACAGCTTGGCTCGAGCAAAGCACTTCTCACTTCCGCCATTTGGAGCAAGAAGCAGCTTTAAAACTAAGGGAATGCCAAAAGACCTCGAACGAAACGGCCCATCTGCGTGCTGAGGTTGAAGCAAATGCTGCTCAAGTGAAGACTATCTTTGAGGGTCTCTTGGAGCGCATCTCCCATGGGCTAAACTTGAAGCGGAAGCTTGACGTGGCTGAGCGCAATACCCCAGGTCGGGAAGCTGCTTATCAAGTCGTCAGGGAGCAGCTTGCGTCTGTCTTGCAGCAACGAGCCTAAGTGGAGGCGGAGCTGGCGGTGGTAGCCGATCAAGAGAAGGCGTGGAAGGAAATATGCGAGCAATTGCTAAATCTATGCAAGACGCTTCCTTCTCAGTAATTCTCCTTGTATCAGTTGTACTTGTAAAATATATGTATATTTTTTATTCTTTAGTACAATGTATCCTGTACTCGATCAATATTTATGAATAAAAGATACATATTTTTGTAATGTCCTGTGTCATTTCTCCGCCCTTTTCTTTCTTTTGTTATCAGCACGCCACTTTAGTAACCATGGTTGACGGATAATAGAGCACGCATATTTACTTTCTTAAGAACCAGCGATGGCTTAGGCCGCAGGTTCAGATCTGCTGCCCAAGACTTTTCAACTTCATGAGCCGTGAGGGTCTCATAGAGACTTTTCTCCCTACGGATCGAGAGGATCTCGTAGGTGGGTTTTTCTCCTTAGGAATCGTGAGGATTCCTAAGTGTAGTTTTCTCTTATAAGTCGTAAGGATCCTATAAGAGAATTCTTCCCTCTTATGAGTCGAGAGGACCCACAAGCGGTTGTTTCCCTCCTCGTCGAAATTCGACTTTGGAGAGTGAGACCCGTGAATAGTATGCAAGAGACCATTTTGGATTGACTTGCAGGGTCCCATTGTTTCAGGAAGCAAGTTTTTTAGTCCGTGCTACCTGAGGCTTTATTTGCAACTTGAGACGAATCGGGAGTTTCCCGCGGAGACAATGGTTTCTCTGCGAGCCGACGCGAATCAGGAGGCTCTCGTCAAGGAGTGTTTGTATCCGTGAGTCGAGGAGTTTGCTAGGGATTATTTGTTTCCCAAGCGCCAAGGATTATTTGTTTCCTTGGGGTTTGAAATGAGTCGAAGGTTCCCACGGAGGCACTGGTGGCTCTGCGAGTCGACGCGGATCAGGAGGCTCTCGTCAAGGAGTGTTTGTATCCGTGAGTCGAGGAGTTTGCTAAGGATCATTTGTTTCCCAAGCGCCAAGGATTATTTGTTTCCTTGGGGTTTGAAACGAGTCGAAGGTTCCCACGGAGGCACTGGTGGCTCTGCGAGTCGACGCGGATCAGAAGGCTCTCGTCAAGGAGTGTTTGTATCCGTGAGTCGAGGAGTTTGCTAGGGATTATTTGTTTCCCAAGCGCCAAGGATTATTTGTTTCCTTGGGGTTTGAAACGAGTCGAAGGTTCCCACGGAGGCACTGGTGGCTCTGCGAGTCGACGCGGATCAGGAGGCTCTTGTCAAGGAGTGTTTGTATCCGTGAGTTGAGGAGTTTGCTAGGGATCATTTGTTTTCCAAGCGCCAAGGATTATTTGTTTCCTTGGGGTTTGAAACGAGTCGAAGGTTCCCACGGAGGCACTGGTGGCTCTGCGAGTCGACGCGGATCAGAAAGCTCTCGTCAAGGAGTGTTTGTATCCGTGAGTCGAGGAGTTTGCTAGGGATTATTTGTTTCCCAAGCGCCAAGGATTATTTATTTCCATGGGGTTTGAAACGAGTCGAGGATTCCCACGGAGGCACTGGTGGCTCTGCGAGTCGACGCGGATCAGGAGGCTCTCGTCAAGGAGTGTTTGTATCCGTGAGTCGAGGAGTTTGCTAGGGATTATTTGTTTCCCAAGCGCCAAGGATTATTTGTTTCCTTAGGGTTTGAAATGAGTCGAGGATTCCCACGGAGGCACTGGTGGCTCTGCGAGTCGACGCGGATCAGGAGGCTCTCGTCAAGGAGTGTTTGTATCCGTGAGTCGAGGAATTTGATAAAGATACTGGTTTCTTCGGAGTTGGACTGAATCGTCGAGATTTAGCTTCGTCTTCTAGTGGAGCCTGCTGGGAAAGTATGGTTCCCTCTTTGTTTACGCCCTTGGATTGTACACAGGGATCGATGTGATTTTAACTGTAGGGCCAAAGTTTTATCATCTCTTCTTTTTATTTTATTTTATTTCCGCGATACTCTATCATTTCAGCTTTTTATATCGCGAAGGTCGCGACTGCCCAATCATTTCGGCTATTTTTCGCGGTGCCCAATCATTTCGGCTATTTATTTTATTTTTCACTCACTGCTTTTAATTGCGAGTTGCCCAATCATTTCGGCCATTCTGCATGCATACATTTTTACTTGCTGCTTTTTATTGCAAGCTGTCCCATCATTTCGGCTATTTCGTATGCATTTGCGGCCTACTGAGTTTTCGCCGTAAACCTGAAATTGGACACCGATTTCGGCATCAGCACCGCTGCAACTGGGATATTACCAGGAGCGAATCATCATTTGCCTCTGTCGTTGTCGAACAAAGGAGGCTTAGTGACCAGGGTTAAGGTCCTGTCGACTAAGGCTTTTGACTTCATGAGCCGTAATGGTCTCACAAAGGTATTTCTACCTACAAGTCGTGAGGATCTTGTAGGTGTATTTTCTCCTTAGGACTCGCGAGGATTCCTAAGTGTTCGTTTCCTCTGTAAGTCGTAAGGATCCCACATGGGGGTTTTCTCCTCATAAATCGAGAGGATTTACAAGGGTAGTTTACCATGCGAACATATCCCCAGTCACGGATGAGACTTGGTTAGGGAAATGTTTATTCGCGCCCGTGGATTGTGTACAAGGGTCACTATTGAACCACTTGTAGGGCAATATCGGAAATTGTGGGGATTTCTTAAGCACAGGTTGAGGTCTCTGTAACTTAAGACTTTCAAATCCTATGAGCCGTGAGGGTCCCATAAGAGAGTTCTCCTTACGAGTCGTGAGGATCTCGTAAGTGCATTTTCTCCTTAGGAATCGTGGAGATCCCTAAGTGTGTTGCTCCTTTGTGAGTCGTAAGGCTCTCACGCGGGTGGTTTCTCCTTACAAGGTCGAGAGGGCCCTGTAAGTGTCCTTTAACGAGGTTGCGCCCTTTCAGGTTTTCACAAACACTCGTCGGTAGTCCTGCTGTTTTTACTCACGGAGCCCTTTCGGGTTTTCATCCGCGCCCATTTTGCTTATGGACATACCGTTTTTTTTTATTCTTTTTATTTTTATATATATATTTTTTCTCTTTTTTTTAACGAGGTCGCGCCCTTTCGGGTTTTCACGAACACTTGCCGGTAGCCCTGCTGTTTTTACTCACGGAGCCCTTTCGGGTTTTCATCCGTGCCCTTTTTGCTTATGGACATACCGTTTATCTTTTTTTATTTATTTTTTTAGATTCTCGTCAGCCTGAGAATGCTGCGGTAGTAGTTTAAAAACATTTCGGTCATTTGCAAGTTTTAGGACATTGCGGTCCATCATTAGTTTAAGGACATCTCGGTCCGTTGTTAGTTTAAGGACGTTTCGGTCCGTTATTGAGAAGGCTGGGTACTGCTTATAGAGCTTGAGCTTAGGAAGACAGAGAGCGGACATAGTCGTCGTCATCTATCATTGACCTAGGCCATAACTCATTAGGCGTAGTATTTCTTCAGGAAGCGACCGTTTATCGGCCTGAAAGGCCTTTCACCGTGCATATCCATGAGTAGATAGGCCCCACCCTGGTAGACCTTATCTATGATGTATGGGCCTTCATAGTTTGGCTCGAATTTTTCCTGCTTGGCGCGATTGGGGATCATAGGCCTTTTGACCACTAGCACGAGTTCGCCTTGGCGGAATGTCCTCGGTCGGGTCAATCTTTCGTATGAGCGCGTCATCTTTGCTTTATAAGCTTCCAGATTTTGTTGTGCTAGGAGCCGGGTTTCATCAAGAGCATCCAGCTCTTCAAATCGTAGGTGAGCATTTTCTTCATCCGTCAGCTCGTAGTGAACTGCCACTCGCAGAGAGGGTAACTCTATCTCGAGGGGGAGTACTGTTAGTTATATGTATGCCCTAGAGGCCATTACTGTACATAGGATGTATATTGTAGTGGATGCTGGGACATATATAGGGAGGACTTTCTTGCTCGACATGATAGTATGCTATCTAGTTACTCTTTACCTTAACGTGTACACTGATTGTCTCTCTATTACATGTTGGTAAAGCCCTTAGGATGTGTACTTGACTACCTGGACTATGATGCGGATCATACTAGTGGGGACATGGTAGTCCATAAGTACATCCTTCAAAGTCCCTAGTCGTGGGTATATCGAGACGGGGCATCGATATACCAGAGTAGACTAGCGTATACCTTCTCGACCCATACAGATGGGCGATGGATGATCCCATATCCATTGGTGTTTGACATCAGAGATGATATACGGGTGCTCAGTAGAGACTGGGTATACTGGACGGACTCGCCGAGAACTCCCAGATGGTATTATACCTTACGTCAGATGGCAGTTCTCAGGTGACACTGGTACAGAGTAGTCTGTTGACCCGAAATCGTCATAGAGTCTTGTGTGGTTCCCACTGTGCTTTGATTTCCATCTTACCACGTCCAAGAGGGCGTGCAAAACGGTGGTTTTTGGGTACAGTCCCGAGTCACATGGAGGCAATGAGCGATAGGAGGGGATTCGTCTCTCCCGGTATAGGGAGTTGATGTTGCGCTGTGTTCGATTGGCTATAACCGGAAATCCCTGGCCAGGGTTGCTGAGATATACTGGTAAGTGTTACCAGTAGTTTCTCGAACTGTTATAGACCTCGTATCGACACGACTTATCGAGCTATTGGGGTCTGACGTTTACCACCCCTAGGCAAGATATGCGACATATCAGACGACAAGACCGGACTGTACGGTAGTGTTACTGGTTGGATTCACTGGAGTGTGAGCGGGCTTGCTCGTCGATCTTCTGATCGCTCAATACCCGGGTGGCCGTTACGTTTAGCAGACCGCTTGCGGCTTGTGGGTGTTTGATATGATCATCACCTGCTGCCGGCGTATTGACGAGTCTTTAGAGTCCTACACAGAGGTTTCCTGGCTCAAGCAAAACGAAATAGGAGCGCATATGAGATATGTGCGGGACCGAGAATAATACCAGTATGTGATACTGTATTCGATTCTCGCGATTTGTGACATTGATCGGTTATATGCGATATAGCCGGGTTATCGGATCAAGTGTTGATTCGATAAATTGTTACTGATGATATTAGTCGGTTATATGCGATATGACCGGATCATTAAATCAAGTGTTGATTTAATGATTTAATGCATAATTATATATTTGATATATTACTTTGCATTAACTAGTATCGGTTCACTTTAAATGGATTTTCTCACTTAATGTGCACATTGTATATGTGATATATTTTTGTGCATTTGATTGTATCATGTTTGATGATACATGATAGCTAAGGTTTGTGTAAAGACTTATACCATTGTTATGTTAATGGTTAGGGTTTTGGTTTTATTCATTTATTTATTTATCTATTCATTTTTGAGAAATAGATAAAAGAAAAACAAAAATGGTTTCTTTCATTCTTTCATGAAGCTTCATGAAGCTTTGACCAAAGCAACCATTCTTGTCTTCTTCTCTAACCCTAACCATTCAACCTAACTCATGTTAACTCTCTACACTTGACCTTGGTTAAGATATGATAAGTGTGGATTTTATTTTGTTTTAAAAATTACAACTTATCATAATATTCTTTCTTCTTCTTCTTCATCTTCTTCAATGAAGAAAGCTTCACTTCATCAATGGTGATTGATGAAAAAGAGTGAGAAATCCAAATCTAAAGTGAACCCACCTCCTATTTCTTCATCCTCTACCTCTTGCCAAGTAGTATAGGGTGTTTCCTTCACAAGTTTTCTTGACTTGGTGAAGTTGGAGCTTGATCTAGCGATGCCTCGACGTAGATCATCTTCGGCATCGTCGTTGATGACCTAGCCCGCTTTTTCTCCGATGAAGCCGACGCTAGAGCCTGGGATTCCATTTGGACAGCGGAGAGGACTTCATCACGGAGCCGTGGAGGTGGAGAACGAGATCTACAAAGGTTGTATTTCCGTTTACCATTTAGTTAAGTTGTTAACTAGTTTCTTTTTCGCCTAAACTTCTAGCCAACGATCAGTATTAGGGTTTCTCGGCACCGTTAAATTTGAAATTGGCATGATTGATACCTTGTGAGACCTCTTGAGAGTGCCTAGGAACCCTACAGTGGTATCAGAGCCTAGCTAGAGCCTTAGGCGAAGTCTAGACGGAGTTTGAAATTCGAACGAACCGAAAACCTAATCCCAAAAATGCTCTCTGTACTTTTTCTAAAAACAGGGATTTTTCAGAATTAAAAATTCGCAGAAAATAGAGCAGGAAATTATAAGGATTACTGCAGAAAACGAAACCCTAATTCCATTGTATCACTGCGGAACAGCGGCAATAGACTCCTTTTGCGGCGGTTCCGCGGCCGTTTGTACTGGTTAGGGATTCGTTTTGATACAGTAATGCCCGTATATGTTTCCTCTGTTCTCTGGGAAGTTTTAATCTGCATTCAAGAGTTGAATTTTCTGGGGTTGTTTTGGGGATTCGGTGTTTCGATCAGAGTATCAGATTTTGTCTATGTGGCTTTCCGGATAATTTTTGAATATGTTAAAAAAGGTTCGACCGGATGTAAATACCCAATCTTTCCCCTGTCGGGAAATTTCCAAGTGTTGGATCTTTCCGTTGTTTAACGACGTTCTAAGTAGTGCAAGTAACGCGATGGTCCCTCTAGAAGACAACAAACCTTAACTCGATTATGTGACCGTCTTGAACTCCCCTTTGAACCTTCGGGTTTCGGGAAGTACGGCGTGCCACATGTGAGGCGTTGGCTTGATCCTTCTACGGCTGGACCGTTGGTACTGAGGCACGAACTGAATGTTTATAGACTTGTTTCATGTGTTGACCTGTATCGGGAAAACTTGGGTGTTCGATTGTTCGATCGGAAAGTTTAACATTTTCTATTTATCCGGAATGTGATACAATAATTGGAATTCACAAGTAGTTATGAGATAACCGAATGAATGTTATAAACATAGCAGTTTAGTCTCACTTGATCGGTTGCCACGGAATTTTGATGTGATCAAAAGTCCGTCGCAATCACGTAGCGTACGCGGATACTCGCCGATAAACTTAATAGACAGCCTCACTCCATAGCCCCGACCAAGTGACTGTAGGAGAACCCCGTCGCCGAAAGCATCCGTTCGGGTGCTCGCGGCAGCGGTGTTCCGCCTTGGTGCACTTCGTCGACGGCATCGGGGGTGCGGCCGCCTACTGAAGTTTGCGACGAGCATTCGATCAGGATGTCGGGAATCTTGTTGAATTGCCCGACTTGATATTGAAAAGAGTTTTCGATAATGAGACTAAAATGCGGGGTTTATAATTGTTAGGCATGCGATGTCTAAGAAATTCATTTGATTAGGCATGCGATGTCTAAGGAGGTTGCGGATTCCAACTGTTGTAGTTTTACACTTTCTTTTCTGTGACCGTAAGTGTAATATGTGATATCGCCGGTTTCGTTGCTATATGTCAACGACAATTGGGATGCGCATATTTACTTACGTTGATGACATGTGATGTTATGTGTTGCTGGATATGTTATATTGGATCGTCGTGTTTGAATAGCCGGGGGGTTTATGTGAGATGAGTGTTTTTCATTTTCATTCATGTAAAAACTTGTATGTAATATTCTTTTATTGGGGCACTTCCAGGTAGCGGATGTTGTCACCATTTGTATATTATTTACTTTTCCGCACTAGGATAGACCCAAGGAGGAGGACACAAGTAACCGGGTTCTGGAGTCCAGTGGGAGACCAACTCGAGGAGTCGAGTTCGGGTCTCCTAACTCTAGAATTGGTAGGGTTGCTTGCCGCTCTCGTAGGGGTCTAGGGGTGTGGGTTTGGCTATTCATCGCGACCGTGGAATCCGTGTTTTATACTGGCTCGTATTGAAAACACGGACGTCCTAGTATATCCAATATTTCATATGATTCTTCTGTTGCGATATCTGTGATGTGATCATGTGATGTTCTGTGATAGATACAGTATATAGTATATATGATATATTATATAGATGTTACTTATGTTTTACACCCGCGCTAGCCCTGCCCCGCTCTGCCGTTAGTTACCTAACCTAACGGTGCACGAGGGGACATCGAGGCGAATGCGGATGGCATAAGTGTACGTCGTATTTATCTGTGATGTTTAGGTACTTAAATGATGGGACTTCATTAATATGATTAATGAAATAAAAGAAACCTAAGATGTTGTAGAATCGAATTTCAAAATTAAATCAGGTAGCTACAGTTCTTGCTTTGCATAGAGGTATATGTGATATATCCTGCACCTTATTCGATAAGGAAAGGACCGAGATCCCTTCACCGGGAGTGACTCCTTTAGCAATAACTGGAAGATGCTACACACTCGGTTTGTCTTTTGATTGCTTTTAAGTGTTTTTGCCTTGCACAGTGATATATATGATATATCCCGCAAGTCATTCGACGAGGAAAGGACCGACGATCCCTTCACCGGGAGTGACTCCTTTAGCAAAACTAGAAAAGCCTCAAAAGCACTCCATTTTAAAATTCATTCGATCCTACAACGATATCAAGTTCATTACGCAATAGGGTTTTCAGAAAAACCTGTCATAGCCCTCCGTCATTTCAGATAAGTACTAGTTAGTATTCGTGCTGCGGTAGTTTGGCATTCGTCAAGGCGTAGTGTGCGGTAGCTAACTAGTATTTATCTGCTTATGCATATGATGCAGATTGGATTAGGGTATTCGTACGGCGTTGTTTGGCATTCGTCAAGGGTCGTGCGGGTGGGTTTAATTCGATCAGAAATGAACGGGTTGAACTTGACTAGTGGACTATGGGTTGTTTGGCATTCGTCAAGGTCATAGAACACTAGGGGCAAAAGATTATCGGGAATTTCAAGTGTTGAAATTTGCAATGAGATTGCATACCTTCTATGAGATAGTTGGATCACGATACCCGCTGCGAGTAAAAGTTACTCCTGGGAGAGTTTACACATTACAATTAGCCGATCAAGTAGGTGTCTAGAAAGGTGTTAACGAGGTTACGCCTCTGGGAAAACGAGGTTTACATTAATTAGGTTCGTGCGAAAGCACGGGGGACCTCCCTCAAAGTACCGACACTGGCCTGGCTGAAAGATTGGCGAACTTGTAGTGTGTAATTAATCCCGGCTAGTCTTTCCTTTTAAGGTTTGAAGAAAGATTTGATAAAAAGCAGTGGGAGCCATCCTGATTAGATAAAATAATAACCAATCTGATCTTGCAAGAGCGCACGCTGAGTGTTTTCTTCTCTCTCTCTCCTGGTAGCGACCATATCACATCTTAATCAAGATAATAATACGGATATTTGACCGAACCCGCTTGTTATACTGAGCTGGGGAACGTTGGTACCGCTCCAACTTATAATTGTTATAAGACAGAGCAAGAAATTGGGGAATACCAGATTTCCCATGCCGCCCAAACGAAGAGAGTGCATGCTGATGCATCATCTTCGGGTGTGTTCATTACAAAGAACTGTTTCTCAGTATCCTCTGCATCCTGAGTATATGATACCAGATCAGGATCCCAGATATGTAATCTGTTACATAGGGCTACAAAAGGGTAGAAAAACTGAGAACGGGTGATAAGTTTCATGAGACAGAAAACGGGGCAAGTGTTGCAGCCAAGTCTGTTGGTCACTGTCATCCTGTATTACCAGAATACATTGATTCTGAACGAATGTTATTAGATACCGAACCTGATATACAAAATCATATCAGTAAAGAAGTGATAAAATTTTGTATTGTTGGATAATGTTTTGAACATTTCCTATATCAAAAGTTGATCAGTTCAGGCACGTTATCTAAAAGCATTGATGTTCTAAATCAAACTACAGTTCTTAGTATATAGAACACACACAAGAGGAAGAGTTCAGAAATGAACGAATTCTTCTTGAGGTATTGTAGACTAGATCAGATCAATGTGACCCAACTAGCTAGAGTTACATATAGATGCATATTTAAATCAATTTGAATTTACATCTTGTGAAACTCGCCAGTCATGTCACAAAGATAAGATGACCATAGCTCTGTTTATTGGAAACAGAGAAAGAGTTAGTGAACTCTTGGGACTGATACATGATGATGTATGCAAGGTCTCCTGTCTACACATTACATTCTCTGATGATCTTTCGAGATTCAGATCTATGTTCCTGTTGAAACTGTAGGGTTGCTAGGCATGCGCACAAGGGTCTACGAGGCATCAACCATGCCCGATTTAAAATTTAGTCGTGCCGAACAACCCGAATACGGAACTTTAAACTAGAGATTAGGCGAAAACAAGCATGCTAACAACTTAACACTAAGTGAGAGGGATTACAACCTTTGTAGATCCGGTCCTTCACTTCATATGCTCCGTGTTGTGGTCCCTTCGCTGCGATCATCGGGTTCCGGACTCTCGAGAAGTTCCACGAAGAGAAAGATGCAACCTTTGCTTCCGATCTTCGATACTAAGATGATCTACCTTGAAGTTTCTTTAACACAAGATAACACTCATGAAATGATGTGAACACCCTCATCTAAATGGCAAGGGAAGATGAGGATGATGAAGTAGGATTTTTGCTCTCTTTATTTATATTTTCTCACAGTTATTCATCACTTGGAAAAAATCAAGAAAGCTTTTTTCCATGAAAAGAATGAAGGAAGAAGATCAACAATCATAGAATTCCTTTTGTGATGAATAGGAAAAGGAGATAATGATCAATTATGCAACCATGGTTCACTTAACCATTGTAGAGAATTAACCAAGGGTTAGGGTTTTGGGTTGAGTTAAAAATGAGTCATAAGTAAATATCTTTTCCATGACAAAACAAAAACCTTCTAGAATCATCTAGAAACCATTAACCCAAATCAAACCCTAATCTTGATTAATCTTTACTAAACACGTTGCATTAGTTATCATATCATGTTACAATATTATATATCACATATATAATATTTATTGTAACCAAATAAAATAATACAATTAACATATATCGCATATATATCAATGTATTACCCGAGTGAGAAAAAGAATCTTTTAGTGAGAAAATATTAGTTAATGTAATTTAATATATCATATATATTATTATACATTAAATTATCGAATCAACACTTGATCCGACAATCCGGCTATATCGCATATAACCGGCTAATATTTATCCGTACCGATTCATCGAATCAACACTTGATCCGATGACCCGGCTGATATCAAATATCGCGAGAATATAATACGGTATCACATATCGCATTATCCTCGGTCCCGCACATATCACATATGTGCCCCTACTCCGTTTTGCCTGAGTCAAGAAACCTCTGTGTAGGACTCTAAAGAATCGTCAATACGCCCGGCAGTAGGTGATGATCATATCAAACACCCACAAGCTGCAAGCGGTCAGCTAAACGTAACAGCTACCCAGGTATTGAGCGCTCAGAAGATCAACAAGCAAGCCTGTAACTTCTCCTGTGAATCCAAACAGTAACACTCCCGTACAGTCCGGTCTCGTCGTCTGATATGTCGCATATCTCGCCTAGGGGTGGTAAACGTCAGACCCCAGTAGCTCGATAAGTCGTGTCGATGTGAGGTCTATAACAGTTCGAGAAACTACTGATAACACTTACCAGTAAATCTCAGCAACCCTGGCCAGGGATTTCCGGTTATAGCCAATCGAACACAGCACAACATCAACTCCCTATACCGGGAGAGACGAATCCCCTCCTATCGCTCATTGCCTCCATATGATTCGGGACTGTACCCAAAAGCCACCTTTTTGCACGCCCTCTTGGACGTGGTATGATGGAAATCAAAGCACAGTGGGAATCACACAAGACTCTATGACGATCTCGGGTCAACAGACTACTCTGTACCAGTGTCACCGGAGAACTGCCATCTGACGTATGGTATAATACCATCTGGGAGTTCTCGGCGAGTCCGTCCAGTGTACCCAGTCTCCACTGAGCACCCGTACACCATCCTTGATGTCAAACACCGATGGATATGGGATCATCCATCGCCCATCATATGGGTCAAGATGCGTATACGCTAGTCTACTCTGGTGTATCGATGCCCTGTCTCGATACACCCTCGACTAGGAACAGTTATAGGATGTACTCGTCGACTACCGTGGCCCCACTAGTATGATCTCATCATAGTCCCAGTAGTCGAGTACACATCCTAAGGGCTTTATCAACATGTAACATAGAGACAATCAGAGTACATGTTAAGATAAAGTACAACCAGATAGCATACTATCATGTCGAGCAAGAAAGTCCTCCCTATATATGTCCTAGCATCCACTACAATATACATCGTATGTACAGTAATGGCCTCTAGGGAATACATATAACTAACAATCTCCCACTTGCACTAGGGCCATCTGTTGTGGTATCGCATACCCAACAATTAGCTGCAGTTGAAGTATCTCATACTCAACCATCCCATAAAAGTCTCTACTGGGAAAAAGGCCTTTGTGAGTGGATCCGCGCTGTTGTCCTCTGTATCTACTCTCCTAACCTCGATCACCTTGGAGATCAACCATCTCCATGATCAGGTGATACTATCAAAGAATTATATCTGGATTTCTGATGGGACGGTAGTTCCTTAGCTAAAGCCACAACTCCATTGTCACACAATGGTAGGAACGAAGTTCATCTTATGAACTTATATATATCCAGACTGCCTCTTTGGTAGTATCCTTGGTAACGATGTATCTTGCCTTTAATCGTCTAGTATGTCACGGTATCTAGCTTGGAACTCTTCCAACATACCATCCTTCCACTGAGGGTATAGACAAGCCTGCGACTGACATTCAGTCGTCCTTATCACCCTGGAACCCTTCCAGTGATTCTCCCCAGGATTGATTGATACCATCTCACTACAACTAGTGAGTGTCCTAACATCCAATTAGATCTATCTCATAGATCCAAAACCCAGGATTTATGAGGTATCACCTTGATCCTATATGGAGAATCTTTGTGATAAGCGGAGATTGACCGAGCGTAGCATAGGAAACTCCTTCCCTATCAAGAGTATGTCATCCACGTACTCTACGAGGATCACCACCATACTCCTTACTACCTTTTTTTTTGTATATACAAGGTTCATCTACCATTTTGATGAAGTCAAACTCTTTGACTACCTCATCAAAACAGATGTTCCAACTCCGCGATGCCTGTTTTATCATATAAAACATCTTGCACACGTTTCCGCTGCTCCCACTGTCTACGAAGCCCTCTGGCTGTGTACTTATAGACGCTCTTTTCTAAAACATCATTTAGAAAAGCAGTCATGACACCCAACCACCAGATATCGTAGTCATGGTATGTAGCCGTGGCAAGTAGGATATGGATGGACTTAAGCATAGCTTTGAAAGTCTCAACTTTTCCATGTACACCAAGTAATCTTCTCAAGATATACTCGCTCCTGATGGGGATTTAACCCTTCAGATAAAGCAACCAAAGTCCATACTTTGTCGGTGTATAAGGATTCCATCTCAGATCGCTAAGCATCCAGCCATTCTTACAGAGTCCCACTCCTGATGGCCAGCTCGAAACTAGTTGGGTCATCATCTCATGATGCAATCCTCGCTCCCACTATCATAGAGAAACCGAAGTATCTCTCAGGTGGGTAAGGAACCCTACTAGATCGGCGGAGAGGCTGAGGTTCGTTGGAAACTATTGAATCCTTTGGTTCTACCAAATCATCAGCTGCAGTTTGTATAGCTGGAACATTTCCAGTTCTACATAACAGACCTTGCCTCGAGCTTGTCCGGATTTTGCTTTTAGGCATAGGCCGGACAACCCCAAATCTTAACAAACTTAAGATATAGGCTCTTCCCTTTCCATATCATATATGAAGTGGTAGGCAACTGATTTGATTCGAACCTTATTCAATAGGTATGCAGCTTCTCAAGTGCATAACTCCCCAAAGGAAATAGGAAACTCAGTAGTACTCATCATAGAGCACACCATATCAAATAGGGTGCTTATGCTCCGCCCCGATACACCGACGTGCTGTGGTGTATACGGAGGAGTAAGGCTGAGAGAGAATCTCATTCTCCTTTAGAATAGTCCAGGAATCCCGTGCTCAAGTATTCTCCTCCTTGATTTCATCAAAGGACATAATACTTATACCTGTATTTTGGTTCTCTACTTCTAACTTATATTCTGTGAATATCTCAAAAGGTTCGGACTTGTGTTTCAACTGGAACACATGTCTGAATCTTGAGAGATTATCAGAGAACGTAATGAAGTAAAAAGAACCGGTCTTGGCATGTGTAGACAGGGGACTTTCATACATCAGCATGTATCAATCCCAAAAGTTCACTAACTCTTTCTCTGTTTCCAACAAACAGAGCTGTGGTCATATTATCTATGTGACATGACCGGCAAGTTTCACAAGATGTAAATTCAAACTAATTTAAATATGCATATAAATGTAACTTCAGCCAGTCGGGTCGCATTGATATGACCTAGTCTACAATGCCTCAAGAAGGATTGGTTCATTTCTGAACTATTCTTCTTGTGTGTGTTCCGTATACTAAGAACTGTAGTTTGATTTAGAACGTCAATGCTTTTAGATAACGTGCCTGAACCGATCAACTTTTGATATAGGAAATGTTCAAAACATTATCCAACAATACAAAATTATATCACTTCTTTACTAATAAAGAGACTGATATGATTTTGTATATCAGGTTCGGTATCTAATAACATTCGTTCAGAATCAATGTATTCAGATACAGGGTGATAGTGACCAACAGACTTGGCTGCAACACTTGCACCATTTTCTGTCTCATGAAACTTATCACCCGTTCTCAGTTCTCTACCTATCTGTAGCCCATGTAACAGATTACATATGCGGGATCCTGATCCGGTATCACATACCCAGGACGTAAAGGATACTGAGAAACAGTTCTCTGTAATGAACACACCCGAAGATGATGCATCAGCATGCACTTTCTTCATTTGGGCGGCACGGGAAATCTGGTATTCCCCAATTTCCTGCTCTGTCTTATAACAATTATAAGTTGGAGCGGGACCAACGTTCCCCAGCTCAGTATAACAAGCGGGTTCAGTCAATATATTCGTTTTATTATTTTGATTAAGGTGTGATATAGTCGCTACCTGGAGAGAGAGAGAAGAAAACACTCAGCGTATGCTCTTGCAAGATTAGATTGGTTATCTAATATATCTAATCAGGATGTCTCCCACTGTTTTAATCAAATCTTCCTTCAAACCCTAAAAGGAAAGACTAGCCGGGATTAATTACACGCTACAAGTTCGCCAATCTTTCAGCCAGGCCAATGTCGGTACTTTGAGGGAGGTCTCCCGTGCTTTCGCACGAACCTAATTAAAGTAAACCTCGTTTTCCCAGAGGCGTAACCCCGTTAACACTTTTCTAGACACCTACTTGATCGGCTAATTGTAATGTATAAAACTCTCCTAGGAGTAACTCTTACTCGCAGTGGGTATCGGGATCCAACTATCTTATAGAAGGTATGCAATCTCATTGCAAATTTCAACACTTGAAATTCCCAATAATATTTTACCCCTAGCGTCCTATGACCTTGACGAAGGCCAAACTACCCATAGTCCGCTAGTCAAGTTCAACCCGTTCATTTCTTGATTGAATTAAACCCACCCGCACGACCCTTGACGAAGGCCAAACTACGCCGTACGAATACCCTAATCCAATCGCATCGTATGCTAGCAGATAAGCATTAGTTAGCTACCGTACACTACGCCTTGACGAAGGCCAAACTACCGCAGCACGAATACTAACTAGTACTTATCTGAAATGACGGAGGGCTACGACAGGTTTTTAAGAAAACCTTTTGCGTAATGAACTTGATATTGTTGTAGAATCGAGTGATTTTAAATGGAGTGTTTTTTAGGCTTTTCTAGTTTTGCTAAAGGGGTCACTCTCGGTGAAGGGATCGTCGGCCCTTTCCTCATCGAATAAGGTGCAGGATATTTCACAAATACCACTATGCAAAACAGAAACTATAGAAGCAATCAAAAGACAAACCGAGTTTGTAGCATCTGCCAGTTATTGCTAAAGGAGTCACTCCCGGTGAAGGGATCTCGGTCCTTTCCTTATCGAATAAGGTGCTGGATGTTCTACAAGGAAAACCGCTATGCAAAGCAAGAACTAGAGCTACCAGTTTTTAAACAAGTTTCTACAACATCTTAGGTTTCTTTTATTTCATTAATCTCATTAATGAAGTCCCATTTTATTATGCTTCACAAGCACCACAGTTGAAACGAAATCTGCAATATAACATATATCTCATATATATAATATAAACATTCATCTCAGGCAGTAATATGATCTCATCACAGAACATTGCAGCAGAAGAACATATATGAAATATTGGATATACTAGGACGTCCGTGTTTTCAATACGAGCCTGTATAAAACACGGATTCCACGGTCGCGATTAATAGCCAAACCCACATCCCAAGACCCCTACGAGAGCGGCAAGTAACACTGCCAATTCTAGGGTTAGGAGACCCGGTCCCGACTCCTCGAGATGGTCTCCCACTGGACCCTAGAACCCGGTTACTTGTGCTCCCCTCCTTGGGTCTACCTAATGCGGAAAAGTAAATAATATACAACGGTGACATCTTCCGCTACCTGGAACTGCCCCAATAAAAGAATATTACATACAAATGAATTTTACATGAATGAAAAAGAAAAAACTCTCATCTCACATAAAACCCCCGGCTATTCAAAACGCGATGATCCAATATAACATATCACAGCAACACATAATATCTCATATCATCAACGTAAGCAAGTATGCGTATCCCGATTGTCGTTGATGTATAGCAACGAAGCCGGCGATACACCACATACTACGCTTACGGTCACAGAAAAGAAAGTGTAAAACTACAACAGTTGGAATCCGCAACCTCTTTAGACATCGTATGCCTAACCAAATGAATTCCTTAGACATCACATGCCTAACAATTACAAACCCCGCATTTTAGTCTCATTATCGAAAACTCTTTTCAATGTCAAGTCGGGCAATTCAACAAGATTCCCGACGTCCTGATCGAATGCTCGTCGCAAACTTTAGTAGACAGCCGCACCCCTGAAGCCGTCGACAAAGTGCACCAAGGCGGAACACCGCTACCGCGAGCACCCGAACGGATGCTTTCGGCGACGGGGTTCTCCTACAGTCACTTGGTCGGGGCTAAGAGGTGTAGCTGTCTATTAAGTTTACCCGACGAGTATCCGCGTACGCTACGTGATTGCGACGGACTTTTGATCACATCAAAATTCCGTGGCAACCGATCATCTGAGACTAAACTGCTATGTTTATAATATTCAAATTAGTTATCTCATAACTACCTGTGGTTCCAATTATTGTATCACATTCCAGATAAATAGAAAAAGTTAAACTTTCCGATCGAATCATCAAACACCCAAGATTTCCCCAATATATCTCAACTCTTGAAATCTGTTTAAAAACATCCATCACATGCCACAGTACCAATGGTCCAGCCGTAGAAGGGTCAAGCCAACGCCTCACATGTGGCACGCCGTACTGCCCCAAACCCTAAGGTTCAAAAGGCGGTTCAAGACGGTCACATAATCGAGTTAAGGTTTGTTGTCTTCTAGAGGGTCCACCGAGTTACTTGCATGACTTAGAACATTCTTAAACACGAGAAAAAATCCAACTTTTGAAAAATTTTCCGACAGGGGAAAAAGTGAGTTATTGATATCCGTTCGAACGTTTTAACAGTTTCTAAAAGTTATCTGGAAAACCACACATAGACAAAATCTGATAATCCGATCGAATCATCGAATCCCCAAAACAACCCCAGAAAATTCAACTCTTGAATAAATATTAAAAATTCCCAGAAAATCCAGCATAATAAAATAGGAGTTACTGTGCAAACAGAAATTGATGACGTCATCATTTCGCCGCGGAACCGCCGCGGAAGGCATGCTTCTGCAGCGGTTCCGCCGCGTGTTGTACTGTTCATCAAATAATTTTTGTACCGTAATTCTTAGAATTCCCTGCTGAATTTTTTAAGAATTTTTAATGTGGAAAAATCCCAGTTTTTAGAAAAAGTCCAGAGAGCGGGTTTTATCGGGGTTTCGGGTTTCCTAGACTTCGCCTAAAGCTCTAGCTTGTCTCTAATACCACTGTAGGGTTGCTAGGCATGCGCACAAGGGTCTACGAGGCATCAACCATGCCCGATTTAAAATTTAGCCGTGCCGAACAACCCGAATACGGAACTTTAAACTAGAGATTAGGCGAAAACAAGCATGCTAACAACTTAACACTAAGTGAGAGGGATTACAACCTTTGTAGATCCGGTCTTTCACATATGCTCCGTGTTGTGGTCCCTTCGCTGCGATCATCGGGTTCCGGACTCTCGAGAAGTTCCACGAAGAGAAAGATGCAACCTTTGCTTCCGATCTTCGATACTAAGATGATCTATCTTGAAGTTTCTTTAACACAAGCTAACACTCTTGAAATGATGTGAACACCCTCATCTAAATGGCAAGGGAAGATGAGGATGATGAAGTAGGATTTTTGCTCTCTTTATTTATATTTTTCTCACAGTTATTCATCACTTGGAAAAAATCAAGAAAGCTTTTTTCCATGAAAAGAATGAAGGAAGAAGATCAACAATCATAGAATTCCTTTTGTGATGAATAGGAAAAGGAGATAATGATCAATTATGCAACCATGGTTCACTTAACCATTGTAGAGAATTAACCAAGGGTTAGGGTTTTGGGTTGAGTTAAGAATGAGTCATAAGTAAATATCTTTTCCATGACAAAACAAAAACCTTCTAGAATCATCTAGAAACCATTAACCCAAATCAAACCCTAATCTTGATTAATCTTTACTAAACATGTTGCATTAGTTATCATATCATGTTACAATATTATATATCACATATATAATATTTATTGTAACCAAATAAAATAATACAATTAACATATATCGCATATATATCAATGTATTACCCGAGTTAGAAAAAGAATCTTTTAGTGAGCAAATATTAGTTAATGTAATTTAATATATCATATATATTATTATACATTAAATTATCGAATCAACACTTAATCCGACAATCCGGCTATATCGCATACAACCGGCTAATATTTATCCGTACCGATTCATCGAATCAACACTTGATCCGATGACCCGGCTGATATCAAATATCGCGAGAATATAATACGGTATCACATATCGCATTATCCTCGGTCCCGCACATATCACATATGTGCCCCTACTCCGTTTTGCCTGAGTCAAAAACCTCTGTGTAGGACTCTAAAGAATCGTCAATACGCCGGCAGTAGGTGATGATCATATCAAACACCCACAAGCTGCAAGCGGTTAGCTAAACGTAACAGCTACCCAGGTATTGAGCGCTCAGAAGATCAACAAGCAAGCATGTAACTTCTCCTGTGAATCCAAACAGTAACACTCCCGTACCGTCCGGTCTCGTCGTCTGATATGTCGCATATCTCGCCTAGGGGTGGTAAACGTCAGACCCCAGTAGCTCGATAAGTCGTGTCGATGTGAGGTCTATAACAGTTCGAGAAACTACTGATAACACTTACCAGTAAATCTCAGCAACCCTGGCCAGGGATTTCCGGTTATAGCCAATCGAACACAGCACAACATCAACTCCCTATACCGGGAGAGACGAATCCCCTCCTATCGCTCATTGCCTCCATATGATTCGGGACTGTACCCAAAAGCCACCTTTTTGCACGCCCTCTTGGACGTGGTATGATGGAAATCAAAGCACAGTGGGAATCACACAAGACTCTATGACGATCTCGGGTCAACAGACTACTCTGTACCAGTGTCACCGGAGAACTGCCATCTGACGTATGGTATAATACCATCTGGGAGTTCTCGGCGAGTCCGTCCAGTGTACCCAGTCTCCACTGAGCACCCGTACACCATCCTTGATGTCAAACACCGATGGATATGGGATCATCCATTGCCCATCATATGGGTCAAGATGCGTATACGCTAGTCTACTCTGGTGTATCGATGCCCTGTCTCGATACACCCTCGACTAGGAACAGTTATAGGATGTACTCGTCGACTACCGTGGCCCCACTAGTATGATCTCATCATAGTCCCAGTAGTCGAGTACACATCCTAAGGGCTTTATCAACATGTAACATAGAGACAATCAGAGTACATGTTAAGATAAAATACAACCAGATAGCATACTATCATGTCGAGCAAGAAAGTCCTCCCTATATATGTCCTAGCATCCACTACAATATACATCGTATGTACAGTAATGGCCTCTAGGGCATACATATAACTAACAGAAACACAAGTCCGAACCTTTTGAGATATTCACAGAATATAAGTTAGAAGTAGAGAACCAAAATATGGGTATAAGTATTATGTCCTTTGATGTGATCAAGGAGGAGAATACTTGAGCACGGAAATCCTGGACTATTCTAAAGGAGAATGAGATTCTCTCTCAGCATTACTCCTCTGTATACACCATAGCACGATGGTATATCGGGGCGGAGCAATCACACCCTATATGATAAGGTGTGCTCTATGATGAGTACTACTGAGTTACCTATTTTCTTTTGGGAGTTATGCACTTATGAAGTTGCATACCTATTGAATAGGGTTTCGATCAAATCAGTTGCCTACCACTTCATATGTGATATGGAAAGGGAAGAGCCCATATCTTAAGTTCCTTAAGATTTGGGGTTGTCCGGCCTATGTCTAAAAAGAAAAATCCGGACAAGCTCGAGGCAAGGTTAGTTATGTACAACTGGAAAGGTTCCAGCTATACAAGCTACAGCAGATGATTTGGTAGAACCGAAGGATTCAGTAGATGCCAATGAACCTCAGCCTCTCCACCGATCTAGTAGGGTTCCTCACCCACCTGAGAGATACTTCGGTTGCTCTATGACAGTGGGAGCGAGGATTGCATCATGAGATGATGACCCAACTGGCTTCGAGCTGGCCATCGAGAGTAGGGACTCTGTAAGAATGGCTGGATGCTTAGTGATCTGAGATGGAATCCATGTACACCAACAAAATATGGACTTTGGTTGCTATATCTGAAGGGTTAAATCCCCATCAGGAGCAAGTATATCTTGAGAAGATTACTTGGTGTAAATGGAAAAGTTGAGACTTTCAAAGCTAGACTTGTTAAAGGTTTTCGTCATTGACCAGGCATGGATAATGATGAAACCGTTTCCAGTACCTATGCTTAAGTCCATCCAGATCCTACTTGCCACGGCTACATAACATGACTACGATATCTGGTGGTTGGGTGTCATGACAGCTTTTCTAAATGATGTTTTAGAAGAGAGCGTCTATAAGTACACAGCCAGAGGGCCTCGTAGACAGTGGGAGCAGCGGAAACGTGTGCAAGATGCTTTATAGGATAAAGCAGGCATCGCGGAGTTGGAACATCTGTTTTGATGAAGTAGTCAAAGAGTTTGACATCATCAAAATGGTAGATGAACCTTGTATATACAAAAAGGTAGTAGGGAGTATGGTGACGATCCTCGTAGAGTACGTGGATGACATACTCTTGATAGGGAAAGAGTTTCCTATGCTACGCTCGATCAATCTCCGCATATCACAATGATTCTCCATAAAGGATCAAACTGATACCTACAAAATCATAAGCTTTGGATCTATGAGATAGATCTAATTGGATGTTAGGATACTCACTAGTTGTAGTGAGATGGTATCAATTGATCCTGGGGAGAATCACTGGAAGTGTTCCAGTGATAAAGACGACTGAATGTCAGTCACTAGCATTGTCTTTACCCTCAGTAAAGGGACGGTATGTTGGAAGAGTTCCAAGCTAGATACCATGGCATACTAGACGATAAAGGCACGATACATCGCTACTAAAGATGCTACCAAAGAGGATGTTTGGGTGTATATTAGTTCATGAGATGAACTACGTTCCTACCATTGTGAGACAATGGAGTTGTGGCTTATGCCAAGGAACGCCGTCCCATCAGTGATCCAGACTTATTCTAAGGCAGTATCGCCTGATCATGGAGATGGTTGATCTCCAAGGAGATCGAGGTTAGGAGAGTAGACTCAGAGGACAACACGGCGGATCCACTCACGAAGGCCTATTCCCAGAGAGAGACTTTTATGGGATGGTTGAGTATGAGATACTACAACCACTGCTATACAGATGGCCCTAGTGCAAGTGGGAGATTGTTAGTTATATGTATGCCCTAGAGGCCATTACTGTACATAGGATGTATATTGTAGTGGATGCTGGGACATATATAGGGAGGACTTTCTTGCTCGACATGATAGTATGCTATCTGGTTACTCTTTACCTTAACGTGTACACTGATTGTCTCTCTATTACATGTTGGTAAAGCCCTTAGGATGTGTACTTGACTACCTGGACTATGATGCGGATCATACTAGTGGGGACATGGTAGTCCATAAGTACATCCTTCAAAGTCCCTAGTCGTGGGTATATCGAGACGGGGCATCGATATACCAGAGTAGACTAGCGTATACCTTCTCTACCCATATAGATGGGCGATGGATGCTCCCATATCCATTGGTGTTTGACATCAGAGATGATATACGGGTGCTCAGTAGAGACTGGGTACACTGGACGGACTCGCCGAGAACTCCCAGATGGTATTATACCTTACGTCAGATGGCAGTTCTCAAGTGATACTGGTACAGAGTAGTCTGTTGACCCGAAATCGTCATAGAGTCTTGTGTGGTTCCCACTGTGCTTTGATTTCCATCTTACCACGTCCAAGAGGGCGTGCAAAACGGTGGTTTTTGGGTACAGTCCCGAGTCACATGGAGGCAATGAGCGATAGGAGGGGATTCGTCTCTCCCGGTATAGGGAGTTGATGTTGCGCTGTGTTCGATTGGCTATAACCGGAAATCCCTGGCCAGGGTTGCTGAGATATACTGGTAAGTGTTACCAGTAGTTTCTCGAACTGTTATAGACCTCGTATCGACACGACTTATCGAGCTATTGGGGTCTGACGTTTACCACCCCTAGGCAAGATATGCGACATATCAGACGACAAGACCGGACTGTACGGTAGTGTTACTGGTTGGATTCACTGGAGTGTGAGCGGGCTTGCTCGTCGATCTTCTGATCGCTCAATACCCGGGTGGACGTTACGTTTAGCAGACCGCTTGCGGCTTGTGGGTGTTTGATATGATCATCACCTGCTGCCGGCGTATTGACGAGTCTTTAGAGTCCTACACAGAGGTTTCCTGGCTCAAGCAAAACGAAATAGGAGCGCATATGAGATATGTGCGGGACCGAGAATAATACCAGTATGTGATACTGTATTCGATTCTCGCGATTTGTGACATTGATCGGTTATATGCGATATAGCCGGGTTATCGGATCAAGTGTTGATTCGATAAGTTGTTACTGATGATATTAGTCGGTTATATGCGATATGACCGGATCATTAAATCAAGTGTTGATTTAATGATTTAATGCATAATTATATATTTGATATATTACTTTGCATTAACTAGTATCGGTTCACTTTAAATGGATTTTCTCACTTAATGTGCACATTGTATATGTGATATATTTTTGTGCATTTGATTGTATCATGTTTGATGATACATGATAGCTAAGGTTTGTGTAAAGACTTATACCATTGTTATGTTAATGGTTAGGGTTTTGGTTTTATTCATTTATTTATTTATCTATTCATTTTTGAGAAATAGATAAAAGAAAAACAAAAATGGTTTCTTTCATTCTTTCATGAAGCTTCATGAAGCTTTGACCAAAGCAACCATTCTTGTCTTCTTCTCTAACCCTAACCATTCAACCTAACTCATGTTAACTCTCTACACTTGACCTTGGTTAAGATATGATAAGTGTGGATTTTATTTTGTTTTAAAAATTACAACTTATCATAATATTCTTTCTTCTTCTTCTTCATCTTCTTTAATGAAGAAAGCTTCACTTCATCAATGGTGATTGATGAAAAAGAGTGAGAAATCCAAATCTAAAGTGAACCCACCTCCTATTTCTTCATCCTCTACCTCTTGCCAAGTAGTATAGGGTGTTTCCTTCACAAGTTTTCTTGACTTGGTGAAGTTGGAGCTTGATCTAACGATGCCTCGACGTAGATCATCTTCGGCATCGTCGTCGATGACCTAGCCCGCTTTTTCTCCGATGAAGCCGACGCTAGAGCCTGGGATTCCATTTGGACAGCGGAGAGGACTTCATCATGGAGCCGTGGAGGTGGAGAACCAGATCTACAAAGGTTGTATTTCCGTTTACCATTTAGTTAAGTTGTTAACTAGTTTCTTTTTCGCCTAAACTTCTAGCCAACAATCCGTATTAAGGTTTCTAGGCACCGTTAAATTTGAAATTGGCATGATTGATGCCTTGTGAGACCTCTTGAGAGTGCCTAGGAACCCTATAAGTACTGCTTCCATACCGAACACCAACGCGTATAGCGTTGTGTTTGTGGCCGTCTTGAACATGGTTCGATACGCCCAAAAAGCTTCTTGCAGTCTTTCGTGCCAATCTTTCTTATTTCGTGACACTGTTTTCTTTATGATCTTCGTCAAGGTTTTGTTGAAGGCCTCAGCTAGACCGTTAGCTCGCGGATTATAAACTGAGGAATGTCTCCAGTCTATATTATGTTGTTGCGCAAAGCGACTGATCTTGTGGCTTCTGTAGGCTGGCCCGTTATCGGAGATGATCCGTCGCGGAGTTCCAAACCGATATATGACATGCGTCTTGAAGAAATGGAGGATATTCTCCGTCTTCACCTCTCTTAACGGTACTGCCTCTGCCCATTTGGAGAAGTAGTCAGTCGTTGCCAGGATGAAACGATGTCCTCTAGACGATGTTGGTTCAGTGGGGCCAACTATATCAGTTCCCCACATTTCGAATGGCCAGCTAGCCACTGTCGGGTGTAGCGGATTTGGATGCTGGTGAATGAAGTCCCCATGAATTTGGCATGAGTGGCATTGCTTCGCATATTCGATGCAGTCCTGAATCATCGTGGGCCAGTAGTAGCCCATCCGTTTTATCTTCAACTTCATCTTAGGGCCTGCTTGATGAGAACCGCAGAGTCCGTCGTGAACTTCCTGGACGACTCTTTTCGCTTCGTCAGGTCCTAAGCATCTCAGCCACAAAGAATCAAATGACCTCTTGTACAGAGTATCGTTGACGAAGGCGAAAGACAGGGCTCGTTTCACGAGCTGATGTCTTGTGGACGCTTCTTCAGGCATTCGGTGGGTCTTGAAGTAATCTATGAAGATTTCTCTCCAATCCTTGGTATTTTGCCAATCTTTTACTTGCAGGGTTGTCTGCTCGTTCGCTCCTTTTTCTTCGGATGATTCCAGAGATATTTCTGCTGGGGCAAGCACTCGACGGCTTTGTACCACGATTCTAACGTCATCGAGGTTCTCGTCAGCCAATTCTTTAGCAAGTTTGGCCAGTGCATCCGCTTTGCTGTTTTCCGCACGCGGTATGCTCTCCACAGTATAAGAGGGAATTTGGGTTAGCAGTTGTTGCACCTTTTCACCGTATTTTACCAATTCCGGTTTGCATGTTTGGTAATCGCCGTTCACTTGACTGACGACTAGCTGGGAGTCCCCATATATGAGGAGGCTTTCAATTCCCATGTCAATGGCGATCTCAAGGCCTGCTATCAAAGCTTCATATTCAGCTTCATTATTCGTTCTTGGCTCTGTTAAGGAGAAGGCGAAGCGCATTATTCCTCCTTGTGGGGTCACGAAGATAAGGCCTACTCCCGATTTGATCATTGACGTACTTTGTTTGTGCTTTTTCATGGAAGATGCTCCATCGAAATAAAGCTCCCAACGGGTATCACCGCCGTCGATTGCGTCAAACGCATGCTTGTCTGGCAAATCGCAATTCAGGGGAGAATCGGCAGGTATCGGGTGCTCAGCAAGGAAGTCGGCTATGGCCTGACCCTTCACTGCCTTGAGGGGTCGATACGTTATCGAGAACTCCATTAAGAGCAGAGCCCATTTAGCGAGTCGTCCCATCAATATGGCCTTTGACATTAGATATTTGAGAGCGTCCACCTTTGAAATGAGATGGACTTCATACGCTAATGCGTAATGTCTAAGTTTTGTTATTGCGAAGATCAACGCCAGGCAGTGTTTTTCAATGGGGGAGTAATTGCTTTCTGCCCCCAGCAGAACCCGACTTAAGTAGTAGAGTGCTCTTTCTTTCCCCTGGTCATTCTCTTGTGCCCATAATGCGCCTAAAGAACCTTCAAGGGTGGCCGTGTAAAGAATGAGAGGCTTTCCCTTAACTGGAGCAGCCAACACTGGAGGGTTTTGCAGATACTGCTTGATCTCGTCCAGTGCGCCTTGGCATTTGTGATCCCAAACGAATGGGGTTCCCTTCCTCATCAGGTGACTGTAAGGACGGCACTTTCCTGAAAGATTAGCGATAAACCGCCGAATGTATGCAAGCTTTCCTTGGAGAGATCGCAGCTGTTTAAGAGTTCTCGGCAGAGGCATTTCCATGATCGCCTTGATTTTAGAAGGATCTATCTCAATACCTCGGTGTCGGACGATGAATCCCAGGAATTTGCCCGAGGAAACCCCGAACGCACATTTAAGAGGATTCATCTTCAAATTGTATTGCCGAAGGCGTTGAAATACGGTCTTCAAATGCTCGAGATGTTCTTCATATGATTTGCTTTTAACCACGAGATCGTCGATATAGCATTCGACGATTTCGTGTATAAGGTCGTCGAAGATCTTCGTCATGGCCCTCTGATAAGTAGCACCGGCATTCTTTAAACCGAAGGGCATCACTTTATAACAGAATATTCCTAAAGGGGTCCTGAAGGCTGTGTGCTTCTGGTCTTCTGGATGCATTTTTATCTGGTTATACCCCAATGAGCCGTCCATGAAGGAGAAAACCTCATGAGTGGATGTATTGTCTATCATCAATTCGGTGACTGGCACTGGGAAATCATCCTTCGGGCAAGCTTTGTTGAGATCCCGAAAGTCCGCGCATACACGCACTGTCCCATTTTTCTTCATCACCGGGACGATGTTGGCGATCCATTCCGGATATTGAACCTCGTGGATGAAGCCAGAATCGATCAGCTTTTTGACTTCAGCATTGATACTCATCTCAAGCTCGAGCCGCATTCTTCTCGGCGCCTGTTTGACTGGTTTGACGTTTGGGGATATTGCTAGTCTATGTACAGCAACTTCTGGATCTAGTCCTGGCATCTCGGAATAGTTCCATGCGAAGCAATCTTTATGCTGCACAAGGACGTCTTTTAACGCAGCCACCCTCTCTTCAGACAGCAGCTCGCTGACGAATGTCGGCCGCGGATCGTTTACCGTCCCCAACTCGATTTTCTTGAGGTTATCTGCAGTGGTATGTATTCCATCCTCCAGTTCTTTCGGAGCTGGGGGAAATTCTGAGATTACCTCATCATTGTTGTTTTCGAGGCACCAAGGGAGGCTGTCCATGTTCTCGGGCTCTCCTTTTAGTATTGTTATCATGTGACAGGTACGAATTCGCTTCCAGTCCCAATGTGGAACTGTTTTTTCTTTCGTGGCCTTGGGTTCGTGCTTTTGTGGTGGTGCTACCCTCTAGTTGTCGGACAGAGCGAATTTACCAAGCTGATACTGATCCTCGACCCAATTCTTGAAGGTGAAGCAATCTTCGAGAGAATGACCTATCACTCGATGGTAAGAGCAATAGTCTGGGAGTGAGGCTTCGCCCGCTTGTTCGGGGTGTTTAGACTCCGGCAGTGTAAGCATTTGGTGCTTTAGGGCAAGATCGAGTATCTTTTTCGTCTTTTCCCGAGGAAACGAGTATGCTCGACCCATTTTCTTCATGAGGGATAGGTCAATAACGCTCGATTCCCGTTTGCGTGGTTTCTTAGCCCTGCTTTGCTGCTGTTGAGCGCCTTTTTGGCCTTTCGACTTATTTCTGCTTTTGCGTCGAGCCTTCTTTATATCTAGTTGACATGGGGCAGCATCTTCGTCTTTTACTGCCTGTTGAAGGAGGCGCTGCGTTTTGGCTTTCTCATAGATTGCCATTTCACGATTGTGATCATCTCGAACTTTTTGACCCGCTTCCCTTATAAGTTTGCCCATCTGGTCTTCAAATGATGGAATGGGCGATTTTTTATCAGGAACTTTTACTGGTTCAGGATTAGCGTCTTTCCCTTGAGCGTCTGCTTCTTCATCAAAATTATGCACGACGTAACAGTCGCGGAGCAGCTCTCGTTTCCTGGAGCGAATGTATCCGAGCCCGATCGTCTCCAACCTCCCATTAGGTAGCTTGTGCTGAGTTCTGGGGACATTCCAAACCCTGTCATAGAATTTGGCCTTCCTCATGGTCTGTTCGAAGGGTATCCCCTGGCGTTTCAACAGCCTCCTCAAGCCTTCCGTATAATATCGGGGTAGACGGATGGGCTGAAGTCTGTCCAGCGTTGGGTCCGCACCGTGCCAAAGTTCTTTTTCCATCTTGTTTTCTTCGGAACGGTAAAATAGGATTTCCCTCTCGCCTTTTCGTCCGGGAGGGATATAAAATGTCTGCAATTCTTCCACGCTGTCGTTGACGAGCGCATCTAGTTCTTTATAATGTTCAAGCGGCACCATGGCTATCTGTAGACTTCGCTCTTCATCAGCAGAAGCTCGTATTGAAAGCCGAGCAGGGAATACAGTATGGACTTCGTCCTCCGAATCACTACCAAAGATCAGTGAAGGGGCGGATGGTCTCGGTTTGGTGTATTGGGGCGGACCCGAATAAATTACATCCTCTTCTTCCTCGGTATCACTGCCGAAGACAGGGATGGTTGCGTTAGTTTTGTTCTCTGGTTTGTGACACTTATCCGTATCTTCGAAATCTGGCGAGAAGTATTTGGCATCTTCGTATTTGCGGACTTCGTTCACAGAGAACGGGTTCAGTTCTCCCGTCACGGTATACTCGAAACCATCCTTAAAATACTTCATACACTGATGTTGTGTAGAAGGGATGATGTTGTACTCGTGTAACCATGGTCGGCCGAGCAAAGCGTTGTAGCATGTCTTGGCGTCTATGACATGGAACTTAATGTCCGTGACGAGTAGCCCGAAGCGTAGCGTCAGTATCACAGACCCAAGAGTTCTTGATGACTGGGAATCGAACCCGGAGATGGTGATCTTGTCACGAGCAAGGTGCTGGACGCTCATGCAGATTTCTTTTAACACTCCTACGTTGAGAAGATTAACGGAGGATCCATTGTCGATCAGGATTTTGCCTATCTTAATATCGTGGCAGTATCCTGAGACATAAAGGGGGCGGTTGTGTTCACACGTCCCAAGGAGAAGGTCCTCGTCGCCGAAAGTGACATCGGCCGTGTGAACTTCCTCCAATTCATCCTTCATCTTTTCCTCTGCCAGGCAAGCTTGGAATCGTTCCGGATCTTGTAGTGCCTTGATCAATAAATCCCTCGCCTCCTTTGATAGCAAAAGGGCGTCGAGAATGCTGAGCTGTGAGGGTAGTTTCCTCAGGTGCGCTAGGACGTTGTAATCCACCTTATTCTTCTTCGGCGGGTTGGTGGCGCTTAGCTCCTCCAGAACTTGGTCATCTAAGACGATCTCTTCAGAGACCTTTTCTTTCCCTTTATTTTTTCTGTTTGAGGGTCCGAGATTCTTTTCAGGTAGCGTCCGATTGCGTAGCTGGATATTCTCGCAAACCATTGGCTCTTCTTCTTTTCCCGAAGTTGACTCTTTAAAGAGAGGGGCAAGTTCTAGCTCCTCATCAGAATCGCTCCCGAATGTAGGCACTCGTGACCCGCCAGTGTTAACCATGTGACAATCGCCGGTAGTTCTTTCGAGCCCTTCGGTCGTATTTCTTTGCTCCCGACGAGTTTTACGCTTTTCCCGTTTAACGCGTTGTCGATTAGCGACGTATCCTTGCCACCATCTATCGAAAGCTTTGCACTCTTGAGTAGGGTGCGAAACCTTCCGATGATATAAGCAATAGGAGGGGTGCGTTTCCACTTCATCGGTGATGTTTCCTCCAGAGGATGGTAGCTTCATACCCATTGATATGGCCTTAGCAAACTTTTTCCTCATCTTGAGTTGGCTTCTGTCGGTAGCGATGGTGTTCTGGTCCAGCGGGATCGTCTTAGCTCTTTCATCGAGTCGCTGGCGCTTGGCCCTTTCAAATATGGCCGTCTCGCGTTCTCGATCAACCTTACTTTTCAACCGAGCTTCATTAAGAAATGCGTTAATTACTTTATCTGATAGCTCTGGGATTTTTAATTCGGTATCTGCCCCCAGCGCTTTAGTGCCAGAAGTCTCTTCATCGTTCGTGATCGAATGGGAGATCATATGACAGCTCGCTACATATTCCTCGGATTCATCTGATGAACTTTCTCCCTCATCTTCTTTTTGAAAGACATGATTGAGGAATTCTTGAAGCGTAATGGGAGTCCGTGCCTTTTGGTTGTATTCATCCAGAGCGTCAATTTGCTTTTGTAAGTCCGTGCGCTTGTCGCCAGGCTTCACGGGCTTCTTAGATTTCTTCTTCTTCTTTTTCGAAGATTTTGACGGCTGGCTGCAAGTGCTTGAACCGCCACCATTGGTCTTTGGAGTTGGACGAGGTTTTAGCATTCCCTCCATAATTTGCGGCTCCAATGGGTTCTTCCACTTGACCGCTGGACATGTTTGAAGATCGTTCAGCATTCTCTTTGTCTTGGCTGATAATACGACCTCCCAAGGAGCTTCTTCAATTACGGAGCATGTTGCCCCCGACGTATTCGTCCCCTTAGAGGTGTGGGGTTGCGGGGGATTCACCTTCCATTTGTCAGATAGCGCAAATTTGCCCTGACGGTACTGGTTTTCAAGCCAATTTTTGAAAACGTAGCAATCCTCGATCGGATGGCCTAGCACTCGATGGTAAGGGCAGTAGTTGGGCTCGTTGATGTCATTCTGTTGCAACGGACGTTTTGGATCTGGCAGATTTATGAGTCTGTTGCGCAACGCCAGCTCGAATAGCCTCCTCGTTTTATCGCGGGGGAAGGAACAAGGACGTCCCATCCTATCCTCAAGGGGTACGTACGGGCGCGTATTGTTTGGACGAGCAACCGATTTCGAGTCGCTCGGTTGTTGTTGAGCATTAGCGACAACGATCGCTTTTCCCTTTCCTTTGTCATTTCGGGAGTCCGGCTTTGGGAGAGGGGGTTTATGGCCCATCTGGTCCATCTGCGCTAGTTTGTCAATCAAAGCCTGGAAGGTAGTCGGCTTGAAGAACATCATAAACTGCGAGATGGTTGCTTATGGATCAAGGGTTCCAACAAATATTCCCACCGCAGGAGCTTCTTCTATGCGCTGCTCGCACTTCGACCATAGATTACGCCACCGTATAGCGTACTGAACCCATGTCTCGCCAGGTTTTACCCTGGCGTTAATCAGTGCCGTCATCGGGGTACGCTCACTGGCACTTGCAAAACGCTGAGTGAACAGCAGCTCCATCTCCGCGAAGGTCTTAATAGAGTCATTGGGGAGCTCAGAATACCACTCGAACGCCGTATCTGATAAGCTTCCAACAAACTGGCGAAGCAACAGCTTGTCATCACCGCCGGTGTTGCCGCAGAGCGCTCTGAACTGGGCAACATGCTGATGAGGATTGCCCGTCCCCTTGTAGACATGGAAATTAGGAATTGTATAGCCTGTCGGGTACTTAATCTGATCGTACCAACCCGGATATAGCCGCCCCGTCTTTACGACCTGACCGGCTGCTTCAGTCGCCTGATGCACCCGTATTTGCTAGGCGATGTATTCATCCAAATCAGCTTTTGATATGGTATCCTCTTTAGCTGCGGATAAAGCCGGTGGAGGATTCGATGTCTCTCCCCTATCGTCTTCAAGAATGATCGGGGGATCTCCAGCAGGTGGATCTCGTTGAATCATCATACCCACCATATCCTGGAACAGGAGGGCCATTTTCTTTATGTTGGCTGCCTGCTCCGCAGCTTCTTTATCTTTCTTCTCTAGTACGCGCCGAAGGAATTCGGCGTCCGTTTCTTGTTCTTGACGTTCTTCTGAAGAGGATCCAGGGCTTTCGTTTGGCCCTGTAAGTGCATCCATGGCGTTCATCATCTCCTGGAGCTTCTGTTGCTGCTCCTGAGCCTTGGTCACTGACCGTGTAAGCGGTCTATGACCCGTGGACGTACGGCTGTCTTCTTTTCCCGATGCCATGTAAACCGTATGAACTGTTATGCCCCCTGACTTGGGGCGTTTAGGTTCACCATTTTTAACTTTTGCCGCTGACGCGGGGGTTTTCTCTGGCCTCCTCCTTTTGTGGGCCGTTGAGGTTGAAGGAACCATTGAAGGGGGCACCCTAGCAGCTGCTGTCCCCTGCTGTTTAATGGGACAATCCTTGTCTTTATCCACCTTCGGCTTTTTCTGGCGACGAGAGTGACCTGGGTCAATCACAGAGTCTTGAACCCTTCGCCAAACTTTATAAATCCTTGAAGACAGCCGTTGAGGGGGCTGCTCTTGCTTCGTTTCTGGAACTCTCTCCGCAGGTGGAGGAGATCTCTTCAATGTAGCGATTGGAGAGTTCTTCCGTACCCTCCTCAGCAGTTCAAAGTTGTTTCCAGTTAGAACAGCAGCGTCGACTTCCACTGCTGGAGCCGGTGGAGTTAGCCCTGAGGGGGAGTTGCCCCATGTCTTTCTTACTCGTTGCCAATGGCGACGTCGAGCACGACGAGCCGTTGGGATTGGCTCAGCGATAGAGATAACTTCTTTTTGCCCCCTGTCTGAATAAGGCGCCGCCGGCGTTAACCTCTTAAAGACTGAGGTTGTTCCTTGCGGGGTAATATCCAATCTGTCAAAGACAGATCTTCGTGCAGGGGCAGGAGCAGGAGCAGGAATCATCAGTCTTGAAAAGACTGACTCTTTGGAGGGAGAAGCAGCCTTAACGACTTCCGGAACAGCGGCCGTTGCCCTCTTTGGGACAGCCAATTTAGAGTTCTGATTTAGCCTGGTGAAAACAGAGGCTGTCGGTTTGGTAGCGGACGACCCGTTGACAGGGGTCGTGGTAGCAGTGAGCCGGTCGAACACCGACTTCTTGTTCACTTCCGATGCAGGTATCGGCATAGAGAAGCTTGTGGGTGAGACCATGGTCCCGAAAAACAGGCCGGTGGTGGCCTGGGTCACCTGTTCTACCGGCAGAGCGAGGAAAAAGGCCGCTTGGGGCCCATATGTTACACCTTTAGGTGAGGTGGAGCGTCCGTTGCAGTGGTACTTCGTGCAGTTGGTGCAGTTAGAATCCATGGATGCTTGAGTTCTCTGTGCCAAACAAAAGACCAAATCTTAGCAACTTGGAAATCCAAAGGCAACCGTTAACAAACCGCGATTGGTTCGCGAAGACGACACACGAAGTGTGGAGTGGAAAGAGGAAAAGGTCCCACCGGGCGTGCCAGAATCTGTTCCCCTCCGAAAGGCGGCGTACAGGACCGCGATGTCCTGACGCTGAGATTCAGGGCAGATGCTATTTGGTTTTATCCGTCCACCTCTCCGAAGATGCCAAGTTGATTTATGGCACCGTGTATCGGAGGTTTAGACGGATGCGGCCGATGTAGCAGACTTCGTCAGATTCCCCCTCGCTTGAGGGGTTTTTGATTGTGGGGACGCTCTTCCCTGCAGGCGCAAGCCCCTGCAGTTAATTACGCTACGCATTGCGGTAACAACTTTCTCCTTCTCCAGAATTTCACTTCATGTCGTGTGTGTTTGTTTTTTTTGTGGTTGCCCGTGGATTGTATACGGAGACTGAGTAATGCCGTCGCCCGTAGGACGTGGATTAGTCCAAATCCGTATTTACTTAGATTTGGGTTTGGTGTTTTTAGTTTAAGGATACGTTAGTCGTATTGAGACTAAGATCGACTTAAACGTTCGTCAAGGATACGTTAGTCCTATTTTGGACTAAGATCAACTTGACGTGGTGATTCATTTAATATATGGCCGTCGGGACTCATCACCTCTCTAACGTCGTTGAAGGATTACAACGACAGGTGTCAGAGGAGTTCAGAGATGTACCCTTGAACCAAAATCAATTTGGGGTTTTATAATCCACTTAAATGTTTAAGGATACGTTAGCCGTGTTTGGGGCTAAGATCAACTTAAACGGGATCGTTTGATCCGACAAAAGAGCATTTGGAGGCTCTATTGTTCCAGTGTAGTGGTCCATGTTCCAGTTTAGGGACGTGGTGGTCTGAGTTCCAGTTTAGGGACATGGTGGTCTATCGCCAGTTTAGGGACGTGGTGGTCCATATTCCAGTTTAGGGACGTGGTGGTCCGATATTAGTTTAAGGACGTTTCGGTCCATCGCCAGTTTAGGGACGTAGTGGTCCAAGTTCCAGTTTAGGGACATGATGGTCCATCGCCAGTTTAAGGACGTGGTGGTCCATCATTAGTTTAGGGACGTCTCGGTCCGATATTAGTTTAAGGACGTTCCGGTCCAACATTAGTTTAAGGACGTTCCGGTCCAACATTAGTTTAAGGACGTTTCGGTCCAACATTAATGCGTGGTCGTTAGGACCCGTCACCTCTCTGACGTCGTTGAATGATTACAGCGACATGTGTCAGAGGAGCTCGGAGATGTACCCTCGAACCGGATATAAATTGATTTGAGAGAGAGAGCAATTGTGCTCAGTCAATTTAATTTGAGGACTTACGGCCACGATTGGGCTAAGTCCAGTTCAGAATATTCAACACTTTTATTTGTTTTTTTGGACTATTAGGCCTGTGCTAGGGCTTGGCCCATTTTAATAATGCATAGCATTAAATCTTAGTCTCTGTTGGACCTTTATTTAGGCTCTACCCCTTTTAAGATAATGCATTGCATTATTTATTATTTTGTTTGGGCTCTGCCCATTATAAAATGATGCAGAGCATCAATTTCATTTGGGCCCTTCCTTTTATTGCTCTGCAATTTAATTTGGGCCTGGCCCTTTAAGCAATGCATTGCATTGAGAATCTTCAAGAAACAGAAGTGCCGAGCACTTTTTAATCCTTTGATCTAAAGAAAAACAAGTTTTTTTCTTCTTTTCTTGTTTCTCCTCATTTCAGAGAACCAAGGGTTCATAACAAGTGCAAGGCACTACTTCTTTTTTTTATTTTATTTACTTATTTATTTATTTATTGAAGATCCATGATCTTGTTCTTAGATCAATGATCTGTTCCCAAGAGAAATTTCTCTTTTAAAGGTTTTACCTTTTTTTTTGTTCTTCCAGAATTCTCAAGAGTTCTCTTTCTCTCTTCTTTTTTAGCAAGATCCTCATGCTCCTTGAAATGAAGTCCGGGGTCCTTTTTATAGTGCTCACAAATTAGTAAGATTTGTTACAGAGATCTTTCTCTGAGTGATTTGGGGAATTTTCCCCACCGTTGGATCTTTGATCCAAAGGCCCCTGCCTTATACAAGAAAATCTTCTTGTTTCAACAAGATTTATTTTGTTTTGCGCAACTCCCCCAGTGAGTGACACGTGTCGCATAATGAAGCGCTTGCGCAACTGCTCTTGCGCAACTGCGCAGACACGTGTCGCGCAGCGGTGCGCTTGCGCAACTGCGCAGACACGTGTCGCGCAGCGGTGCGCTTGCGCAACAGTGTGTGCGCAACTGCGCAGACACGTGTCGCGCAGCGAAACGCTTGCACAAAAGCGCTTGCGCAACTGCGCAGACACGTGTCGCGCAGCGCAGCGCTTGCGCACCAGTGTTTGCGCAACTGCGCAGACACGTGTCGCGGAGCGGTGGTCTTGCGCAGTTGTGCTTGCGCAACTGCGCAGACACGTGTCACGCAGCGCAGCGCTTGCGCAACTGAGCATTGCTTTTGTTTTTTTAAAGAGCCTTGCTCTGATTGGACGCACTGCCTTGGGCGTTGTGTTGGCGTGTCAACTTCTGACACGTGGCGCGTTGCGCGCAGCGCACGGGATCTGAAGCGTTGCTTCAAAAATTTGAATTTTCAAAATTCAAACAGAGCCTTGCTCCGATTGGGGAAACAGTTCTCTTCAGGATCTCCTTCTTCCACGTCGGAATCAGCTATCATGTCAAACTCTGGGACGGCTACTCCTTCGTCCTCTGAATCGTCGTTTCCGAAATTGACCTGGGGACCGTTGATCTCATCTTCAGAACTCATCAGCGTGTGGTCTAAGGAAATGCAAGATTGTGCATCCTCATCCAGATGCGGCGCTGCTCCAGGGTGGGCCATGGCCTGAAAGAAAAAGGGTCATGATTAGACAATGGAATACATCAGGAAAATGACTAAGTGTACGAAGTACGGACAGATATGCGGTGGCAGGAATTGAAAAATATCAGGATAACAATGCTGTGATGATGAATATTATAAATAAGGAGAAAGCAAGAGAATGATACATATATTACGATTCAAAGTTTTATTGCATTCAATTAAAAACCCAACGGATACAATGTTTCAAACGGAAGGAAATATTTATAAGAAGATGACAACATTATTACTGAAATTGGAAAACAAAAAAATTCTTCTTTGATTGCTAGACCGCTGCATCATCGTTACATGAGTTGAATCCTGTGTTGGGTCCGCTTTATCCTCGAAATTCGAACTACGCGGTAATCCTCACTTGGCCGAAGTGGGGAGTGTGGACGAGTCTCCTTCCTGTAGTTCTTTCCTTTCTGGGCAGCCGTTGATGAGATGTTTGTTGGACCCGCATATCAGACATTTCCCCTGGGCGCGGCGACAAACCCTCTGAAGATGTCCTGGTCTCCTACAATACCCACAACATGGGGTCTTCTGCTGCTTCTGTCGCGGGGAAACAAATTGACGCTTCATCTTCTTCTCCTTTCCTCGTCTAACGGGGATCCCTTTGTGATTGGAGATAGCCGCTGATGCCTGATTTATCTGTCTTCTCAGTCCTTCAGCCAACAAGTCGTTTGTTCGCTCCTGGGCTTCCTTTAGACCTTGCAGTACACTCAAAATCTCGATGGTCTGATTCTGGGGAGCGGATATAGACGAAGAGTCGTTGAAAGATATGATCCTGAGACAACAATTTTGAGAATGATATAAGTCACAAGCTAAACGAATCAGAATATAATATGGATAGGACAAAGATTCAAGAATATCAGAGGTGATGAATTTATTATAAGTGGGGAATCAACTATATGACTTTAAGTCACTTGATTAGAGTACGGTAGTGCAATTGCAACCACGTATCCTTGTCAAGTCACCCGAAACCATAGCGAATGGATAGCTGAACACACGATGTGAATATGGATCAAGAATGATAAGTTTACAATCTAGACCGAGGGATGTCTTAGATTGCCAAACTATACACGGAAAACTGCAATCCCAATCGATGCAAAACCTGGTCTCTGATACCAACTAAACCATGTCACGCCCCGCTTCCCAAAATACGGAATACGAGGGGTAGACAAGGCCAGCCATGCTCCTACGGTCAAGGAAATATCCTACCGTAGTCACACTTCGGCTTCTAGTTTTCATGGTACACAGTAAATGATGCGCAGGTAATGAGAAATGCAGTAACTGAAAGAAAACAATGTAAAGACTGACCTGAAGTGGAACAAACGAATGTAACTCGGAATAGCTAGTCAAGAAGTCTGTGATGCACTGGTCCAGGCTAAATCTTCTCCTCACACTGAGCATGCATACTCAGGTCGTCAGAGCGACACAATAGCAATATAATATATATATAATCGAGTGACGGTTCTAACAGTGGTAATAGATATGAATAACAGTAAATCAACGACAGCATGAAAATGAATGTGCAGTAATCAATGCAGCGGAACAGTAAGGCAGTAGTACGATATGTCACGTATGTCAACACAGTATATAAGGTATATAAATTCCAGTATCCCTATCAGTCTCTAAGTCTCACTGTACAGGTCACTAAGCCTATCGCCAGTCCAAGTGTGAGAATCAACCACTCGCGAGTGTCCTCCACCCAAGGGTAGAACCCAAGGGCAAGGGACCACGGGCCCAGCATGTAACATGTATATCACGGTGTATATCACATACCCTGTAAATCTCCATATATCTCCCTAAATATATAATCCGGCATGGGACTCCCGAGATTCTGTTGAACTCACACTTAAACTACCCCACACCCCGTGGTCTACATCAAACGCTAACCATAACCCTAAATACTAATCGATCCGTGACAAGTCTGCGCGAGAACTGGAGGCAGGACCTCCATCAAGCACGTCCCGACTAATATCTAAGATAAATGGCAGTGTCGGATGCCTTATCTGTGACACCCGTGCAAGCGCTTCCATAAGTGTCCCATACCACTTATAGTCACACGAACACGCATCCCACAGACGTCGACAATGCAATAGAATAATAGGGTCACTGATTGTGTACAAGTACGTATCACTTTCACTTATTCACGGATACACGAACACTGACGTACTTGCCACAATCATCACTAGAATCTAACACTGGGTAAATGCACGATATCACTAGGTTATCACTACAATGATATGGGTATGATATGATGCGTGAACAGTATATAAGCACGATTAAGGTGTCACAAAAAATAGTATTCTATCACTTGCACGATTTATCATGAAACGTACGTATATAATTTAGAGAAACGATAAACAGGTAGTAATTAGTATGTTCAGTTGTCCATCCATCAAATTTAGTTCAAGCCAATCGGGTTCCAGGATCATTAATTATAGCCATTTCATTTTAAGCGCTCGCGGCTGGAAATCCGGTTTCAGAATCAGAAATCCATTTCGCAACGCATTTTAATCCCAGTTGGAATCAGATTTTAGCGACGTTACAGTTGGATGAAATCTAGGGTTTTCAGTAAGGTTTTCAACGCAACAGACGGATCTTCGATCGCGTCTGCACGTCAGGAGTTATACACTATTTAACATTATTATGTCAGTTCTGATTCTGTTGGGACTGTTATGCGTCCCGATCTTTTAAATTACAGAATAAATAACAAACGGTGACGAAACAGAATGAAATCAATTGTGTTGTCTAGCTAACAGATTTATCTATAATTAGCAGCGGAGTTCCGCAACCTACGAGTTAGGGAAATCCTGTGGCACCCAATACGGAACAGCAAGCAACGACTGGAGTCACTCTGGACTACAGTCCAGAGTCTCACTCCGATCCAAATATCATCATAATTTAAGTACAGGAATACCAGGAAACCAGCATAGGGTTAAAGTTCGTCGAGTCGGCTTCGATTTGAGCCCTCGAACGCACTATTCTATTATGTATATGATTTATGGTGAATTTAACGGTTTTCAGGTACAATAAAATTACAGTTTTACGATTAAACTTTGGGGTAGTTGTTTTAGTCGTTAACAGTCATATTATTCAACGAAATTTGCACAAGATATTCATCACACCACGGTCCAACAAGAACAATCTAGTTCCGTCAAATTAGACAATTAATTTCATTGGGATCACACATCAAACGGTTGCATCGTGTAATTTCTCGAGGAAGTTTAGTATAAAAAAATTATAAGATTATAGTTCGTAACAAATACTAATTAGCATGTAGCAAGTATAAAACTTGCCTGGAGACATCCCAGGGGATGTACGGTGACGGTGACGTCACGAACGCGCGACACACGCACGGCACGGCAACTTGATTTGACTCGAACTCGTGTCTCGGCAGCGGCGGCTTGGTTACTGGGGTCTTGTCGGCGAGGGTGGTGGTCGTTGACGTGGAGTTGCTCACTGTGGTGGGCGGTAGAGCGGGTGTTAGAGAGAGAGAGAGAGAGTGAGTGAACTGAGAGAGAAAGAGAATGAGAGAACTGAGAGAGAGAGAGGGAGTGAGTACTGAGAGAGAGAGAGAAAGAGGCAAAGATTAGAGTGAGGGAAACAGAGAGGGATAGAGGGAGAGAGAGAGTGAGTGAGAGAGAGTTGAGAGAGAGAGAGAGAGTTACAGAGAGAGAGAGTTGAGCAGAGTGAGAAAGAGAGAGAGTAGGCACAGATAGAGAGTGAGAGAGAAAGGGATGGTGAGGAGGATGACGACGACGACGATGTTGATGATGAGGTCGACGAGATGCGATGGATGTCGACGACGAGACGAGGGGTTCGCCGGTCGTCGGCACAGGGGTGGCCGAGCTCGGGTGCAGGGTTGGTGTGCAGGGTGCTCGACAGGGGGTGCTCGGGTGTGGGTGCGAGGGTGGTCGGTTGCTGGTGAGCGAGGGAGGAGAATGGAAGTGAGATGAGGGCAGCGACGGTGGTAGAAGGAGGTCGAGACGGCGCCGGCGGGTTCTGGTGAGGAGGAAGGAGGTGGGTTCCAGAAGGAAGATGACGATGGCTGAGTTCGGTCGCGGGACGAGGGTGTTGCGAAGAGGTGCGGTGAGGAGGGAGCGGGTGAGGCGGTGGTGGTGATCGGGAATGATCGATGATCGTCGTAGGTTGCAGGTGGGTGCAGAGCGAGAGAGGAGGAAGGAGAACAAGGGAGAGAGCGAGCGAGGAAGAGGGAGAGAGCGAGCGAGGAAAAGTGGGTAGAAAAGGGAGTAGTGGGTAGAGGAGAGAGGGTCGTGGGGGAAAACGCGCGCGTCGTGGGGAGTAATTGTGCACGCGTGAGCGGGGGCGGGGGTGAGGGCGAGGGAGACGACGAAGGAAACGCGCGCGAGATTGGCGGGAGAGCCGTTGGGAAGAAGATGCTGTAGGGAGCGGGTCGGGTCGAAGCGGTGAGGAGATGTTGTTGAGGTGAGATGGGCTGGGCCTGGATTAAAATGAAATTATTTAATTTGTGTGGGCTGAGGAGGGACGGGCCGAGAAAATAAAGAATTGTAAAGGGAAAGGGAAGGAGGGCCAGGCCGAGAAAATAAAGAGTTGAGAAGGAAAAGGAAAAATTTTAGTTAGGTTTAGGATATGTAAAATTATAAATAAGATAAGTAAAATTATAAATAAATAAAATTATAAAATAAAAATAAATAAAATTGTAAGTAAGATAAATAAGATTATAAAATAAAATAAATAAAATTATAAAGCAACAAAATGCGGATTTTGGTATAAAAGAGCTGGGTATTACAATAATGATACCTGATACCTGATGAGAGGAATGTGACACTGACCCGTACGTAGCTATTGGGATGCCGTACGACGATTTACCGTACGAGCTTTATATTGATGATAGATCCGCACTCATGACTTGAGGATGTCATAGGATATATTGTATCGTACGTGATACTATTGAGGCGGGATCACCAACTATTATATCTATATATCGACTCAGATTTATGTGGTTTCCATACCCCTCCCGATTGACTTGATACTTAGATCTGTAGTTTGCATAGTAGATGTTAGACTAGACCCGAGTCATACCTATTTCAAAAACTAACGAATCGGAAATATCTTAAAAACACCGTAGCCCTTATTTTACTAAAATCCTGATTCGTCTTATTTCAATGGTATAACTGCATGACATATACATATTGATGTAGATTCTTCATTGTGGTGTTGATTATTTGATTTCCGCATATTCATGCTATTCACCTTGCTTTGCATATGTTTATTGCTATATTACTATCATGTTGCTAGGACACCAGCACCATTATCGATGATGCGTATATTCCACGTACACTTGCTTGCCGGCTCACACACTTCATCATCGATAATTGCCATGCCACTACACAGTAGTATTATTGCATCAGGATATGACCTTGTATGTGCATACTATTATTTCCATGCTGCATGATATACTGTTATACTTGCATTTCAGTTATATGTCACATACATCATGCTTTATGATTATGCGCATTGAGATATTCGTTTTCATGATATTTCTGGATTTGGGAACCGTGGATATTTCAAGGAGAATATGTAATTGTTTAAAAAACCCGGTTCCCTTGCTATGATATTTCAGTGCGTCCACCATGTGTTTTCTCGGTGCCGAGAGCGACATATGAACCCGAGTCGAGGAGTGGACGAGGCCGATTACGGGTACATGGTGGACCCGGTATGATACCCCGGGGCGAGAACGGTTTCGCTGTGTAGTAGACAGTGAGCCTGGCAGTGGGACTACTACCTACCGGTGATTGGTTGGACCTGGCGGTTATCCGGAGGATACTGACCAGAGTCGATAGATGATATGGGCGTACTGCCGGGGCCGAGGGCCGATTCCGCAGACATAGCCCGTGGGCTGATCCGGACTGATGGAGCCCGATAGATGAGGATTTACGTGTAGATGCTAGGCACGGGTTTCATGATGTTTTCCATGATTTTGATTATATCCTCACATTTACATGCATGATGCTTATTGTCATTGGGTGACGGGTGGACGGGATCCACATATATACAGACATTGATCACATACAGACTTTGACTACATTGATCATACTTCATTTGTATATATAACAGGGCATGAGGGCGCTGTTATATATACTCTTACACCAATATTAGTGGAGTGGGACGCTAATATATGTGTATTGATATCCATTTTGATACTTCATCACATTTACTTCATGCAGACATACCTTATATTTATGACTTGTTATTACCTGAGGCATTAGCACGAGTACTTGGCACTACCTAAATGTTTAGATGTTGCATTGCCACCTTAGCATGCTTCAGACTTACTCTTGAGCTTTATATTATATACTGATCGTATTGACTTAGGATTATGTCTTGCATTCGATTTCTGCTTGTAGATGTTTTCTATTCACGAGTTAGCAACTCACCCCCGTTGTGCCACAGTTTCTTGCAGGTTTTGCCGTACATGTTTCATTGCGGCTTTTCTGGCACATTGCTTCCATTACGGGTGACTTGCTTTGGTAGGTAGGTTCTTTTGCATCAGAACCACTGTTGTACATGTATTATTCATTGTATCTAGAAATTCCATCAACCAAAAACTCGTATATTGTTTCAGACTCAGACACTAGTGATGTATTATTTGACCTTAGAGTCGCGCTTAGTAGTGTTACGGTTTTCATGCTTATCTGAGTTTCTTTTGAATTTTGATCCTCGCTATTCGGGATTGTATAGTATATTGCTTGTATGTTTATTTATCTTTAAAATGGTTTTAGATTTCTGAGCTTTTGGCTTACTTGGATCAAATGGAGCCCTATAGACTTCATATGGTTCAAGGGCCAGTCACGTGCTCTTTCGGGTCATGACAGAGAGCGACGGAGAGGGTTTGGCCTACTCTAATTATTGCAAGAGAGAACAAACCCATTCTCTGATCAAGCCCTCATAACCCAAAAAAATTCAAAAAATGGAGGTGAGAGAACCCCACAAAGAAATAACTTGTGTTTGGTTTCTTTCTTTCAATTAAGGTTATGAGCTTTTAATTTAGTAAATACTAGTAGCGTCGCAGGGGGTCAGGTGTAATGGAGGGTAACGTTAGGGGGTTTCTATACTGGGAAATTCCGTCAGGTTGGTTTTGGAAACATATTGATGGAGCTCCTTTTCGGGCCTCCGTCAGATGTTGTCTTCCGTCGATCTCCCGGTGGATTTTGAAGGTGATCTCCTGTTGCGTGTGGGTCTCAATGGGTTTTTGGAGGAAGAGGTGAGGTGAGGAAGCTGTTGCCTAGTGCCTGCAAAGAAGTCCCGGGGTGGTTTGGTACCACCAAGGACCCTCCGACGCTCAAGTTAGTGATGAGATCCGAGCAGAGTAATGGCTAAAGTGTAAAGAATGACTTACTTGACCCCTCTGTGATGGGGGTTTATATAGCGGTGGTGGCATGCAGCAGTAGGCGCGAGAATATCGCTGGCAGTTATGCTCCCGACGTCACGCCCGCGTAAAGAGCGGATCGCCCATTAATGGGGATCGTGATGGCGTGGAACGTGGGATGTTGCTGGCGGAGAATCTGCGCATGACGAGATTTGCGGAGCGGCGGTTATGTCTGTGAGTGGTGGAGTTGGTCGGTCGGAAGGACCGAGGAAGATGGTCTCAACGGGAGAGCTCGGGAACGAGCGAGAGGACCGAGGTATCTTGGTCCTGCGGTAGCTCAGAGGCGAACTGAGAAGCCGAGGAGGCCCATTTGCAAGTGGCCCTGAGGTGATCCAGCTTTGTGCTTGTAGGTCGGGTACAGGGGTGGCCTGATCGGCCCCTGTGGGCCCTCTCTTCTAAGTTCTGGGACACGTCATCTGCCACGTGTCCTGATCTGGAAGGTCGCCAATATAGAGCATCATCATTAGCCCCCCACTCTTGTCCCGACCAGCTGGCTGGTCGGGCCAAGAGTGGACTGTCGGGCCGCCCGGGGAGAGCTCCCTCCTAAGATTTCGTCAGGACGCGTCCTCGGGCTGTCAGCTGCCTTTTCTTCCAGCGAATCAGGGCGAAATCTCTGCATTTAAGGAAAGTGCGCCGGTTTGTGCATCCTGTCACTGAAGCGACTGTCTGCGTGTCAAGCGTCGGTTGGCCGACGCGACGTGTGCAGACCTGTGGACTGATGGGGCGCAGCCCAGTGTGGGCGTGACATGTGGAGCGATCGGTCGCCGAGTTGATTTCGATCACTTGCCGAGTGTGCCAAGCGCTGCTGAGAAGGAGGCATCTCCATGGTCCCGAAGTCAAGGGGGGATTACTCAGACTTGGATAGACCTGATGTCTCTCGTTGGTGATTCGGATCCGCTGCATGCGATGGGCTCAGTGGCCTCGTTATGAGGGCTACAAACCCGCAGCGTCTGTTGGGCAGGAGGATGTTTGCTGGGGATGACCGAGTAGGGAAGCTGCTCAGTTAATCTTGGCGAGGGTCTTGACCCCTGGCGTTGCGAGTAGGGAAGCTACCGGCCAGGGGTCGTCGAGTCTGGAAGGACTTTGATCCTTGTCTTTGTTGGGTAGGAAGATACCCGTCGGGATGCGCCGAGTAAGAAAGGGCTCGGTGGCCTCGCGAAGAGGGCTTCAGACCCTCAGCGTTTGATGGGTAGGAGGACGCCCGCTAGGGATACGCCGAGCAGGAAGGAACTCGGTGGCCTCGCGATGAGGGCTTCAGACCATCAGCGTCTGATGGGCAGGAGGATGCCCGCTGAGATGCGCCGAGCAGGAAGGAACTCGGCGGCCTTACGATGAGGGCTTGAGATCCTCAGCATCTGATGGGCAGAAGGATGCCCGCTGGGGATGGGCCGAGCAGGAAGGAACTCGGCGGCCTCACGATGAGAGCTTCAGACCATCAGCGTCTGATGGGCAGGAGGGTGCCCACTGGGGATGCGCTGAGCAGAAGGAACTCGGCGGCCTCACGGTGAAGGCTTGAGATCCTCAGCGTCTGATGGGCAGGAGGATGCCCGTTGGGGATGCGCCGAGCAGAAGGAACTCGGCGGCCTCGCGATGAGGGCTTCAGTCCTTGACGCTGGAAGGGCCGTGAGATGCCTGTGAAGGATGGCCGAGCAGGGTAGATGCTCGGTGCCTTTTGGCGAGAGCTTTGATCCTTGACGCTGGAGGGTCCCTGAGAGGCCTGCGAAGGATGGCCGAGCAGGGTAGCTGCTCAGTGCCTCTTGGCGAGGGCTTTGATCCTTGACGCTGGAGGGTCCCTGAGAGGCCTGCGAAAGATGGTCGAGCAGGGTAGCTGCTCGGTGCCTCTTGGCAAGGGCATTGATCCTTGACACTGGAGGGGCCCTGAGAGGCCTGCGAAGGATGGCCGAGCAAGGTAGCTGCTCGGTGCCTCTTGGCGAGGGCTTTGATCCTTGACGCTGGAGGGTCCCTGAGAGGCCTGCAAAGGATGGCCGAGCAGTGTAGCTGCTCGGTGCCTCTTGGCGAGGGCTTTCTGATCCCCGGCGTTGCGGTAGGGAAGCTACTCACCGGGGATAGCCGAGCGAGGGATCCTCGGGCTCGACTGCCTCTGGGAGGACTTTCTGATCCCTGGCGTTGCGGTCAGGATGCTACCCGCCAAGGATAGCCGAGCGAGGGATCCTCGGGCTCGACTGCCTCTGGGAGGACTTTTGATCCTTCAGGACGGGGACCGAGCAGGGTTACTGCCCAGTGCCTCTTGGCGAGGACTTTGATCCCTGTCGGTTGTGGTAGGAAGCTACCAGCCGGGGATAGCCGAGCAAGGACCCGACTGCCTCTGGGAGGACTTTGGTTCTTGGCGCGGGAAGAGCTATAGGGCTGTAAGAAGCCTACCAAGGACCCTTGGCCGGGCAGGGTTACTGTCGGGTGCCTCTTGACGAGGGCTTATGTCCTGAAGGATAGCCGAGCGAGGGATCCTCGGGCTCGACTGCCTCCTGGAGGACTTTCTGATCCCTGGCGTTGCGGTAGGGAAGCTACCCGCCAGGGATAGCCGAGCGAGGGATCCTCGGGCTCGACTGCCTCCGGGAGGACTTTCTGACCCCTGGCGTTGCGGTAGGGAAGCTACCCGTCAGGGATAGCCGAGCGAGGGATCCTCGGGCTCGACTGCCTCCGGGAGGACTTTCTGATCCCTGGCGTTGCGGTAGGGAAGCTACCCGCCAGGGATAGCCGAGCGAGGGATCCTCGGGCTCGACTGCCTCCGGGAGGACTTTCTGATCCCTGGCGTTGCGGTAGGGAAGCTACCCGCCAGGGATAGCCGAGCAGGGTAGCTGCTGGGCTGCCTCTTAGTGAGGGCTTAGATCCTTGGGCGAGGTGGCCCTCGAGCCGCCATGGCGAGCCCCTCTGTGTGACCCCGTCAAGAGAGGGGGTGTCGGTCTATTCGGCCGGCGAGGGTGTTGATGATGGTCGCCGGAAGAGATCCACCCGTGCCTCCGGTGAGGGGGAGGCGGCTGGTATCTAGATCTTCAGGGTGATCGCTTGCCATGGGGATGGGGATCGGAAGGCCAACTTTGTTTTTTTGTGGAGTTTCGTCTCCCACAGACGGCGCCAACTGATGGAGCTCCTTTTCGGGCCTCCGTCAGATGTTGCCTTCCGTCGATCTTCCGGTGGATTTTGAAGGTGATCTCCTGTTGCGTGTGGGTCTCAATGGGTTTTTGGAGGAAGAGGTGAGGTAAGGAAGCTGTTGCCGAGTGCCTGCAAAGAACCCCCGGGGTGGTTTGGTACCACCAAGGACCTTCCGACGCTCAAGTTAGTGATGAGATCCGAGCAGAGTAACGGCGTAAAGTGTAAAGAATGGCTTACTTGACCCTCTGTGATGGGGATTTATATAGCGGTGGTGGCATGCAGCAGCAGGCGCGAGAATCTCGCCGGCAGTTATGCTCCCGACGTCACGCCCGCGTAAAGAGCGGATCGTCCATTAATGGGGATCGTGATGGCGTGGAACGTGGGATGTTGCTGGCGGAGAATCTGCGCATGACGAGATTTGCGGAGCGGCGATTACGCCTGTGAGTGGTGGAGTTGGTCGGTCGGAGGGACCGAGGAAGATGGTCTCAGCGGGAGAGCTCGGGAACGAGCGAGAGGGCCGAGGTATCTTGGTCCTGCGGTAGCTCGGAGGCGAGCTGAGAAGCCGAGGAGGCCCATTTGCAAGGGGCCCTGAAGTGAGCCAGCTTTGTGCTTGTAGGTCAGGTACAGGGGTGGCCTGATCGGCCCCTATGGGCCCTCTCTTCCGAGTTTTGGGACACGTCATCTGCCACATGTCCTGATCTGGAAGGTCGCCAATATAGAACATCATCACATATGCTGCAACACATGATGGTTTTGATGAAATTTCCGTTATAATTATTTTTAATGCAACACGTACAAAGATTACGAGAGGTTATGAGTTGATAATTTGAACTCTTTGAGCAGGCAAGCCACCTCTTCTGAACTTTATCAACTCATTTGAAGAGAGAGCGAGAAACAAGGAGTTGAGTTCTTTTGAACTCTTTGCAACATCACACGACGTAGCAACAAGAAACCAAGGAGTTGATAAAGCAACATCACACTCGGAGCGCATCAATGGGAACAGGAAAAAAGAGAAACCAGACTAAAGACAATGAACCCCATTCAATTCTCCTCCCCTTCAGGACTTTTGTCATTTTTAGCCACAAGAAGATAAAAAAAGACACAAGTTGATGACAATTCAAACCTGAGCAAGGAGACCAAAACCCAACAAACAAAAATGGAAACAAGAATTGCATGACCCTATTATTGGTTTAGGCCCACATTATTATCTCTAAATGATAATTATAGGAGGAATTCTTCTTCATCAACAACATCTGCAGTCGCTGCAATGGCCGTCCCTACCTTCATCGCCCCCTTCCCTTCGGCGACTCTACCCACTCTTCTCATCGTCTCCCCTCTCATTGTCATCATCATCATCATCGCCGGTTTCTCTCTCCACATGGTACTTTCTTCCCATCTCTAGTTTTCATCCTTTTGTGGTCGTTGTTGCACTCATCGCCGTCATCGGATCTCTATTTTCTTTAATAGACTTTCACCGAAATGCCCTTCGGTTTTTCAATGGCTGATGTTGTAGTTTAACATTGTATTTTTTTTATTGAAATGCAGCTGGACCGAACTATAATAAAATTTGAAAGGATTGTACAATAAATAAACAAAATCAATATAATATAGATGGTAAGCCATTCTTATATAATAATATTAGAGTTCTCGGTAGCGTGTGTCCGTGCGGTTTCAAATCCTGCTTCCATCACATTCGGCTTATAATAATAAAAAAAAAATGTATTTTTGTGCAGGCAGTGGAGAACTTAGGATACCAAACAAGGACAGTGATCGGGCACAATCTGAGCCCAACCCCATGGCACCCATTCAACAAGGAGCCAAACCCTAACCCTAGCCTCACCCCCACCATCCTCTTCCGCTGCTCCTACCTCTCATGCCGCCGCCTCCCCTTCCCCACCCCCACCGCCCCCCCCACCACCTCCTCCCCCTCCGCCGCCGCCTGCCCCACCTTCTACCGCCACATCCACCAGGACCTCAAGCCCTTCAGGCGCTCCGGCGTGTCGCGGTCGTCGCTCGCGGAGGCGCAGAAGCACGCGGCGATGAGGATCGTGGTCATCGGGGGGACGAGGCTGTATGTGGACCTGTACTACGCATGTGTGCAGAGCAGGGCCATGTTCACCATATGGGGGATGCTGATGCTGCTGAGGAGGTACCCGGGGATGGTGCCGGATGTCGATATGATGTTTGATTGTATGGACCGGCCGAGTTTGAATCGGACGCTTTTTGATGATGGGGGTGGGGGTGGGGGTGGTGGGGGATTGCCGGTGCCGCCGCTGTTGTTTCGGTATTGTACGAGTAGGGACCATTTGGATATTCCCTTTCCCGATTGGTCGTTTTGGGGATGGTATGTTCTTTTCCGCCTTTCTTGTGTTGTTTAATGCAATGTTTGGTTTTGCAATTTAGTTTAGTTTAGGGTTAATTTGCGGTGCGTAAATGCCAATGCCCCCCTTTGCTTGTGGATCAAAATGATTGTATGATATAGCTATAGAACTTGTTTATGTTCTTTAGAGTAGAGTTTGAGCGGTTCTTGACGGTTTGGTCGATGAGCAAAGTGAGTGTTTGAGTCATCTACATTGGTGTGCTAGAGCTGATCGATACTGGTGGAGGTGTCATACATGTTGGATGAAATGTCGATGAAGGATATTGTATGAACTTTTTTGTTTAAGGAGAGACAAATTATAAAAGTTTTAATTCTGTATAACATTTGCGTCGTTGTAACTTGAATGCTTATATCATCATTGTCGTTTAAGGATTCTCCCATTAAAATTGAGGTCCATCATGGAGCAAAGCTCCTTGGAAAAATTGATGCATTTCGATAACTTAATGTGATCAACCCTATCTTAATTATCAATTATCGTGACACTAGGAAACTAGGGTTAAGAGAGGAGCTTGTCGTAGCTCTAAATGACTAGTTGATAACGCTAAATATTGGAGGACTTTAAGGGGTCTGCGGTGTCCCTGCAGGCCCCTGCTTAAAGTGCCCTCGCCCAGAGGTGGGTGGGGTCAGGGGTGATTTTGCAATAAAGCCCCTGGGCCCCGCCCGCCTCTGGGTGAGGCCACTTCAGGGACACTACAGGCCCCGTTTCCTCATATTGGAGAGCATTTTCGAAGAAATGAAAAAATAATATTATGAGAAGTTATTGTCAATTTGAAGGCTGCATTATGAATCTTTATTTCTATAAGTATACACACAATTGCTACCTTGCAATCTTATCTTGTCGATGTATTGTTTGGTGTATTCTTGAGATTGTATCGGTTGTTGTGCCTTTATTTGTCAATCCTGATGGCAACGTGCCCCTTGTAAATTTGAAATGAGGATCTCATTCCTTCCCTCTTAGCCAGCTTGAACCAGCCACCTCAAACTTCGACATTTAAGGTCAATATACAGGAAAGCCGTCAAAGTGCGCATCAAACGAACCCAAGCCAAACACGTATTCCAGAATGAAGCAGGTTGAAAATAAGTTTTAGTCGCTTCCTAGTGTTTAGATTTATATTTTCATAATTTATTTTCTTCATCGCCATTTTCCTCTTGTTTGGAAACATCAATGAAACAATATCCACTTTGATTATAACAAAATATTTGTTGTAACTGTTTATTTTGTATGACAATTGTCTGGAATATCCATAAATTATTTACTTAAAGTTCAAACAAACTTGTATTGAAAAGAAATCAGAACATCGTTAATCCAGTAGTGTATCCTCATTTAGAGTTAAAATTCTGCCGTAAGATAGTAAGCTGGTCAACATCTTTATGTATATAGCCATTATTAGTTCATGGCACAATGTCATCCTTTATGTTCTTACACAAAATTCAGAGCTTGCAAGTTTCTAAAGATACCTCCTATTGTTGTTGATTTTGACTTGTTGATACTGATACTGGGATGTATTACAATGATTATATTGTAAGAATATTTTATATATTCCAACATTTTGGATTATATTTGAATATTGAATAGACTTTAGAGGATTGAAGAGATATTTAATTAATTATTCATTTTATATTCCCATAAAGAAAGCAATAGGTGATTGGATGATATATGGGTGATTGGCTGATATATGGGTAAGATTTACCTGAGTATATGGGATTACACCCACGTAATATATGGACCGGTGTGTAGGGCTAAAAGATTATATTAACTAAAGATAATATTAAATCACCCTTATAGTTACCAACAAAATAATCTTATTTACATGAATAATGGTTGGTTTTCAATTGGTGGGTGGTTATGAGATGATGGCCCTACTTTGGGGTTACGTTGTGGAGAAATTTGATGGTCGGTTATCCACAACACCATTATAAGTATGAGGTTAGGCCTTGTCCCTATCATTACTCATAACAATATTCTCTCATAAATTCACTGTCAAGCACCATCAAAGGATAAGGAGAGATAAGGTACCGAGTAAGGTGAAGAAAGATCAATGGCTTCTTCAAGTAAGTGGTTATCAAATATTATTTACCTATTACATGGTTTTTGTATTCTAGATTTGTTGTATGGTTTATGTTTTTTATCTTAATAGTTGGTATCAGAGCCAACCATACAACTGCTAGGATCTTTTAGTTAAAATTATATGTTGTTTTTGCTTACTGTTTGAATTAGCATAAAACGAATATGCAATTATATAGTGAACATGATCACATAAGCCATTGAGCCTTAATTTGTTTAATGGGTAAGGTGTCATATAAAAAAACCAATCCTTCACACCCTTAACATATTTTGATCTTAAAAATCATATTTCAGTTTTTATGGTCAATTATTTGATTATGTAGTGAACCATCAAAGTGGTCCTTATATGAAAATAAGTGGAGCCCAAATATTGATTTTGAGAATTGTGGATTAAAATGGCATTTTAATTTCATGCAAATTATAAATGACCCAAAGGAAATTATTATTTAGCAGATTTATAAAATGGTGTCATGTATCTGAGAATAACTAAAGAATCTCTTCTGGCCAAAGATGATGAGATTTCTGTGATTGTTAAATTATTATTGGGTAGCATGACAATTAAGTTAGAGAGTCCAATACATGTGTACTCTTGGCCCAAAGGAGAGAGTATATGCTATGCGGTCTGGACCTTCATGTTTATATTTAGAACATATTTTATATGCCTAAATTAAATCCTTTAGAAATAAGTTTTAATTTTTGTTGTTACATATGTGAATATCTCTTCCATTAACGGTCAGATTTCTTCTATTGAGGCTTTGACTGGTTCTAATTTTAAGAAATGGAAACAAAGTCTTGAAATAGTACTTGGCATATTGGAATATGATCCACTCGGGGAGGATGTGCCCAACACCCCATCTGTAGATAGCCCTCAAGATGTTAAGGCTAAATACGAAAAAATGGTCAATGAAAATCGCATGTGTTATATGATTATGCGTCTATGTCTGAAACCATCCGTGGAGGCATCCTGAATGTGATACCGCCAAGAAGTTTGTAGAATCTGTAGGGAAAGAATTTGTGAAATCTGATAAAACTGAAGTACATTGATGACAAATCTGACCAACACAAGATATGATGGCAATGGTAATGTGCGCAAACACAATGCGAATGATTGATTTTGCTTCTCAATTGAAATCTCATGGCATTCCTATTTCTGACACATTTTTGGTTCATTTAGCTCTTAACTCCTTTCCTAAGCAGTTTGAGTATTAAAAAATTACATATAATGCATCAAGGGATAAGTGGGATTTAAATGAACTTATTTTCATAACTGCACAAGAAGAAGAAAGGGCTAGAAAAGAAAAGGAAGAGAGTGCACATTTAGTTTATGGTGGGCAGATCATGAACAGTCCTATAAAGATAAAAAGGGGTAAAGGAAAGAAGCCGCTCAAACCCAATGCAGCTCTCCAGCCTAAGTCAGAAGGAAAGAAGGCTTTCCAGTGTTAATTTTGTAAAAAGAAAGGACACATGAAGAAGGAATGCTTGAAATATAAGGCCTGGCTTAATAAACATCCGAAGTCCGAGGGTAATCAACATGCTCTTGTCTGTTTTGAATCTAGTTTAGTTGATGTTCCTTCATATTCTTGGTGGATTGACACTGGTTCTTCAATTAATGTTACAAATTCTTTCCATGGATTCATAAACCAAAGAGTTCCAACATCAAATGAGGCCAATCTCTATGTGGGAAATGGGACAAAACTAGGTGTCGAGTCTAGGTGTTTTTAGAGTTCATTTACAGTCTGGTTCTTTTCTTGATTTGGTCGATATTGTTTATGTCCCTTTCATGAGAAGGAATTTGATTTCTATATCTCGATTTTGTTGTTTTTGTTACTCTTTCAATTTCAACAGCAGTGGTTTTGATTTGATCTACAGCTCTTCTGTGTTTGGGAATGGATATATGATTGATGGATTATACCGGTTAAATGTTACTAACTCTGGTTTAACATTTAATGTTGAAAATTGTGTTGGTACTAAACATGCACAATTAAATGAAAAAGCACATGTGCTATGTCATAAACGTTTGTGCCACATCTAAAGAAAGAATTCAGCGACTAATTAAAGATGAAATCCTTGAACAACTAATTTTTTATGACTCCAATACTTGCATTGATTGTACAAAAGGAAAAATGACAATGTAGAAAGAAAAATGCAAATCAAAGTCATCAACCATTAGAAATTATCCATACCGACATTTGTGGCACGATTCCTACCCCGTCTTTCAATGGACGACGTTACTTTGTTACGTTTATAGATGACTACTCACGGTATGGTTATATTTTACTCCTCCATGAAAAATCAAGTGTCCTTGATGTTTTCAAAATTATAAGTCTAAAATAGAAAATCAATTGGATAAAAGGATAAAAATTGTCAAATCCGACCGTGGTGGTGAATACTACGGAAGGTATGATGAATTAGGCCAGCATAAAGGACCGTTTGCCAAATACCTTGAAGAATATGGAATAGTCGCACAATACACTATGCTAGGTACACCTGAGCAAAATGGTGTTGCAGAGAAGCGTAATCATACTCTTAAGGATATGGTAAGTATGATGAGCAACTCCAACTTGCCAAAGTCATGATGAGGATATGCTTTAAAAATGGCAGCTCATATTTTAAGTAGGATTTCAACTAAAACAGTATCCAAAACTCCTTTTGAGTTATAGAGTGAGAGAAAACCTAGTCTAAGATACCTTCATGTATGGGAATGTCCGGCTGAAGCTAGGATTTACAACCCACATGAAACAAAATGGACCCTAGGACCATAAGTTGTTATTTTATAGGATTCCTAGAAAGATCAAAAGGTTATATATTCTATTGCCCTAATCAAAACGCTAAAATTCTAGAAACTGGTCGAGCTAACAAAAGATACTGAAACTAATAGAAATCGGGAAAATCGTAATATCGATTTTGAAGAAGAGCACCTTATCAGGACGATTGAGATTGCACAAGATCATTACATAGAAGAGAATAATGAAGTTTAAGAACTACAAGATTATAATCTAGAACCACGTGAATATCCAGCAGAACCGGTCCAAGAGCAATCTCTAAGAAGATCTCAAAGGGCTCGAAAACCGGCCTTGTCTGATGACTATGTGTGTATATGCAACAGTGTGATTACGATCTTGGTTCTCAAAATGATCATGTAAGCTATAAAGAAGCACTTAGTGGCGATCTGTCATCAAAATGGCTAGAGGCTATGATGGAAGAATTAAAGTACATACATGAGAATAATGTGTTGGGGTTTGTCAATGCCCTGGCCATCTACCGTAACCGATGCGGAACAAAAATGGTGTTTAAAAAAATTTTGGCGCTAAAAACCCGTCCTAGAATCGAACCATAATCCTAAACCAACTAAAAAGAGCTAAACTACTGAGATAGAAGTTGTATACCAAATGATCCATGTCTTTCGGTCTTCTGCCCTCTTCTTTGGCTCCTTGAGGTGTTCTCTATTGAGCTTGGCGGCCAGTCTTCCTCCGTCGAAGATGATTCACCCGAGAGATGCAGCTCATGACTTTAGCTCCACACTAGGAATCTAGTGAAGCAACTAGGGACTTTAGATTGCTAATCTAGAGTGTCTAGAGATGTAGTGTGTTGCTCTGAGTGTATCTATATCTCTTCTGCCCTTGATTCTCAACACATGAGATGGTAGGGTAGAAGATGAAGATGAAAATGAAGAAGGAGGAGCTCAAGAAAGGTAGTGAAGAGAAGTAAATAGTGAGAGTGTTTCTTATGTAAAAAAAACCATCCATCAAGTGAGAAAATATGAAGTAAGGTTTTGTAAAACCATTTTTTCAATAAACATATTGCAACCATGCTTGAATAGTTTGCACCAATGAATTAACAATTCATTTGTCAACACTATTCAAGCATGGTTCTCACCATTCTCTATTTATTTACATTTACACCTCATTTCCATTTAATTTAATAAATAGATAAACCAAAATGAGATGTCCACCTTCTAGAATATTTTCCGTATAAATATGGATTGGTTATAGATGACCACTCACGGTATGGTTATATTTTTCTCCTCCATGAAAAATCAAGTGTTCTTGATGTTTTCAAAATTATAAGTCTAAAGTAGAAAACCAATTAGATAAAAGGATAAAAATTGTCAGATCCAACCGTGGTGGTGAATACTACAGAAGGTATAATGATTTAGGCCAGTATAAAGGACCGTTTGCCAAATACCTTGAAGTATGTGGAATAGTCGCACAATACACTATGCCAGGTACACCTGAGCAAAATGGTGTTGCAGAGAAGCGTAATCATACTCTTAAGGATATGGTAAGGAGTATGATGAGCAACCCCAACTTGCCAAAGTCATTATAGGGAGATATTTTAAAAATGGCAGCTCACATTTTAAATAGGGTTTCAACTAAAGCAGTATCCAAAACAACTTTTGAGTTATAGACTTAGAGAAAACCTAGTCTAAGCTACCTTCATGTGTGGGAATGTCCAGCTGAAGCTAGAATTTACAACCCACATGAAACAAAATGGACCCTAGGACCGTAAGTTGTTATTTTATAGGATTCCTAGAAAGATCAAAAGGTTATATATTTTATTGCCCTAAACAAAGCGTTAACATTCTAGAAACTGGTCGAGCTAATAGAAGATACCGCAACTAATGGAAATCAGGAAAATCATAATATCGATTTTGAAAAAGAGAACCTTATCATGACGATTGAGATTGCACAAGATCATTACATAGAAGAGAATATTACATAGAAGAGAATAATGAAGTTTAAGAACTACAAGATTATAATCTAGAACCACGTGAACATCTAGTAGAACCGGTCCAAGAGCAATCTCTAAGAAGATCTTAAAGGGCTCGAAAACCGGCCTTGTTTAATGATTATGTAGTGTATATGCTACAGTGTGATTACGACCTTGGTTCTCAAAATGATCATGTAAGCTGCAAAGAAGCACTTGGTGGTGATCTGTCATCAAAATGGCTAGAGGCTATGATGGAAGAATTAAAATACATACATGAGAATAATGTTTGGGAATTAATGCAAGTTCCTGATCGTGTGAAGCCCATAGGATGTAAGTGGGTGTTCAAAACCAAGAAAGATTCCTTAGGAAATGTTGAACGCCATAAAGCGCAGCTTTTAGCCAAAGGTTTCATTCAAAGGGAATGTATTGATTTCAATGAAACATTTTCTTCAGTTCATCTGAAGATTCTTTTAGAGTGATCATGGCCTTAATAACTTATTTCGATTTGGAGCTACACCAAATGGACATCAAAACAACATTTTTAAATGGTGATCTCGATGACAGCGTTTCATCGTACAGCCCGAGGGATTTGTGGAGAAAGGAAGAGGGCATTTGGTTTGTTGATTGAAGAAATCCATTTATGGATTGAAGAAATCCATTTATGGATTAAAGAAGGCTTCACGTCGGTAGTACTTAAAGTTTGATCGTGTGATTACTTCTTTTGGTTTCGTTGAAATATCATTGATCATTGCATATACCTGAGGGTTAGTGGAAGCAAGTTGATTTTTCTTATCTTATATGTGGATGACATTTTGCTAGTTTATAATGATCTGGGTTTATTACATGAAACCAGATCATTATTGGCTAAACATTTTGAAACGAAGGACCTTGGAGTAGCTTCCTTTGTATTGGGGATAGAAATTCATTGTGATAGGAATCGTGGAGTTTTAGGATTTGTTTCAGCTTGCTTACATTGATCATGTTCTTAAACGATTTAACATGAAAAATTGTGCAGCTGGAGAAGCACCTATAAGCAAAGGTGATAAACCGCACAAGGGACAATGTCCTATAAACAATTTGGAGGAGTCAATGAAAGAGAAACCATATGCGTCTCATGTTGGAAACTTGATATATGCACTGGTTTGCACATGACTAGACATAACTTTTACAGTGAATGTCCTTGGAAGATTTCAATCTAATGTAGACATGGAGCATTGGTCAGCGAAAAAGAAAATGCTTTGTTATCTTCAACGCACCAAGGATTATATGCTTTCGTATGGTAAAGTTGATGAGCTAAAAGTTATTGGGTATTCTGATTTAGATTTTGGAGGTTACACAGATGACTTGAAATCCACTTCAGGTTATGTTTTCACACTAGCGGGGAGGTGCTATTTCTTGGAAGAGCGCGACGGCATCTTCCACTATGCACGCTGAGTTTATTGCTTGTTATGAAGCTATTTTGCAAGCTGTTTGGTTAAAAAAATTCATCTCTAAACTATGAGTGGTTGATTCAATATCTTCACCTATGAAAAAAATTTGTGATAATAGTCGAGCAGTTTTTTATTCCAAGAATAATAAAAGTTCTTCTGGGTCTAAGCATATTGGAATCAAATACTTGGTCGTTAGAGAAAAGGTTAAGAAAGGTGTGATTGTCATTGAGCACATAAGCACCACATCTATGATAGCAGATTCTCTTACCAAAGCTTTACCTGTTGTGACATTCAAGAATCATGTCAGGAGTATAGGTTTAGTTAATGCTTTTGGTGTGTTTGCTTAGTGGGGGTTGTTTTATTTTATTAGTAACGGCGTTTCAGATTAATCTCTTTTTTCTTTTAAGGGCACTTTCATTTTATTCTATTATCTACAGTTGTGCATTTAACTATCTCAATTTTGCAAGTTTTCTTAAATAAAGAAAGTCTTGAGATGAATACAATCTCAAGCTTAAAGATCTATTATGATTGTCATCATTAACCTCTAAAGTATTGTGTTATAAGTCTCATTTGAGACATAAGAAGATTTCAAAAAAAGACATAAAGAGCAGGACAATATTAAACATGACATAAATAAATATCACATAAAGTATGTCATTGTTTAATTCTACACAATCCATGTTTGTTGGTTGTCAATATAAAAGAAATGTCTCTTGTTTATAACCATGGAATGGCCATGCTCGTTTTAATTGAGTATACACCTCTATGATTTAACATTAGAGTTTCTTTTGACAGGACCATGAAACTATGGTAAAATAATTATTAAATATCTATGGCCAAAAAGTACATCCAATCCATAAAGTAAACCAGAGTCATAAGGTCAAATACAACCCAAGTGGGAAAATGTAAGAATATTTTATATATTCTATACTTTTGGGGTTATATTTGAATATTGAATAGACTTTAGAGGATTGAAGAGATATTTAATTAATTATTCATTTTGTATTCCCATAAATAATGCAATAGGTGATTGTGTAATATATGGATGATTGGCTAATATATGGGTAAGATGTAACTTATTTTGTGGGATTACACCCACGTAATATATGGACTGGTGTGTAGTGCTATAAGATTTTGTTAACTAAAGGTAATATTAAATCACCCTGATAGTTACCAACAAAATAATCCTATTTACATGAATAGTGGTTGGTTTTTAATTAGTGGGTGGCTGTGAGATGATGGCCCTATTTTGGGCTTACGTTGTGAAGAAACTTGATGGTTAGTTATCCACAACACTGTTATAAGTATGAGGTTAGATCTTGTCCCTATCACTACTCATAACAATATTCTCTCATAAAGTTACTGTCTAGCACCATCAAAGGATAAGCAGAGACAAGGTACCGAGTTAAGGTAAAGGAAGATCAATGGCTTCTTCAAGTGGTTACAATTGATCAAATATTATTTACCTATTACATGGTTTTTGTATTCTAGATTTGTTGTATGTTTATGTTTTCTATGTTAATATATATTTCATAATCTCATCCATCAATTAAGATATTGTCATTATGCACCTATAACTAACATGTTACTTCTGTAGGTCTGAGATAAACATTAAACCTTGGAAAGAAGAGCTCAGAAACATCAAGCTTGGTTCTCAAGCCAAAAGATGGGTGGAAAAGGATGCCAATGCTTATTGGAAAGGAAATCCGGATGTTCAATCTCCGTTGCGAGTTGCATTGTTAGGCTGTAACGACTCGAAGTTGTGGGGAGCTCAAATCATGCGTCAGGTAATCATTAGCAACACTACACCTAGATTTATTTTTTTATTTTTAAAAAAAAACTTTGATATTGCTATTGAAAGCAGGCTTAAAAACTCAGGGTCTGGCTGTGTCAGATTATAAATTTTGAGATTAGAAATGGCCATATTGGCTGACTTGTCTTGGAATCCAGATTGTGCGGTGTATATTGGCCTAAATTTATTTTAAATAGTGAAGTAAAAAATATAAAATACTGAGCAGTATTTTGACATGTTTTTCTGTCTTCTTTATGATGTCTGGTCTAAGCTTTTTTTATGTATAATTCAACTCAAATTTATAACATACATAGGCTTTTAGCTTCAGTTTAAAAACAATTAAATATACAAGTAGATATGGACTCATTTTTATTACTGATAAAAGAGTGAAGAAAAGACCAATACTCTCATCCTCAAATAGATTAATTATTGCTAAAATCAACTTGAAATATTAATTTGTTGTCTGTCTTGCATTTTAGAACTGGGTTGAAGAAGCAAAGGATGGTTTCCGAAAATCAGCACTCTCAAACCAATGCGATCACCGGTAAGACACTGTGTTGTATTGCATGATCAATATTTGAAGACATTAATAATTATGTGCATCATTTTGCAGTTATAAGATATATGCCGAAGGTTTTGCATGGTCGGTGAGTTTAAAGTATATCCTTGCATGTGGGTCCCTTTCCCTGCTTATAGATCCATACTATCAGGATTTCTTTAGCCGTGGTCTCATTCCAAAAGTAAACTACTGGCCTATTAATCCGGTCAATCTATGTCCATCTATAAAGGCTACGGTTGATTGGGGAAATGAACACCCGGCCGAGGTGATTTTCTTTCTACAGACTCGTTCAATTCTTTTTCCTTGATCTTTGGCTTTCTGATTAGAAAATGCAACATTTGTTGCAAGTAAAGGACTCCAGGTCCGTTTTTTATTGTTTCCAAATTTTGTTACTGGGGTTTCAAATCCCTAGCATTTTTTTGGGGTTGAAGTTTGACAAAGATTAAATGAATATGCAATAATTTATTTTTGCAAATTTACAGTGAGACTTATGGGCTGATGTGGCACCATTAATTACTAGTAGGTTGTTGTGCACGCTTGAATTGATAGGGGCGCTATTGTTTATGGTTAAAAGCAATCCTATGTGATTTAAATGTTATAACTAGAGTTGCTCGAGAAATATGAAGAGATGGGCTTAGATATTGTTGCCTAGATGCCTAGATTTATTATTGATATTATTACTTCTTCTTTTGGTGGGTGTGGGGTGGGTGTGGGTGGGTGGGTGTGTGAATTCACAACAACCCTTAATTCTATTGGTTATGATCTTGCTACAGGCAGAAGCAATAGGGGAAAACGCGCAAGCGCATATGGAAGAGATAAACATGGATCGGGTTTATGACTATATGTATCACCTCATCTCCGAGTACTCCAAATTGCAGGACTTCAAGCCGACCCCACCCCCATCTGCTCAAGAGGTGTGTGTTGAATCTATTCTTTGTTTAGCCGACGAAAAACAACGGAAATTCCTTGAAAGTTCCTACACCTCTCCTGCCTCCTCGGTTCCTTGTGCTCTTCCTGAAACTTAGAAGAGAAGAAGAGAGTAGCATTCGGCAGCTCGTGAGAGATTTTGAAACTAACAGAGTTTTTACATCTTTTTTCTCTTTTTATTAATTCCTCCATGCTTGTTTAGATCAAGAAAATGATGCTATAGATTATACCTCATACAGATGTTGTTTATTCCTTCCGTCTCGCATTTCATGTAAATATTATTGTAAGATAAGAATTTGTGACACAGAATATAATACCATTTGAGTACCCGACTCGATGAAATGCCTAGGCGGTGTTTTCGTTTGTCTCTCATTGCGAAGCAGTCCCTTTGAGCCAAAAACTTGGGGAAACCTTCTCTTTGACCTAAAAACGAACGGTTGGTGAAGATGCGTGTATATATCAGTCATTTTGTATTTTTCAGTATTTTGATACTGTACTCAATGAAAATGTTGGGTCTAGCTAAACTATATTTAGCGAAGTGAAATTATTACATAACATCATAGGTATTACATATAATTCGTTGCCTGCTACATTTAAATTACTCATGCTTTACATAATTAATTTTTAATTTTGGCAAAAAGCTCAACACTCCAAAATATTGCCCCATAATAATTTTTCCTTCAAATTATATCCAGTTATAGATATTACTCCAAAAATCTGTGTGTTTAATACATACTTATTTCATTACTCTTTTTTTATCTTCCAACTTTGCTGCAGTAGTTAACTGGTAAAGGTAGTAGTGAATTGCTATATATAGAAGTTAACTTTTATACGTAATAGTTTGAGAAGTAACTGTGAACACGCATGGGACACATGGAGAGACGTTGAAGGGCATTATGGGTATTAAAATAAATATAAACAAAAAAAAGGTTAGAATTACGGGTGAAAGTTCGCAGCAGAGCTTGCTCAACCCTATAGCATAGCTAACATTCACTCTTATCTAGCTTTGCCTGATGGACCCGTGATGGTGAACGCTTAAGCCATGAAATTAATTGGTAGGTAGAATAAGCAAACAAAAGGAATGGGATAGGGTATTCATCGTTAAGTTCAAGACCAAGCACCGGACTTTTTCCCAGGATCGTACAGTCTGATGAAAGAACCAACAGTGATTTGTGGCGGATCTACAGAATGATAATTGTCTCAAATGAGCAGATTCTCTAATTTTACCGCTTTTGGGGTCTTTGTCGTCGATCGGATCTTGACCGGGTCTGAGCTTAAATACATGAAATGTATTCAAACGTAGATGGCTGCTGCTCATATTTACTATCGAATCTGCCCCTGTTATTTACTTTTAGCAATGCAAAATATATGGTAACCTGATGTTTGATAAATTTTGATGTGCAGTGGTTATTGCTTGTGTTGCTCTTCTAGGATCTATTATCATATCAGTTCTACACTTCATCTACCAAATGAATACACAAAAATACCGTGAATACTTCAACAGCTAAATAAAGCAAAGTGTATAAACAAAGTACTTTAAGACTTTAATGGGGCTGGAGTCATCTGCAGTCCTGTGGCTGCGGTTATGAGACCCACCCCTTCAGGGTGGGACCCTCCCACTTACGCCAAGTGCTATTCCAGGGCTGGGCGACCGCAACCCTAGTTTAATCATACTCGAAACGTCGCTTTTATTATAGATAGATGCACAAGAAGCGCCTCCTATGGAACTAAGAAAGACATGTTACATTATAAAATTTATAATTAGAATATTTTACAGTCGCTTTTCAATATATTTTGATAAGTAGAGAAAAAGCGGATGCTTCTCAATTCCCCTTCCAAGAAAACAAAAACTCTGCCTTTAATCGACAAAATATAGAATAACACAAAATGCGGTAATATTATGATCCATAGATAAACGGATTCCTGACACTGGAACATAACTAAAACATATTCAAGGCAAACAAAAATGGTCTACAAAAACATACAAGGATGACATAATCAGAATATACTAAAAATTACCACTTTAGAAATACCCAAACATACCCAAAATAAAATGACAGGTAATAAAAATACAACTGTTATAAAACATTATTACAATACATGCCCACGACCGAGAGAATGACCAGAAACAATCATCTAAAATCCAAACCCACATGGAAACAATCCATCTCACTCGCATAATAGGACTTCAACATGCAACTGGAAGAATACCACTAGTGACTACAATGCTTTCAAACTGATGTATTGCCAAAGACAAGGAGGAATAAAGCCGATAGCATCAGGAACATGATTCACAAGAACGCATCCTTTTCGAGCAACTTGAGAACCTCCTCTTGGTTGTTCAGCTTCGCGACATCAATTGGAGTCTTGCCATCCAAGTTTTGCAGAGTGCTGCACCACAATTTATATGGTAATCCAGCTTATTTATAAATTTAGGTGAAGCAGGGCAACAAATTTTGAAGGGTAATTATATATTTTTTTAAATCATTGGGGCAAATTAATTGGTAATAACAAAAAAATTGAAAAGGGTGTCATGTAGGGTAAATATATTAAATGGTAAGTTAAAAAAAAAAAGAATTGTTAGATTGGGCAAATACTTCGCATGATTCGGCAAAAAGGAAAAAAAATGTCGGAGAGTTTAACTTGTGTCTACCTATCCTGCAATCTTAAACAAGAAAAACTTGAATTCGTTCCCTCTATATACTACTTAAATACACGTAGTGAAACTCTTCATCCTAGTGACTGACTAATCATGATCCTACACAGATACGTCTGATTATTATTGATGCGAATACTTTAGGGTTTGCCGTTTTTGAAATTTCACTGTCTTCATATTCATCATTTTTGAATTATGAGGTCACTTATCTCCATGTCATATGGGATATGGCATGCTTTACAAAAGGCATTCTAAATAAACTTAAATATCTCATTTAAAGTTCCATTAAAATTACTAAAATTGTGAAAGGACTGTTCATAGTAAAATGCTTCAATTAATGTATATATAAACCGTTGGAGTGAAGAAATTTCGTTAGGTTATTCTAGAAAACATTACAGCTAAATGTCTTCAAATCAATTCAATCGAACGGTTTTTCTCGTTGCACATGAGCAGAGCACGTGCCATCAAAACAAGACTAGTAGCAGAAAGGCTATCCAGGTACAACACAAATATACAGAGACAACTAGATGACTTACACTGCTGCACCGTTCTCCAAAAGAAGAGCTACGCATTCCTTGCGTCCATAACCTGCAGCATAATGAAGAGCAGTGTTCTTGTTTTTGTCCAGTGCATCAACAGCAGCTCCAGCCTCAAGAAGCACTTTAGCGCATTTAACCTGGAATTCATTATCGATATCAAAAATGTTTCAGAAAAACATGATTTTTTTTTCCTGGCCAAACTGCAGGAAACACGCCCTTGGTTTTGGCCAAAAAGGAGGAATTCATCCTGATCATAAATAAGCTGGAATATGCCTTAAAACGCAAAACTGTCATGAATAACTAAGAGGATCAAGAGCAATATAATGGGGGGTATCCAAGAAATTTTGAAGCCATGGGTGCTATGTGAATAATAGCATGGTGCAGGTTAGTTAGGGTTGGCTCGGTATTTTGCTTTTTCTTCCAGAAGGGAAAAGGTTTTTTCTTTTTCCAGTTTAAGCTTTTATTGAAAAGACAAAGTACGAACGGCTCAATTGATTGATGGGCACATAATTAAGCCAGCGCACACACCCGCACGCCCACACACACCCACAAAGAAGGAAAGACTAAGACACTCTTCTGAACTCTAATGAGTCCCTATATACAAGAAAAATACGAAGTAATCAAATTAATAGTTTTGGAAGAAAGAACCTAGTGGGACACATATACTATCATTTGAAGACAGCCACAATTTGTGACAGTTATAGTTAATAGCACGGACTAAATTTTTTTCTTATCTAATTTTGAGGGATCCATTCGTTTTAAATTAAGACAAATGTGCATAGGTGCAGATACAGGAAGAGTTCATGAGAGAAGAAGAAAACTCATTCAAGTCTCACCTTCAGAAAACTGTCTGCATGAAGATAATAGGCTGGGTTGATTCAAAATATGCAGATTTCAGATAAAGTTTGTTGTAGTTAAGTGGCTTTAGGCTGTAATGGTGTACTAAAACCTTGCACCAGGAAATGATCTTTTGCAAGCATTAGACAAGACAACAGTAAATTTACCTAACTATAAGAATGTGTTGATGGAAACTGTGAATTAGGCACTAAGCAAGCCTAAACCTAGAGAGAGAGAAAACGGTGTCATAGGGTCACATGCCAGATCTTTTACAATTTACATCCCCTAGTTTGAAATGGCTTGCTTCTGATACTAATGGCTAGATGACAAATGGAGGGACAAGATGGTAATTATGTTCGGAGAAACAAGATGGTAATCAAGTATCATCCATAAGAGCAAAACTCTGTCTCACAGCCGTCGAGGTATGATAAGTTCAGGTTTCTAAATAACACTAGGAAAAACCTTGCTTCATTGCCAAAAGAATAATCATAGCCAGAAAATAGATTGATATTCTGTTGATGTTTATCCTATAATGTACGTAGGTGTCTCAGAGGATCACAGGTCAATTATCAGAAGCATAAGTATTAGTTCAAAATGGGAATGACCGAATGTATTTGGCTTCACTCATGCCTTAGACAAGAAGATATTTTTTGTAGCAATTCAATCATCTTTCCTATTCTTCTACACTTCTCCCTCAGTCTAGGAGAATTAGGAGTGCTCCAACTAGTCAACTAGGATATGGCATGCAGCTCTCTTGTTTAAATTTATCTGGAGTAAGCATTTGGCGTTAAATAAAAGAAGGTTTGATATCATGTCTGACCATATAAACTTTCTCAAATCTTCCAAAGGAGGGCAGACCAGTTTTTGATGGGATAAATGTTTGTTGATGCTGAAACTAAAAGTAAACTATTCATACCTCGCCATAGCCACATGCAAAATGCAAAGCTCTTCTTCCTTCAGAGTCTTCTTCATCCTTGTCAGCTCCAGCGGCAAGTGCGCTCTTTAAGCCCTATTTGAAACACAAACAATTGTTATAATACATAATCATTTATAAAAAAACTAGAATAGAAAATGTTTATAGCAAGAAAATTAAAGAGGAAAAGGATATCTGTGTAATGAGAAAAACATGTGGTTTGCAGCCGTATGAGCAAAAAAATTTAATTCGAATTAGAATAACCCACCAGAATATATGATTTCAACCAACTTACTGCCAAAACCATAGATAACACCACCTCTAATAAAAACTGAATTTCTGGTGCATGCGGCTAAATTTATCAATCATGAAAATATATAAATGCTAGCAAAATCAGCAAAAAATATATAAGCGCCTACTGAAAACAGTACCTTATCACAAATTATTTCATAATTGTTAGTTTATCTTGTCTACTGATAATATTGCTTGCATGGAGGAGCAATCCTTCTTTAATATTTAAGTCGGATTCTAGAATCTAGTCTCTAGTCACTTTCACAATACTAACTCTAAGTTGTATAAACAAAAATGAAGAAATAATACTTTGATGAATGAACTTGTCAAAGATAAACAAATTTAGTTCCCTGAAGGTCAAAATATTGCATAAGAGCAAAACTCTAATATTTTAGTATAATAGTCATACCTCAACATCACCGGTACTAGCAGTGTGATGAACGACCGATTCATCCTCATATTCTCCTTCCTCTTCAGTTTCTTCAGGTCCAGATAGCTCTGTAGATGATGCAGCGTCCCCTGATGTGGGCATACCCATGGCTTGCCCTAGCTTTTGAAGAACTTCCGGGTCATTCCAGTACCTAAGCAAAAACCAACAATAAAAAATAAATAAGAAACTGCACATAAGTTGGTGACACAGAAATCAATAATGTGTTGAACATCTGTTACTTCATCATTGCAGCAGGACCTCCACTCTCTATCTCATCAAGAATTGGCTTCAGAGATGGATCTTCCTTCATGCGTGCCATCCTTTCTTCAAGCTGTTCTTTATTGGTTGGATTAGTAAAACTCTCGAGCATACCAGCCATACTAGAATCCTGGCAAAGAATAAGTCACAAAGTTTACTATGGTTAAACAAAGCCTCCTAACTCATACATATTACAATGATGCCTCAGAATATTTGAAAACTACATGCATCAGTGCGTTTCCAAGCCGTTCTGCCATTGTCATGAACTGAGGGTTTTGCATGACTTGTTGCATGGTAGAAATGTATTGCTGGGTATCAATTGGTGGGACCCCATCTGGTCCTACGTTTTGAACACTTTTTTGAAGCTGCTCTGCCATCTGGTTGAACACAGGATCCTTTGCTATCTGCTCTGCTAAGCCTTTAATAGATGGATCCTACACAGTTGACCCAGAAAAGAACACAAACAACCATCAATTTTTGCCTACTTGTAGTAAATAGAACTTCGAAACACTTTTTTGCACTTTTAATTTTGTGAATCAAGATAAATTAAGTACCGTAGTATATGAAGGGCTCCAAATCATCCAAAACGTTATCAATGGAACTTGTCTCTAATAACTGGTAGAGATTGATACTAGTTTCTAGTCAACTGGTATCGATTGATACCAGTGTTAACAATATCGTATGATACATGATACGTATCTAACAATACGATACGATTCATAGAGATTTTGAAACGTATTGCAGCTATGTACCAGACCCTTTATGTATCTTACAGTACAACTGCTGTATCGTATGGTGTGCTACATATCACCCAATACGCGATACAATGTATGATGTTGATATACCTACAAGTTTAAGTCGTGGATAATACATCGTTATATCTATAAACACTCTAACCATGTATAAATTTACTTCATTTTATCTCGATTCTCGAATAAAAATTCCCAAAATTTCACCATCTCTTATATTTTAATCATGGCTGTGACTCTCCCCTCTCATTGGAGACTCCTCCCACATCTCCTCCAGCAACGAAAATTCCCTCTTCTATCAAACATTCTTTGATGTTATCTAATTGAGCACATGCTTTGCTAGCCCATCTTCTTCATTGGAAAAGCCATGTCTCTTTCATCGCTTACTCACCAACTAGTTTCAAGTCACAATTAAATTTTAATAGTTGACAAAAATTATGATAGTATTGGTTCAAACACAGATAATTGCTTATTCATTATTTTAGACTTTTCTTTTTATTTTTAGGAGGGATGCTTCATATACTTGGTTGGATATGCTTTATTCATGATACTTATTAAGTTCATGTATATTTTATACATATATTTAAAAAATTTGGTATCATTTTTCTTCATTATTTACTTGAGTTAGTGAGTCTATATATTTGTATACACGGCATTGCAACTTTTGAATTTTATTTTAGTTGCATTTTGCTTTATATTGCAAACTTGATCATTTTTAAATAGTATTCATAGTTATAAACTTAGTTACTTTATTATGCCTCAAGAGAAAGAGTATGTTCCACGATACGCAATATGATACTTTAGAAAACTATACACGATATATAACAATTTGACAACTATGATTGATACTGATCTCAAATCAACCTATATCAATTCTATACTGGCTAATATAATGTTATATAGAATGGTTAATAGTTGGTGGATATTTTCATAACCCATTAACCACACAACATATTAGTCGTTAATTATTAATTATTGTTAAAGGCAATATCTAACAGGGCAAGGCCATTTCCATTAGCCCATGGATAAATTCCAAATGAAAAGGGCTATCCCCATTTATTGTGTAGAATAACAAAGTAAGGTAATGTTTTATTAATAAGCTGCTAATAATTTTGAATACACTATCAAGTTATAGCTAATTATTTTCAATACTTCCGTAAGTTATTGAAACTTAATGGACACATAAATATCATAGATAATTATCGGTTAATAGAAATACTCATAAATCCGTTTCCATTAAACTGCTGATATTACTAAAAATTTGAAAGAATAATATCCCTTGTTAATTAATGATGCATCATCGGTGATTAGCGGTCCCTTATAATGTCCAAGAAATGCTTGTTGTGTCAGTCATCAGCTACTATTATCAATTTTGCAATGAAATATAATCTTAACATCATTAGCAGCTATTTCCCTTTTTTGTGATTTTAAACTTTTTAAAATATTGTTTTTAAAAAACATTTAAGAGACTGATAATTCTGATCTGAAACCATGACAGCTAAAACTAGATATTCATAATGAAACTAGACATAATCCCAACCAAGTTCCACTAAGGAAAAGAGTCGGAAATCCAACAAAAATCTCCATATAATGATTGATAGTGCTAACCGCTCTAATACTCAATGAGGGGGAGTGGAATGAATAGATGTTATGTGTGAACAAGAAGATGAGGAGAATCATAACACATAAAACAATCTACATGTGATTCCTAAGAAACAAGCTGGTTAAATATATATATATATATATATATATATATATATATAGGCAACAGATTTCTTTCAAGATGTAAAGGTGTCATTGCATATGGCTGTTCACGAAACCCTAACCCTCCTCATAGAATATGAAATTATTATGAACTTAGTTAAACAAGGTTCTTCGTCACAATAAGTCCAATAAAAATGCATGCCGCAATGATAAATCAAAAAAAATAAAGAATTGATTCAAGCATAGATATTTTTAACTATCTAATAGAGGATTAAGTAGATAGACATATTTTAAACCAATATAGTAGATTCAAGAGACAATAGACCTATAAACTGGATGTTTCACCACCCAAAATTGTCATCATTAATACAAACTTCATTCGAATTCAGGAAAGCTCCAGAACCAGTCGTTATTCTTGGGATAATGTAAATCTTGAATGTGTGTAGTAATTTGACAAATTCCCATGTAGACTATCCTAATCGAATAGAGTCAAGCATGATAACTGCCTCAACCACTGCAGCCATCTGATCTCCTCCATTAGTATTTAGAAATGTATTAGTAAATTAATATTAATAATAGCGCTTTTGGCTAACAATTATACAATGAGACAACAATTGGGACTAACCTCCCAAATATTAACAATAATAATGGTTTATGTCTATGTGATAAGTACTTGCCACCAACGTATGTAAAACAAATCGACAATTGAAACATTTTAATTAAAACATAAGGTTGTTTAACAAAATGTCACGTAAGCATTGTTAGCAAGGGCGAGGCTAGCTTTTTCTTAGAACAGAGCCAAGTCTAAGAAAATGTCCATATACACTTGATACAAAACCGTGAATGTTTATGCACTATACACTGAGAACTTTGTGGGGTACTACCCCTGCCAGCAACCTGCCTGGCCCAGGATTACCAAACTTATTAAAAGTATGATCTTCTAAATTTTAGTACATTGTAAATTTTTATTTGTCATCGCAATATCCAGATTGCTACACTTTTTATGATAAACTATAAATAATTAAGGTTGGATCAAAAAGAGATTTTCTGTGTGAGAGAGTTACAATAGACCTATAAAATTCAAGTTTCATCATCAATAAGTGTCATTAAGACAAACTGTATAAAGAAAATTACAGAAACAGTCGTTCAACTTACATAATATAGGTCGTGTCCGTGCAGTTATTTAACAAAACTCCTATAGCATTAAAATAGAATGAAGCATGATGAAGTTTCCACCACTGCAGCCTCTACAGTCATCTGATCTCTATCAGCATAGAAATGTTTAGTAAACAAAGATGACCAGATGACTATATATAACCGTAGTTGTTAACATCTTACGATTCACGATATGAATCTTACGATTCGATACGATTCGGCTAAACTCTGATACATATCACAAGGTTGTATTGGATCACGATCGAATCGTACGATACACGATTCGTATCATACGATTTTTACGATTCATCATTTTATTCAATTCAATAAATGGGTCGGGTTTGAAGTTTTTCAATCGGGCATGAATACTTCAAGTCCTGTAACAATTTAAGATATAGTTTCATTTTAATCCTAAATTAGCAAAATCCCTAATTTTCAATTGTCCAATCCTTTCTCGATCTCTCCCTTCCTTTCTTACGAACAATCTTTCAAGCTTACGAGCCTTCGAGTCTTCTTGCCCTATGCCTCACCCTCAGCTTCCTTGCTGCCTTATGTACCTTATCCTTGCCCAATTGACTAATTATGCGATTGATCACATATTCATACGATTTTTATGATTCATGTATTCTTTGTTGGATTTTTCATATATACAAGTGTTTATTATGTCGGTTGTGTGACTGACAATTGACTAAATACTATATTTTATAAAATGTATTGTCATAACTATTATATATGATAATATGTTAAATTGCTTCAATTTTGCAAAAAAAAATATCATATCTTATGACTTACGATTCGATACGATTCATAAGAAAAACGATACAAAATTTATATCATGATTTAACAACTTTGTATATAACTTTGGCTTACAATCATAAAATAAAAGTAACAATAAGGATATGCCTGCCATCTATCAACAATAATAGTGGTTATATCTATGACAAGTACCTAAGATATGTAAACTCATAAATTTGAAGATAATTTAATTAAAAGCATATATTAAGGAAAGGTTTAACAGATTATTACATAATATTTCACAGCTTAGAAAATAAATAATTGGGCAATTCTCAAAAGTTCCAAAAGAAAATAAGAGAACATAAGCACAAGAATTCTAGCTAATGAATGTAGACATTTAATATCTCCCAAATCCCAAAAAAAAAACCATGTTCAATTCTAAGAGAACAAAAAAAAACACAACGGAGCCTTATTGTTAAGAGAAGAATAAGATAATTTTTTATATTATCAAAAGATATAGAGAGCCTCTCTATATATAGATGTTACAATATGTTTACTCTTCCTATTTTCCCGATGTGGGGCTAAACTCTTTATATCAAACTCTAACACTCCTCAAATTGGAGTATATATATCGTCCATGCCCAACTTGTTACAAATAAATTGTATCCTATCATGAGCAAGGGATTTAGTGAGTATATCGGCTAACTGGTGACCGGTGCATACTTGTCGTGTCTCAATCTCTGGAGACTCCTCAATTCCAACAACCTTATTCCGGACCACATAAAGTAGGTCTCCTAACCTTAATTCTCTTAAAAAAACATACCAAGCTGTCGCTGCCCTCCTCCCTCGTTTCCAAGCCCTCGTCTCGCCTCCGTCGTCTCCAAGCCCTCACCTTGCCTCCCTCGCCTCGTCCTTCCCCCTCGCTTCGCCCTCCTTATTCCAGCGTCTCGCCTCCAACGCCTCTTCTCCAGACCGCTTCGCCTCTCCCGATCCAAACAGATTTGGATCATCTGCTCGACCTTCTTCCCGATCCAGCGCATCTTCTCCAAACATGCTACCCACCATGGTTTTTGTCGATTTCTGTTTGGTTTTTGTTAAGAAATTCAATTTGTGATCTGCTCGGCCTTCTTCCTCGATTTCTGTTAAGAAATTCAATTTGTTTGGTCGATTTCTGTTTAGATATTTGTTTAGATCCGATCGTGGATCATCTATTCGGATTCGTTTGGTCGATTAGGAGGTAGGGTGGTGCAAGGAGTTTTCGTGCTATAGCTATTGTTATTGCCATGGGTGACGCTGAGAAGGACGTTGTCGAACGATTTGTTGTAGGGCTAACCTTAGCTTCTGTTCAGTTGTCGGATCGGAAACTCAATGGTTCAAATTGACAGCAATGGCAGATTATTGTGATGAGGAATTTGACTGGAAGTGGTAAGGATCGCCATATCACCAATTATCCCCCAACCCGAAAACTACTGCTTGGATAAAAGATGATAGTTTGGTGAAAGGTCTCTTATGAGAGGTCATGGAGCAAAAGATGGATCTGGTTCTTGCTCCACTACGAAAAAGATGTGGGCATTGTTGCAGTCAGCTTATTCAGGGAAGAGTAGCATGTCCCTAGCTTACTCTATCTATCAGACTTATTCTAGATCAGATCAGAAGAGTCGGACTTTAGAAGAGCACTATGCTGCATTCAAGAAAGTATGTGATGAGTTACGGGCTATTTTCTATTTAGAAACTGATTTGGAGAAAATGAAGACATGCCAAAATAAGCTTGATGTATTGACCTTCCTAGGGAGTCTGAATTCTTCGTATGATGCGGCACGACCACTAGTGATTGGTAGTGAGTCATCAAAAATCTTCAGGAGGCGTTCCATCTGATCCGAGAGATGTTTCCAACTCACCCAAACGCGGAATCAGTCGTAGAAAAGTCTACATTGGCCGCTATGCCACGGAGTGGCGGCTTCAGTCAAGACAGGGGTCGTTCTAGTCAAGGTGGAGGTCGTGACAGTTATTCTAAAAGAGGAGTTAGCGGGGATAGTAGCTGAGATAGTTACTCAGGGCGAGGATATGGTGTTAATCAAGAGGGGGTTCAATGTAATTATTGTCATGAATTTAGACATATGAAGTATGATTACCCGAAGAAAAGTAATAGCTCTACAGCTTCTGTCGCTTGCGATACTGACTGCCATTAATTCTATGGATGCGAAAAAAATTTCAGATTGTTTCAGCAGTTTCAGCTCTCTCGATCGTAATCATCCTTTAGTGCTACATTTGCTAAAACATGTAACTTTCTGTTTGTCTATCCTCAATAGCTCCTATGTCATAGGTGAGACTCTGGAGCGTCAAATCACATGACTGGGAATTCAGGTATATTGTCCAATTTCTCATATATTTCTCACACGTGTCAAACTAGCTGATGATTCTGTTTCACCCATTAGTAGTATAGGTTCAGTGATTTTAAATCCGTCTATGCCTTTGCACTCCGTTTTATATATGCATCATTTTCCTTTCAATTTGCTTTCTATTAGTCAACTCATAAAATTCTTAAATTGTTGTGCTATCTTTTATCCTAACCAATGTGTATTTCAGGAACGGGAAACGAGAAAGACAATTGGCACAGGACATGTGTCTGATGGTCGGTATCGGATAAGTAGTTTTTCAGAGTCGGTTGCATACTTGGGTGATTCTATAGCCTTTGATTTACGTTGTCAGTTGGGACATCCATCATTACAGAACCTGAAGATGTTACATCCAGAATTTTCTGCGACTACTGAGTTATTGTGTGAGGCTTATCGGTTAGGTAATCACCATTGTATATCTTATCCTCTTTGAGTCAATAAGTGAATTAATACTCCATTTAGTTTAGTGCATTCCGATGTATTGGGAATATATCCCGCTGAGTCGTTATTTGTTGATCGGTACTTTGTCACATTTGTTGATGATTTTTCCCCTGCAACTTGGTTATATTTAATAAAATCTCGCTCTGATACCATGTTAAGAGAAGAATAAAATACTTTTTTATATCATCAAAGATATAAAGAGCCCCTCTATATATAGATGTTACAATATGTCTACTTTCCCTATTTTCCCGATGTGGGACTAAACTCTTTATATCAAACTCTACATTAATCATTCATTTCTAACCTTGCATTATTAATTAAAGGATTCAATGCATATTTTTGTTGCGTATGTAGTCCATCTTCTTTCAACTATACACTCTGTGAACTTCCTTTTATTGTCTTTTTTGCACTTTCTTTGTTTTTCTAAATTACTCGTCCTTTCACAATATCAAAAAAATGGTGTAGAATATGTTTATACAATCATTGTACTTCAGATGTTGAATACCATAAGCAACTCTATAATTTTTTAAAACAAAAAACCCTTTACTCGTTCCCAAATCTCAATATGAGAGTAATTTAGAAATTTTACATTCTTATCATTCTCTCTATCTAAGAGTTACATTTTAATTAACAAGATATTGGCTTTAGTTTAAGCATGTTGAAACATGTTATGTTTTGTTCATTAAGACTTTTGAGACATTTTTTATGAAACATGTAATTGTTGATCACGATGGATTGGAATAATAAAATCATGTAAAGTTTAAATTTCATCTATATGTTAATATCAAATTTCTTTTGAATTACCTCCATTATTCATGTTGTAGCCCCAGCTCAAAGCCAGCATCTATGATTGAAACTTAAAAGGATCGGTATTCTAAAAAGTAGCCTAGGCGAAACCGCTCTGATTCAGCCCTAGACGGCTTAATTAAGTGGTTTTGGCGCTTAATAAGCGCTTAAACAGGCACCCGTTGAGTGTCAGCCCACTTAAATGATTAAATTAAGTCTCGTTTGAAGCATCATGAGTCGGGTTTATTCACTGTTCACTACACCTGACCCAAACCCATACTAAATGAAAAAGAGGTAATTCAATTTTATCCACTTTTCTGAATAAATTTTAAATTATATAGTTCAATTTATTTTTTGATGATTTTTATTGTTAAAACATAAATATGTTACTATTTATCATACAGAATTATTAATATATTTATGTTTCTCCTACTAAAATTTCAATATGTTGTTTTCTATGCTGAAGAATTAATATAGTGTTGAAATTTCAATATATATATTAAATATAATTTTAATTAAAATTTAAAAACCGTTTAGACAGCGCCTTGGCGCTAGACGGTACCCCAACCGCTCAGCTCCGCCTAGCGCTTTTTACAACCTTGGTAAGGATTGGAGTATAAGTATAACATGTTGATTAGATGTTTGTTAAGGTTGTGTATATATGATATGAGGTTGACTAAGCTCCTAATAGAATTTGATATCAAATCCTTCCCGGTTTTTTACCATTAGATTTGGTTCGGGATTTGTGCAATTAATTATGTCGTGGTTGAAAAAAATGGAATATTTTATTCATAATTGATTGCACATCTCTTCAAGTGGATCTAATGGTAAGTGTTGCACATGCATATAGAATAAACAAGATCAATCATCTAAATAGAAATCTAGATGAGATAAAACATAACAGCAGAAACAAAACTATTAGCATGGGATAATTCTATAGAGAAGCAGATCGATTGTACCACTTGTCGATTAAATGAAATAATTTACCCTTATAAATTTATGTATCTATCGCTATCTCCTTATCATACCAACGGTCGGAAAGCAACCACACCGTTAAACAGCGAGAAGCCCCCACGCAGTCACCCCACTACTAACCATCAAAAGGGAAAAGGAGAAGAGAAAGAAGATAACGGCTAATTCTTTGAAAGACACAAACCCTAATTTTTGTATATCATTAATCACTTACAAACCCTAGGCTTGCAATATACTTATATAGGGAACCACCAATCACTTGGACGGATATAAGCCAAGCGGCCCAAATGCCAACATACTCTCACTCGCATAAGTGAGTGGGCATCGCCCAAAGCTCCCTGAGCCGATGACTACCCGAGTCGATGTCTCCTTGAGAATCCTTCTCTTTTCGCTTATTTCTCTCCATACATGTGAGTGCAGAGTGGACCGTTGAGAACCTGCAATCAGACAGTCTTGTAGCCAGATCCGTTAGGGCCGACACAAAGATCTCCCTGAAAAAAGAACATCAATAAAATGTTTCGCTCACGAAATCTCGTACCCCAGATCCGATCGGTCATGTTTGCTTAAGCACCTTCGATCCATCTGAAGCGTACTTGAACACCTAGGTTCTACCATCGAGTCATCACACTCTTAAACCTCGCCCTCGGCGTTAATAAGAATTGGTCATGCGATACAATCAGAAAACATGCCAACTTCCTCTGGCTCTGAATAGTTAGGTCAGCTATTCACCCGCTTTCCTGACACTGCCCCGTATGTACGGTATAATATCATCGCAGCAGGAAATAGCAGCCAAAATAGTAGACGCTTATAACAAGCCTATCAAGACAGCCATGTGTCACTAAGGGTGCATGTAACTGCCCACCATTATGGTGGTTATCTATAAGGGCTCACACTATGAAGGAGGTGGAATCTATCCCTTCCATCCTTCTTGTATGCGATTCAGCACACGTCGTATGGCAACGTGTTATGGAATATGTACTCTTCTTGAAAGCATACGTCATTAAAATTATCCCATACGGACCCAAGTCCAACCATCTCGTGATTGACTTGTCCGGCCATTCCGCCTCGCGATATGCCTGAGATCTCCCGACAAGCGCGCACAATAATAAATTTACATTCCAAGAAATGAGAAGAAAGCCTAAGGCCCTAATCACGGTCCTAAAAATGCAAAATTTAATATTTTCCTAAAATAACTGAAAATAGATAGATCTCTTAGAAACAAAATAGATTGGATAGCATCTAAACTCTTGTCATCTCCCACTTGAAATTATTAGATTAGTTAATGCAATATACACCTTTTCTTAAACATGAAGGCATGACATGCGCAATACAATATGCAATGATTAATCTAATGCATTTCATTTTTATTTTACTACCCTATCTAATATTTTCATTGTATTAGAGTTTCACACATTTTAAGAATAATTGAAACACATCCCAGACGTTCCCACTGAAACAAATACCCACACGATCTCCAAGATTGCCAACGGGCAGTTTTATTTGGGTGAAAATATTTACTTAAAATAACTTCCAAAGCCATAAAATTATTTTGGCAATTTTATAAAAAAAACCTAACGATTATTGTAGGTCCTTTATATAATTTTTAAAGCTCAAAACAACATTTAAAAATTTAAAAACCGATTTAAAACAACTTTAAATAGTTTGAAATCTTTAAATAGCTCAAAATTTGGCCCAAATTCCAAATTTGGATTTAAAACATCCCAAAATCAAGCCCAGGTTCCAAATCTGAGTTGAAAAAAGCCCATATTTGCCAAACTGGGCCTAATACAAGCCCATTGGTTCAACTAAGTTTGACCCAGTCGACTGGCCGAGTTAAAACGGACATATCAGGCCTGGATTGCAGCCCAACCAAAATGACAACCCAAGCCATTTTTATAGGGCTTTCTGACAAGGGCTCAGCCCAGGAACAAGAAACCCAAAACAAAGCATGTTTTGCTCTATTTTGTTGTTGTATAAACTAGACCTAACCCATTCTTGATAAAGAATTATTTAGCCCAGCCAAAATAATTTACATTAAAACTTACACTTTTGGGCCTGCACGTTAATTTTAAGCTCTTAGTTTAACCATTGATGGACCCAGCAACCTTTAAAACTTGAAAAATTAATTGATCCAATCAATTGATTTAATAAAGATACCTACAATAATAAATAAGCTTAATTAAATCAAAGCTTAGTTTAGAGTTTTCATAAAAACGCCACATGCAACCGCCACCCATCTTCTTGGGGTCGCTGCGTTAGGCAGCTGCCGCTGCCGCCGCTGCCGCCGCCGGTGGTCGGCAAGAGATGTCGCCGACATCACCGGAATTTCATCCAAAAAAAAGTTTTTGTTAAAAAATCCAATTTTTTAAATACAAAATATGTCCTTTTGTTCCATGGCCAAAAATTCTTGATACAAACTAAATCATTTATGATCAAAAGCGACGAATAATAATAGATTCTATCTATGTGAATTCATGATGCATAAACAAAATCAAGATAGATCTCTAAAAATCTATCTTGCAACGATTTCATGAGATAATCACTCGATAGTAAATAATATCATGAAACCCAAAATTAGATCCCTAAAAAAATATCGATCTAACTTGGATAAAAAAAACCGCAATTTTGATCGTAAAAAAATTATAATATGGCGGATATAATATCATGAGCGTGAGCACAAAGGCTCTGATACCAATGTTGCACATGCATATCAAATAAACAAGATCAATTATCTAAATAGAAATCTAGATGAGATCAAACATAACAACGAAAGTAAAACTATTAGCATGTGAATTCTATAGAGAAGTGGATTGATTGTACCTCATGTCGATTAGATGAAATATCTTACCCACGCCGTGCATGCATCGCTATCTCCTTATACCAAGGGTTGGAGGGCTACCACACCGTTGAACGGCGAGAAGCACGTCACCTTGCTACTAATCATCAAAAGGGAAGAGAAGCGGGAGAAAATAACGGCCAATTCTTTGATGAAGGCACAAACCCTAATTTTTGTATATCATTAATCAATTACTAACCCTAGACTTGCAATATACTTATATAGGAAACCACCAATCACTTGGACGGATATGGGCCAAGCGGCCCAAATGCCAACAATAAGAAAGTGGGTATGATTGGATATCAAATCCTATACGAAGGAGCCTAGTCAAACTCTATATGGCATACTATGTTGGAATTTTTTTAATGATAAAATTTAGTTTGTTATGTTAGTCTAAACGAAAAAGAGCAATCCCAACCCCATTTTATTACAGATCAGGATCAGCAAAATCTATTTGATGAAGAACTCATGATCTTATCATAGGGGCTAATTTCTTGTTATCAATCAGAGGGCGTTAGTCCCAAGTCATTTGAAAATGCAATTTCGGTATTTGAAAATTCATATTAGTCTCAAGTCATTTAAAATTGGAATTTACTTGACAGTGTTGGTCGAAGCAAGTATTTTGGAATACGAGAATTTAGATTTTAAAATTCATCATTCAACTTATAGTACATAAATGAGAAAACCAATCAATTTTCATATCACCATGTATCCTTAAGTTTTCTAAAATGACATAGAATACATAGTAAATCAAAATTTAAATAAATCGTCCGGTGCCGCCGCTGCCGACTACCACCATCATTAACCGGTCAGCAACCGCCCGTCGCCGGTCGACCATCCCAACCACCGTCGCCGGCCGTCCCCACCACCACCACCGACGTTGTTGCCGGCTGACCGTCCTCAATGTCGACACCGGCCGACCGTCCTCAATGCCAACACAATCACCACGGCCGACCGTCCGTCGCCGCTGACCGTCCCCCGTTGCCGCCAATCGACGGCCATCCGTCGCCGCCGCTGACCCCCCTCGATTTCCCCCTCTGACCGCCTACCGACCATCCTCGTCGATGACAGTCGACGGTCGCCTTTGCCGTCACCGGTCATCCTCAGCCATCGATTGGCATCCGTCAAACCTCCATCAATTGAATACCGACTAACGTCCACTATTATATGTATTTTCCTAAATTATATATGGATTTTGAAATCAAATAACTAGCATTTTGAATAGAAAAGAATTTTATCAAAATGAAGAACATTTCATTTCCAGATTCTAAAATTATTTGGGACTAACACCCCCTTACAGATGTTCAAATATAAAATACCATCATCACAAGGGGACTCAGATACCTGGCACATGCACTTCGTACTTCTCTAAACTAAAAAAAGTAATTATTCTGACATGATACTACCCATATTTTTCTATGGTTAAATTTATTTTTGCATGATCCGTATTTTGTACACCAAAATTTAACCAAAAATGAAATCACCGTTGCTTACACAAAATAAGAGGATGGAATCAGATAAGGCGCATAATTTTCAACAAATATAAATAATGAATCATGCAATACAATTCATCATTTATTACAATCCAGAGTATTTCACCGTATTTCATATGCAAGGAAGAGAACTCACATTAAGCAACTCAGTCATGGCCGAAAAGTCGAAAGGGTTTCCAGGGAATGGAGATGCAGCGGCAGGCCTCCTCGACGAGGCCTCGCTCTTCGGGCTCTTTTTCTCCGATGAGCTCGACTTGTCATCTGAAACAAAAATAATCACTAAACAAAATCAAAAATTCAGATCTACGATAGCTGCAAGACATCCTCCTCGCTTTTCCCCTTCAATTTATCGCCAAATTGAAAAGGGAGAAAAACTAGGGTTTCTCCAATTCGATCTATTTGTGTTCCAATCAAATACTAACTTAAAAACAGAAGATCTAGAGCAATACCTTGATGTCCCGAAGACATGATGGCAATGTGAATATAAACCCCCTAAAAATCGAAAGAAAAAAAAACGAAACTCGATTAGATTGAAAATGGGGGCGAAGTTAGAGAGAGAGAGAAAAAATGGAAGGGGCTTTGCTTCGGTTGAAAGCTTAGCGGAACTGAGGGGCACCTCTAGGGCGGATTTGAACGAATCGCGTGGCGTCCGCTAGGGTTTGAGAAATGAGATGAGAAAATGGGATTTGTGTAATAAAAGGATAGAGATAAAGAGATGAGGTGCGTGAGGTTGAGACTTGAGGGCGAGCCTGTGACCTCTTCTTCCCCTTCGCTAAATTGGGGGGAGGGGGGGACCTTTATTTATTTATTCACCTCAGTTAACAAAACAGTAAAGGGCTTGAATTAGGCCATCGTAATGTCCCACAAGGCAAATCAATAAATCAAAGGCCTAAAATATTTTATTACAGTAAACTCACTGAGTTTTTTAACTAATAATTCGTTAAGAAGATCGTAAATTTGCAGTTAAATTACACCTCAACCTTATAATTTTTCGGGTAAATTATCAAAAGGCCCCCAGCCCGCTTCAATCTTGTGTAAAAAGAACCCTGAGCTTTTTGCTCATGTTAAAAAACCCTGGCCCAATCAAAACCCCTTATATACCAGTTGCATATAATATCTAAGTTATTGTCTGTAATATCTAAGCAGTTAGAGTTGTCTGCAATATCTAAACAGTTTCATGCATTATCTAAACAGTTGCTTGTAACATCCGAACTATTGATAGAATACGAGGCCCAAATGAAATAAAGTTTAGAGGTTTTTCCACGGCTTTTGAACAGTAGACCCTTCCTAACAATTTCGAAAATCACAAGGGTCTTTAGACAACTCCTGTATGAGCCGAAGGCTTTTTGACAGTTAAACCTAATTTATTTTATAGATAAATTGACCCCTTACTTTATCTATTAGCAATTCAAAAAAAATATTTGAAATCATCAGCCAATAAAATATATAAAATATTGAATTCAGGTAACATGTATTGAATTCAGGTAACATGTAAAGTTTGGAAAAAAATATAAGAAAAACAGACAGCAGACTGCAAAAATTCTTCAAAGAAACTGTAAAAGCCATTCCCTAGAACTAAAAAATATATCGTTCCCAAACTGTGGGAATAACAATCTATCTGTTATTCACAATTCCAAGCAATTTTGCATAACTTTCCGTACAAAATGCTAACAATCACACATGTTTATACAAATATAGCTCCCCTTCAACTTCTACATATTCATCTTATAAACTCCATCACTAGGGGTAAAAGAAAATTCCCCTTGCCTGACCCTTTTACCGATGAAAACGCTTTTCTGAGGGAGGATACATTCATACAGACGACGCATAGATATTTTTAGCCGATTCTATGTAATCCAATATTAAGATCGGAGGATATGGAGGTGAGCAAAGGAATCGAGCGGTGCCATATAGCTTTGAAAACTCGTTTCTGGTGAGCTTGCACGGTTTGCGAGGGACCCAAGCCTTTATATCTGATGTCAAAGATGTGAATCGCGGGGTCCGCTGAGCCAGAAGATAAATAGAGACCATCGGGTGACCAAGCTTGATTGATCAACGCAGATTGGGATTCGCTGCTCTCTTGCTTCCAGCCGAAGCTGTGAATCTCGGTTTGCCTTCGTCTGATGTCAAACAACCGAAGCTGTTCCCCTGGTTGCCTGCCAGAAAGGGTAGAATGGTCAATTAAACGGAATAATGGTCAATTAAACGGAATAGAGCGTGAAATGCATAATCTAATGTTGAAGGAGAGAATCATGAAAATTATCCAAACCCTACGTCAAGTATCTAGTTTGGTTACCTAAATGCACCATCAATAATCATACGCACAGACCCAGGACACGACAAGAACACAATGTTGGGGTCAACAATTGCATCCCGGTTGACCAAGTCAAAATCGAAGTCAACACCAAGTAAGCGGGCCCAAGCCCAGCTCAAGTGAGCCCATACCCAAGTCGAGCCCCGCAGCCAGCCTCCCCCATGCCAAAATAAAAATCATATAATAAATAATTTTGATGTAATCTTTATGGGCATAAAGCCAAATTTTTGTAAAGCCCATAGTTCATGTGCAAAAGAAATGAGCACATAAGACATGGGATGGGCAAAATACCATTTTGTAAAGCCCAGGAGGCTATATGTAAGTTTGTAAGCCTATATAAGACAACATGATAATGAAATAAAAAACAATAATTCATTCTCTCAAATCCTAGGGTTTGTGCCTCCTTCCCATTCTTCAAGATTCTAAAAGCTTCTCCTCTTTTGAATTAAATCAAGAGTTTTAACTCTCTTTTCCAAAAATAAGCAGTTTTTCACCATAAAACCCATAAAGGGGAGTCAGATCCCCCATCAGATCTCTAAAAGGGGACATCTCCAAAAATCCCATTCCGGGCGGATCCAAGGCTCAAAAGAAGATCCAAAGATCTCTAGGAGTTTAACTCCATTCAAGATCTGTTGGAGTTTAACTTCATAAATCAAACCCCTTTTTAGAAGTTTAACTCCAATTCTATACATAATCCATATTAGGAGTTCAACTCCAAAGCCCCCTTGGAAGTTTAACTTCTAATCTAGGGGCTAAGCCCCTTTTCTGCCGGTGTTTCCAGCGGTCGCGTGCCGCGCACATGACCCGTGGGCGCCCAACGGTCGCATGCAGGGCGCGTGACCCGCGGGTGCTAAGCGCCCATGTGCGCTTCACGCTACCCGCGGGAGCTCAGCGCCCAGCGAGTGCAGCGTACATGACCCGCTGGCGCCCTGCGGTCGCGTGCAAGGCACGTGACCCGCGGACGGTAAACGCCCACGTGCGCCTCACGCGACCCACGGGCGCACAGCGCCCAGCGGTCACGTGCAGCGCACGTGACCCGCTAGTGCCCAGCACCCACGTGCCAGGCATGTGACCCGTGGGTGGGCACGTGACCCGCGGGCGCCAGCCACATGACCCATGGGCGCCCGACGCCCACGTGCCATGCACGCGTCTTTAAGACGCTCCTCCCCCCTCATTTTATATGCACTCCACACTAAATATACTTTCCCCGTTAGAAAAAAAATTTCTAACGGGGTGCTGCCCTGCACCCCGCAAGTGGGCCGCTAGCCCTCTTGACCCCCAGCCCGCTATCCGGATAGCGAGACCCTGTAAAACTCTGCGGGGCACCCGATATATCCAAAACCCTTTCAAAACATACGTACACTGCACATCGAGTTCGCATGACCAATTCGACCATTCAATCGGAGGTTCTCTCGCTCCAAAGGCGAGGGCTAGTTAACGGCAGCTTAGTCAGCGGCTGCCGGAGATTCGGATCCCCACAATCAATAAACCCCCGTCTACCCTAGGCTGGGGGAATCTGTCGTACGCCTGGCAAACGTGCGCGTATTCCTATCTTAATGGGGTGACGAAAAACACCCTACAGATTCTGGCACGCCCGGTGGGACCAATCTCACCTCTCATATTTCGGGTTAAATATCCATGCAAACTCAATCAACATATACATTGATTGCCTGTACTGAAATCATGCTTTTTTGTGCAGGTTAACAATTTCCAAATGCAATCCTGGGCAGCAACAAAATGTCTTTAAGGGCAAGCTCAACTCTCAACACAGCTCTCATCTTCTACATGATGAAAATGGACGCCAGGACGGTCCTTCCGGCCAGTCTCGGGCGACAGTGGGAGGAGCCGCCGCTACCATTCGGCTCTATTCTATTCATGCCGGCTAACGCCATCTCTGCTTCTCAAGTCTCGGTCATGGATAAACCGACCTCAAAAGGCAGGAGACCAAATGTGGCAATCTCGAGGGCACCACTACCCAAACGCAAGTCGGTGTTTGAACGACTTTCCTTTGCTCCAGCTGGGGGCAAGGCCATCGACGCCAACAAAGCAATAAGGCGTCTTGGGCAAGCGCCAGCGGCGTCCCTGACAACTGCTCAATCGGGTATCTTCTCTAAGCTCCTCGTTAATCGACTCACGATAGCTTTCTGGATGACGAATGCCCGTCAAGCCCTCAAAATCGAGAAGCTAAAACAGAAAAGGCTCAGATACAGAGCCAACAAAAAGGCTAGGGCTCATGCTAACTTCATAAGGTTCCAAGAACAGGGTTACCCCGCCAAAAATAAAGAGATGGCTGGATATGTGGTCCACACTGTCTATATGGTGGGCACGCACAGCAAGAGCAAGGACGGGACCACCACATCTCAAATCCAATCTGGCATGAATGTGATTACCACTTCCCAAGACCAGCATCCTCTGGGAGGCAATGAAAACCTTTCCAGTGAGGCTGATAAACAAAGAGATCCCTCAGTTCATAAGGAGTCGGGCTCGGAAAGAGAAGATGGGCCAATCTTCCGTCCCAAGAACGCAGAGCAGCAACTTTTCCAAGAGCTTCAAAAACAGCTCAGAAGTAAAGACAAGGAGATGGCCAAACTTTACTCCAAAATTGATGACTTGACGAATGTCGTGATGCAGCTCACGGCCCAAGTTGCCTCTCAGCCGCCCAATCAAGCGCATGCTCTGCTCATCAACCGGGAAACGGTGTCCCGAGGCAGCTGACGCCTATTACCCCAAATCCAAAGGTGGGCGGACCGTGCGAAAGCCAGTCGCATCCTATCTCGGCAAATGTCTTAGCTACCGATGACAGCAACCCGCTAACTCAAGATCAAATCATGGATTTGGTTGCCAACAAAGTCAAAACCTTAGTAGCCGAAGCCGAAGCGCAAAAAGATATCAGCAGTAGTGGGAGACCATATCCCGCTCAGTATGATTTGGTAGAATTTCCTGGCGGCTATGTCATCCCTAAATTCGGAAGATTCGATGGTACTGGAAATGCGAATCACCACATCACCCACTTTAAAGCCTCATGCGGGAATACTGGGGGCAATGATGCGCTTCTCCTCCGCCAGTTCGTTAATAGCTTGACCGATGTTGCTTTCGACTGGTATGCGATCATACTGGATGGCTCCGTCACAACTTTCGTCCAAATGGAGTCTCTGTTTCGGCAGAGGTTCATGAGCGTCAGCGATAAGATCACCATTGCCGATCTCGTAAGGACCAAGCCAAAGAACAACAAAAGCAGCACGGATTTTATAATCCAATGGCGCAATCTCTCCGTCAAATGTGAACCGCCGATAGAGCAGGACCTATCTGTCAGTCTCCTCGTCGGAAATCTCAACAATTGGATGTCCCCGTTTCTATGCACCGCAAGTCTCAAAACATTCCAAGAGCTGACCAGGAAAGTTCAGATGTTGGAACGCTCAAAACAGGAGTCTTCCTCTGACTCCCAAAATAACAATAGGTCCTGAAGAAACCGAAAGGACGAAAATCGTAAAGGCGGAAATTCTGACGATGCTGAATCTTTGAACACTTCGGCTAACCGAAATAAGCAAGGGATGAGCGGGCCTAATGCCAATCAGCCTCGGAAGCCAGTGTTCTGAGAGGGAGAAGAATCTCCACTGAAAGAGAAGCAAGATAAGGTCTATTCCTTCAGAATGGACAAAGTCCGTAAAATATTCAAGGATGCCCTAAGAAACGGTTTACAATTGCCGAAATCAAAAAGACCGCGGAAAGCGAATATGACCGACGACCCCAAATATTGCCCTTATCACAGAGTGATAAGTCATGTTATTGAGGACTGTTTCGTCTTCAAAGATTGGGTCGAAAAACAATATAAGACGGGAAAAATCTCGTTGTCCCCTGGCGTGTTAGCAAACAAACAAGCTGCGACCGCCAATTTCATATAAATGAAAACCGAAGCCCTTTAGGAATCTGCTGCTCCATCGACCACCATGTCGTTAAACTGGGAACCGATGACCACCACGTCGTTAAGCTAGAAACAGTCGACCTCTAAGTCGTTAAACTGGGGATGTAAAAATGTGTAAATAAAACAAAAATAAAAATATAAAATACCGAAATGATGGGGCAACTCGCAATAAAAATCAGCGAGTAAAAGTAAATATGAAAATAAAGCCGAAATGATGAGGGGAACCGCGGATAAATAGCCGAAATGATAGGGCAATCGCGACCTTCGCGATAAGAAAAGCTGAAATGATAGCAATCGCGGTAAAAAATAAAAAAGATAAAAACTCCTCCAAATGGTGAATGATGAGTCGCTCCTGGTACGATATTCCAGTGCAGCGATACAGACGCCAAACAAAACTCAAACCCTAAATTCCCAAACGGCGAATGATGAGTCGCTCCTGGTACCATATTCCAGTGCAGCGATGCAGAGGCCAACCAAAACTTCAAATCCCTAGATGTCCCAATGGTGAATGATGAGTCGCTCCGGGTACCATATTCCAATGCAACGATGCAGACGCCAACCAAAATCCAATTTTCCAAAATTCCCCCAGCGCTACGATTGGTCCCCAAGTTGACTACCGTATACAATCCACATGCTCAAATAATTCTCATCATACCTATACCCCACTGCAATCAGCCATCCAGCGGCTGGTCTCCGCCCTTGGAATTATGCTCCATTTGGGAAGACCCACTCATGCGTCCTCACGATGCATGAAGAGAACAAACCTTACGGGATCCTCACGACTCGTAAGAAAACACCTTCGTGGGATCCTTACGACTCACAAAGGAAACACACTTAGGAGTCCCCACGACTCCTAAGGAGAAAGTACACCTACGAGATCCTTTCGACTTGTAGGGAGAGTATTTTTATGGGATCCTTACGGCTCATAAAATTGAAAAGCCTTAGATGATAGGGATCTAAACATGTCTCCTAAGTCATCGCTCCCCAATAGGCAAAAGCAAATGATGAATTGCTCCTGGCATTATTCCAGTGCAGCAATGCAGATGCCGACCCAAAAACCATTTTCCAAATCCTCCCAGGGCAAATGATGAGTTTCTCCAAGCATTATTCCAGTACAGCAATGCAGATGCCGACCAAAACCAAACTCTCCTAATCCTCTCATGGCAAATGATGATTCGCTTCTGGTACTATATTCCAGTGTAGCGATACTGATGTCAACCCAAATCACCTCAAATCAGCAAATCAAATCCAGCGCCGACCGTCCAAGTCGCAAAAATAGCAGCAACAACCTTCCTTGTCGGAATAATGCTTCGGCTCGGAATCAACCAGTGACCTCCCCGTCGGAATTATGCTCCGTCGCGGAATCAAGTCAACCAACCAGCTCTGCGTCGAAATCATGCTTCGTCTTAAAGTGTACCCCATGTCGAAATCATGCTTCGCCTCGGTGTATCTGCCTTCTCAGTCGGAATTATGTTTCGGCTCGGAATCAACCAGTGACCTCCCCGTCGGAATTATGCTCCATCGCGGAATCAAGTCAACCAACCAGCTCTGCGTCGGAATCATGCTTTGTCTCGGAGTGTACCCCGTGTCAAAATCATGCTTCGCCTCGGTGTATCTGCCTTCTCAGTTGGAATTATGCTTCGGCTCGGAATCAACCAGTGACCTTCCCGTCGGAATTATGCTCCGTCGCGGAATCAAGTCAACCAGCAAGTTCTACGTCTGAATCATGCTTCGTCTCAGAGTGTACCCCGTGTCGAAATCATGCTTCGCCTCGATGTATCTGCCTTCCCTGTCGGAATTATACTTCGGCTCGGAATCAGCCAGTGACCTCCCCGTTGGAATTATGCCCCGTCTCAAAATCAAATCACCCAACAAGCTCTGCGCTGGAATCATGCTTCGTCTCAAAGTGTACCCCATGTCGAAACCCATGTTTCGCCTTGGTGTATCTGCCTTCCTTGTCGGAATTATGCTTCGGCTCGGAATTAGCGAGTGACCTCCTCGTTGGAATTATGCTCCGTCTCGGAATCAAATCACCCAACAAGCTCAGCGTTGGAATCATACTTCGTCTCAGAGTGTAACCAATGTCGAAACTCATGCTTCGCCTCGGTGTATCTGCCTTCCCTGTCGGAATTATGCTTTGACTCGGAATCGCGTCCAGCGTCGATCGTCCATGTCGTAAAAAGGGCAGTGTCAGCTTCCCATAAAGCGGGAACCAAATCACTCTGTGCCGGGGAAACGTCTACCACGGACACTCTGTCTCGGAGACGCGTCAAGCGTCGACCGTCAATGTTGTAAAAAGGGCAATACCAGCTTCCCACAAAGCGGGAACCAAATCACTCCGTGCCGGGGAAACGTCTGCCACAGACACTCCGTCTCGAAAACGCGTCAAGCGTCGACCGTCCATGTCGTAAAAAGGGCAATGCCAGCTTCCCAAAAAAGCGGGAACCAAATCACTCCATGTCGGGGAAACGTCTACCATGGACACTCCGTTTCAGAGACACGTCAAGATTCGACCGTCCATATCATAAAAAGGGCAGTGCCAGCTTCCCAAAAAAGCGGGAACCAAATCATCATGCCGGGGAAACGTCTACCACGGACACTCCGTCTCGGGGACATGTCAAGTATCGACCGTCCATGTCGTAAAAAGGGTAGTGTCGGCTTTCCAAAAAAGCGGGAACCAAATCACTCCATGCCAGGGAAATGTCTACCACGGACACTCCGTCTCGGAGACGAGTCAAGCGTCGACCGTCGATGTCATAAAAAAGGCAGTACCAGCTTCCCAAAAAAACGAGAACCAAATCATTCCATGCCGGGAAAACGTCTACCACGGACACTCCTGGACGGGAGACGCGTCAAGCGTCGACCGTCCATGTCGTAAAAAGGGCAGTATCGGCTTTCCAAAAAAGCGGGAACCAAATCACTCCATGCTAGGGAAATGTCTACCACGGACACTCCGTCTCGGAGACGCGTCAAGCGTCGACCGTCGATGTCATAAAAAAGGCAGTGCCAGCTTCCCACAAAAGCGGGAACCAAATCACTCCATGCCGGAGAAACGTCTACCACGGACACTCCGTTTCGGGGACATGTCAAGCATCGGCCGTCCATGTCGTAAAAAAGGCAGTGTCAGCTTCCCAAAAAGCGGGAACCAAAGCAAGTCGCCTCCACGCGAAAGTAGATACATCAATTTCATGCACATGACTCACATATGTGGTGTGCATTTATTGATGGGGGGCATTTTGTTGGGGTCAAAAATTGCATCCCGGTTGACCAAGTCAAAATCAAAGTCAACCCCAAGTAAGCGGGCCCAAGCCCAGCTCAAGTGGGCCCATGCCCAAGTCGAGCCCCACGGCCAGCTCCCCCATGCCAAAATAAAAATCATGTAATAAATAATTTTGATATAATCTTTATGGGCATAATGCCAAATTTTTGTACAGTCCATGACTCATGTACAAAAGAAATAAGCACATGAGACATGGGATGAGCAAAATGTCATTTTGTAAAGCCTAAAGGGCTATATGTAAGTTTGTAAGCCTATATAAGGCAACATGATAATGAAATAAAGAACAATAATTCATTCTCTCAAATCCTAGGGTTTGTGCCTCCTTCCCCTTCCTCAAGGTTCTAAAACATTCTCCCCCTTTTGAATTAAATCAAGAGTTTAACTTTTTCTTTTCCAAAAATAAACAGTTTTTCACTATAAAACCCATAAAGGGGAGCTCGGATCTCCCATCAGATCCCTAAAAGAGAAGATTTTGAATCTCACCCCCATTTCCTTCAAGATCCAGCCAACGAAGAAGAGGAAGGAGACTCATCTCCAAAAATCCCATTTCAGGAGGATCCAAGGCTCAAAAGAAGATCCAAAGATCTCTAGGAATTTAACTCCATTCAAGATCTGTTGGAGTTTAACTCCATAAATCAAACCCCTTTTTAAGAGTTTAACTTCAATTCTATACCTAATCCATGTTAGAAGTTCAACACCAAAGCCCCCTTGGGAGTTTAACTCCTAACACAGGGGCTAAGCCCCTTTTCCGCTGGTGTTTCCAGCGGTCGCGTGCCGCGCACGTGACCCACGGGCATTCAGCGGTCGCGTGCCGCACACGTGACCCCCGGGTGACCTGCGGTCGCGTGCAAGGGCACGTGACCCGCGGGCGCTAAGCGCCCACGTGCACCTCACGCGACGCGCGAGCGCTCAGCGCCCAGCGGTCGCGTGCAGCGCACGTGACCCGCTGGCGCCCTGCAGTCAAGTGCAAGGCACGTGACCTGCGAGCGCTAAGCGCCCACGTGCGCCTCACGCGACCCGCAGGCGCTTGGCGCCAGTGGGCCACGTGTGAGCGCCCAGCGGTCGCGTGCAGCGCACGTGACCCACTGACGCCCAGCGCCCACGTGCGAGGCACGTGATCCGCGGGTGCCAAACGCTCACGTGCCAGGCAAGTGACCCGCGGGGGCCAGCGCCCACGTGCCAGGCAAGTGACCCGAGGGGCCAGCGCCCACGCGCCAGGAACGTGACCCGAGGGGGCGGGGCGCCCACACGCCAGGCACGTGACCCTCGGGCACGCTCAGCGCCCACGTGCCATGCACGCGTCTTTAAAACGCTCCTCCCCCCACATTTTATATGCACTCCACACTAAATACACTTCCCCCGTTAGAAAAAAATTTCTAACAGGGCGTTGCCCCGCACCCCGCAAGGGGGCTGCTAGCCCCCTGGACCCCCAGCCCACTATCCGGGTAGCGGGACCCCCGTAAAACTCTGTGGGGCCTCCGATATATCCAAAACCCTTTCAAAACATACATACACTGCACATCGAGTTCGCATGACCAATTCGACCCGTCAATCGGAGGTTCCCTCGCTCCAAAGACGAAGGGTAATTAACGGCAGCTTAGTCCGCGGCTGCCGGAGATTCGGATCCTCACAATCAATAAACCCATGTCTACCCTAGACTGGGGGAATCTGTAGTACACCTGGCAAGCGCGCGCGTATTCGCATCTCAATAGGGTGACGAAAAACACCCTACACACAGGACCAATGATGTAAAATAGGGTTTAAGAGGGAGATTAATTGACAATTAGATGATTTCAGTTAGATATCGCATCGGATGGCAATAAAAGGTCGAATGACTGTATAATTTGTCATATGCTATTGGCCATTTGACAGGCACATGTAAGATGTGCTTATAAGGGTAAATAAATCCAAGATATTTTTAAAAGCTAGAAATCTCGATTTGGAAGAAGAAATGTGTTTTAGTGAATGTTGAGATTTAATGAAAGATGCTATTATTGTAGAAACAATGCTATGATTTAATAAAAACGTGTTCTAATTTTTGTGAACAGTGCTAAGAATTATTGAAAAATGTTATGACTGGCACTAATATGATGCAGCATGGTAACAATTTCATCCCTATCTTCCATTTCAAGTTCATGTCTCTATGGAGCCTCCAACAATCGAACATGAAGACAAAGAAACTGGTGTCCAGAGGTTGGCGGATATAGTATGATAGGGATTCTAGGGTTTCTCAGTTTCTCTTTGTAGGAGAGTGCAGATAGGCCTCGGTAGTCGAAGGCTTGAAGCAGAAAGTGATGAAATTTTTTCAAGGAGATTAAAATTTCTGTATCATGCGGGAAATGAAGGAAGATCATGGGTAACGCTGTCATTTACACTAGGGAATGGGTATAGCATATTTTATTTATGTATTATTAACACGAGACCTGGTTTTAAGAATAAAAAAATAGACATCATTTTTTAGCAATTTTGAAACCACATGGTTTATTAACCATCATCTAGTTTTGAGGTCAGGAAAAAATTTCGCTACTTCCTAACAATTTTGAGCGACATTCTTCCCATTAAATCTCATTGATAGGATACAAAATTAAGCTCAGACAAACCATTGCTCGTTTATATGTGGCCTTTAAGTCATAACGCAGTGTAAAACCAAATAGAAAACTGAAATTACAAAGCACAACTAAAATCACAAAATCATACAAATTCAATTAACAAATCTCCCAAATGACTAGTCATATACGTGAAAAGTGCATAAAGGAAACAAATAGACTTATCAAGATTTTTCTATTAAAAAAAGAGCAAATTAAAAAATGTGTCCATGCATGGCCTGTTTATTGCAGAACACAGTATCAGTTGTCTGACACATATTGGCCAGAGCACGGCACTGTTTTGCATGCTTCAGTGCTTCATAGTCATAATCTTATAATAATAAAGGTTAGAAGAATTTCTTTTTTTTTTTAAATGAAGTGGCAATACTTGTGAACAGGCAAGAGTGGCTTTCCGACAATCATGCATATGACAATCGAAACTATCATGTTTGGGAATGCATCTTGAGTAAGGGTTCTTCTAAGAAATGAGAGTACTCTATATTAGCTTGTGGATCATAATGGTATGTAGGTTCGTATTATATTTCTATCATATGCTTTTTGAAGCTGTACTGCTTGTAGTATTCTGCAACAATAGAACAGCAATAGTCTATTGGTATTCTCTGCATGCCTCAAAGGGTAATTACTTTTAAATAACATGTCTAGTTAAAAAAATATTGGCTTGTGTATAAATATTATGCTACAAAATGAGTCAGCCTTATCAGCCCTCGACCTTTATAAAACAAAATACATGAGCCAGGGTTGGGCTTAAAAAGTAGCCCATGAGACCTAGGCCAGGACCAAGCTAGAATACGAGTAGGCATGCTGGGCCTGGGTTAATCTAGGTTGACTCAAGACCTAGGACATTAACATCCGTACCTGGGATCCAACAGTAAAAATACTGCAGGAATGAACAGATAAAGCAATGACTACATAAGAAACATTGTGTCAAATATAGTACTAGAAAGAAAAGGCCCTGTTACTCACCCTGATTGCACCATGAACAAATTGAAATCTGATGGGTTTGGCAGCACACTCATGCATTTGCTATCAATCTGATGTTTGAACTCAGCTCTTCCAGCCACCAAGTCAAATCCAACAATCCTTTTATCTGCGCCAACGGACAATATAACCTTCTTCTGCTGCAACCCTGCGACTCCCATTACTGCAGAAGAATGCTGGTTTCTGTGTAGAGTCTTTGGTTGCCATGAATCTTCCTTCTCACTCCAAAGTATTACAGCATGATCGCTCCCACCAGTTGCGAAACACATATCAGCCCAGGGCATGAAAAGGATGCTGTTAATAATGCCCTTGAGATGAGGCTTTTCTGGCAAGAACTTAACTTTTTTCTGTAGTAATGAAAGCAAGGGAAAAGGGAATTAGTTGAGATTTAAGAGAAGATTAAAACACATCCACTTGCAAGCTTCACTGCGTGGACAGAAATTTATGCAACAGAATTGGATAAAGTTACTTCGCTATCATATCTGTAACTAATATTGTCCTTTGCTTTCAACAACAACAACAACAACTGAGCCTTTTATCCCAAGCATATGGGGTAGGCTACATGAACCAACATGAGAATCACGTCGGGTCCAGCATATGAATCCTCCGTCTCCACTCACTCCTATCGAACAATATACTTTCATTGAGTCCTTTGGCAACCATATCGTTTCGTATCACCTCCAACCATAACATTGTCCTTTGCTTTCATTTATCAAAATCATTATGTCATGTTTGCTAACTGAAAGTAATTTTCATTATGTTAAAATACTTCCGCCACTATCAACTAAAAGTTTCCTCAAAATATTTTTGTTATTTTAAAAGTGTTTGCAACTTTTTTTGCTAACAAGAGGATACATGATAGAACCACTACTATTTTAAGAACAGACACGAAGAAATTTGGAGTTTTAAAGACTTAAGCAGTCCAGGAAAGGTTAACTTTTTTCCCGCCCTTGTCTCAATCTCACAAACATTTCACTCAAAATGACTCAATAAGTGATCCACTTGTTCGGAAAAGGCTGATAAGAATATTGTTTTTATCCAAAGGGTGCAAATACTATCATCTTTAACCCCCTCTACCCTCGCTCATCTTCCACTCCAGGTTGACATTAGCAAAGATGCAAATAAACTATCAGCTAGAACTGCATATGAAGATGTTCGGGATTTAGAAATTTATTTTCATTCAACAGAGTTTTCGTAAGCTCTTTGAACAAATATACAAGGACTTATACTTTAATGTTGATGTTATAATATCTAAATTAAAAGACCATACTGAATTTATCCAAGAGGTAGATATAGCTGTGGTTAATAGGCACAATACACACCTACAATTACTAATACCTCTTTCAAACATTTATTGATTTATAGTTTTGCCGATGCGTTATAGTTGGCTTCTAAAGGCTATAGCCGACTGCTGATTTAGCAGCTGTTTTGAGTAACACAGCATCAACAGCAAAAACAAGCTTTACCGCACTCTAGAAAATTAAATTGGAAGTCCCTAGAAAGGTTGAGTAGAGTACTGTTGAATGACCATTGATGTAGGTACAGTATCCGGCTTATTGTGTGAATAGTACAATACGACGGTTGTAAGGATGAGAGCAAATATTTAGAATATATAGTTATTTATAATTAAGTCCGCCTTGTTAAAGTACACATTACCTCAACTTGACTATCTATAAAAACAAAAGACTTCTACAAAAAAAGAATTAAATCTAACCATGTTGATGAATATCAAGGGAAAGTGATGTTCCAGAAATATTCTTACATCTCCCGAAAAATTCAGATTCAAAATTGATATCTGAGAATCACCGCCATCAGCACTGTACACAGCGAATAGGCTATCTCCATCAGGGTGCCATGTAATGTCTTCAGGCCATCTCCTTTGTTTTGGGGATACACAATCTATTGAGCTTAGAAATGATGCACCGTGCCTGCATATAGAGTGTACTATTGGTTGACAAATATACAGGAGTTTATACCAATATTTAGAACAACTAACATATCGTTAGAGTTATGCTCCTCTAGTTGATCGACAAGTTAACAGGCTTCATGTTGCGCAATAACCAAAAGAATGCTCAATAAGCAAGCAGGGTCGGCAATTTGCACTAGAAATCAACGTCACGATAATAACAGGCTGCCAGCAAATGCACTTAAAGGGAAACTTTTATTTGGGAGGAGTGCCAAATGTTTGTAGAAATTCTAAAGGCTAACAAGCCAAGGCACATTTCTAATAATAGGTGTATGAAAGTAAAGACGCAGATACAATAGGTAGGAGAATTTAATGACATTAGAATAGCATAATAAAAAAAAGCCTGCCCTACAACAACCTGTGTTCGTCTAAAGCTTAAATGTGAAAATGTAGGAGGCTGACAATAGTGTGTGCAGGTGCTAAATTAACATATGAACATAACATCTAACACTTAGAAAGCATCATTTTGTAAGTATTTCATGAAACAGGTCATAGAAATCATGAAATGAATCACAAAAAAAATTACACAATGAGTTTATAATTAAATACCAACAATTACTTGACAAAATTGTAAATTGTAGATATTAATAATTTGAAGACTGACTTGACTGTGTGTGTGTGTGTGTAGTCATGCAAATTGGAAATATTGCATGTTCATGGCAATGAGATGGCAATAATCTATGTTGATGTCAAGATTATGAAATTGGCTGGAACAGGAGTTTGAAGTGGAAGACATGGAAAGAATGAAGTTCGTATCAAGTCTGCTAAAGACATGTGGGAAGGTATGCACAACATCCCTTTTCTTTCCTAATTTGCTTATCATATACTTTCTTCCTTTTTCCAATCTCTTTCTCATTATCTCTTCTTCCATTTTCCAACTCTCTCTTCCGACGGCCATGGCAATGATGATGGTGCTAAGAGCAAGTTCTCTTCTCATAAATCCAGTAAGATTCTAGAAACAGGTGGTAACATGCTGCTATTTTCCTTTAAAGAAGAGTAAATTTAAGATTTTCCAACACTGAAGCATATTAGGTGTTTAGACTCCACCTACCCTTTTTTTGTACATCTACTCGTGATAAAAAGAACTCCCTCATGACTTTCCATATTCGCAATTCTTCAATGACTAGCATAACATGCTGATGGTTGCATAATTTCAAATTTATCTACGTCAAAATACTTCATGATGAATGGATGAAAGAAACCATCCCGTTGTCAAAAATCAAAGTGATGGCTAAAAAGTTAGGTAATATATTATTGTGGTTGATGTACCAAGAAAAAAGAAGAGACAAATTGCAGAAAAACTATTTACCTGACCTCATTTTGATGGGAAAGATGTAAATTATGATAATTAGAAGATTGTTTACTGTCAGTTCAAATTTGTTTTTCACATTGAAAATCAGTAAACCATTTCTGATTAATGCAGATTATTCATGAGGGCTTCTTTTTTTCTTTTTTTTTTCTTTTTTTTCTTTTGAAGTATTATTCACGGGAGTTTGTAGAAGAGAGAAAGGAAAGAAATTGCATAATGACAATTAATGAGAAAACATGGAAGGAGAAAAAAATAAGTTGAGTGGAGCTGCGTTGGAGGGGATCTGGGAGGTTACGGTCTGCCCTAAGGCTTGATGGAATCAATTTGAAAATTTCCGCTTCTTGGAAGAGAGGTTAAACATAAGCAATAGAAGGAATAGAGGGAAGAGAAGAGACTAATATACGGATATGGAATATACATTGAAATTCTCTTTGAGAGCATTGTATATCTGTTGTGCGGTTACTGTCTGCCGGCTTGATGGAATCAATTTGAAAATTTCCGCTTCTTGGAAAACAGGTTAAACATAAGCACTAGAAGGTTTAGAGTGAAGGGAAGAGGCTAATATACAGATATGGAATATACATTGAAATTCTCTTTGAGAGCATTGTATATCTGTCATCCGTGCATCCTGACTCATGAATCCGAAGGTTTTACAACAAAGATCAAATAACTTAATAGGTAGAAGGATCATATCCCATTCTCTTCTTACTTGTGTGTATGTATAAGATATGTTTGACAATTTTCTAGACTTAAATATCTGGATTCTGGATATAAAAGAGTGATTAACCATCAAGTATCATGTTTGAAACGCATTTAAAACAGATCTATCTTCTTGATAAAATTGGCCACCGTATATAATTCCCAATTTACAACGAGATTAGCATAAGTAAATTCAAAGGCCTACTATTGAAATGTTGTTTTGATGTCATGATGCATTACAGAGGCCTACTATTGAAATGTTGTTTTGAGTCTGGTGTCTACATACATATACCGCAAGATCCATTCTGGTACTACTCCTAGTCGCTTTTGACCATTCCAATAATCATTTTCTGCTTGAATCTATTCATTCATCCTATATTATATCTGAAGCTATAAACATACTACTTTCATCAAAACGAGTGAGCATGACAGATATTTGTTTGCATGAATTAGGAAATGTGCTTCTCCATATTTAATGTAGCCTTTCTCCATGCAAGTAATGACATATCATTGAAAATACTATGTTACCACCAAATAACAGATAGGTCCTTTTACCTGTAAACTTTCTACATGATGATTGGAGCAAGGTACAACATAATATAGAGATTCCAATTAAATTGCAAATTATATAATCAACAAAAATTAAGAAGCATACCCTTTTGCCTGCACTTGCCATAAGTTTACAACTCCATCCAACGCACTGTAAATTCAAATATGAAAACATATAATTAGATACAAAAATGAGCGTTGTTGTTACTGATATGCAAAATAATGTTAAATATGTTTCTTCCAAAGGAAAATCAATATATACAAACAATTAGATCCAATTGTCGTTATTGATATGCAAAATAGAGTTAATTATGCAAATAATGTCAATTACTAAAATGATGAATGTACAAACACATCTATACATGAACATAGAAGTGGACTTGCAGATCATACAAATAGACTGGAACAAAAGCAAAAAATTACATGGAGGTTTTGTGCATTCCGCATTAACGTAATTATTCTGGAATCCATAAAGAGTGGTAAGGCTTTTTATGTTATAACAGTCTTGTTAGTTTCATACGAAACACGAAACATATCTTACGAAACGATACAAAACAGGGACAATTCGATACGAGTCGTAAGTCTGTATCGTATCGGGTTACTAATTTATCGGTCAATACACATTTTGCATCGTACGAAACGATATGAAACGACACGAAACACACGATACGTTGTTTAACCATTAAAATGCATAGCGGGTCGGATGTCCGGGTTTACCCGCTTGGTTATATCATAGTAACTCAGACAGGCTATTTAGCCATTAAAATGCATATTGATGAGAAAGAAGAGTTAGTTGAGAATGAAAATGATGAAGATGAGAAAAATGAAGTTGTCTCCTGTTATTATAATGATAGTGATTAATCAATTTGAGAAAATTGATTTTTTATTGCGTCAATTTTGTTTGGTAGTGATATTTTGACAAGTTGGTTGTGATATTTTAGTTATGAATTATAAAACTTATCATGCTTATGTTTATGAATTATGACATTAGGTGATTATTTGAATTGTTTAGTATTATTTGATTATGAAATGCATGAGTTTGTGTGATTTATATGCATGTATTGTGTGGTTGCAATTCCGAAATTTGTTTTATCCTGTATGTGACTTTATGTTGCTAATTTGATCCCTTTTAAAATTATAATTGGTTCTATATATAATTACTTCGTCATTGCAATAGGAAATTTTGTTTCTTACAGTAAGAAATACGATACAATACGATAAATCAGAAAACGAAGCATGAAACGTATCACGATTTGACAACTTTGGTTATAATTGCATAATATGGGGATTAACGCACTTTGATGCATAGTGAAACTCCGAAGGAGGCAATGAACACGCAAAATAAAAAATGAATATAGTGTCCAATACTTGCAAAAGTTTCTCAAATGTATCACCCACTAATTAAATATTTCATTTATAATCAATCCATTTGCGTGGCATCAGTACTTAAACACCATCTTGTACAGATTTTTCGGGGGGGGGGGGGGGGGCTTGTATGATATTTTGCTTGTGAAAGAAAATTAATCATAAATCATTTGTTTGTGAAATGGAATTACCCACAAAAGGTCATTTTCTTCCAAGTTCTCAATATTGATCGGCTTATCATTGCTGGACTAGCACTTTTCAGTAAGTTATTGACATGAACTTATTCAAACAATGAATTAAAACTCATATGTATTGATGTAGTATCACATGTATCTTTATATCAATGTTTTAAAATTTCTAGATTCATGATGATTGTTCAATTTCTTTTTAAAAAAATCAGGATTAACATGACATTAGGAATAAAAACACAGGGCAGAAGAATTGTACAAGTCACGCATATTTAAGGACAAATGTTAAAATATTTGAGAATATATATAATATCCTTTAGAAGTGCAAATGACAACAAATGCAACACTTGGAAGATTTTTACAGTGGTATAGAGAGGTATGTAGCAATTTTAGCTATACTCATATCAGTCAATTGATGGTTTGATTAAGTTAAATATCTGTGCTACTCATAGAACTCCGAGGATCCATATCTTATTAGCCCTTCAATTTCTCTTCGATATAAAAGCTAGGATTATTTAAATGGCAAGTGAACTCTTGAAGCTTCACTTGTAGTAGATACCATTACATTTAATTGTATTTTGATCTGAGTTAATAAAACTGTTAATATAAATGATACGTACTTGTTTTTCCAACTCTTTTATATCTTATTAAGTAAAATGCTAACTCATTAGGCAGGTCAAAAACATGACTTGGAAGGTTCAACTCTCTCTATATATTTTTAACAAAAAAAACTGGTAGCCTAATTTAAAACAACCAGCCTCGGGGGGAAAAACTATCGTCCTTTTCATCAATGACGCCATATGGATCCCTGACCCTTTCGATCTACTTTCAAATAGGCTTTATGCATGATAAAAAGCAAACGGGTGAAGAAAAGAATGGCTCTCATGACAATTACATAAAGTTAGCATATGAGACAAAATTAGGTACCCACTTTTGCCAAATCAGACTAGCAACATAAACAGCCCTGCGGTAATTATTGTAGTGCCTTCTGAAATAGGACATGCTTCAATATCCTAGTTTCCTATCCCGTAATGCCCCTACTGATGCTTAAGCTATACAAATTAGCTGATCTAAATAACTTAAAGCTTTCACATCAAACATGAATATTAGGAATTCAAACATCAGCTAGTACAAAAACCAGCCTCAGACTCATCAAAACTTACCTCAGCCTTGAAAACTCATATTCAGTAGCCATAGAAGAGCAAAAGTTCACACTTAAATGATGATGTCCATGGTAAAGGTTTGAAAGATGGCTTCAGAAAAATACCGACATTGTCAAAATAAAGATTGGAGAAAGTAACAATTGTCAAGCTATGAGGTGAGCAGTTATAACAGACAATTAAAGCATATGAATTAATAAGGTTTCCAAGAATGTCCTGCAAATAGGGCAAACAGTTGGGATGCAAATGGTCGTCGCCAAACAGATGAGATCATAAAGTAGAGGGGTTCCTTCTATGATTTTATATTTCATAATACACATTATGGTCCAGAACACCTAGTTTCTCAGGCATCACTAGAAATTTTCCCTTAACAAAAATAAACACTGAGTTGATCCTTAAGCATTCTCATGTACCTTGTGACAAACATTTGATCATTAACTGGACTAAGTGCAAGACTTCTGAGCTTCCGCTTGTGCTGACTAGAAATATGAGTGCTGGACTGGAATCGAATCTTGTCCGGTGATGAACTAGTTCGTATGCTTGGGATCAACTCTTGATGCTCTCTCTGTTCTGCAGCAGCAAACACAGCAAGAAAACAAAAAAAAAATCGATTCCATAAACATTTGTGATGGCTGGACAGAGAAAAAGAAGCCAGAAGTTGATCCGACGTTCATTAGCTTAATCTCAACATGGTTTCAGAGCTCTATGAGGCAAAATGTCAGGATTCAAATCTCCCCACCAACACTGAATGGAAATTTTTTTCCATTGCATGTATTTGTTTTAACATAAAGAGCTGTGTTGGATGGTATCAAAAAAAAAAACTTTTTAGACTGCCACAAATGTGATTATGAACAACAATTCACCGGGAGCCATGAGCATTCTTTTCTTAGTGTCATTTCTCTAGTTGGATTGTCCAAACATCATTAGCACATTGCGGATTTCCAACCCACCCTATAATCTACATGACATTATAGGCTTCATCGAATTATAGAACTCAAGTGAGAGGCCAATTGGAGCACTCCTTCGAATTGGTTGCAAATATTGTTTGGCGTGTATGAAAGGAACACAACTATATAATTTCTAGATCTCAATGTATGTCTGAAGAGATTGTTCATGTTATCCCGGATACTTCAATTAGAGTGGCTGTATTCTTTGATGCTATGGGTCTTGGTAATAGACCAATTGCTCGCAATTGGAATACATTACCTTCCTTTCTAAGAGTTCAATCTTGAGCTATTATCTTGTAATAGCCTTGATCATGTTACTTATTTAATTTTCTTTTGTAAATATCTTTTATTTTACTATATAAAATGTGGGCTTTTGGGCCTTGCGTCGGGTAAAAAACAACAATTCATCGATGGCTCTAAACCTTCAATCAAAACGTTAGATGGGATTACCAAGATTCCGTTTTGGCCTCTTCTTTTCACTAGGCACAGGAGGTGAAGGTGTAGTGACCGGCTCTCGCTTCGGTTTCTCCACGGTCGGCGCCGGACGCGGCGGAGCTTGCGGAGGATTGGGAGTCTTAGGGTTCACAGCAGGAATAATAAGCTGAGGGCGAGCCTGCGATTGCGAAGGGCTCGATCCTCGAGAGCCATTAGAAGCCGCAGCAGCAGACCCAGAAGCAGAAATCTTTGGCGCTGATCGCCGAGATCGAAGCCGAGCAAGCTGAGACTGCCATTCTCTCAATTTCCTCTCTGAAATTTCCAGCTGCAAGTACATGATCAGCGCCATCGAAGATCATTAAATCGATCAGATACAAAAAGTTGAGGTCTTTTACCTGAGATTTGTAATAGGAAACCCTCTGCTTGTTGTGCTCGACTTCATGGGTGCGGTGCGCAATGAGAGCGAGAAGCGCCTCCTCTTGTTCTTCAGGCGAGGTCCCCAGCGACGATTCGTCGTCTCCTCCGCCGCCGCCGCCATTGATTTTGGGTTCGTCTTCGATTTCGAGCTTGGGCTTTTTGATAGGGCGATGATGGTCCATAATTGCGAAGAGGGAGAAGACGATGGGTTTTTGCTGTCAATGTACAACTTGATTTGATGCGGGTCAAGGTGTCTTACGGGTCGGTCAGCCCAAGGGCCGGTCCGGCCCGGACCGATAAATGGCCATGTCAGGCCCCGGCCCGAGCGCCACATGGCGGCCTCGGCCACGGCCCAGGCTGGGCCAGCCGTTGGCAGCCTGATGGCCCAGCCCGGTCAAGCCCGAACCCGGCAAACCAGGCTAAATTCAAATTTGAATTTGGCGGTTTGGCCTTGGGTGTTTTTTGGGTGGAGGCCACTCAATTCCTTGGAATGTGGTTTCTTTGCACGGGATGGGTTTTCTTAAAAAGGAGGAAATTTGAATTGAAGTGGAGATTGTAAAATTATCTAAAACCTCTCACTCAAACTTATACATTCTCATACTCCTAATCCAAATCTCTATAAATACCTACCGACACTTCTCATTTTTCTCATAATTAACAAGAGCGAAATTTTCAATATCCCAACCACTCTCTTTAATTTCCGAGAAGTTTACTGCTAAAATTGGAATCACGCAATCTTTATTTCCGCAGTTTCAATCTTCACTTTAATTTCACTAATTTGATTCCGGTATTTGGAATCAAGCGTTTTTTTGTATTGATTATATATTTTTCTCTTATATATTTTTTATCGTCTCTCTTTATCTCTTTCTAATGTTTTTAATTAAGAATGTGAGGTTCATCTTCACAAAATTACATGGATGCTTCATCTTCACAAAGACGTTCATTTCAAATCGATATGGATTCACAAGAGAGACGGAGATTAACTAATATGTTGCAGGTTAATTTTGATTCTTATTCTCCTGACTATGAATTTTCCAATTATAAGATTCCTGCTACGTCACAAAATCATGTTCCTGAAGAAGTTCTTGCTCCTGCGATTTCTTTAGCAAGAACTTCTGCCCCTAAAAATAAAAGAGCTAAAACTTCTGATAATTATAAGCATTTTGCGGTACAAACAGTTGCAGCTAAAGACGAGCGGGCAGTTTGTACTCATTACTGTAAGTCGATGCCGCGCATCCTGCGGGTCCGCGGAGAGGCGGAATACACAAAAAACGATTTTTTCTTTTGAGAGACTTCGCAACATTGACCAAACAATCAAGATCTTTCGTAAACCATAACTAGCTAAAACTAACTACAAAGAGTTTCTAACTACTCGGTGAGAGATTATACCTCCTTATTCAAGTCCTTTAGGTCTTCTTCTTCTCTTCTTAACTCCTAAATGTCTTGAATCTTTTTCTCCTCTTCTTAGCTCCCAGATGGTTTGAATGGAACTCGGTTGTCGGCCTCCATTTTGTCGAAGACGATCCACCCGAGAGTTTTTAGGTCAAGCTTCAATCTCTAGAGTGAGGTAACAAAGATGTCTAGTTTGCTAATCTAGACAATTTAGGAGATATAGGGAGAGATAATTAGAGTATTTTATCTCAAGAACCTTAGGATTCACAACATATGTAAGGGTTAGGGTTTGAGGAAGAATGAGAAGAGACAAAGATGGGGGGAGAAAGAGCAAATGCAAATGAGCTAAATTATGAAAGGCAAATGAAGAATGGCCAAGTCAAATAATCAAGCATGCATTATTTCCAATAGAAAACAAGCAACCACGCTTGAATAGTGAAGTCAAATGCAATAAACAAATGACTTAGCCATGCTTCAACCATGCCATAAATATCTCCATTTTCCACCTCATTAATCTATTTGCAAAATAGATAAATCCAAATAATGAGGTGTCACCTTCTTGAAACATGTCTTGTGAAATTACAAGAATGCCCTCACCGTATATACATACCCGTATTCGTACCATAAAAAATACGAATACAATAAGATGATAATAATCCAATAATATAATACTAGAATCCGGCATAAACCAAAGCCCACTAGTATTATCCGTCCGAACAATATCCGTGTAGCCAGCACACGTATATGATCGGAACCCTACCGTAAAACCATACGGCCTTTATATTGTTTTGCCTGAACCAAGGAAACCCTTTGTGCGGGACTCTAAAGAATCGACAATACGCTGGCAGTGGGTTTAACCACAAGTCCGTCAGTGGCACTAGCCGTACGTAACGGCTACCCAGTTACATGTTGAAAAGAAGGCCGACGAGTGAACTCATCTGAACCCCTACTGAGCCTGTCTGTGACAATCTCCGTGCAGTCCGGTCTGTTCGTCTGAGAGTATCACATGAAAGGCCTTAGGGGTGGAAAACGTCAGATCCCTAATAACCAGACAAGTTGTGTCAGTGTGGCTCAAGACCATCCGAGAATCTACTGGTCCAACCACCAGTAATTCTCAATCCGCCATGGCAAGGGACTTATGGTGTTGACCAACCGATCACAGCGCGATATCGACTCCCTATACAGGGAGAGACGACTCCCCAACAGTCGCTCACTGCCTCCATGTGGCTTGGGACTGTACCTAACCAAAATCTTGTTTGCAGAACTCAGTAGAGCCGTGGTAGGGCAGTAATCAAAGCACAGTGGGAACTCACACGAGACAAATGACGACCTCATGTCGACAGACTATCTGCACTCATGTCACCAGAGAACTGTTATTTGATGGTAGGTATAATACCATCTAGCCAACCCTCGGCGATTCCGTCCGATGTACTAACCCCCAGTGAGCACTTGTATACAATCTTAGGTGCACCTCACCAATGGCTGCGGGACCAATCCATCGCCTTTCGTCAGGGTTTAGATATGTATACACTGATCTACTCTGGATTATCGATACCCAGTCTCGATACTCCTACGATTAGGGACACTTTAAGGATGTGCTTATCAACCACCCAGCTCCCACAAGTATGATTTTCATCACAACGCTAGTAGCCAAGCAAGAATCCTACGGGCTTTATCAACATGTATACAAAATATGAAATGCTAAGTAAAACACATTACATGTTAAGATAAAGACAAACCGGATAGCATATTATCATATCGAGTAAGTTTGTCATGTACATACATATCCCTAACATCCTATACAATGAACATCTCTAGGGCATACATATCCAACAATTACCAAGTATATTTTACTTGTGCCACTTCAAGTGGAACTACCCACCTAAAAAGGCTTTTGATCAAACACGAAAAAGCAGATTCTCGACGGACGACTCTGAGTGTGTCGTCCAACTGTTTAACCAGTTTTTCTTATTCGCAAGATACTGATAGAAGAGAACTTGCAAGATATGTCATATACGCTGAACAACCGTTTGGTTTTGCAGAAAACGAAAAATTTGATGGATTGGTAAAAAATACATATAATCCAGCATTTCAAAGAATACCCAGAACAACATTTAGAAGTGGTGTTTTAAAAAAAATAGCATGATGGTAAAGCCAATTTGATTGATATTTTTGCAATTTTTAAAAGTAAAATTGCATTAGCTTTTGATCTTTGGACTACAAAATGGGGCATGAGTTGTATTTATGTTGCTGCACATTTCGTTGATAATGATTGGTTTTTACATAAAAGAATTATTGGTTTTTTAAAAGTAGAGCATCCACATAGTGGAAATTGTTAGGGATATGTATACCCTAGAGGCCATTATTGTACATTATTGTATATTATAGTGGATGCTTGGACACATATATATAGATGACTTTCTTGCTCAATATAATAGTATGCTATCTGGTTGCTCTTTATCTTAACATGTACACTAGTATTATTATACCGTCTCTCTGATACATATTGATAAAACCCTTAGGATGTTAGCTTGACTACCACGACTATGATACAGATCATACTAGTGGAGCTTGGGTAGTCCGCAAGCACATCCTTTAATAGTTCCTAGTCGAGGGGATATCGAGACATGGTATCGATATTCCAGAGTAGGCTAGTGTGTACGTTTCTTGAGCCTGTATGGGCGATGGTTGATCCCACATCTATTGGTGTTCGACATCAAAAATTGTGCACAGGTGTTCATTAGAGAATGGGTACACCGAACAGGACTCGCCGAGAACTCCTAGTTAGTAGCATACCTATCGTCAGATAGTAGTTCTATGGTGACACTGGTACAGGTTAGTCTGTAGACCCGAGATCGTCATAAAGCCTTGTGTGGTTCCCACTGTGCTTTGATTTCCTCCCTACCACTCCTCAAAGGAGTTATGCAAATAGGTGGATTTTGGGTACAGTCTCGAATCACATGGAGGCAATGAGCGATAGGAGGGGTTTCGTCTCTCCCGGTATAGGGAGTTGATGTTGCGCTATACTCGATTGGCTATAACAGCAAGTTCCTGGCCAGAGCTGCTGAGATTTACTGGTAAGAGTTATCAGTAGTTTCTCGAAAAATTATAGGCAACTCATCGGCATGACTTATCAAGTTATTGGGGTCTGACGATTCCACCACTAGATTTAATATGCGACATATCAGACGAAGAGACCGGACTGCAACAATCCTAAACTTCTGTACAATTTTTTTTTTGTAAAGTACATAAAGGAATACCTTAGCCTGAGCACAAGTTATAAATTTAAATTGCTTTTGAACAGCAAGAAAGCACTTATAGCTAATTGGTAAAGCCTTGCACTGCTGTGGCATAACCCCGGTATTCGAATCCCCTCGGCCACATAATATTTTTGCTGATTTTTTTCTTTTAAACATTTTGGAAGCCCAAAAGTTTACATGTGCAAAACACGTAAAAATGAAAAGTCTCAGAAATCAAACATGTGCGCTAAGCTATATGAAGCGACTAGGACACGCGGCAACAAACCCACACCCCGACCCCACCATTGGACCAGCGAGATTGGGCTTGGGGCCGGCGCCGCCGGTCCCCCCCTAAGCAAATGTTGCAAAATTTTAACCCTAGCATTCTTTGGCCTCCCCCACTACTCCTATACTGTTTGATTTTTCTGCACATTAACAGAGAGTGTTAATTCACCTTTTTAATCCAAGATTTAATATATTTTAATTCTCTATTCACACCCTAAACCCTAATTCTATCCTATAAATACCACCCTACACTTTAGCCCTCCTCATTCTGAAATCCATTACCAAAACTCTCTAAAATTCCTAAGTCCAAAAGTTGTACAAGCGGAGTTAGCCAAGGTCAAAGTTCCGGCGACGATTCGGAACAAATCCGGTCGTGACTCCACGACGCCTTCGAAAGTTCCCTCTACCTCCCCTCTCTGCTCCAAATCAGTAAGTCCCTTCTTTACTCCTTTTATTCTAATCTAAAACACTCTTATTTCAAAACTCGTCGGAAGCAGAGTTATTCCGACTTCCGATTCTCTTTTCTTTAAAAACTCAAATTTTCTTAATAACAAACCTACCAATTCTTTATATATTGTTTAGCGATCATAACCAAATACTTTAGAACAGGTTTCATCTCAAAATAACATGTTATGCAACTTTTATCACATTTTTACGAACAAATACCGCAAACTTTACATTCTGCATATTTCTTCATATTTCTTTGTATTACCTTTTAGAAAACTCACGAGGTAATGACCTATCTCATCACAACACTCATTTTGACATAGCACGATAGCTTTTGTAATATTTTTTGTGGGACAAAATACAATATTTTACATTAAAATACCCTAAACTAATAAAACCGTGTTTCTTTTAATTGTTTTAATCAAATTCCATACGATTAAGTCCTTACAACCCATTCTGGAGAACTCGATTCGGTTGGTGCGGGTTATCGCACATCCATCGGACTAGTAGAGCGAGATGCAGACCTCCTCACGGAGCATACGATCTCGATGGAATTTGTATTATAATTTTAAGAAGAACGTGATTTCTATTTAATAAATAAATTCTAACTTTTTAATAAATAAATATATATATATATATATATTATCAAAATATCTACTTTAAATATATTATATATATTCCATGTTTTTTTAAATCGAAAGAATCACAAAAGATCATGAAAATACCATCACATTCAACACAAGTCAAATTACATGAAAATACCATGTACTATTTGTTCCCTTATAAAAAATAAATAATAAATAAAAAGCGATGGGAAAATTCCCCAAATAGAGTATCACGTGCCCGCACGTGATGCGCCTTAGAGTAAAGATTATACGCATTGTGCTTAAACAAATAAGGCTGAAATTGAGCCTCACGTACAGGCACGTGAGCATCTATATACAAAGTATATAGGCGCCTTCGTAAAACAAATAACAGGCCAGAGAATCTCACGTGTCAGCACGTGATGCTTTTTATTGGACCTAACTTCGTGGGGGTCACGTGCCACACGTGACATACCTGAATATCAGCTCACATGCCAACACGTGATACCTTTCTCCGGGACCGCTGCATATAAGTAAACCGGTCTAATGCTATGGGTCACGTGCTACACGCGAGGCTTCCTAATGCCTTCTGAGCCGATAGAATTAAATTCTAAATAAGAGAGATCAAAACCCTATTTGGAAAATATTTCCTTGAATATTTCTCAACAAGAAAGATTACGTTATGTAAAGCAGAGCTCCGTTGGATTAAAGATCCAATGGTGATTAAAAATCACACAGCTACAGAATAAGCTCTGTATGAGAAAATATTTCCCCGATCTTTCTAAACAAGAAAGATTATGCTCTTTAAAACAGAGCACCGTTGGATTAAAGATCCAACAGTGATTAAAAAACAACAAGCTACAAAATAAGCTCTGTATGGAAAAATATTTTCCCAATTTTGTTAAATATAAGAAAAATGTCTTCTGTAAAACAGAAGTCCCTGGATCAAAGATCCAACGGTGGGTAAAAATCCCCGAATCAATCAAAAAATCTCTCAATGAGCGATTTCCTTAACGAAATCAACAAACTTGCCTCTACTATATAAAGGACTCAAGATTGAAAGGAAAAAAGAGGAGACCCCCCGTAAGATTTGAGAAAATAAAGAAGAAGAGGAGTTCTTTTTGAAGAAAAAGAAACCCTAGGTAAGGAAAAAGACCTAGAGATCATTTTATCTCCTTTTACAAGAGTTTAACTCTTTCAAAAAAAAACTTAGTTCTTTCTCTGGTTGAGGTCTGCAGATGCAGATCTCCTCACAAGATGAGAATTTAATTATCATCTGAGAGATTCTGTTATGCAGTTCCAAAACTTAGAGGAAATGACTAGATTTGAAGAATTTAATTCTTCCAAAGACATAGGAATTTAATTCCTCTGATAAAACTATGGTTTAACCCTGCATAAGAATTTAATTCTTATAAAACAAAGGACTTGAAATTCTCAAGACTAAGATCAAGAACCCCATGCATATTAGCGTTCAACGCTATAACGACAGATCACGTGTTCCCACGTGAGCACCTCTAAGGACCAAAAATGAATGATTGAGTTCGAGTCACGCGATCCCACGTGACCCCTAATAGTGCTCACCACTTGTAGAAAATGAGGGGGAATAAATTAAGAAAGTTCTCATTTTGGGACGCCTCACGTGATCCCACATGACCCCCAATAATGCTTAGCACCTAGAACAGAAAAGGAAGATAAATCCAAAAGAGGCAGTGCCCAACTTTGGAGTACCTCACGTGCCCACACGTGATAGCCACAAGGACTAAGCATTTAACACTTATATACAGATGGGGATTCAGACCTAAGTGCATAATGCCCACTTTTCAGGAGCCTCACGTGCCACACGTGAGCGCTCCAAATTTCAGTGTTTAAACTACTTATGAGCCTCACGTAGGAGCACGTGAGCGCTAAGCAGATATCAGTGTTTAACACTGTGAGAGGCCAACTTTAGCCAAAATTAGCCAAGTCTCCCGAGGCCAAAACCTTTTGACCAGCAATCAACCGAGCCCTCCTATACTCAGGTCTCCCCGAATCGATCTTAGTTCCAAAGATGGCCAACGATCTCCTGATACATGGCATCTAAAATGATGTTCGTTCCACCATGATCTCTCCCTTCAATCTGGAGTTCGGTTCAAGGGTACATCTCTCCACACCTCTGATACATGTCGTTGTAATTCTTTAACGATGTCAGATAGGTGGAAGGTCCCGACAACCAACAGCTCTTGGATGCCCTCTCAAACCCATGAGCATACCATAATGGACCGTAATGTCCTTAAACTAGCTGTGGACCGCAACATCCTTAAACTAAACTATAGTGCCCAAATGCTCTTTCGTTGAATCAAAAATGATCCCGAACCCCCGTTAAGTAGATCTTAGTCCAATATCGGATTAACGTATCCTTAACAAATATTTAAGTCGATCTTAATCTCAAACAAGGTTAACGATCCTTAAATCAAACCGAATCCAAATCTAAGAAAATACGGATTTGGACTAATCCATGCCCTACGGACGACAACACAAATTAGTCTCCGTATACAATCCACGGGAAACCAAAAAATAATACAAACATACACGACACGAAGTGACCTTCTGGAGCAAGAGAAAGTGGTTATCGCTACGCGGTAATGTAATTAACTGCAGGGGCTTGCGCCTGCAGGGAAGAGCGTCCCCACAATCAAAACCCCTCGCAACGAAGGGGAATCTGACGAAGTCTGCTACAACGGTCGCATCTGTCTAAACCTTCGATACACAGCGCCATAAATCAACTTGGCATCTTCGGAGAGGTAGACAGATAAAACCAAATAGCATCTGCCCCCAAATTCAGGCAAGACGACCTACGCGCTCCATTTTCGGCGGTAAACAGATTCTGGCACGTCCGGTGGGACCTTTTCCTCTTTCCACTCCACACTTCATGTGTCGTGTTCGCGAACGAATCGCGGTTTAATTTGGTTGCCCCTGGATTCGAGGTACTAAGATTTAATGTCTTGCTCCATGTAGAAGAGAAGATGACATCGATGTCTTCCAACTGCACCAATTGCAACAACAACTCCCACTCCGTCCCTGCTGGAGGAGTAACTTATGGGCCCCAAGCGGCCTCCATCTTCGCAATGCCAGTGGGACAGGTAACTCAGGCCATCACTGGACTGTTCTTCGGGACCATGCTCCCGCTAATGGGCTTCAATGCTTCAATATCATCACAGGAGGCTCCAAAGAAGTCGGTCTTCGATCAGCTTGCAACTACCACGACCCCTCTCAACGGGTCGTCCAAGTCCGCCATCTCAGTCTTCGACAGGCTGAGCCAAAGCTCAAGTAGGCCCACGAAGAGGCCCGCGATACCTGAAGGGGTTATCCCAAAGTGGATAACCATTCCAGCTCCGGTAGATGAAGTCGTCAAAGGGGCTTCCCTTACCAAAAAGTTGGCCTTTGCAAGATTGACTGTTCCCTCTCAGCGGACGTTGGTCTTCGACAGGCTGACACCAACAACACCCCATCAGAGTAGGGGCATGACGAAGCCACTCCCGTAACTGAACCATTCCCATCTGCACGACACGCTCGACGTCGCCACTAGCACTGAGTAAGGAAGGCCGGGGCAGTTCCCCCTCTGGATTTACCCCACCATCTCTAATGGTGGAAATTGATGCTACTGTTCCAACTGGGAATAGCTTCGAGCTGCTCAGGAGAGTGCACAAGAACTCTCCAACCGCCATACTAAAGAAGTCTCCTCCGCCTATCGAAAACACAACACAGGTGAAGCCAGGACAACCACCTCAACGGTTATCCTCCAAGATCCACAGAGTTTGGCGGAAAGTCCAACACTCTGTAATTAACAAAGATTACTCCCGCCGACTGAAGAAGACGAAGGCTCGCCAAGAGGAGGACCGCCCCTCTGCCATACCATGAAAGGTATCGTCTGCATGGGTGCCTGCCGCAACGGCCTCCTCAACTTCGACCTCCCATAAGAGGAGAAGGCCGAAGAAGATCCCCCTGCCCGCGGCAAATTTCAAAGGCAGTGGACCAAAACGCCCCAAGTCTGGGGGCATGGTTGTGCATACCGTCTACATGGCATCCGGAAAAGAGGATAGTCGTGCTTCCGTGAGTCATCGACCACTCACACGGTCTATGACGAAAGCTCAGGAGCAACAACAAAAGCTCCAGGAAATGTTGACAAGAATGGCCGCACTCACTGGGCAGAAAGAAAGCCCAGAAGTATCATCGGAACAACGCCAGGAGCAGGAGACCGACACCGAATTCTTACGAAGGGTGCTTGAAAAGAAAGACAAAGAGGCCGCGGAACAAGCGGCTAATATAAAACAGATAGCGCTTCTGTTCCAAGACATGGTTAGGATGACGATCTAGCCGGATCCTCCAGCTGAAGACCCTCCAATAATCATTGAAGACGATAGAGGGGAGACATTGAACCCTCCTCCAGCTTTATCGGCAGCCAGGGAGGAGACGATCTCCAAAGCTACCCTTGATGACTACATAGCTCAACAAATACGAGCTCATCAAGCGAATAAAGCGGCAGTCCAGGTCGTCAGAATTGGGCGACCTTACCCAGGCTGATACGACTAAATTAAGTACCCGCCAGGATATACGATCCCCAAATTCCATGTGTATGAGGGAACGGGCAATCCGCACCAACACGTTGCTCAATTCAGAGCTTTGTGCGGTAACACCGGGGGCGACTATTGCTTCGCCAATTTATCAACAGCTTGGCAAAGACAGCATTTGAATGGTATTCGGAGCTTCCGAATGATTCCATTAAGACATTACAGAAATGGAGATACTGTTTACACAAAGGTTCGCAAGCACTAGCGAGTACACCCCAATCACGGCATTAATCAGCACCAGGGTGAAGCCGGGAAAAACCTGGGTTCAGTACGCAATTCGGTGGCGGTACCCATGGTTGAAGTGTGAACGGCGCATAGAAGAAGCTCCTGCTGTGGGCATGTTCGTGGGGACCCCCGACCCTTAGGAAACTATATCCTAATTTATGATGTTCTTCAAGCCGACCACCTTTCAGACCTTGCTTGACAAGCTGGCCCAAATAGATCAGATAGGCCATAGGCCGTCCTCTTAAAAAACGGATCTCCGGAATGAAAAGGGAAAGGGAAAGCGACCTTCGTCGCCAACGGTCAACAACAATCGAGTGACCCGAAGCCGGTGGCTCGCCAAAACAACAGACCGCGAGCCCTCGAAGAGAAGTTGAGACGTCCTTACTCGTTCCCTCGAGATAAAACGAGGAGATTATTCGAACTAGCAGTGCGCAACAGGCTCATCACTCTGCCGGATCCGAGACACCTACTGCAATCGGACGACATCAACAATCCCAATTACTGCCCCTACCACCGAATAGTGGGCCACCCAATCGAAGATTGCTACGTCTTCAAAAACTGGGTTGAAGACCAATACCAACAGGGCATGTTCGCGCTGTCCGAAAACTGGAAGGTAAACCCGCCGCAGCAGCACGCTCCTAAAAAGGTGGAAACGCCGGGGGCATCATGCTCATTTGTAGGAGAAGCTCCGTAGGAAGTGGTCCTTTCAGCTAAAACTAAAAAAATGCTGAAGGATCTTCAAGCATGTTTGGCGATTAAGTGGAAAAGCCCACTGGAGGCTGAAATTATTGATGGAATGCTGAAACCGCGCCCAACACCAAAAGTTGGTAAAAATGGACAAAACCTCCAGGCCAAGCCTCCAAAGTCTTCAAAGAAAAAGAAGAAGGCCAAGAAGCATGTGCAGCTCGACGGCAATCGTGCGGGTCTGCAGAAATATATCGATGCACTGGAGGAATACAACCAAGAGGCACGGACCCCAGGACCCCAGTCACACTGCAAGAGTTCTTCAAGCATGTTCTTGAGGACGGAAACAGTGACATTGATGGAGGAGACGGTTCTTCGGAAGAATCCGAGGATTATATAGCGAGTTGCCACATAATCTCTCACTCATCGATAAACGGCAAAGAGGCCCCTGACGTAGAGAGACTGGGGGCAGATCCAGAATCAAAATCCTTGGAACCGTTAGATGACCTTATTGACAAGCTGTTGAACGAAGCTCTTCAAAAGAGCAAAGCTGATCAAGAACGTGAAGCGGCCATTTACGAAAAGGCCAAGCGTCGGTGTCGGGCCGAAAAAGCTCCGGTGATGAGAAGCCATAAAGTATTTCAACCATATCGAAGCGCCCCTGCCACCAGCAAAAGCAGAACCAAGATAGGGAAGCAGTTCGCCAAAGCTCTGTCAATGGGAATGAAGCTGCCACCTTTCGAAGGAAATACTCCCGGGAATACGTGCCTCGATGAAGTGGACATACATCCGAACTACTGCTTGTACAATCGAAGAGTCACACACCCTACCGAAAAGTGCAATGCCTTCAAGAAATCGTGGCAGGGATATGTTGCCCACCGACAACACTTTAAGCGGATGAAGCGCAATGCTCGTCGGAAACAGAGAAGCACGACAGATGAGCGTGAAGGAGCTGCTGGCAACTGTCATATGGTTGATGCCATTTTGACAAAAGGGAAATCTAAGTTCTTACCTTCGGGAGCGATTCTGACGAAGAAATAGCCTTCGGCCCTCTCTTCAAGGAATCCGCCTCTGAAAGAGAAGAAGAGATAAAGAACCGTGGGAACATTCAGCTGCGTAACCGTACGTTGCCTGAAAAGAATCTCGGACCCTCAAACAAAGGTTGTCACGCCCCGCTTCCTAGTGTACGGCGAAGGGGACGCGACGAGGCCCACTACGTATATACTCAGAAGTACATACTCTAAGAGTATCTAAGCAATATAAAAGTAAATCACAAGAGACAAGAGATATAGAAATAACATCAACTTTATTAATAACATTCTTTTGTACAATGCATGAAAAGTAAATACAACTGGAATGAAAAGCGATGCCTAATCAGTGGCATAACAGGAAGTGAAAATACTGAACGGAACAAGGTACAATATCTAGAACTCGGGGTCTTCGTGAAACTGCTCCAAGTCTTCACCGGTGGGCTCGATCTCTGTTGGGTCCAAAGCACCTGACGACATTCAAAGAAGAAAGAAATAGAATGTCGTCAGCGAACAGGTCGCTCGGTAAGTCCCAAAGATAAGGGAGAAATAGACAGAAAGTAAGAAAGAGAGAGAGAGAGAGAGCGCTTTTAATGTTGTATTATAATATTGTAATATTGTATTAACGAAGTTGTTTGTAGCCTGGTACAGAAGATGCCAGTGTATACAAGGGGAGTCCCACTTACACCGGGGACCTTGGTAACCTGTAGTACAAGGCTCCGTCGATAATACCACGGAACAACGGCATGGATGTAATTACGTCTTAAGTGACCACCTCGTGCCACCTTTAACATATTCCGTACCAGTCTACCCCTTAAACCCCGTAGTGTTATGATTGTATTGTAGTATTGTATTGTATAAGTTGGATGACTGATCAATACCATGATATCAGTAAACATGTTGTAACTGCATAATCAGGTAAATGGAATAACGGAATAATGGATGTATATCCATGGTTTGATTCAGTCAAGTTGTAATGATTGTTAACAGGATTCTGGGATTCATGTATTCATATAGAGTTGGAAAATTAAAGAATATAGATTGACTTGAATCATATTCAAGTCAGAGATAATCAGACTCAAACCCGAGTCAGACTAAAAGAAATGTAATTTGATGTTCTATAATTGTTAGGGTCTTTATTGTAATTTATAAAACTTGAGGGGGGTTTATATAAAAATACTTTTGTATAGTTTTCAAGATACACCCAAGTATTTATTATTCGTCTTTATTATTATAATGAGTGTAAATTTTATTTGTGTTATTCTAGTGAATATATCCTAATAAAAGTATTAAATTATAACATTGATTTATTTGAAAATTCATGGTATTTTAATGTAACTTTTAATCTTGTAATTTTTTTTAGAAAAATGTGGAAACTTTATCTTATAACAAAATAGGCGTTTAAATGATAATTATATATATGTTAATACAAAAATAATTTTAAATAAATATTTTATTTTCCAAAATCTCATTTTTCTTAAATGTCGTATGTTAAACCTTTCGAGACCGAATGCTCCTTGCGGAGGTCTGAATCTCACACTACTAAGCTCGAGGGTGCACGATAAACCGTACTATCCCTAACGAGTTCCCCAAAGGTGGGTTGTAGTGGCGCTTTGTAAAGATTTAATAAATACTAATCATTTAGAAAACGGTTTTATAAAGATGAAGTATTTATTTGTAAAAGGGTGTAAATTTCCGTATTTTAGATTCTAGGGTTTCCTAAGCCAACTAGCCTATTTCTAAATGGTCTAAACGACACGTCATTAGAAGCCTCAAATCGTCTCTTCACCGCCAATTGCGGCCAGGTAAGTGCAAGTGAGGAGGGAGGGATCCGCTCACGAATCGTGAGGCGGGCCTTTTAAAGTTACCCAAGCTCACTTGCCTAGCCTAGACACCACAAAGTCAGTTTAGATAAACGATCGATGTCCATGACATATCGTATTTTCCTATTAAAAGATTTTATTTTAAAATTGTAAACAACTTAGAACTTTTAGAAAAGGTTTATAAAGAAAAGGGTATTTTAATGTAAAGTCTTGTATTTTCGTATTCTAAGTTTTGATGATATCAATTAGGGTTGTATTTGCATGTGTGTGGAGGTATGTCATTACCTCGTGATCTACGTTAAGGTATAGCAATTGTTAAGGGTTAAATGTGATAACTAAACATTGTGGTATTTAAGTGAAAGAAATACGATAAATGGAAACGTTATCATTTCATGTGAAAAACTTTATCCAAATTGATTTTTAAGTGATTAGTAGTCAACATGAATATGTTTAAGCATTATGGAATTAGTGACAAGTGAGTTTTGATAGAAAACCGAATCGGAAATCGGTTTGTTCCGATTTCTGTCGGGTTTTAAAAAGTCGTATTTTTCTTAAAAGAAAAGAAAGATAGAAAGAGTGGGACTTATGGGTTTTGGACACGTTAGAGAGTGAGAGGGAGGTAAAGGGTTTTCCGGGCGTCGAATCGTCGTGAAGAGTCCTAGTACGATCGCCGAAATTCGCCGTCGATTTCGACAGCGCTTCGCCTTTCGCTCGTTTTCTAATGTACCGAGTTCTCTTGAGATTTTGGGAGAGTGGACTTAGGAATTTTGGATGAGAAGGTAGAGGGTATGGGGGTTTATATAGGGTTAGGGTTTTAATTAAAACAAATATATAAAAAAATATATAAAAATCATTAAAAATCATTAAATTTAGGAGTAAAAGGGATTTATTGGCCAATTTAAAACCGATCCAGGTATAATAAGTCTGCAAGAGGGTTGACCAAGTCAAGAGCCAACTTTTCTCAGTTGGTGACTCGGCCGTCCGGCCAAGTCCGGCCGGCGGCGCCGAACCGAGTCGGCCGAGTCGCCGGCCGTCGGCACCGAGTTGGGCCGAGTCAAGGTTCCAGTGGCCGGGGATTTTCTTAGGGTACAATTTGGTATATTTACTTTTTCAAGTCCAGTACATATTTTGGGAGTTATGGCCTTTTGACCGTTGACTTTCCAAAAAAATTAAAACAAAACAATATAAAAAATAATGTGGGGCATGGGATTTGAACTCTGGTGGGTTGGTTCAGCAGTGCAAGGTATTGCCAATGAGCTACAAGCTCCTTCTTGTAATTATTGTGGTATTTAATTACTTAAACTGATAGCAGCAAGAATAAATACTCCTAGTATACATTAAATTTAAAGTAATTTCTTGTACACTAAAAATGGAGTTATTACATTCTTGTAGCTTGTAATTAAAAAACAAAATAATTACCTATATCTTGTGCTCATGCTAAAATACCCCTTTGTGGATTTTTGAAAAAAAATATTTGAAAAATTTTGGTATAGAAAAATTAGGGTTGTTACAAAGGTTCGGGTAAGAAAGACAAGGGGAAGGAAAAAGTTCCTGAGGAGATTGCCCTCGAGGATAGAGTCGTCGAAGAGCTCACAGCCAAGGACCCGCATAAGAAGAGCAAGGTGGATTACAATATCCCGGCACACCTGAGGAAGATACCCTCACAATTAAGCATTTTGGATGCCCTTCTCCTATCTGAAGAGGCAAGAGATTCCCTGATTAAGGCGTTGCAAGTGCCCGACCAATTTCAAGCCTTCCTTGCAGAGGAAAAGATGAAGAACGAGCTGGAAGAAATCCACACGGCTGACATCACCTTCAGCGATGAAAATCTCCTCCTCGGAACGTGCGAGCACAACCGTCAGCTGTATGTAACCGGGTATTGTCACGGTATCAAGATAGGGAAGATCCTGGCCGACAACGGGTCCTCCGTCAACCTTCACAATATAAGAGTACCGAAGGAGATTTGCATAAATGTTCAGCACTTGGCTCGGGATAAAATTACCATCTCCGGTTTTGACTCCCAATCATCACAAATGCTCGGGTCTATAATACTGACATTACGCTTCGGGATGCTCATCACTGACATCAAGTTTCACATCATCGATGCTAAGACTTGCTACAATGCTTTGATTGGTAGGCCTTGGTTACATGAGTACAACATCATCCTTTCTACACAATATCAGTGTATGAAGTACTTCAAGGACGGCCTCGAGTACACAATCACAGGGGAGCTGAACCCATTCTCCGTAAATGAAGTTCGCAAATATGAAGACGCCAAGTACTTCTTACCAGAATTCAAAGACATGGAAAGATGTCGCAAACCGGAGAATAAACAAAAAGCCATCGCCACTATCCCGATATTCAGGAGCGATACCAAAGAGGATGAAGTGATGGTCTGCTCGGGACAACCCCAAGGCAATAGGCCAGGACTATCTACTCCTATGCTGGTCTTCAGCAGTGACTATGAGGACGAGACCAACGCAGTGTTAATTGTCCGCCCGTCAATGCAGACCTTTGCAGGAGCTGACCAGAGTTTACAGATTACCCCGGTCCCGCAGCGGCATTACAAAGAACTTGATGCAATTGATACGTACAGCGTGCAAGAGCTGCAGACTTTCTACATCCCTCCTAAGCAAAGAGGTGAGAAGGCGTTCATTTTTTACCAATCCACGGAGACTAAGATAGAGAAAGAGGTATGGCACGGTGCCGAACTTGAGCTCGACAGGCTTCAACTAATCCGTCTGCCCAGATACTATGTAGAGGGACTGGAAAGGCTATTGAGACGCCAAGGCGCGCCCTTCAAACAGGCTGCTCAACAAGCCCAGTTCTATAACAAGATTTGGGACGTTCCTGGGACTCAGCGGAAGATACCCAACGGGAGAATGGAGACGACCGGCCTTGGATACGTTCAGTCCAATAAAAGGGAGCGATTCCATGGCTGCCATGTCATAAATAATTTCGATGGAGAAACGAATGCATTTATAGATGGCGTTGATGTCAAACCAAATCAAGATCCCGCCGGGAGAATACCAAGCCCGTCATTCGAAGAACAGATTGACAAGCTAATAAGAGAAGAGGATCAAAAGGTTCGGGATGACCATAGTCGCGAAACGTCCATTTACGAGAAGGCCAGGATGCAACGTATCATTCAGCAGGCTACGGAGGATGACGATCCCTTTCACCCTCAACCCGTGGTGCGCTTTTGTGGCAAAAAGAAAGCCCGACGTAGAAACAACAATAAGGTAAAGAACATGAATGGCGTTCGAAAACAGCGAAGCGGATCCAAGAAACCACGCGATCGAGAAAAAGTCAGCTGGAATCCGTCTTTTATGAAAAAGATGGGTCGGGAGTAATCTTTCCCTCAAGACAAGATAAGGAAAATCTTCGACCTTGTCATGAAACATCAAATGATAGTGCTCCCGGAGTCTCAGCGCCCCGAACAAATAGACGAGGTCCATCACCTGGATTATTGCTCCTACCACCGAATAATGGGACATCCTCTTGAAGACTGCTTCACCTTCAAAGACTGGGTTGAAGATCAGTATCAGCAAGGCAGGTTTGCTCTATCCGACAATTGGAGGGTAGTCCCGCCATGAAAACATGAGCCGAAAGCAACCTACACTACAAGGGAAAGTCTAGATCGGCATCGAGCTTGGAAACGAGCTCGTACCTGCCACATGATAACATTCTCAAAGGAGGGAGAGCATGAGAATGTGGACAATCTCTCCCAGTGATTCGCAAACGAAGATGAGGATGAGATGATCTCAGAATTTCCACCGGCGCCAAAAAAGTTGGAAGATGAAATACACACCACAGCAGACAACCTGAGAAAAATCGACTTGGGGATAACAAACGACCCAAGGCCAACGTTCGTTAGTGAACTGCTGTCTGAAAAACAAGTAGCCTCATTAAAGGATGTGCTTATGCAGTATAAAGACTATTTCGCATGGAACTATTCCGAGATGCCGAGATTAGATCCATAGATAGCGCATAAACTGGCGATATTGCCGGACGTCAAGCCAGTCAAATAGGCACCAAGAAGAACGCGGCTCGATCTTGAGATGGGTATCAATGCCGAAGTCAAGAAGCTAATCGACTCTGGCTTCATCCAAGAAGTTCAATACCCTGACTGGATCGCCAATATCGTTCCGTTAATGAAGAAAAATGGGACAGTACGCATCTGCGTAGATTTTCGGGATCTCAACAAAGCTTGTCCAAAAGATGACTTCCCAGTACCTGTTACCGAGCTGATGATCGATAACACATCCACCCATGAAGTCTTCTCCTTCATGGACGGATCCTCAGGGTACAACCAAATCAAGATGCATCCTTAAGACCAAAAGCACACTGCTTTTCGGACCCCGCTTGGCATATTCTGCTACAAAGTGATGCCCTTTCGGTCTGATGAACGCTGGCGCCACTTACCAGAGGGCCATGACAAAGATCTTTGATGACCTCATACACAAGATTGTCGAATGTTATATTGACGACCTCGTGGTGAAAATCAAATCATACAAAGAGCACTGGGAGCATCTGAAGATAGTGTTCCGGCGCCTTCGGAAGTACAACCTGAAGATGAACCCTCTGAAATGCGCATTTGGAGTTTCCTCGGGCAAATTCTTGCAATTCATCGTACGACACCGGGGCATCGAAATAGACCCATCAAAGATCAAGACGATTATGGAAATTCCCGCACCAAGAACTCTTAAACAACTGCGGTCTCTCCAAGGAAAGCTCGCGTATATTCGGCGGTTCATAGCTAACCTCTCCAGCAAATGCCGCCCCTACAGTCATCTAATGAAGAAAGGCACCCCGTTCGTTTGGGATCGCAAATGCCAAAGCGCACTGGACGAAATCAAGCAATATCCGTAGAACCCGCCGGTACTGACCGCTCCGGTCAAGGGAAAGCCCATCATCCTGTACACAATAGCCCTTGAAGATTCTTTAGGCGCGTTATGGGCATAAGGGAACGACTAGGGGAAGGAGAGGGCTCTCTACTATTTGAGTCGAGTTCTCTTGGGGACAGAAAACAACTACTCCCCAATCGAAAAGTATTGCCTGGCATTGATCTTCACGGTAACAAAGCTCCGACATTACGCTTTGGTATGTGTGGTCCATCTTATATCAAAGGTGGATCCTCTCAAATATTTGATGTCGGGAGCCATATTAACAGGAAGGCTTGCTAAATGGGCCCTCCTCTTGATGGAGTTCTCGATAGTATATCGACCCCTCAAGGCAATAAAAGGTCAGGCCATCGTCGGCTTTCTCACTGAGCATCCGATACCTGCCGACTCTCCCTTGAACTGCGAGTTGCCGGACGAACACGCGTTTGACGCAATTGACAGAAGAAAAGAAGGGAATGATACCCGATGGGAACTCTAGATGGAGCGTCCTCCTTGAAGAAGCGAAAGCAAAACACCCCCATGATTAAAACCGGGGTAGGCCTTATCTTTGTGACTCCATAAGGAGGGATAATGCGTTTTGCCCAGTCTTTAACATACCCGAGAACAAATAATGAGGCTGAGTATGAGGCTTTGATAGCTGGTCTTGAGATTGCTGTCGACATGGGCGTCGAAAACCTCCTCATATATGAAGACTCCCAGCTGGTCTTTAGCCAAGTAAATGGAGACTACCAGACGTGCAAACCAGAACTGATCAGGTATGGTGAAAGAGTGCAACAACTGTTGGCGTAAATCCCTTCTTGCATCCTAGAAAGCATACCGCGCGCGGAAAATATCAAGGCTGATGCGTTAGCTAAGCTCGCTAAAGAACTGGCCGACGAAAACCTTGATGGCGTAAGCGTCAATGTGCAAATCCGCCAGATTCTCGCACCATCGGAAATATCTCTGGGGTCGTCTGAAGGAAAGGAAGTGACCAAACAAGCAGCCTACAAAATACAAGACGAAGAAAAGACTACGGATTGGAGAGAAGTCTTTGTTCTCCGCCGAAAGACGCGACCGGGACGTTGGGACGTCTGGCTTGAATTTTGGAGACAAATGCTATTTGGATTTATCCGTCCACCTCTCCGAAGATGCCAAGTTGATTTATAGCAACGTGTATCGGAGGTTTAGACGGATGCGGCCGTTGTAGCAGATTTCGTCAGATTCCCCCTCATTTACGAGGGTTTTTTGATTGTGGGGACGCTCTTCCCTGTAGGCGCAAGCCCCTGCAGTTAATTACGCTACCGCATAGCGGTAACCACTTTCTCCTTCTCTAGATGGTCACTTCGTGTCGTGTTTGTTTGTTTTATTTTTGGTTGCCCGTAGATTGTAAACGGAGACTAATTTATGTTGTCGCCCGTAGGGCGTGGATTAGTCCAGATCCGTATTTTCTTAGATTTGGGTTTGGGTTGGTTTAAGGATCGTTAATCTTGTTTTAGATTAAAATCAACTTAAATGCTTGTTAAGGATACGTCAGTTTAATTTTAGACTAAGAACTACTCAACAAGGTTTTGGGATCATTTAGATCCAACGAAAGAGTATTTGGACTCTATCGTTTTAGTTTAGGGATATTGCGGTCCATTGGGTTTAAGGACATCATAGTCCATGAGTTTAAGGACCTCATGGTTCATAAGGTTTAGAGACATCATAGTCTGGTTTAAAGACGTCATAGTCTGTATGGTTTAAAGACATCATTGTCTGTAAGGTTTAACTGTTTGGGGATGCACTAAAAGTTATTGGTTATGGGGACCCTCCATCTCTTTGAAGACGTTGAAGAATTACAACGACATGTATCAGAGGTATGAAGAGATGTACCCTTGAACCAGATTTCAGATTGAGGAGTCATCGGTCATGAGCATGGAGGCTCGGTTTATTTAGAGATTTAATCTCAGGAAAGACTTAGCCAATCTGGGGTTTTAAGCTGGCCTCTTATGGTGTTAAACACTTGTATATGCTCATCGCTCACGTGCCCCCACGTAAGGCCTCATAGTAGTGTTGAACACTAAGAATTTTGAGGCACTCACGTGGGGTCACGTGAGGCGCTTGGAGTAGTGTTAAACACTAAGAGTTGGAGGCGCTCACGTGAGACGCTTGGAGTAGTGTTAAACACTAAGAGTTGAGGCGCTCACGTGGGGTCACGTGAGACGCTTGGAGTAGTGTTAAACACTAAGAGTTGAGGCACTCACGTGGGGTCACGTGAGGCGCTTGAAGCAGTGTTAAACACTAAAAGTTGGGGCGCCCACGTGTGGCATGTGAGGCGCTTAAAGTTGGGCGCTGCCTTTTTTATTCTTTTATTTTAGTGCCGAGCACTGTTGGGTCACGTGGGATCACGTGAGGTGCCCCAGAATAGGAATTTTCTTGGGTTTATTCCCCTTTTCTCTTTTATAAGTGTCGAGCACTTCTCAGGGGTCACGTGGGATCACGTGAGGTGCCCCAAAAATAGGGTTTATTTCCTTTTCTCATTTATAAGTGCTGAGTACTTCTCAAGGCTCACATGGCTAGATCTCAGTCTTCCCTTTTTTGTTTCTTAACGGTGCTCACTTGGGGACATGTGAGCTTTTATTGTGTAGCATCGAATACTAATATGCATGGAGCTCTGGATCTGAGTTTTGTGAATTTCAGGTCCTTTATTTTTATAAGAATTAATTTTTTTTATAGGGTTAAACCATAGTTTTATCAGAGGAACTAAATTCCTATATCTTTTTGTTAAGAATTAAATTCTTTAAACTTAGTTCTTTCCCCTAGGTTTGGATCTACATAACATAATCTTCCCGATGAGAATTAAATACTCAACTTGTGGGGAGATCTGCTTCTGCAGATCCCAACCAGAGGAAGAACTAAGTTCTTTTAGAAGAGTTAAACTCTTGGTTTGAGAATTAAATTCTCTTTTGGTTTTTGCTTACCAAGGGGTTTTCCTCTCTGTTTTCTGTATTTTTGAACTTGAAGTTTATGGGCTGTACAAGACTTGAAGTCTTGGGTCCTTTATATAGGGGAGGCTGATTTGTTGAATCAGTTAGGGAAATCTCTCATTGAGAGATTTCTGATGGATTTGGGGAATGTTTCCCACCGTTGGATTTTTGATCCAAGGGCTTCTGTTTTACAGAAGTCATCTTTCTTGTTTTTAGCTGATTGGGAAAAATATTTTCCCATACAGAACTTATTCTGTATCTTGGTGATGTTTAGTCACCATTGGATCTTTGATCCAACGGTGCTCTGATTTACAAAGCACAATCTTTCTTGTTTGGAAAGATTTAAGGAAACATTTTCCAACTAGGGGTTTTGATTCCTCTTAACTAGAATTTAATTCTATCTGTTCAGAAGACATAGGAGCCCATCACGTGTAGCACATGACCCCACCAAATTAAGCTTACCAAAGAGTGTCACGTGCTACCACGTGAGTTTTTGTTCTGGCCAATTGTTTGCATTATTCAGGTGCCTATATACTTTGTATATAGAGGTCACGTGTCTGTACGTGAGGCCTAGTTTCAGCCTAGTTTGTCAAGCGCAACGCCTATCACGTGTGGGCACGCGATACTCCATTTGGGGACTTTTTCCCTTTGCTTTTATTTATTATTCATTTTTTAATAAGGGAACAAATGCCCCCCATTACTTTGCCCACGTAAGTATGTACGTGGGTGAAGTAGTGCAGAATTATGCATGGCAATAGAATTGAGGGCTTAGGGGACAAGTTTAGAGTCCTTGTAGCTTAAGACTTTTTTCATGTTCATGAGCCGTAAGGGTCTCAAAAAGGTTTTTTCTCCCTACAAGTCGAGAGGATCTTGTAGGTGCATATTCTCCCTAGAAATCGTGATGATTTCTAAGTGTTCATCGCCTCCGTGAGTCATAAGGATCTCACTCGGGCATTTTTCCTTACGAATCGTGAGAACCCGTAAGTAGCTTCTTTATTTCATTGGCAAATGTGGCTTTGGCAAATGTGGCCCGCAGATGGTCCATCTTGACTTCCTTGTAGAGCAGCAATGTCTTAGGAAACAGGTTCAGATCTGCCGCCTAAGACTTTTCAACTTTATGAGCCGTGAGGGTCTCATAAAGACTTTTCTCCCTACGAGTCGAGAGGATCCCTTAGGTGTAATTTTCTCTTTAGGGGTCGTGAAGACTCCTAAGTGCGTTTTTTCTTGAGAGTCGTAAGGATCTCACAAGAGAATTTTCTCCCTTACAAATCGAGAGGACTCGTAAGTGGCTGTTTCCCTGCTTGTCAATATTCGACTTGGGAAAGTATGGCCCGTGGATAGTCCATCTTAACCTCCTTGCAGGGCAATGATGGCTTAGAAGACAGGGTTAAGATCTGTCGCCTAAGACTTTTCAACTTTATGAGCCATGAGGGTCTCATAAAGACTTTTCTCCCTACGAGTCGAGAGGATCCTGTAGGTGTAATTTTCTCCTTAGGGGTCGTGAGGACTCCTAAGTGTGTTTTCTCTTTAGAGTCGTAAGGATCTCACAAGAGAATTTTCTCCCTTACAAGTCGAGAGGCCTCGTAAGTGGTTGATTCCCCCCTTGTCGATATTCGACTTGGGAGAGTGTGGCCCGTGGATAGTTCATCTTGACCTCCTTGCAGGGAAGTGATGGTTTAGGAGATAGGGTTAGGATCTGCCACCTAAGACTTTTCAACTTTATGAGCCATGAGGGTTTCATAAAGACTTTTCTCCCGCAGGTGAATTTTCTCCTTAAGGGTCATGAGGACTCCTAAGTGCGTTTTCTCTTGAGAGTCGTAAGGATCTCACAAGAGAATTTTCTTTTCATGCGCAGGGACACTAATTTCCCTGAGGTCAAGACGAATCGAGAGATTCCTATAAAGATACTAATTTCCTTCCGGGTCGACGCGAATCGAGAGGTTCTCGTCAAGGACGCTGATTTTCCTAAATCGAGATATTTTGCCAAGGACACTGGTTTCCCTGGGGTCGAGACGAATCGAGAGATTTCTGCAAAGACACTGATTTTCTTGTGGGTCGACACGAATCCAGATGTTCTCGTCAAGGACACCGATTTCCCTGCATCGAGATATTTTACTAAGGACATTGATTTCCCTGGAGGTCAAAACGAATCGAGAGATTCCTGCAAAGACACTGATTTCCTTACGGGCCGACGCGAATCGAGATGTTCTCGTCAAGGACGCTGATTTCCCTGAATCGAGGTTTTGCCAAGGACACTGATTTCCTTGGAGGTCGAGACGAATCGAGGTATTCCTGCAAAGACACTGATTTCCTTGCGGGTCGACGCGAATCGAGATAAGAAGCGATGGCTTAGGAAACAGGTTCAGATCTGCCGCCTAAGACTTTTCAAGTTTATGAGCCGTGAGGGTCTCATAAAAGATTTTCTCCCTACAAGTTGAGAGGATCCCGTAGGTATCTTTTCTCCTTAGGAATCGTGAGGATTTCTAACTGTGTTTTCTCTTAAGAGTCGTAAGGATCTCACAAGAGAATTTTTCCCGCTTACAAGTCGAGAGGATTCGTAAGCGGCTGTTTCCCTCCTTGTCGAGATTCGACTTTGGAAAGTGTGGCCCGTGAATAGTATACAGTAGTCCATCTTGGACCAACTTGCAGGGCCCCAGTGCTTAGGAAGCAGGTCCTTATTCCCATTGCCTAAGGTTTTGCCCTACGAGTCGAGACGAATCGAGAATTTCTCGCAAGAACACTAATTTCCTCACGGGTCAAGAAGTTCTCGCAAGGGTTTCCTAACGTCACAGTTAACTCCTACTAATAGAAGTCCGTCAGGGTCTGTGGTACTAGGGTTTTTTACCTGTCGCACCGTCGCGTTGGTCGGTATATTCCCCGATATGCAATCTTTTTGTTCGGGTAGCCCCGCGACTGTCGTGTCTCTGATCCCTTCGGGGGCTGGACAAGACGTCTTCCAATAATCTTCCAGGTAATATTACCGTCGAAAGAGCAAGCGTTAGTGTATTCCATGTCGCTTTTTACTTAAGGTTAGGCTCAGTTTGGGAGCCCCGATGAGTCATGACCACTCCGTGTTAGTGTGGGATGATCTCCGATAGTCTTTTCAGGTCTCATTTGAGTTGCCGACAAGACCCTGAAGCAGGGGATTTTCCTTAGCTTCTTTGGTTGACATTGTGCCTGCAATATTGCGTCGAATGTTGAGGTTGTCTCTGGGTTGTCTGTGTACCGTCAAGGTTTTGGAACCAGGGGACTTTGCCATAGCTCCGTTTGTTGATGTCGCGCTTGTATCCTGCTGGAAGGAAGAAGGACGCTGTTGTCGATCTCTAGGCCGTAGATGTAGCCGTCGAGCTTTGGAACTAGGGACTCTGCCATGGTTCCGAGGTAGTCTCTAGGTTGTCTGTGAACCGTTGAGATTTGGAACTAGGGGACTTTGCCGTGGCTCCGCTTTGTTAACATTGTGTCTGCATCCGATTGGAATACAGAGAAACGCCGGTGTTGATCTCTAGGTTGTCGATGTTGACGTCGAGACCCTGAAGCTAGGGATTTTCCTTTGCTTCATTTGTTGACATTGTGTCTGCAATATTGCGACGAATGTCAAAGTTGTCTCCAGGTTGTCTATGAATCGTCGAGATTTGGAACTAGGGGACTCTGCCATGACTCCATTTATTGATGTTGCGTCTGTATCCTGCTGGCTTGAGGAGGAACGCAGTTGCTGGTCTTCTGGGATGCAGATATTGCCGCTGAGACCTGACTCTCCCTTTGATGGAGTTTGTTGGGACATGCGGTTCCCTTTTCGTTTATGCCCATGGATTGTATACAGGGGTCAGTATGGACTTACCTGCAGGGAAAAAGGTTTCATTTCTTTTTTTTATTTCTTTCCACGATGCTCTATCATTTTAGTTTTTTATATCGCGAAGTCGCGATTACCCAATCATTTCGGCTGTCTTTTCGCGGTGCCCAATCAATTCAGCTATTTTTTTTTCCTTTTTACTCACTTTTTTTATTGCGAGTTGCCCAACCATTTCGGCTATTTTTGTATGCATATATTTTACTCGCTGACTTTTATTGCGAGTTGCCCAAACATTTCGGCTATTTCATATGCATTTTTTTTCGAGTATGGAACTCATGGTCAGATACCAATCTTGCATCAGTATCGCTGCGACTGGAATGTTGCCAGGAGCAACTCATCATTTGCCATGAAAGGACTTGGAATTTGATACCGATTTAGGTATCAGCATCGCTACAACTGGGATATTGCCAGGAGCGAATCATCATTTGCCATTTGTCGGTTCGAGCAAAGGTGGCTTAGCAAACATGGTTAAGATCCTGTCGACTAAGGCTTTTGACTTCATGAGCCGTAAGGGTCTCATAAAGGTGTTTCTCCCTACGAGTCGTGAGGATCTCGTAGGTGTCTTTTCTCCTCAGGAATCGTGAGGAATCCTAAGTGTATGTTCTCTTGTAAGTCGTAAGGATCTTGCAAGAGTGTTTTCTCCTTATAAATCGAGAGGACCTACAAGTGTTTGTTCATTAAATGAGGGCATTCCTCGTCGTTGGTGGGACTCGGTAAGGAAATGATTATTTGTGCCCGTGGATTGTATATAAGGGTCGGTATTGAACTGCTTGTAGGGCAATCTGGGAAAGGTGATGGCTTAAGAACAGGTTCAGATCCCTGTAGCTTAAGGCTTTTGAATCTTATGAGCCGTGAGGGTCTTATAAAAGGGTTCTCCTTACGAGTCGTGAGGATCTCGTAAGTATAATTTCTCCTTAGGAATCATAGGAATTCCTGAGTGTGTTACTCCTTTGTGAGTCATAAGGATCTCACGCAGGTAGTTTTCTCCTTACAAGGTCGAGAGGACCTTGCAAGTGTATTTTAACGAGATTGCGCTCTTTCGGGTTTTCACAAACTCGCTGGTTGCCCTGCTGTTTTTAATCACGGAGCCCTTTCGGGTTTTCATCCGTGCCCATTTTGCTTGTGGACATACCCCCCTTTTTTACGAGTCTGCGTCCTTTTGGGTTTTCACAAACTCGCCGGTAGCTCTGCTGTTTTTCTCATGGAGACTTTTCGGGTTTTCATCCGTGCCCATTTTGCTTATGGACGTAGTGTTTTTTTTGCGACGTCAGCCCAAGGATGCCGCGGGTTTGTAGTAGTTTAAAGATGTTTCGGTCAATAGTTAGTTTTAGGACATTTCGGTCCTTTGTTAGTTTTAAGACATCTCGGTCTGCTATTAGTTTAGGGACGTTTCGGTCCACTATTAGTTTAGGGGCGTTTCGGTCCATAGTAGCTTTGAGGCGAAGTTTCGCCGAATGCTCTATAAACAAGTAGGTTTCTTCTTGATAGACCTTGTCACATAATCCAAGGATTTTGGCACTGCTCCTGCCCCCAGTTCCTCTACGTTATATTCTAACGCCAAGCGAGCTTCTTTGTTACTTAGCGATGAATGAGAGATCATGCGGCAATTTACCACATAATCTTCGGGTTCCTCTAACGAGTCGTCTCCCTCATCATTGCCGTTATCTTCACTTTCAAGGATGTGATTGAGAAACTCTTGAAGCATGACTGGGGTTCATGCCTTCTGGTTGTATTCCTCTAGTGCGTCAATATGCTTTTGCAGATCCGTGCGCTTGTCGTCAGACTGCGCAGGCTTTTTGGTCTTCTTCTTTTTCTTTGAAGACTTTGACGGCTGGGCCTGGGCGTTTTGCCCATCGTTACCAATCCTTGGCGTCGGCGCGGCTTCAACATTCCCTCAATGACCTCGGGTTCCAGCGGACTTTTCCACTTGATCGCCGGACATGTTTGAAGATCATTCAACATTCTTTTTGTTTTGGCTGAAAGAGCGACCTCCCATGGAGCTTCTTCTCTAAATGAGCATGATGCCCCCGGCGTGTCTACCCTTTTAGGAGCGTGCGGCTGGGGCGGGCTTACTTTCTAATTCTCGGACAGTGCGAATTTTCCTTGTTGGTATTGGTCCTCAATCCAGCCTTTGAAGACGAAGCAATCTTTGATTGGATGGCCTATTACTCGGTGGTAGGGGTAGTAATTGGGATTGTTGATGTCACCTGGCTGCAGTGAGCATCTCGGATCTGGTAGAGTGATGAGCTTGTTGCGCACCGCCAGTTCGAACAGTCTCCTTGTTTTATCCCGAGGGAATGAGTATGGACGTTTTAACTTTTCGTTGATAAATCGATGTCTGTCGTTTTGGCGATCAGCTGGTTTTGGACCACTCGGTCGTTGCTGAGCATTGGCGACAAAGGTCGCTTTCCCTTTCCCCTTTTCATTCCGAGGCTCAGTCTTTGAAGAGGAAGGTTTATGGCTCATCTGGTCCATTTGGGTCAGCTTGTCGATCAAGGCCTGAAAAGTGGTCGGCTTGAAGAACATCATAAACTGGGATATGGTCGCCTGCGGATCGAGGGTTCCTACAAACATGCCTACTGCAGGAGCCTCTTCTATGCGCTGTTCGCACTTTGACCATAGGTTCCGCCATCGTATTGCGTACTGAACCCATGTTTCTCCAGGCTTCACCCTGGCATTGATCAATGCCGTGATTTGGGTGCGTTCGCTAGCGCTTGCGAAACACTGGGTGAATAGCAACTCCATCTCCATAAAAGTTTTGACGGAATCGTTGGGAAGCTATGGATACTATTCGAACGCCGTCTCCGCCAAGATGCCGACGAATTGGTGAAGCGGTAGCTTGTCGTCACCTCCAGTGTTGCCGCACAGAGCCCTAAACTGAGCGACATGTTGATGGGGATTGCCTGTCCCCTTGTATACGTGAAACTTAAGAATCGTGTATCCTAGCGGATATTTAATCTGGTTGTACCAGCTAGGATATGGTCACCCAGTTCTGATGACTTGGCCAGTAGCTTCGTTCGCTTGATGGGCTCGTATCTGTTGAGCTATATAATCATCGAGTGCAGCCTTCGAGCTTGTTTCCTCCTTTGGCTGTTGAACAAGCAGGAAGAGGGTTTGACGTCTCCCCTCTGTCGTCTTCAAGGATAATCGGAGGGTCTTCAGCTGGAGGATCCGGCTGTATTATCATTCCGACCATATCTTAAAATAAAAGCGCCATTTGTTTTATATTGGCCGCTTGTTCCGCGGCCTCTTTGTCTTTCCCCTCGAGCATTCTTCGGAGAAATTCGGCATCGGTTTCCTGTTCTTGGCGCTGCTCTAACGATGTCTCCGGGTTTTCTTTTGGCCAGTGAGTGTGGCCATGGTTGTCAGCATCTCTTGGAGCTTTTGTTGTTGTTGCTCCTGAGCCTTTGTCACTGATCGAGTGAGTGGTCGATGACCCGTGGAGATACGGCTATCCTCTTTCCCGGATGACATATAAACAGTGTGCACCACCATGCCCCCAGACTTGGGGCGTTTTGTTTCAGTTCCCTTGAGATTCGTCGCAGACACGGGGATTTTCTCCGGTCTTCTCCTTTAGTGGGCGATCAAAGTTGAGGGGGCTGTTGCAGCGGGTACCCAAGTAGACGCCATCTTTTATGGTATGACAGGGTGGTCCTTCTCTTGCTAAACCTTCATCTTCTTCGATCGGCGGGACTAGTCTTGATTGATCACCGAGTCTTGGACTTGTCTCCAGACTTTGTGAATTTTAGAGGACAGCCGCTGAGGGGGCTGATCTAGCTTCGCCTTTGTAACATTCTCCACAGGCGGAGGAGACTTTTTCAGCACGACAGTTGGCGAATTCCTGCGTATCCTGTTAAGTGATTCAAAGCTGTTCCTAGTTGGAACAGCAACATCAACTTCCATCGTTGGAGCTGGTGGGGTAAGTCCAGAAGGGGAACTGCCCCCGGCTTTCCTCACTCGGCGCTAGTGGCGACGTAGAGCATGTCGAGTGGCTGGGACCACCTCTGTTGTCAGGGTAGCTTCGTCATGCCCCCTGATCTGATGAGAAGTTTTTGTCGGTGTCAGTTTATCGAAGACCGACGTCCGCTGAGAAGGAACGGTCAATCTGCCGAAGGCAGACTTTCGAGCTGGGATAACGGCTTTGGTGACTTCGCGAGTGGGAGTTGGAACGGCCAGTCTAGTGAAGACCGACCCTCTAGTAGGAGAAGCCCCTCCGATGAATTCATTTACTGGATCAGGGATGGCTATCCGTTTCGGGATAACCCCTTCAGGTATTGCGGGCTTTTTCATGAACCCATTGGAGTTTTGGCCCAATCTGTTAAAGACCGAGGCGTTGGATTCGAGCGATCCGTTGAGAGGAGCCGCGGTAGTTGCAAGCCGATCAAAGACCGACTTCTTCAGAGCTTCTTGCGACGGCAATGGGTCGTTGAAGCTCATTGGTGGGAGCATGGTCCCAAAGAACAGCCCAGTAGTGGCTTGCACCACCTGTCCACTGGCATCGTGAAAACGGAGGCCGCTTGAGGCCCATAGGTCACTCCTCCAACAAGGACGGAGTGGGAATTATTGCCGTTGTTGCAGTTGGTACAGTTGAAAGCCATTGATCTTCTGTTTTCTACACGGAGCATGACACCAAATCTTAGTACCTCGAATCCACGGGCAACCATAGCAAACCGCGATTCGTTCGCGAAACACGACACACAAAGTGTAGAGTGGAAAGAGGAAAATGTCCCACCGGGCGTGCCAGAATCTGTTCTCCGCCGAAAGACGCGACCGGGTCATTGGAACGTCTGGCCTGAATTTTGGGGGCAGATGCTATTTGGATTTATCCGTCCACCTCTCCGAAGATGAAAAGTTGATTTATGGCACCGTGTATCGAAGGTTTAGACGGATGCAGCCGTTGTAGCAGATTTCGTCAGATCCCCCCTCGTTTATGAGGGGTTTTTGATTGTGGGGACGCTCTTCCCTGCAGGCGTAAACCCCTGCAGTTAATTACGCTACCGCATAGCGGTAACCACTTTCTCCTTCTCCAGATGGTCACTCCGTGTCGTGTTTGTTTGTTTTATTTTTGGTTGCCCGTAGATTGTATACGGAGACTAATTTATGTTGTCGCCCGTAGGGCGTAGATTAGTCCAGATCCATATTTTCTTAGATTTAGATTTGGGTTGGTTTAAGGATCGTTAATCTTGTTTTAGATTAAGATCAACTTAAATGCTTGTTAAGGATACGTTAGTCTAATTTTAGACTAAGATCTACTCAATAAGGTTTTGGGATCATTTAGATCCAATGAAAGAGTATTTGGACTCTATCGTTTTAGTTTAAAGACATTGCGGTCCATTGGGTTTAAGGACATCATAGTCCATGTGTTTAACGACCTCATAGTCCGTAAGGTTTAGAGACATCATAGTCTGGTTTAAAGACGTCATATTCTGTAAGGTTTAAAGACATCATAGTCTGTAAGGTTTAACCGTTTGGGAATGCACCAAAAGTTATTGATTATGGGGACTGTTCTCCGCCGAAAGACGCGACCGGGACGTTGGGACGTCAGGCCTGAAATTCGAGGGCAGATGCTAATTGGTGCTATCCGTCCACCTCTCTGAATATGCCAAGTTGATTTATGACACCATGTATCGAAGGTTTAAACGGATGCGACCGATGTAGAAGACTTCGTCAGATTCTCTCTCGTTGAGGGGTTTTTGATTGTGGGGACGCTCTTCCCTGTAGGCGCAAACCCCTGTAGTTAATTACGCCACCGCATCGCGGTAACCACTTTCTCCTTCTCCGGATGGTCACTTTATGTCGTGTGTGTTTGTTTTGTTTTTGGTTGCCTGTGGATTGTATACGGAGACTAGTTTATGTTGTCACCCGTAGGGCGTGGATTAGTCCAAATCCGTATTTTCTTAGATTTGGGTTTTGGTTTGGGTTTAAGGATACGTTAGTCTCATTTGAGACTAAGATCAACTTAAACGTTTGTTAAGGATACGTTAGTCTAATTTTAGACTAAGAACAACTTAACGGGATCATTTAGATCTAACAAGAGAGCATTTGGGCTCTATTGTTTAGTTTAGGGACATTGCGGTCGATTACCAGTTTAAGGACATGGTGGTCCAAGGTTAAGGACATTATAGTCCATGGGCTTAAGAACCCCACAGTCCGAGGTTAAGGATATCATAGTCCATGGGCTTAAGGACCCCACAGTCCGAGGTTAAGGACATCATAGTCCATGGGCTTAAGGACCCCACAGTCCGAGGTTAAGGACATCATAGTCCATGGGCTTAAGGACCCCATAGTCCGAGGTTAAGGACATCATAGTCCATGGGTTTAAGGAACCCACAGTCCATGGAATGTCTGGTTGTCGGGACCCGTTGTAACAACCCTAATTTTCCTATACAATTTTTTTCAAATATTTTTTCAAAATCCATATTTTTCAAATATTTTTTCAAATATTTTGGCCTGAGCACAAGTTATAGGTAATTATTTTGCTTTTTAATTACAAGTTAAAAGAATGTAACAACTCCATTTTTAGTGTACAAAATTTTCTTGAAAATTAATGTATACTTGGGGTATTTACATTTTCTGTAACTACTTTAAGTAATTAAATAACTCTATAATTACAAGAAGGAGCTTGTACCTCATTGGTAATATCTTGCACTGCTGAACCAAGCCACCAGAGTTCAAATCCCATGCCCCACATTATTTTTAATATTTATTTGTTTTAAATTTTATAAAAGCCCAACAGTCCACACGTGATAACTCCCATATTTCCCACTACACATGAAATTGTTAATGCACTAGAGGCTCAATCAGGCGACTCCCCACCTCCCGACATCTCGACTAGGCCGGGACCGGCCGACTCGGGCTGGCGCCGCCGGCCGGACCACCGAGTCCCCAACTGCAATGTTGTGTCGTTTCTTCTACTCTACCCCCCTGCACACTTTAAATCTTCAGATCAGTTCCAGAGGCCTCTTAATACCCCATTTACTCCATTTCATTACAATTTATCACATTATTTTTACATTTTTTCAATTAAACTCTTCACCTATCCTAATCCTAGCCCAACCCTATAAATACACCCCTACCCTCTACCCTCTCACCCTAAAACTCTGAGCCAAATCTCTAAAAATTTCCAAGAAACTTGTGTACTTTGAAAACGAGCATGAAGCGAATCTACGGCGAAATTCCTGGCGAAATTCCGGTGATCGTTCTAGGAGCTCTCGGCGACGAAGCTACGCACCGGCGATTCCTCTCCTTATATCTTACTCCATTGGTTGTCTAAAACCCGTAAGTCCCATTTTCTGTCTCTCTTTTCTATTCTAAAAATACTGATTTACAAAACCCGACGGAATCGGAACAAATCCGATTTCCTATTCGGGTTTCTTATAAAACTCCACTTCTCGTTAATACAATTATACTTAAACTCTCTCATGTTGACTATTAAACACTAATCAACCAAATTGATCAAGTTTCATTTCATAAAATGATGGCTATTTCACTTTATCATATTTTTCATTTAAATACCCCATTGTTTCAATTATACATTTAAACCATTAAACTTGTTATACCTTTAAGTAGATTACGAGGTAACGACCTACCTCCTCACACACTCATATGCAACATAACACGATACTCTCGAGAAGTTAGAATACGGAAAAACAAACATTTTCATTTAAATACCCTTTACTTAATAAAACCATTTCTAAAAGATTTAGTATTGATACATTTTTACAAATAAATAATCTTTGAGCTAATAATAAAAATATCTAGACTCAGCCAATTAAGGATTGTCGCGATCATTAGGACAGAGGAAGGTTGTGGGCATTCAGTCGTTTATCAATGTAGGGTTACTGGGCACCGTCACAAGGTTCTACAAGGCATCAACCATGCCCGATTTAAATTTTAGACGTGCCGAACAACCCTAACCAAGATCTTTGATGAGAGATTAGGCGAAAACAAAGCAAGTAAACAACTTTACTTCTAAGAGTTAGGGATTACAACCTTTGTAGTCCGTTCCTTCAATTCTAAAGCTCCGTATTGAGGTCCCTTCGCTGCGATCATCGTGTACCCGGACTCTAGAGAGGCTCCATGAAAAGAAAGATGCATGCTTGCTTCCGATCTTCGATAACAAAGATGATCTACCTTGAAGAAACTCAAGCCCAAGTTTTTGCTTCACTAATCAAGTAATAGCAAAGCAAACACCCTAATCTAAACGGCTAGAATAGATGATGATGATGAAATAGGAATTTAGCTCTCATTTGTTTTCAATTTCTCACTCATTTTCATCACATTAGAAAAAGCTAGAAAGCTTTACCAAGAGGAAGAAGAAGAAGAATCTATTTGTGATGAATAATGAAAAGTGCGTGAGGTTAGAAATGCAACCATGGGTTAAGAATGAAAACTTAACCCATGTAGAGAATTAACCATGGTTAAAGGTGTAGGGTTCCTAGGCACTCTTGTGAAGGTTCATAAGGCATCAAACATGCCCGAATAAAATTTTAGACGTGCCGAACAACCCAAAGCCGGGATCTTTGCTAGATTATTAGGGTTTAACATGCAAGTAAACATCTTTACTACTAAGTGTGAGGGATTACAACCTTTGTAGTCCGCTCCTTCGCTTCACAAGCTCCGAGTAGAGGTCCCTTCACCGCGATCCACGATCTCCCGGACTCAAGAGAGGCTCCACGACTCGAACGATCCATGCTAGCTTGTAGTGTTCCGCTTCTCCGAGGATCTACGTCGAAGTTGCTATAACTCAAGCTCTCTCACTCTAATGAGATGAACACCCTAATCTAATAGGCTAGATTAGATGAGGATGATGGAGTAGTATTTATGGTTTCTTTTTATATCATTTTCTCACAAGAAATCATCACAAAAGAAATAACCAGTGAGCTCTTTTCAAAAACTCAAGAGAGAAGAAGATGAAGAATAATGAGATCAATCCTTTTGTGATGAATAGTAGAAGTGAATATATGATTGATTATGGAACCATGGTTAAGGATGAGAAGCTTAACCTGTGTAGAGAATAAACTAGGGCTAGGGTTTGGTTAGGTTAACTAATGAGTCATGGATAAATATCAACCATAATATCTTAACCAAGACAAAAGAAATTCTTTCTAGAATGTGCAAGAAAGAGCTAACCCTAATCAAACCCTAACCTTGCTTTATCTCTACTAAACATGTTCCATTATCAATCATATCATGTTACTATAATATATACCACATATATATTATATATTTGTAACAAAAGAAATAATACAATTAACATATATCGCATATATATCAATGTATTATCCGGTGAGAAAACGAAATAATAAAGTGAGCCAATATTAGATAATGTAATATAATATATCATATATATTATTATACATTAAATCATCGAATCAACACTTGATCCGACAATCCGGCTATATCGAATATAACCGACTAATATATCATGTACCGATTCATCGAATCAACACTTGATCCGATGACCCGGTTCATATCTAAATATCGCGAGAATATAATACGGTATCACACATCGCATTATCCTCGGTCCTGCACATATCATATATGTGCCTCTACTCCGTTTTGCCTGAGCCAAGAAACCTCTGTGTAGGACTCTAAAGAATCGTCAATATGCCGGTAGCAGGTGATGATTATATCAAACACCCACAAGCTGCAAGCGGTCAGCTAAACGTAATAGCCACCCAGGTATTGAGCAATCAGAAGATCAACAAGCTAGCCTGTACGTTCTCCTGTGAATCCAATCAATAACACTCCAGTACAGTCCGGTCTGTTCGTCTGATATGTCGCATATCAAGTCTAGGGGTGGTATACGTCAGACCCCAGTAACCGATAAGTCGTGTCGATGTGAGGCTCATAACGGATCGAGAAACTACTGGTAACACTTACCAGTAAATCTCTATATCAGCCCTGGCCAGGGACTTTAAGTTATAGCCAATCGAACACAGCACAACATCAACTCCCTATACCGGGAGAGACGAATCCCCTCCCATCGCTCATTACCTCTATGCGATTCGGGACTGTACCCAAAAGCCACCGTTTTGCATGTCCTCTTGGACGTGGTAAGGTGGAAATCAAAGCACAGTGGGAATCACACAAGACTCTATGACGATCTCGGGTCTACAGACTACCCTGTACCAGTGTCACCGGAGAACTGCCATCTGACGTGTGGTATATCACCATCTGGGAGTTCTCGGCGAGTCCGTCCAGTGTACCCAGTCTCTACTGAGCACCCGTACACCATCTCTGATGTCAAACACCGATGGATATGGGATCATCCATCGCCCATCATATGGGTCAAGATGCGTACACGCTAGTCTACTCTGGTGTATCGATGCCCTGTCTCGATATACCCTCGACTAGGAACAATTATAGGATGTACTCATCGACTACCATGGCCTTACTAGTATGATCTCATCATAGTCCCAGTAGTCGAGTACAGATTCTAAGGGCTTTATCAACATGTGAGAGAAAGACAGTAAACCAATACAAGTCAACATGTTAAGATAAAGTGAAACCAAATAGCATACTATCATGACGAGCAAGAAAGTCCTCTCTGTATATATCCAAGCATCCATCATATATACAACAATGGCCTCTAGGGCATATACATAACTAACAATCTCCCACTTGCACTAAGGCCAGCTGTTGTAGTATCTCATACCTAGCATCCCGAATAATCTCTCAAACTGTATCTGGGGAATGGCCTTCGTGAGTGGATCCGCAGTGTTGTCCTTCGTATCTACTCTCCCAACCTCGATCTCCCGGCGATCAACTATCTCCCTGATCAGGTGATACCGCCTCAGAATATGTCTGGACTTCTGATGGGACCTGGGTTCCTTGGCCAAAGCCACAGCTCCATTGTTATCGTAATACAGAGGTATTGGATGCTCAATGGATGGAACCACACCAAGTTCAGTGATGAACCTCTTCATCCAGACAGCCTCTTTGGCAGCATCGTTGGCAGCGATGTATTCAGCCTCCATCGTCGAGTCTGCAACGGTATCCTGTTTGGAACTCTTCCAACATACCGCCCCTCCATTGAGGGTAAAGACAAATCCCGAGTGCGACTTAGAGTCATCCTTATCACTTTGGAAGCTGGAATCGGTAAAGGACTCCACCCAAAGTTCTCCGTTACCATACACCAAGAACATGTCTCTAGTCCTTCGCAAGTACTTGAGAATGTTCTTCACAGCTGTCCAGTGACTCTCTCCAGGATCTGCTTGATACCGACTCACTACACTTAGTGAGTATGCTACATCGGGTTTGGTACATAGCATCGCATACATGATAGAGCCTACCGCCGAAGCATAGGGTATCCCTTGCATGCGAGCTCTCTCCAAATCAGTCTTGAGAGATATCTCTTTGGAGAGAGTGAGTCCAGAGATCGTGGGTTGGTTCCCACGCTTGGATTCTTCCATACTAAACCTCTTTAGTGTGGTGTCAATGTACCTGGATTGGGACAATCCCAGTATCCTTTTGGATCTATCTCTATAGATCCTAATTCCCAATATGCAGGAGGCATCACCTAGATCTTTCATTGAGAATCTTTGTGATAAGAAGAGCTTGACTGATTGCAGCATAGGAATATCATTTCCTATCAAGAGTATGTCATCCACGTACAATACGAGAAAGACAACCTTACTCTCTGCTACCTTCTTATAGATACAAGGTTCATCTATATTTTTGATGAAGTCAAACTCTTTGACTACAACATCAAAACAGTTGTTCCAACTCCGTGATGCTTGCTTTAACCCATAAATGGATTAAGCAGCTTGCACACCTTTCCGCTGCTCCCACTATCTACGAAGCCCTCTGGCTGAGTCATGTACACGCACTCTTCTAAATCACCATTTAGAAAGGCGGTCTTAACATCCATTTTCCAGATTTCGTAGTTATGGTATGCAGCGATGGCAAGTAAGATCCGGATGGACTTAAGCATAGCCACTGGAGAAAAGGTTCCGTCATAATCCACACCTGGTCATTGACGAAAACCCTTTGCTACAAGTCTAGCTTTGAAAGTCTCAACTTTTCCATCTACACCAAATTTCTTTTTAAAAATCCACTTGCTCCCAATGGGGTTTACCCCTTCAGGAGCATTTTCTAAAGTCCATACTTTATTGGTGTACATGGATTCCATCTCAGATCGCATTGCATCCAGCCATTTCATAGAGTCACCACTCATGATGACCTGCTCGAAACTAGGTGGGTCATCATCTTCCATGATGCAATCCTCGCTTCCACCATCAATGAGAAAACCGTAGTATCTCTCAGGTGGACGAGAAACCCTTCTAGATCGACGGAGAGGCTGGGGTTCGTCGGGTACTACTGAATCTTCTGGTTCCAACAAATCATCAGTTGTAGTTTGTGGTGCTGGAACCTCTTCCAGCTCTACCTCTTTGCCACTAATTTCTTTTGCAAGAAATTCCTTTTCTAAAAAGGTGGCATATTAAGAAACAATCACTTTTTGTTGCTCAGTGTGATAGAAAATATATCCTTGAGAATCCTTTGGATATCCCACAAACTTGCAAAGAACTGATCGTGCCTCGAGTTTGTCCGAATTTTGCCTTTTTACATAGGCTGGACAACCCCATATCTTAAACCTTTTAAAATATGGTCTCATTCCCCTCCATATCTCATATGGGGTTGTAGGCACTGATTTAGACGGAACTTGATTCAATAGGTATGCTGCTGTCTCAAGTGCATAACCCCAGAAAGAAATAGGTAACTCAGCAGTGCTCATCATTGAGCGCACCATATCTAATAGGGTGCGATTCCTCCGTTCCGATACACCGTTGTGCTGTGGTGTATAAGGAGGAGTAAGCTGAGAGAGAATCTCATTCTCTTTTAGATAATCCAGAAAATCATTGCTTAAGTATTCTTCTCCTCGATCAGATCGAAGAATCTTAATACTTTTGCCCGTTTGGTTCTCTACTTCGTGCTTATATTCTCTGAATTTCTCAAAAGCTTCAGACTTGTGTTTCATCAGAAACACATGTCTGTATCTAGAGAGATCGTCAGTGAATGTAATGAAGTAGGAAGAACCGTTCCTGGCATGCGTAGACATGGGACCGCATACATCACTATGTATCAGTCCTAAGAGTTCTGTAACTCTTTCTCCGTGTCCACTAAACGGAGCTTTGGTCATTTTTCCTTTGAGACATGAATGGCAAGTATCATAAGATGATAATTCGAACGGATTCAAATATCCATCTTTATGCAACTTAGCTAGCCGTGTCGCATTGATATGACCAAGTCTACAATGCCACAAGAAGGATTCGTTCATTTCTGAACTTTTCCTCTTGTGTGTGTTTTGTATATTGAGGACTGTATTTTGATTGAGAATGAATATGCCATTATGTAACGAGCCTGATGTAATCAACTTTCGATTTAGGAAGATGTTCATAACATTATCCTGTACTACAAAATTATATCCTTCTTTACTTAATAAAGAAACTGATATAATGTTGCACATCATGTTCGGTATATAATAGCACTCATTCAGAATCAGTGTATTACGACTTGGTAATACTAGGTGATATTCGCCAACTGCTTTGGCTGCAATACTTGCACCATTCCCTACTTGAACGGAATGATCACCTTTTCCTAGTTCTCTATCTTTACGTAGCCCATGTAACAATTTACATATGTGGGATCCTGATCCGGTATCTAATACCCAGGACGTAGGGTGAACTGAGAAACAGTTCTCAATAACTAACACACCTGAAGAAGATGCATCAACATGCATGTTCTTTTGGGCGGCTTGAGAATCCAGATGTTCTCCTATTCTCTATTCAGTCTTATAACTCTTATAAGAAAGAACGAGTCCAACGTTCCTCTGCTCAGTATAATAAGCGGGTTCAGTCAATACATCCATATTATTATCTTGATTATGGCCTGACATGGTCGCTACCTGGAGAGAGAGAGAAGAAAACACTTTAGCGTATGCTCTTGCAAGATTAGATTGGTTATTATCTTATCTAATCAGGATGTCTCCCACTGTTTTTATCAAATCTTCCTTCAAACCCTAAAAGGTAAGATTAGCCGGGATTAATTACACCCTACAATTTCGTCAATCTTTTAGCAAGATCAGTGTCGGTACTTAAGGGAGGTTCCCCGTGCTTTCGCACGGACCTAATTAAAGTAAACCTCGTTTTTCCAGAGGCGTAACCCCGTTAACACTTTTCTAGACACCTACTTGATCGGCTAATTGTCCTGTGTAAAACTCTCCCAGGAGTAACTCTTACTCGCAGTGGGTATCGGGATCCAACTATCTCATAGGAGGTATGCAATCTCATTCCAAATGTCAACACTTGAAATTCCTAATAATATTTTGCCCCTAGCAACTCATGACCTTAACATGGTCAACAAATCATAAGCGCTGGCCAAGTTCAACCCGTCATTTCCCGATTGAATTAAACCCACTCTTACGACCCTTAACATGGTCAACAAAGTCGTACGACTACCCTAATCTAATCACATCACATGTTTTAGCAGATAAGCACTAATTAGCTACCGCACACTACGCCTTAACATGGTCAACAAACGTAGCACGAATACTAAGTAGGACTTATCTGAAATGATGGAGGGCTACGACAGGTTTTTCAGAAAACCTATTGCGTAATGAACTTGATATCGTCGTAGAATCGAGTGTTTTGAAATGGAGTGTTTTTGAGGCTTTCATTAGTTTTGCTAAAGAGATCACTCCCGGTGAAGGGATCTCGACACTTTCCTCATCGAATAAGGTACATGACATATCATATATATCACTGTGCAAAGCAAAACTCTAAAAGCAATCAAAAGACAAACCGAGTTTTGTAGCATCTGCCAGTTTTGCTAAAGAGGTCACTCCCGGTGAAGGGATCTCGGCTCTTTCCTCATCGAATAAGGTGCAGGGTATATCATATATACCGCTATGCAAAGCAAGACTGTAGCTACCCTTTTTATAAAGTTTTGATTCTACAACATCTTTTAGGTTTCTTTTCTTTTTATTAATTTCATTAATAAAATCCCATCAGCTTATGCTTCCTAAGCATCACAGAAGAAACGAAAGCAGTAATATTTATATATCAGCATATATATATATATATATATATATATATATATATATATAGTTATAGTATAAGCATTCGTCTCAGGCAGTAATATGATCTCATCACAGAACATTGCAGCAGAAGAACATATATGAAATATTGGATATACTAGGTTGTCCGTGTTTTCAATACGAGCTGGTATAAAACACGGATTCCACGGTCGCGACGAGTAGCCAAACCCACATCCCAAGACCCCTACGAGAGCGGCAAGTAACACTGCCAATTCTAGGGTTAGGAGACCCGGTCTCGACTCCTCGAGATGGCCTCCCACTGGACCCTAAAACCCGGTTACTTGTGCTCCCCTCCTTGGGTCTACCTAATGCGGAAAAGTAAATAATATACACTGGTGACATCAACCTCAACCTGGAAGTGCCCCAATAAAAGAATATTACATACAAATGAATTTTACATGAATGAAAATAAAAACCCTCATCTCACATAAAACCCCCGGCTATTCATAACACGACGATCCAATATAACATATCACAACAACACATAATATCACATATCATCAACGTAAGTAAGTATGCATACACCGATCGTCGTTGATGTATAGCAACGAAAACCGGCAATACAACTACATACTACACTTACGGCCACAGAAAAGAAATTGTAAAACTACAATATTTGGAACCCACAATCACTTTAGACATCGTAAATCCGAAATATCACATACTTCGCATTTCATGCTTAACTCTATGAATTCCACATATTGTATCACATTCCAGATAAATAAACAGTATTAAACTTTCCGAACAGATAATCAAATACCCAAAATTTCCTAAATTGCTCAACACTTGAGCGGAGTTCAAATAATCCCAGAATATGTCACAGTACCGGTGATCCAGCCGTAGAAGGGTCAAGCCAACGCCTCACATGTGGCACGCCGTACTGCCCCAAACCCTAAGGTTTAGAGGCAGTTCAAGACGGTCACATAATCGAGTTAAGGTTTGTTGTCTTCTAGAGGGTCCACCGTGTTACCTGTACAATTTTTCCGAAAGATTTAAACCCGATAAAAATTCAACACTTGAAAGTTTTTCGTGCCGGGAAAAAGTGAGTTAATGATATCCATTCGAACATTTTAACAGTTTCTAAATATCCGGAAATAATAACGAATTTAAATTTTTCGATTGAATCAACGATTACAAAATAAACCCCAGAACGCTCAAAATTTGAGTCAGATTAAAAGTACCCAGAAAATTACAAAATCACCTACGGATATAACCATGGGAAAACGAGTCAACGATTTGACTGTACGGCTGCGGATCCGCGGCAGGAACAAGGTATTGCCGCGGTTCCGCGGCTGAATGTACGGATCATTGACACGTGTTTCACAGTGATGCTTATATTTTCCTGCTGGTATTTTAATGTATTTTTAATTACGAAAAATCACAGTTTTGAAAAAAAATCCAGAGAGGGGTCTAAAATTACGATTCGGTGTTCGATCGGAGTTTTAACTTCGTATACACGTCGCCTAATACTCTAACCTGGCTCTGATACCACTGTAGGGTTCCTAGGCACTCTTGTGAAGGTTCATAAGGCATCAAACATGCCCGAATAAAATTTTAGACGTGCCGAACAACCCAAAGCCGGGATCTTTGCTAGATTATTAGGGTTTAACATGCAAGTAAACATCTTTACTACTAAGTGTGAGGGATTTCAACCTTTGTAGTCCGCTCCTTCGCTTCACAAGCTCCGAGTAGAAGTCCCTTCGCCGCGATCCACGATCTCCCGGACTCAAGAGAGGCTCCACGACTCGAACGATCCATGCTAGCTTGTAGTGTTCCGCTTCTCCGAGGATCTACGTCGAAGTTGCTATAACTCAAGCTCTCTCACTCTAATGAGATGAACACCCTAATCTAATGGGCTAGATTAGATGAGGATGATGGAGTAGTATTTATGCTTTCTTTTTATATCATTTTCTCACAAGAAATCATCACAAAAGAAATAACTAGTGAGCTCTTTTCAAAAACTCAAGAGAGAAGAAGATGAAGAATAATGAGATCAATCCTTTTGTGATGAATAGTAGAAGTGAATATATGATTGATTATGGAACCATGGTTAAGGATGAGAAGCTTAACCTGTGTAGAGAATAAACTAGGGCTAGGGTTTGGTTAGGTTAACTAATGAGTCATGGATAAATATCAACCATAATATCTTAACCAAGACAAAAGAAATTCTTTCTAGAATGTGCAAGAAAGAGCTAACCCTAATCAAACCCTAACCTTGCTTTATCTCTACTAAACATGTTCCATTATCAATCATATCATGTTACTATAATATATACCACATATATATTATATATTTGTAACAAAAGAAATAATGCAATTAACATATATCGCATATATATCAATGTATTATCCGGTGAGAAAACGAAATAATAAAGTGAGCCAATATTAGATAATGTAATATAATATATCATATATATTATTATACATTAAATCATCGAATCAACACTTGATCCGACAATCCGGCTATATCGAATATAACCGACTAATATATCATGTACCGATTCATCGAATCAACACTTGATCCGATGACCTGGTTCATATCTAAATATCGCGAGAATATAATATGGTATCACACATCGCATTATCCTCGGTCCTGCACATATCATATATGTGCCTCTACTCCGTTTTGCCTGAGCCAAGAAACCTCTGTGTAGGACTCTAAAGAATCGTCAATATGCCGGTAGCAGGTGATGATCATATCAAACACCCACAAGCTGCAAGCGGTCAGCTAAACGTAATAGCCACCCAGGTATTGAGCAATCAGAAGATCAACAAGCTAGCCTGTACGTTCTCCTGTGAATCCAATCAATAACACTCCAGTACAGTCCGGTCTGTTCGTCTGATATGTCGCATATCAAGTCTAGGGGTGGTATACGTCAGACCCCAGTAACCGATAAGTCGTGTCGATGTGAGGCTCATAACGGATCGAGAAACTACTGGTAACACTTACCAGTAAATCTCTATATCAGCCCTGGCCAGGGACTTCAAGTTATAGCCAATCGAACACAGCACAACATCAACTCCCTATACCGGGAGAGACGAATCCCCTCCTATCGCTCATTACCTCCATGCGATTCGGGACTGTACCCAAAAGCCACCGTTTTGCACGTCCTCTTGGACGTGGTAAGGTGGAAATCAAAGCACAGTGGGAATCACTCAAGACTCTATGACGATCTCGGGTCTACAGACTACCCTGTACCAGTGTCACCGGAGAACCGCCATCTGACGTGTGGTATATCACTATCTGGGAGTTCTCGGCGAGTCCGTCCAGTATACCCAGTCTCCACTGAGCACCCGTACACCATCTCTGATGTCAAACACCGATGGATATGGGATCATCCATCGCCCATCATATGGGTCAAGATGTGTATACGCTAGTCTACTCTGGTGTATCGATGCCCTGTCTCGATATACCCTCGACTAGGAACAGTTATAGGATGTACTCATCGACTACCGTGGACCCACTAGTATGATCTCATCATAGTCCCAGTAGTCGAGTACAGATCCTAATGGCTTTATCAACATGTGAGAGAAAGACAGTAAACCAATACAAGTCAACATGTTAAGATAAAGTGAAACCAAATAGCATACTATCATGACGAGCAAGAAAGTCCTCTCTGTATATATCAAACCATCCATCATAATATACATCATATGTACAACAATGGCCTCTAGGGCATATACATAACTAACAAAAGGGTTGGGTTGGGATAAATAAATATCTCCAAAATATCAACACATAATATCTTTGCAAGAAACAAAACAAAAGCTTCTAGAAGCTTCTAGAAAAGATTAACCCAAATCAAACCCTAACCATGTTTAATCTCCACTAATCATGTTGCATTTATAACCATAACATGTTACAATATTATATATCACATATACAATATTTATTGCAACAAAATAAAATAATACAATTAACATATATCACATATATATCAATGTATTACCCGAGTGAGAAAAAGAATCTTTAAGTGAGCTTATACTAGTTAATGTAATTTAATATATCAAATATATAATTATACATTAAATTATCGAACCAACACTTGATCCGATAATCTGGCTATTTCACAAATAACTGACTAATATAATCTGTATCAGTTCATCGAATCAACACTTGATCCGATGACCCGGCTATATCACATATACCCGGTCGATATCACATATCGTGAGAATCTAATACGGTATCACATACTCGTATTGTTCTCGGTCCCGCACATATCATATATGTGCTCCTACTCCATTTTTCCTGAGCCAGGAAACCTCTATGTAGGACTCTAAAGAATCGTCAATACGCCGGCAGTAGGTGATGATCATATCAAACACCCACAAGCTGCAAGCGGTCAGCTAAACGTAACAGCCACCCAGGTACCGAGCAATCAGAAGATCAACAAGCAAACCTGTACTTTCTCCCGTGAATCCAACCAATAACACTCCCATACAGTCTGGTCTCTTCGTCTGATATGTCGCATATCTCGCCTAGGGGTGGTAAACGTCAGACCCCGGTAGCTTGATAAGTCGTGTCGATATGAGGTCCATAACAGTTCGAGAAACTACTGATAACACTTACCAGTAAATCTCAGCAACCCTGTCCAGGGATTTCCAGTTATAGCCAATCGAACACAGCGCAACATCAACTCCCTATACCGGGAGAGACGGAACCCCTCCTATCGCTCATTGCCTCTATGTGATTCGGGACTGTATCCAAAAACCACCTTTTTGCATGCCCTCTTGGACGTGGTATGATAGAAATCAAAGCACAGTGGGAATCACACAAGACTCTATGACGATCTCGGGTCTACAGACTACTCTGTACCAGTGTCACCAGAGAACTGCCATCTGACGTGAGGTATAATACCATCTGGGAGTTCTCGGCGAGTCCGTCCAGTGTACCCCGTCTCCACTGAGCACCCGTATACCTTCTCTGATATCAAACACCAATGGATATGGGATCATCCATCGCCCATCATATGGGTCAAGAAGCGCATACGCTAGTCTACTCTGGAGTATCGATGCCGTGTCTCAGTACTCCCACGACTAGGAACATTTGAATGATGTACTTGGCGACTACACTGTCCCTACTAATATGATCTGCATCATAGTCCTGGTAGTCAAGTACTCATCCTAAGGACTTTATCAACATGTTACATAGAGACAATCAGAGTACATGTTAAGATAAAGAGTAACCAGATAGCATACTATCATGTCAAGCAAGAAAGTCCTCCCTATATATGTCCAAGCATCCACTACAATATACAACGTATGTACAGTAATGGCCTCTAGGGCATACATATAACTAACAATCTCCCACTTGCACTAGGGCCATCTGTTGTGGTATCGCATACCCAACAATCAGCTGTGGTTGAAATATCTCATACTCAACCATCCCATAATAGTCTCTACTGGGAAATAGGCCTTTGTGAGTGGATCCGCGCTGTTGTCCTCTGTGTCTACTCTCCTAACCTTGATCTCCCTGGAGATCAACCATCTCCATGATCAGGCGATACTGCCTAAGAATATGTCTGGATCTCTGATGGGACGGGGGTTCCTAGGCATAAGCCACAACTCCATTGTCACACAATGGCAGGAACGAAGTTCATCTCATGAACTAAAATATATCCAGACTGCCTCTTTGGTAGCATTCTTGGTAACGATGTATCTTGCCTTTAATCATCTAGTAAGTCACGGTATCTAGCTTGGAACTCTTCTAATATACCGTTCCTCCACTGAGGGTAAAGGCAATGCCTGCGACTGACATTTAGTCGTCCTTATCACCCTGGAACCTTTCCAGTGATTCTACCCAGGATCGATTGATATCATCTCACTACAACTAGTGAGAACCCTAATATCCAATTAGATCTATCTCATAGATCCAAAACCCAGGATTTAGGAGGTATCACCTTGATCCTATAGAGAATCTTTGTGATAAGCGGAGATTGACCGAGCGTAGCATAGGAAACTCCTTCCCTATCAAGAGTATATCATCCACGTACTATACGAGGATCATCACCATACTCTCTACTAACTTTTTGTATATACAAGGTTTATCTACCATTTTGATGAAGTCAAACTCTTTGACTACCACATCAAAACAGACGTTCCAACTCCGCGATGCCTGATTTATCACATAAAACAACTTGCACACGTTTCCGCTGCTCCCACTGTCTACGAAGCCCTCTGGCTGTGTACTTATAGACGCTCTCTTCCAAATCATCATTTAGAAAAGCAGTCATGACACCCAACCGTCAGATATCGTAGTTATGGTGTGTAGCCGTGACAAGTAGGATCTGGATGGACTTAAGCATAGTTTTGAAAGTCTCAACTTTTCCATATACACCAAGTAATCTTCTCAAGATATACTTGCTCCTGATGGGGATTTAACCCTTCAGATAAAGCAACCAAAGTCCATACTTTGTTGGTGTATAAGGATTCCATCTCAGATCGCTAAGCATCCAGCCATTCTCACAGAGTCCCACTCCTGATGGCCTGCTTGAAACTAGTTGGGTCATCATCTCATGATGCAATCCTCGCTCCCACTGTCATAGAGAAACCGAAGTATCTCTCAGGTGGTTGAAGAACCCTACCAGATCGGCGGAGAGGCTGAGCTTCGTTGGAAACTATTGAATTCTCCGGTTCTACCAAATCATCAGCTGCAGTTTGTATAGCTGGAACTCCTTCCAGTTCTACCTCATGACCACTAATTTCTTCACAAGAAATTCCTTTTCACAAAGGTGGCATGCTGAGAAACAAAAACACCTTTTGTTTCCCAGTTTGGTAGAAGATATTCCCTTGCGAATGCTTGGGATATCCAACAAACTTCCACAGAACTGACCTTGCCTCGAGCTTGTCCAGATTTTGTTTTTGACATAGGCCGGACAACCCCAAATCTTAACATCTTTAAGAGATGGGCTCTTCCCATACCATATCATATATGGAGTGGTAGGCATCTGATTTGGTTGGAACCTTATTCAATAGGTATGCAACTTCTCAAGTGCATAGCCCCAAAAGAAAATAGGCTACTCAGTAGTACTCATCATAGAGCACACCATATCACATAGGGTGTGATTGCTCCGCCCCGATACACGGACGTGCTGTGGTGTATTCGGAGGAGTAATGCTGAGAGAGAATCTCATTCTCCTTTAGAATAGTCTAGGAATCCCGTGCTTAAGTGTTCTCCTCCTTGATCTCATCAAAAGACATAATACTTATACCCGTTTTTGGTTCTCCACTTCTAACTTATATTCTGTGATTATCTCAAAAGTTTCGGACTTGTGTTTCAACAGGAACATATGTCTGAATCTTGAGAGATCATCAGTGAATGTAATGAAGTACAAAAAACCGGTCCTGGTATAAGTAGACATGGGACTTTCATACATCAGCATGTATCAATCCCAAGAGTTCACTAACTCTTTCTCTGTTTCTAATAAACGGAGCTATGGTCATCCTATCTTTGTGACATGACAGGCAAGTTTTACAAGATGTAAATCCAAACTAATTTAAATATGTATCTTTATGTAACTTTAGCTAGTCGGGTCGCATCGATATGACCTAGTCTACAATGCCTCAAGAAGGATTCGTTCATTTCTGAACTCTTCTTCTTATGTGTGCTCTATACGTTAAGAACCATGGTTTGATTTAGAACGTTTATGCTTTTAGATAACGTGCCTGAACCGATCAACTCTTGATATAGGAAATGTTCAAAAGATTATCCAACAATACAAAATTATATCCTTCTTTACTAATAAAGAGACTGATATGATGTTGTATATCATGTTCGGTATCTAATAACATTCGTTCAGAATCAATGTATTCTGGTAATACAGGGTGATAATTGCCAACAGTCTTAGCTGCAACACTTGCATCATTTCCAACTCATGAATCTTATTACCCGTTCTCAGTTCTCTATCTTTCTGTAGCCCATGTAACAGATTACATTTGCGGGATCCTAATCTGGTATCTCATACCCAGGACGTAAAGGATACTGAGAAACAGTTCTCAGTAATGAACACACCCGAAGAAGATGCATCAGCATGTACTTTCTTCGTTTGGGCGGCACGGGAATTCTGGTAATCCCCTATTTCCTGCTCTGTCTTATAACAATTATAAGTTGGAGCGGGACCAACGTTCCCTAGCGCAGTATAACAAGCGGGTTCGGTCAATACATTCGTATTATTATCTTGATTAAGGCGTGACATAGTCGTAACCGGGAGAGAGAGAGAAGAAAACACTCAGCGTATGCTCTTGCAAGATTAGATTGGTTATTAATATATCTAATCAGGATGTCTCCCACTGTTTTAGTCAAATCTTCCTTCAAACCCTAAAAGGAAAAACTAGCCGGGATTAATTACACCCTACAAGTTCATCAATCTTTCAGCCAGGCCGGTGCCGGTACTTTAAGGGAGGTTCCCCGTGCTTTCGCACGGAACTAATTAAAATAAACCTCGTTTTCCCAGAGGCGTAACCTCATTGACACCTTTCTAGACACCTACTTGATTGGCTAATTGTAATGTGTAAAACTCTCCCAGGAGTAACTCTTACTCGCAGTGGGTATCGGGATCCAACTATCTCATAGAAGGTATGCAATCTCATTGCAAATTTCAACACTTGAAATTTCCAATAATATTGTGCCCCAAGCGATCTATGACCTTGACTAAGTCAACAAACCATAGACCGCAAGTAAAGTTCAATCCGTCATTTCCTGATTGAATTAAACCCACCCGCACGACCCTTGACTAAGTCAACAAGGCCGCACGACTACCCTAATCCAATCGCATCATATGCTTTTGCAGATAAGCATAAATAGCTACCGCACACTACGCCTTAACTAAGTCAACAGACGCAGCACGAATACTAAATACTACTTATCTGAAATGATGGAGGGCTACGACAGGTTTTTAAGAAAACCCTTTGCGTAATGAACTTTATATCGTTGTAGAATCGAGTGTTTTGAATGTAATGTTTTTGAGGCCTTTTCTAGTTTTGCTAAAGAGGTCACTCCCGGTGAAGGGATCTTGGCTCTTTCCTTATCGAATAAGGTGCAGGATATTTCACAAATATCACTATGCAAAGCAAAAACTATAAAAACAATCAAAAGACAAACCGAGTTTGTAGCATCTGCTAGTTTCGCTAAAGAGGTCACTCTCGGTGAAGGGATCTCGGCTCTTTCCTTATTGAATAAGGTGCTGGATGTTCTACAAGGAACACCGCTATGCAAAGCAAGAACTAGAGCTACTTGTTTTTGAGACAAGTTTCCACAACATCTTTAGGTTTCTTTTATTTCATTAATCTCATTAATGAAGTCCCATTTTATTATGCTTCACAAGCATCACATTTGAAACAAAATCAGCAATATAACATATATCTCATATATATAATATAAACATTCGTCTCAGGCAGTAATATGATCTCATCACAGAACATTGCAGCAGAAGATAACATATGAAATATTGGATATACTAAGACGTTCGTGTTTTATATCGAGCCTGCATAAAAACACGGATTCCACGGTCACAATGAATAGCCAAACCCACATCCCTAGACCCCTACGAGAGCGGCAAGAAACACTGCCAATTCTACGGTTAGGAGACCCGGTCTCGACTCCTCGAGATGGTCTCCCACTGGACTCTAGAACCCGGTTACTTGTGCTCCCCGCCTTGGGTCTACCTAATGCGGAAAAGTAAATAATATACAATGGTGACATCATCCTCATCCCGGAAGTGCCCCAATAAAAGAATATTACATACAAATGAATTTTACATGAATGAAAATGAAAAACCCTCATCTCACATAAAATCCCCGACTATTCAGAACACGACGATCCAATATAACATATCACAGCAACACATAATATCTCATATCATCAGCGTAAGTAAATATGCGTACCCTAATTGTCGTTGATGTATAGCAACGAAACCGGCGATACACCACATATTACACTTACGGTCGCAGAAAAGAAAGTGTAAAACTACAACAGTTGGAACCCGCAACCACCTTAAACATCGCTTGCCTAACCAAATGAATTCCTTAGACATCGCATGCCTAACAATTATAAACCCTGCATCTTAGTCTCAATATCGAAAACACTTTTCAATATCTAGTCGGGCAATTCAACAAGATTCCCGACATCCTGATCGAATGCTCGTCGCAAACTTTAGTAGACGGCCGCACCCCCGGATGCCGTCGACGAAGTGCACTAAGGTGGAACACCGCTGCCGCGAGCACCCGAACGGATGCTTTTGGCGACGGGGTTCTCCTACAGTCACTTGGTCGGGGCTATGGGGCGTGGCTATCTATTAAGTTTACCCGGCGAGTATCCGCGTACGCCACGTGATTGCGACGGACTTTTGATCACATCAAAATCCCGTGGCAACCGATCAAATGAGACTAAACTGCTAGATTTATAACATTCAAATTAGTTATCTCATAACTACTTGTGGATTCCAAATATTGTATCACATTCCAGATAAATAGACAATGTTAAACTTTCCGATCGAATAAACAAACACCCAAGATTTCCCAAATAGCTCAACTCTTGAGTGGAGTTCAAAAAGTATCCATCACATGCCACAGTACCAATGGTCCAGCCGTAGAAGGGTCAAACCAACGCCTCACATGTGGCAACGCCGTACTGCCCCAAACCCTAAGGTTTAGAGGCGGTTCAGATGGTCACATAATCGAGTTAAGGTTTGTGTTCTTCTAGAGGGTCCACCGCGTTACTTGCATAACTTAGAACGTTCTTTAACTAAGGAAAAATCCAACACTTGGAAATTTTCCGTCAGGGGAAAAAGTGAGTTATTGATTTCTGTTCGAACTTTTTAACACGTTCTAAATTATCCGGAAAAATCTTAAACGAAGTTAAACTTTCCGATCGAATCAACGAATACAAAAGATCTCCAGAAAACTCAACACTTGAATAATATTAAAAATTCCCAGAAGCTTGCAAAAGTACCTACGGATCAACTGTTCAAAAACTATCCCTCAATCCTCAATACTTGCCGCGGAACCGCCGCCAATACCCTGGTTTGGCCACGGTTCCGCGGTGCTTTGATGGATTTAGGGGGTTGTTTTTCACACATATCCATAAAATCACCTGCTTAATTTTCTGAGTATTTTTAATACAGAAAAAATCAATATTTTAAAATTTTTCCAGAGAGGGGGTAAATTACGACGTTTCGGGGTTTGATCGAACTTTAAATTTCGTCTAGACGACGCCTAAAGCTCTAACTTGTCTCTGATACCACTGTAGGGTTACTAGGCACTGTCACAAGGTTCTACAAGACATCAACCATACCCGATTTAAATTTTAGACATGCCGAACAACCCTAACCAAGATCTTTGACTAGAGATTAGGAGAAAACAAAGCAAGTAAACAACTTTACTTCTAAGAGTTAGGGATTACAACCTTTGTAGTCCGTTCCTTCATTTTTAAAGCTCCGTGTTGAGGTCTCTTCGCTGCGATCATCGTGTACCCGGATTCTAAAGAGGCTCCATGAAGAAAAAGATGCAAGCTTGCTTCCGATGTTCGATAACAAAGATGATCTACCTTGAATAAACTCAAGCCCAAGCTTTTGCTTCACTATTCAAGTATTAGCAAAGAAAACACCCTAATCTAAGCGGCTAGAATAGATGAGGATGAAGTAGGAATTTAGCTCTCATTTGTTTTCAATTTCTCACTCATTTTCATCACATTAGAAAAAGCTAGAAAGCTCTATCAAGAGGAAGAGGAAGAAGAAGAAGAATCTATTTGTGATGAATAATGAAAAGTCTGTGAGGTTAGAAATGCAACCATGGGTTAAGAATGAAAACTTAACCCATGTAGAGAATTAACCATGGTTAAAGGGTTGGGTTTGGTTAAATAAATATCTCCAAAATATCAACACATAATATCTTTACAAGAAACAAAACAAAAGCTTCTAGAAGCTTTTAGAAAAGATTAACCCAAATCAAACCCTAACCATGTTTAATCTCCACTAATCATGTTGCATTTATAACCATAACATGTTACAATATTATATATCACATATACAATATTTATTGCAACAAAATAAAATAATACAATTAACATATATCACATATATATCAATGTATTATCCGAGTGAGAAAAAGAATCTTTAAGTGAGCTTATACTAGTTAATGTAATTTAATATATCAAATATATAATTATACATTAAATTATCGAACCAACACTTGATCTGATAATCTGGCTATTTCACAAATAACCGACTAATATAATCTGTATCAGTTCATCGAATCAACACTTGATCCAATGACCCGGCTATATCACATATACCCGGCCGATATCACATATCGCGAGAATCTAATACGATATCACATACTCGTATTGTTCTCGGTCCCGCACATATCACATATGTGCTCCTACTCCATTTTGCCTGAGCCAGGAAACCTCTGTGTAGGACTCTAAAGAATCGTCAATACGCCGACAGTAGGTGATGATCATATCAAACACCCACAAGCTGCAAGCGGTCAGCTAAACGTAACAGCCACCTAGGTATTGAGCAATTAGAAGATCAACAAGCAAGCCTGTACTTTCTCCCGTGAATCCAACCAGTAACACTCCCATACAGTCCGGTCTCTTCGTCTGATATGTTGCATATCTCGCATAGGGGTGGTAAACGTCAGACCCCAGTAGGTTGATAAGTCGTGTCGATATGAGGTCCATAACAGTTTGAGAAACTACTGATAACACTTACCAGTAAATCTCAGCAACCCTATCCAGGGATTTCCAGTTATATATAGCCGATCGAACACAGCGCAACATCAACTCCCTATACCGGGAGAGACGAAACCCCTCCTATCGCTCATTACCTCCATGTGATTCGGGACTGTACCCAAAAGCCACCTTTTTGCATGTCCTCTTGGACATGGTATGATGGAAATCAAAGCACAGTAGGAATCACACAAGACTTTATGACGATCTCGGGTCTACAGACTACTCTGTACCAGTGTCACCAGAGAACTGCCATCCGACGTGAGGTATAATACCATCTGGGAGTTCTCGGCGAGTCCGTCCAGTGTACCCAGTCTCCACTGAGCACCCGTATACCTTCTCTGATGTCAAACACCAATGGATATGAGATCATCCATCGCCCATCATATGGGTCAAGAAGCGCATACGCTAGTCTACTCTGGAGTATCGATGCCCTGTCTCGGTACTCCCACGACTTGGAACATTTGAAGGATGTACTTGGCGACTACACTGTCCCTACTAGTATGATCTGCATCATATTCCTGGTAGTCAAGTACTCATCCCAAGGACTTTATCAACATGTTACATAGAGACAATCAGAGTACATATTAAGATAAAGAGTAACCAGATAGCATACTATCATGTCGAGCAAGAAAGTCCTCCCTATATATGTCCAAGCATCCACTACAATATACAACGTATGTACAGTAATGGCCTCCAGGGCATACATATAACTAACAATCTAAACCTGATTTTGTGGTGTCTAGGCTAGACAAGTGAGAAAGGTAACTTTAAAAGGCCCGTCTCACGGTGATTCGTGAGCGGATCCCTCCTTTCTTCACTTGTACTTACCTGGACACAATTGGCGGTGAAGAGGCGATTTGAGGTATCTCACAACTTGTCGCTTTGGACCAGTTAGAAGCAGTCTAGTTGACTTTGGAGACCCTAGAACATAGAATACGGGAAATCGATATCTTTACAAATAAATACCATTTACTTAATAAAACCGTTTTCTAAAGAATTTAGTATTTATACAAATCTTTGCAAAGCGCCGCTACAACCCATTTTGGGGAACCCGTTCGGGATGGTGCGGATTACCGCACATTCTCGGGCTTAGTAGTGCGAGATTCAGACCTCCGCAAGGAGCATTCGGTCTCGAAAGATTTAAAATGCGACATCTTAAGAAAATGAGATTTTTAGAATATAAAATATATATTAAAATTATTTTTGTATAAATATATGTATATTTATCATTAAAATACCTATTTTTTTATAATATAAACATTCCAACTCTTTTCAAAAATCACAAGAATCAACCTTACACTAAAATACCATGAATTCCATATAAAACCAATATTACAAATAAATACCATTTATCAAGAAATTAGGATATTTCCGCTAGAAATATCACAATATAAAATCTACATTCATTACAACTCTAAAGACGATTAATAAATACTTGGGGTGTATTTTGAAAAGTATATAAAAGTATTTTTACATAAAACCCCCTCAAGTTCTATAATTTACCCTAAGGGCCTTAGTAAATATAGGTTTAAGCGGGACCAATCTCTCATTATAATCTGACTTGAATATGATTCAAGTACAATCTACAATCACAATCTACAATCCATAATATTACAATTCAACATGAATCCATAAATCCATTATTCCATATATTCAATTTTTCAATCATACAATTTGACCGAACCGAACCATGGATATACATCCATTTACATGATTCTATAGTTATTCTATTTATATGATTATACAGTTACATACGTTTACTGATATCATGGTTTTGATCAGTCATCCAACTATACAATCTATACCATACAAGACAAACAATACAATCAAAACACTATGGGGTTTAAGGGGTAGATTGGTACGGAAGGTGTTAGAAGTGGCACGAGACGGCAACCATAAGACACCTAACCTATATTCCGTTGTTGTTGTACCTGTTGGATATAGTGCCCTCAAAGTCAATTATTGGATCGCAGGTACGCGATTGCAATGATTGAGGGAGGACCTATGCCGGTAGGACAGTCTTACTCAAGATGATAGTATGCTATCTGGTTTATCTTTATCATCGTGTACAGCTTTAAGTGATATTGCATATCACTATTACACGTTGATAGAGCCCTTAGGATTCTTGCTTGACTACCAGCAGTATGATGGTGATCATATACGTGAGAGTTGGGTAGTCTATAAGCACATCCTTAAAGTGGTCCCTAGTCGTGGGAGTTTCGAGACTGGGCATCGATACTCCATTAGTAGACTAGTGTATACAGTCGAGACCCCGACGAGGGGCGGTGGCCGGTCTCACAAGCCATTGGTGCCAGTTGGCTTACCTAAGATGTATACAGGTGCTCACTGGGTTATGAGTACACCGGACATGACTCTTCGGGAACATGCTAGTTGGTATTATACCTGACGTCAGATAGCAGTTCCCTGGTGACATGTGTACAGGTTAGTTCATCGACCTGAGATCGTCATTTGTCTCGTGTGAGTTCCCACTGTGCTTTGATTACTACCCTACCACGGCTCAAAGGAGTCGTGCAAACAGGTTTTAGTTGGGTACAGTCCCGAGCCACATAGAGACAGTGAGCGGATCGACAGGGGTTTCGTCTCTCCCGGTATTTGGGGTGAGATCGCGCTGTGTCTAGAAAAGCCATTACACGAAGTCCTTGGCCAAGGCAGGAGATTTACTGGTAGGTATTCCAGTAGTATCTCAGGGTGTTCTTGGCTACACTCCGACACGACTTGTACCGCTTTTGGGGGTCTGACTTTTACCAACCCCCTAGTCCCGACATGCGATACTCATAGACGAACGGACCGGACTGTACGGATATTGTCACTGACAGGCTCAGTAGGGTGTCTGGATGACTTCGCTTATCAGCCTCCCTTTTGGTCAATACCTGGTAGCCTGTTACGTACAACTAGTACCACTGACGTGCTAGTGGTTAAATCCACAGCCAGTGTATTGACGAGTCTTTAGTGTCCCCCACAGACAGTTTCTCAATTTTCGGGCGAAACGTTGTAGAAGCCGTATGATATTATGGCAGGGTTCGATCATATACGTGCAGTAGTGCACGGATCATGATCGGACGGATCATACTAGTGGGCTTTGGTTTAAGCCGGATACTAGTATTATATTTGTTGGATTACTTTAGTCTCATCGCATTTGCATTCAGTCGGAATGCGGATGCTGGTATGCATATACAAGTGAGGGGTATCCTTGTGATCCATCATGAGTTTACTTTAGTAGATACCATTCTCTTTTTATTATGGTAAACATTTAGGTTAATGTTTACAAATGGTGGAAATTGTGAGTGGATTTCATCATGAGATGCATTTATTGTGACACATGCAATCTAGTGACTCATGGTCTCTTTATTTGTGCATATGTCACATTTTGGATTGATTTAATATGTTGAAATGATAAGAGGAGAGAGGGAGGGCAGCCATGAGGCAAGGGTTAGCTTTTGGATTCATTTTATTCTAGCTCTCATTATCATTCCAACACATTAAGAAAAGAAAAGCCTCCTCTCTTTTTCTTCCTTCTTCTTGATCACAACCTCTACTATGGCATCATCTTTTACCTCCACTCTAACCATCTCATGTGTTGAGAATCCTAGAGTGTCAAGAGACAAAGTTATCACACACATTCTCTACTTCACCTTGGACACGTCGGCTAGCAAACTTCGTGTCCGAGTTGCTTCGGTTCGAAGTGGGAGCGCGTAAAAGGATTCATAGACGTGGTGCCCTTTCCGACGAGAAGATTGGAGATCGAGCGAGATCGGAGATGCCGCAAGGAGCTAAAGATGGTGGCTAAAGACCGAAGGACACGGATCGATCGGTATAGCTTTTCTAACCCTCTTTAGATTGCTAGTTTAATGTTAGTGGTTCGATCCGGGATTAAAGTCTGCGTTAGCGCCAGTTTCAATTTTATGAAAAAGTATTTGTTTCCGCATTTTGGCCTCGGATCGACGGCCAGGGCGCTACCGTAGACTTACATGGTATCAGAGCCACGCCATTAACCTTAGCTAGCTTGTTGTAAATGTTAGTGTATATGCCCTAGAGGCCATTACTGTATCATACTAGTTTGTATATTACTTAATGGATGCTTGGGATATTCACCTTGTATATACAATCTTGCTCAAAATAGTAGTATGCTACTTGGTTTGTCTCTACTTCAATGTGTACTTGTGTTTATTTTACTATATCACTTATACGCATTAGTGGAGCCCTTAGGATCTTTGCTTGATTACCAGCGTTGTGATGGCAGTCACACTAGTGGAGGCTGGGTAATCTATAAGCACATCCTTATACAGGTCCCTAGTCGCAGGACTATCGAGACAGGGCATCGATACTCCGGAGTAGACTAGCGTATGCGCTTCTCATCCCAGTGTGGGAGATGGTCTGTCCCACAGCCATCAGTACGTCGTACTGGAGATAGTATACGGGTGCTCGTTGGGTTACGAGTATACTGGACAGGACTCGTCGGGAACTGACAGGTTGGTATTATACCTATCGTCAGTCATCAGTTCCCAGGTGACATGAGTACAGCTTAGTCCGCTGACTTGACACTGGCACTTCGCCTCGAGTGTGTTCCCACTGCACTTTGATCACTACCCTACCACGGCTCAAAGGAGTCGTGCAAACAGGTGGTGGTTGGGTGCAGTCCCGAAGCACTTGGAGGCAGTGGCGGTTAGACAGGATTCGTCTCTCCCGGTATTGGGGGTTGACATCGCGCTGTGTCTAGGAGAGCCATTACACAAGTAGTCCCTGGCCAGGGCAAACGAGATATACTGGTAGGTTTCCAGTGTTATCTCAGGGTGTTTTGGGCTTCGCTCCGGCACGACTTGTACCGCTATTGGGGGACTGACGTTTACCGCCCCCTAGGCCCGCCATGCGATGTATCAGACGAACAGACCGGACTGTACGGAGACTGTCACATTCAGACTCAGTAGGAGTACAGATGGGGTTTCACCTCGTCAGCCTTCTTGTCGACATCTACCTGGGGACCGTTACGCACAGCTAGTGCCGCTTGCGGTCTGTGGTTAAACCCACTGCCAGCGTAGTGTCGAGTCTTTAGAGTCCCACACAGAGGGTATTCGCCTATGGGCAAAACAGAGTAGAGGTCGCATGGTTTTGCGACAGGGTTCGTTCTCATCCGCGCACTTGTGCACGTTTGGAGTCCGGACAGATATTACCAGCGGGCTCTGGTTTGAGCCGGATACTGGTATAGTATTTGGGGTTGCTTTTATCTCTCAGTATTCATGTTCCTCGGAACAAGAATGCAGGTGTGTATGCACAGTTATTTGAGGAGGAGGAAGATGATTTTCATTAGGGTTTCGGAACGGGTGCGTATGCACAGTTGACAGTCGTCTTTTTCCAAACCCTAATGGATTTGTATTATATCATTTAATAATATATAATAAAATGAAATTGTGTCATGGTTAGTTTTTGTTGACTTGTTGACCATGGTTGACTTGTTGACCATGGTTGAACATTTGACTACCATCATTACAAATGCAAGATGCCTTTTCATTCTTGCTTTATTCATTTAATGCTTGTAATGATATTAGTCATTCTAAACTATCCATCAAACCTTTTTCATTTTGATTATTATTATTATTTGATTATTCTTTTTTCTTTTGTTATGGTTGCAAAAGGAAAAAGAAAGGCTCATTCTATCATTCTCACTCTCTCTCTTCATTTCATCTTCTTCTTCCTCTAGCCAAGAGAAACCTTCTCATGTGTTGAGAATCCTTCTCTTGAAAAACAAAAGCAAACCCTAGACACTCTCTACTCACTCTAGGATCAAGGGTCTAGCAAGCCGGCGATTCTAGTTCACTCCAAGTACGAGAAAGAGCCCAAAGGTCGAGCCTTCGAGGTGGATCCATCTTCGACGGGAGAAGGCGACAAAGGAGAACCATCAACCTCTACAAAGTTTGAAGACGAAGGAGTTCAAGTCTAGGTATAACCATCTTCATCCGAGTAGCTAAACTTCTTTAGCTAGTTTGCTAGTTTTAGTTTAGACAACGATCCCGACCTAGCTTAGTCCATGTTGCCTCTTGCACTAAAATTTGATTTTTATACCGTTTCCGCTTCCCCGTAAGAACCGGGGGTCGCAACGTGGACTTACAGTGGTATCAGAGCCTAACTAAACTTAAACTAGCTTGGTAGTGAAGTGTAACGAAGTTCGGAACCGGAAAAATCCAAAAACCAAACTTTTACAAAAACTGAGTTTCTGTTGAATTTTTTTCTGGTCAAAATGAAAAACTTTATACTTGTAAAATCATCTCAGGGTTTTCTAAGAACACCCATGAAAAACGGTTCACTGTTCCCTTCAAACCGCCGCGCTTCCGCGGCACGAGGTAGGCATGTGCCGCGGAAGCGCCGCGCTTTGTCTTCATCTTTGCGTCGTTTTTCGTGCAGTGTGTGTAGGTGTTGGTTTTGGGATTTTTGAAATATATTATATGTGCCCAGATTTTCCAGAAAAGAAATTTTCTTTTGGGGTCCTATAATTCCGTATTTTTTCCGAACTTCACTGCGCTTTGACTATGATGGTTATATCTGTATTGTTTGCATGTATTGAACATCGGCTAATCGCTATAAGTCGATTAGTCGGGGTTATACATGATCTGTAATGTGCTGGAATGTGTATATAAATATGTTGGATTGTCGCGGGTGAATAGCCGGGGGTTGTGAGACGAGAGTTTTCTTTTCTTGCAATTCATTGTAAATGTAAATTGATGTAATAATTATTATTTGTTTGGCCGCACAACCGGGTCGGGGTTGTAGCCGTCATTGTATAATTCTTTTACTGTTTTTGCTCCTAGGATAGACCCATGGAGGGGTGCACAAACTACCGGGTATGCCGAAGTGTCGAGTGGCCTACTCATGGAGATGAGGGAGGTTGCTACGCTTCGGGTACTTGGCGGGTAGTTTGCCGCACCCGTAGGGGTCTTGGGTGGGGTATTGGCTATTCACCGCGACCGTGTTATCTGTTTTTTGTTACAGGCTCGTACAAATTACAGATTACTAGTATATCCAATGTATTTATCTGTGATCTGAAATGTTTATCATTGCTTTCTATTTAGGCGTTGCTTATGTTTTACAGACGCGCTAGCCCAGCCCCCGCTCTGTCGTTAGTTAAGTAACCTAACGGGTAATGACGGGGCCCAGTGGCGAATGCGAATGGCATAAGCGTACGTCATATTTTGGTTGTTTTCTGCAATGGTAGGATTTATATGATGGGACGCATTAAAAGTACTAATGCAAGAATATCACGCATTAAAAGAACTAATGCAAGATAATAAACCAAGTTAAAGTCGTTGGAACACTTTCGAAAAACCACTCGGTTCTTTTCAAAACTAACTTTTAAAATGCGGAGTTTGAGCCACTCCATTTAAAAGCTATCTCGTTCCATCGACCAAATCAAGTTCACTACGTTCACGATTTTGCCAAAACCATCCGTAGCCCTCCGTCGTTTCGCATGAATAGTCAATAGTATTCAAGCTGTGTATGTTGGCCAAAGTCAAGGCACAGTGATTGGTAGCTGTTGGGTGTTCATGTGTAGCATAGATAGATGCGTTGGTTTGGGACAGTCGTACTGCCATTTTGGCCAAAGTCAAGGGTAGATACGGATGGATCCAAATTAACCTGGATAATGACGGGTAGAACTTGACATGTGACTTATGATATTTTGGCCAAAGTCAAGGTCATAAGAGCATGGGGCAAAAATCCACATCGGGAGTTTCATAAGTACTGAAACTTGCTAGATTTGCATACCATTTGGAGTGTGGTGATTCTGGTAGGATTCCTTCAGTTTCGTCACGCAATGATATTTGGATCCCGATCCTACTGTGAGTATATGCTACTCCTCGGGAAATTTCTCACTTAACGATCAATGCTATAAACCTAGTAGGTGCCTAGAAAGGTGTTAGCGGGGCTACGCCCCCAGGGAAAAGAGGTTCTTTAATTAAGGAACTTCGCGAAAGCGTTGGAAAACCTCCCTCGAAGTACCGACACCAGCCTGGCTGAACGGTTAAGCAAGTATTGTACGGTGGGATTGATCCTGACTAATTCTTCCTTTATGGTTTGAGGAGGGATTCGAGAAACAGTGGGAGCCATCCTGTTTAGACAAATTAAAAACCACTCTAAACTTGCAAGAGCATCATGCTGAGTGTTTCTTCTTCTCTCTCCTAATTGCAGCGACCAATCAACATGACTGGACTTAAGTTACTCCTAGATAAAAACAAGCTGACATGGCCAAACTATAAAGATTGGCTCAGGAATGTCAAGATAGCAATCACTTATGACAAGCTGGGGTATCTTCTTACCACCAAAGCTCCCCCTGTCCCTGGTCCAACTTCCAGCGTCGCGGATAAGGAAATCCGCAAGACTTGGGAGATTGATAGCGCGAAGGCCAAGTGCCTCCTGCTTGCCTCGATGGACAACGAACATCAGAGGAGGCATGAGAATATGGACATGGAGTCCATATTGCTTCATACAAAAGAACTGTATGGAGAGCAATCACGTATCGCAAGATACGAAGCGTCGAAAAAGTTGTTTTCGACAAGAATGGCCGTCGGATCATCAGTAGCCGAGCACGTGCTAAAGATGATCGGCTACATTGAGGAGCTCGCTGACCTAGGGATCACATTGGAGAGTGAGCTATATACGGATATAGTTCTCCAGTCCCTTCCTTCCACTTACGCCCAGTTTATAATGAATTTCAACCTACAAGAAAAGGAGGTTGAACTTTCAGAGCTCCTCAACCTGCTGAGGAGCGCAGAGGGCACCCTACAGAAAGGTAGGGAAACATCCACTTTGTTTGTAGGAGGATCATCTTCTTCTAGGTCCAAGGCGAAAGCCAAGGGAAAGAAGAAGAAAGCCCCCGCCAAACCAAGGGGCGGTGTTAGTAAAGTGGATACGAAGGGAAAAGGAAAAGCAACAAAGATAGCGGGGAAGCTTGTGGATAAGGAAGAATGCTTCTTTTGTCATAAGAAAGGACACTGGAAGAATGATTGCAGGGCCTGGAAGGCCAGAACACAGGAATTGAAGCAGGTTGCAGCTTCAGCTTCAGGTGTGTATGTTATTGAAAACTGTCTTTCTATAAACTCTACTTCCTGGGTATTGGATACCGGATCAGGATCTCATATCTGTAATTCTTTGCAGGCGTTGAGAAACCGTAGTGTTTTGAAAGCAGGTGACATGACCCTCAGAGTTGCAAACGGAGCTAGCATGGATGCTAAAGCCGTGGGGGACTATCACCTGGGAATGTCGGATGGACATGTTTTGGTTTTGCGTAATTGCTTTTTTGTACCCAACGCAACTTGTAATATCATTTCTGTATCTTTAGTTTCTAAAGAAGGTTATGAATTTGCGTTTGTAAGTAATGTTGTAAACATTCGCCTTAATCAAGTTTTGATTGGGTCAGGTACTTTGAGTAATGGTATATACGTATTGAACCAACCACAGATTTTTAATGTCCAGAATACACACAAAAGAAAGTCTCCAGAAATAAACCAGACTTTCTTATGGCATTGTAGATTGGGTCACATCAATGAGAGAAGGTTGACGAAGTTACATACAGAAGGGTATTTGAATGCGTTCGAATATCAGTCGTATGCCACTTGTCAATCCTGTCTCAAGGGAAAGATGACAAAGACTCCGTTTACTGGACATGGAGTAAGAGCGAGCGAGCTCTTGGGACTCGTACACAGTGACGTGTGCGGTCCAATGTCTACACATGCCCGAAGCGGACATTCTTACTTCATTACTTTTACGGATGACTTCTCAAGGTACGGTTATGTTTTCTTAATGAAACATAAGTCCGAGGCTTTTGAAAAATTCCAGGAGTATAGGAATGAGGTAGAGAAACAGACCGGCAAAAGTATTAAGATTCTAAGATCGGATCGAGGTGGAGAATACTTAAGTGCCGAATTCCTGAATTACTTAAAAGAGAATGGTATTCTCTCTCAGCTTACTCCTCCATACACTCCGCAACATAACGGTGTATCGGAGAGACGGAACCGAACCCTATTGGATATGGTTCGGTCCATGATGAGTAACGCTGAGTTGCCGCGATCATTCTGGGGATATGCGCTAGAATCAGCCGCATACCTTTTGAACCGAGTTCCCACTAAGACTGTGCCTACTACGCCATTTGAGATGTGGTGTGGGAAGAGACCCCATCTTAATCACATTAAGATATGGGGAAGTCCGGCTTTTGTCAAAAAGCAGCATGCGGACAAACTCGAGGCACGCTCAGTACTGTGCAAGTTTGTGGGATATCCAAAGAATTCCAAGGGATATTTCTTCTACTGCGAAGAGGAACAAAAAGTTCTTGTTTCTCGTCATGCCCACTTTCTAGAACACCAGTTCATAGAAAAGGAAATAAGTGGGAGCGCAGTAGAACTGGAAGAGATTCCAGAACCACGGACTATTACTGAAAGTTTAGTAGAACCAGAGGGTTCGGAAGAACAGGACATTCCTACGCCACTCCGCATAAGTAGTAGGCAGTCTCATCCGCCCGAGAGATACTACGGTTTTCTCATAGACGGGGATAGAGAGGATTGCATCATAGATTATGATGAGCCTACTAGCTTCCAGCAGGCCGTTCAGAGCGTTGACTCAGTGAAATGGCTGGATGCAATGCGGACCGAAATGGAGTCCATGTACACCAACAAGGTATGGACGTTGGACATTGCTCCAGACGGGGTAAAACCCGTAGGATGCAAGTGGATCTTCAAAAGGAAGATTGGTGTAGATGGACAGGTTGAGACCTATAAAGCTAGGCTGGTAGCAAAGGGTTTCCGTCAAAGACCTGGCTTGGACTATGACGAAACCTTTTCTCCAGTAGCCATGCTGAAATCCATTCGGATCCTTCTTGCCATTGCTGCTTTCCACGATTATGAGATCTGGCAAATGGACGTAAAGACAGCTTTTCTAAATGGAAATTTAGAGGAGTGTGTCTATATGGACCAGCCAGAGGGTTTCATTCAGAGTGGGAGCAGCGGAAAGGTGTGCAAGTTGCTTAAGTCCATCTATGGACTAAAGCAGGTATCGCGGAGTTGGAACATCTGCTTTGATGAGACGGTCAAAGAATTTGGCTTTATCAAAAATCCAGATGAACCATGCATCTATAGTAGATTTGTAGCGAGAACTGTAGTATTCCTCGTTTTATACGTGGATGACATTCTCTTAATAGGAAATGACATTCCTATGCTACAATCTGTCAAGGGGTTCTTGTCACACAGGTTCTCCATGAAAGACCTGGGTGATGCCTCATACATCCTGGGGATCCGGATCCATCGTGATAGATCCAAGAGGATATTGGGACTTTCACAGTCCAGGTACATCGACACCATACTGAAGAGATTCAGTATGGAAGATTCCAAGCGCGGTAACCTACCGGCTTGTCATGGGATCACCCTCTCTAAAGAGATGTCTCCCAAGACTGATTTGGAGAGGGATCGCATGTCTATTATACCCTACGCTTCTGCGGTGGGCTCTATAATGTATGCGATGTTGTGTACCAGACCGGATGTAGCTTATGCACTGAGTGTGGTAAGCCGGTATCAGTCAAACCCTGGGGAGAAACACTGGATAGCGGTAAAGAACATTCTCAAGTACCTGAGAAGGACTAAGGAGATGTTCTTGGTGTATGGCGGAAAAGACCTCCAGATCGAGGCCTTTGCTGACTCCAGCTTCCAGAGTGACAAGGATGATTCCAAGTCCATGTCGGGCTTTGTCTTTACCCTCAATGGAGGGGCGGTGTGTTGGAAGAGTTCCAAACAGGAAACCGTTGCAGACTCGACGATGGAAGCGGAATACATCGCTGCATCTGATGCCGCAAAAGAAGCTGTCTGGATGAGAAAGTTCTTGAAAGAACTTCAGGTGGTTCCGTCCATTGTTGATCCAATACCTCTGTATTGCGACAACAATGGGGCTATAGCTTTAGCGAAGGAACCCAGGTCCCATCAGAGATCCAGGCACATCTTGAGGCGGTATCACCTGATCAGGGAGATCGTGGATCGCAAGGAGATCGAGGTTCGGAGAGTTGCTTCAGAAGACAACACTGCAGATCCATTCACCAAGGCCCTGCCCCAGACTCAGTTCGAGCGGCTGATCGAGATGATAGGTCTTCGATACGCCAGTACATGGCCTTAGTGCAAGTGGGAGATTGTTAGTGTATATGCCCTAGAGGCCATTACTGTATCATACTAGTTTGTATATTACTTAATGGATGCTTGGGATATTCACCTTGTATATACAATCTTGCTCAAAATAGTAGTATGCTACTTGGTTTGTCTCTACTTCAATGTGTACTTGTGTTTATTTTACTATATCACTTATACGCATTAGTGGAGCCCTTAGGATCTTTGCTTGATTACCAGCGTTGTGATGGCAGTCACACTAGTGGGGGCTGGGTAATCTATAAGCACATCCTTATACAGGTCCCTAGTCGCAGGACTATCGAGACAGGGCATCGATACTCCGGAGTAGACTAGCGTATGCGCTTCTCATCCCAGTGTGGGAGATGGTCTGTCCCACAGCCATCAGTACGTCGTACTGGAGATAGTATACGGGTGCTCGTTGGGTTACGAGTATACTGGACAGGACTCGTCGGGAACTGACAGGTTGGTATTATACCTATCGTCAGTCATCAGTTCCCAGGTGACATGAGTACAGCTTAGTCCGCTGACTTGACACTGGCACTTCGCCTCGAGTGTGTTCCCACTGCACTTTGATTACTACCCTACCACGGCTCAAAGGAGTCGTGCAAACAGGTGGTGGTTGGGTGCAGTCCCGAAGCACTTGGAGGCAGTGACGGTTAGACAGGATTCGTCTCTCCCGGTATTGGGGGTTGACATCGCGCTGTGTTTAGAAGAGCCATTACACAAGTAGTCCCTGGCCAGGGCAAACGAGATATACTGGTAGGTTTCCAGTGTTATCTCAGGGTGTTTTGGGCTTCGCTCCGGCACGACTTGTACCGCTATTGGGGGACTGACGTTTACCGCCCCCTAGGCCCGCCATGCGATGTATCAGACGAACAGACCGGACTGTACGGAGACTGTCACATTCAGACTCAGTAGGAGTACAGATGGGGTTTCACCTCGTCAGCCTTCTTGTCGACATCTACCTGGGGACCGTTACGCACAGCTAGTGCCGCTTGCGGTCTGTGGTTAAACCCACTGCCAGCGTAGTGTCGAGTCTTTAGAGTCCCACACAGAGGGTATTCGCCTATGGGCAAAACAGAGTAGAGGTCGCATGGTTTTGCGACAGGGTTCGTTCTCATCCGCGCACTTGTGCACGTTTGGAGTCCGGACAGATATTACCAGCGGGCTCTGGTTTGAGCCGGATACTGGTATAGTATTTGGGGTTGCTTTTATCTCTCAGTATTCATGTTCCTCGGAACAAGAATGCAGGTGTGTATGCACAGTTATTTGAGGAGGAGGAAGATGATTTTCATTAGGGTTTCGGAACGGGTGCGTATGCACAGTTGACAGTCGTCTTTTTCCAAACCCTAATGGATTTGTATTATATCATTTAATAATATATAATAAAATGAAATTGTGTCATGGTTAGTTTTTGTTGACTTGTTGACCATGGTTGACTTGTTGACCATGGTTGAACATTTGACTACCATCATTACAAATGCAAGATGCCTTTTCATTCTTGCTTTATTCATTTAATGCTTGTAATGATATTAGTCATTCTAAACTATCCATCAAACCTTTTTCATTTTGATTATTATTATTATTTGATTATTCTTTTTTCTTTTGTTATGGTTGCAAAAGGAAAAAGAAAGGCTCATTCTATCATTCTCACTCTCTCTCTTCATTTCATCTTCTTCTTCCTCTAGCCAAGAGAAACCTTCTCATGTGTTGAGAATCCTTCTCTTGAAAAACAAAAGCAAACCCTAGACACTCTCTACTCACTCTAGGATCAAGGGTCTAGCAAGCCGGCGATTCTAGTTCACTCCAAGTACGAGAAAGAGCCCAAAGGTCGAGCCTTCGAGGTGGATCCATCTTCGACGGGAGAAGGCGACAAAGGAGAACCATCAACCTCTACAAAGTTTGAAGACGAAGGAGTTCAAGTCTAGGTATAACCATCTTCATCCGAGTAGCTAAACTTCTTTAGCTAGTTTGCTAGTTTTAGTTTAGACAACGATCCCGACCTAGCTTAGTCCATGTTGCCTCTTGCACTAAAATTTGATTTTTATACCGTTTCCGCTTCCCCGTAAGAACCGGGGGTCGCAACGTGGACTTACAGTAAACAATGTTAATGTATCAAAATCGTAACGAAATCCAAACGCTGCCACTGCTGTCATGCTCTCTGTTAATTTTAAAAGTGTTCAGAAAAATTTTCAAACATGTGCAGAAGGCTACTGGAGGGAAACCAAGCCTGCACCCCAAAAAACGAGCCCCATCCACCTGGGAAAAACCGGCCACCAAGCCATTATTTCCGGCCAGGCCGGCCCATTTGGGGTAATTGGGCTTCGTATTTAGGCTGCAGGCAGGTCTCTGGGAAGTTGGTGCAGTGGTATTGTTTGTTCGGCCCAATTTGGATATGGTTTTATCAGTTTTTCTGGGCTATTCGGGGGTTTATTTCGGATTCGATATTTTATAATATTATTTAAAGTTTACAGTGCATTACATTATATCTGTGACTATGAATGTCATTTGATCGGTAAATCTTGTCTAATCGCTATAGCCCTTTTAGACGGATTTGCGAACGTGACATTCACGTTGATGTTCTGTGTTGTGCTGTGATGTTGCAGATTTATCGTGGTGGATAGCCTGGATGCAATGGTAGTACAGTTTGGTTATATTTGTATATTTGATATTGCGGGGCGAGCGTTCAACATGTGGACTTCCGTCACTGCCTGTTTGTATATTATTCTTTTGGGGCATGACCGGGTTGAGGTCGATGTACCCGTTGTACATATTTTATTTTCTGTACTAGGATTACCCCGCGGTAGGGTGCACGGATAGCCGGGTTCTGGAGGGCAACGGGCCCGCATTTCATGGCTTTGAGATAGAGGAGGCTTCACTCTAGAATTGGCGGGCTATTCGCCGCACTCGTAGGGGTATAGGTTGACCCAAGGAAGGGTGCTCAAGTTACCGGATTCCGTGAAGTGCTGGGTGGTCTATTCACTTTGTTGAAGGGGGCTGCCTCTTTTCAGGTTTTGGCGGGTAACTTGCTGCACCCGTAGGGGTCTAGGATTTTATTGCACAGGCCATCCACACGACCAGGGGAACGTCGGGTTTCACTTGCGGCTCAAAGGAAACTCGGGGATCCCAGATTATCTGTATTGTTCTGTGATACTTATTACTCTCTGTGATGTTGCATTTTATCACGCCATGAGCGAATATTATATATTGATATATATACCAGTAGATGTTGTATATGTTTTGCATCCGCGCTAGTCCAGTCCCCACTCCGTCGTTAGTTAAGTAACCTAACGGGTGATGACGGGACCCAGTGGCGAATGCGGATGGCATATACGTACATCATATTTTTGTTCTTTATTGGTGTGATCAATTGATGGGACTGCATTGATTCGGATCAATGCAAGCTAAACAAACCTGTTTTGATGTTGTTGGAACAATTTTTCAAAAAGCTGTTATTACAACGACGTTCTCTTTTGTTTTGCACAGTGGTATTCGGTCATGAATATCCAGCACCTCAGTCGACGAGGCAAGGGCTGAGATCCCTTCATCGGGAGTGACCCCTTGGATAGAAGTTTGCGTCAGGGTAATAACTTCACTATAGTCGATTATTTTTTGCTTTGCATTGTGGTATTCGGTTGGAATATCCCGCACCTCATTCTATGGGGAAAGAGCCGAGATCCCTTCACCGGGAGTGGCCTCTTTAGCAAGGATTTTCGCCACTATATTTATAAAAAGTTATCTCGTTCCTTCAACGATATCAAGTTCATTAAGTTAAAGATTTTTCGCCAAAAACCATTCGTAACCCTCCGTCATTTCAGACAGGTAGCACTTAGTATTCATGCTATGTTTGTTGGCCTTCGTCAAGGCATAGTGTATGGTAGCTGCTTGTTACCTTTCTGTTGCATAGATAGATGTGTTGGTTTGGGACAGTCGTACAGCCTTGTTGACCTTCGTCAAGGGCTTGTACGGGTGGGTTCAAATTAACCTGGACAATGATGGGTAGAACTTGACATGTGACTTATGTTTTGTTGACCTTCGTCAAGGTCATAAGTGTTGGAGATAGTGCCCTCAGAGTCAATTATTAGATCACAGGCACGTGATTGCAATGATTGAGGGAGGACCTATCCCGGTAGGACAGTCTTACTCGAGATGATAGTTTGCTATCTGGTTTACCTTTATCATCGTGTACTGCTTTAGGTGACCTGACATGTCGCTATTGCACGTTGATAGAGCCCCTAGGATTCTTGCTTGACTGCCAGCAGTATGAGGGCGATCATATAAGTGAGAGCTGGAGTATATAAGCACATCCTTAAAAGGTCCCTAGTCGTGGGAGTTTCGAGACAGGGCATCGATTCTCCAGAGTAGACTAGTGTATACAGTCGAGACCCCGACGAGGGGTGGTGGCCGGTCTCACAAGCCACTGGTGTCAGTTGGTTCACCTAAGATGTATACAGGTGCTCATTGGGTTATGAGTACACCGGACAGGACTCGCCGGGAACATGCTAGTTGGTCTTATACCTGACGTCAGATAGCAGTTCCCAGGTGACATGTGTACAGGTTAGTTCATCGACCTGGGGATCGTCATTTGTCTCGTGTGAGTTCCCACTGTGCTTTGATTACTACCCTACCACGGCTCAAAGGAGTCGTGCAAACAGGTTTTAGTTGGGTACAGTCCCGAGCCACATGGAGGCAGTGAGCGGATCTTCAGGGGTTCGTCTCTCCCGGTATTGGGGGTGAGGTCGTGCTGTGTCTAGGAGAGCCATTACACGAAGTTCTTGGCCAAGACAGGAGATTTACTGGTAGGTATTCCAGTAGTATCTCATGGTGTTCTGGGCTACACTCCGACACGACTTGTACCGCTTTTGGGGGTCTGACTTTTACCAACCCCCTAGGCCCGACATGCGATGCTCATAGACGAACGGACCGGACTGTACGGATATTGTCACTGACAGGCTCAGTAGGGTGTCAGGATGAGTTCGCTCATCGACGTACCTTTTGGTCAATAGCTGGTGGTCCGTCACGTATTGGCTTATACCTCTGACGTGCTAGTGGTTAAATCCACAGCCATAGTATTGACGAGTCTTTAGAGTCCACCACACTTTCAGTTACTCAAGCTTTCGGGCGAAACGCTGTAGAGGCCGTATGGAGATATGGCAGGGTTCGATCAGATACGTGCGGTATTGCATGGATCGTGATCGGATGGTTTTTACTAGCCGGCTTTGGCTTAAGCCGGATCCTAGTATAGTACAGTGTAGATTTTGTCTCTTTGCATTTGTATCCGGACGGAATACAGATGCGGGTGTGTATGCACAGTATCGGGGTTTTTCCTGTAATTTATTATGGGACCAGTTTTCTGGAGTTGCCAGTTTGCATTCCGTACCGGCCGGTTTTTTCATTGTTCCTTCACGGCCGGACTTTTCGTTGGAGGGTGTTATTTGCAGTTTGCAAATAACATTTTGTGGAAGGGGTTTATTGTGTTTGTAACCTCTTCATTAAAAGAAAACCTTTTTCCCCACTTGTCAATTGATTTGGCCGGCCACTGTTTAGGGGTATGGGAGGGGTTAATTTTTGGTGGAAAATGTCCTTCTTGATTAATTAGTGCCCCCCCCCATTTGTGCTTTTGCTGTGAAGAATTTTTCTTCTTCTCCTTTGGATTAATTCTTGCACAGGATATACTTAATTTCCTAAGGTTTAAAAGGGCTAATATGAGTGTGCTGTGTTTAATATGGGTTGTTGGATTAATTGCTAAGAGGTTGCAAGAATTGATGACAACAAAACATGCTGTCCTCTTTATATTTCCACAGAGCACACTATTGTTCATGGCGGAGCTCATCATAGCCTGCTCCCTTTTCCAGCAAGTTCTATGGAAAATTCTTTTGCACCAATTCCTCCATCATCTTTATGGCAACATAACCCCAAAGTGACAACCATTCTACACTGGTCTACAGCAAATCTTGGACGCGTCGGCTAGCCAACTTCGCGTCCGAGTTGCCTCGGTATAGAGGCGGGAGCCCGTAAATGAATCCGGCTACGTGGTGCCCTTCCGGCGAGGAGGCGACCACCGGAGTTTCCGCAGGAGATCGGGACGACGACGAGAAGACCGGAGGACTCGGATCACTCGGTATATCTCTTCCCCTTTCTTGTAGTTGCTAGATCTAGTTTAATGGCCCGATTCGGGGTTTAGTGAGCGGTGGTGCCGGTTTGCTAAGTCCGCAAAATTTAAGTTTATCACCGTTTCCGCATTTGGCCGTCGGATTGACGGCCGGGGCGCCGCCGTGCACTTACAGTGGTATCAGAGCCTCGCCATTAACTTCGTCTAGCTTCGTTTGATGTGTTTTTCAGTTCCGATCGACCAAAATTCCAAAAACCCAATTTTACCTCACATCAGTTTTCTGTTGAATTTTTCCTTGCTCTAAAAATTTTTTCGGTGGTCTCAGAATGATGTGCAGGGAGTTCTAAGAGTTCTGGGAAAATTCGACAAATTGATCACTTAGGTGGAGCGCGGAACCGCGGCAAAACCCCCCCTTGTTGCCGCGGTTCCGCCGCAGACTAGTGCGATCAATTTGTCAAAATTTTCCAGTGGGCTTCTGGGCTAGTTTTAGGGGTTTTGGAATATTAAAATTGGGCCCAGAATTTCTGTGAGTGCTACAGTTTTGTTTGGGGGCCCACTTGTTAATTTTTGATTGATCAGATATTTTAAACACATTATTTCACAGTATTTACATTATATCTGCGACCGTGAATGTCACTCGATCGGTAAATCCGGTCTAACTGCTATAGCCCGGTTAGACGGATTTGCGAACGTGACTTTCACGTTGATGTTTTGTGATTTTGCTGTGATGTTGCGGATCGTCGTGAGGGATAGCCTGGATGCAATGCTAGTACAGTTTTGTTGTATTATGTACATTTGATATTGCGGGGCGAGCGTCCGACATGTGGACTGCCGTCACTGCCTGATTGTATTATTATTTTTTTGGGGCACGGCCAGGTTGCGGTCGTTGTACCCGGTGTATGTATATTTTACTTCCTGTACTAGGTTGACCCAGGAGGGGTGCCCAAGTTACCGGATTCCGTGAAGTGCTGGGTGGTCCATTCACGACGCTGAAGGGGGCTGCCTCGCTTCAGGTTTTGGCGGGTGACTTGCCGCGCCCGTAGGGGTCTAGGATCTCATTGCACAGGCTATCCACACGACCAGGGGAACGTCGGGTTTCAGTAGTGGCTCTGTGAAACTCGGGGATCCCAGATATCTGTATTGTTCTGTGATGCTGTACATTTCTGTGATGTTGCATTTCTTTTCACGCCTTGAGCGAAATATAATATATTGGTATATATATTAGTAGATGTTGTATATGTTTTGCATCCGCGCTAGTCCAGTCCCCGCTCAGTCGTTAGTTAAGTAACCTAACGGGTGATGACGGGTCCCAGTGGCGAATGCGGATGGCATATACGTACATCAGTATATTTTCGTTCTTTATGGTGTGATCAATTGATGGGACTGCATTGATTCGGATCAGTGCAAGATAAACAAACCTATTTTGATGTTGTTGGAACACTTTTCAAAAAGCTGTTATTGCAAGGACGTTCACTTTTGTTTTGCATCGTGGTATTCATTTGGAATATCCTGCTCCTCAGTCGACGAGGCAAGGGCCGAGATCCCTTCACCGGGAGTGACCCCTTGGACAGAAGTTTGCGTCAGGGCATTAACTTCACTATAGCCGATTACTTTTGCTTTGCATCGTGGTATTCATTTGGAATATCCTGCACCCCATTCTACGGGGAAAGAGCCGACATCCCTTCCCCGGGAGTGATCTCTTTAGTAAAGGTTTTCGTCACTATATTTTCTAAAAAGCTATCCGTTCCTTCAACGATATCAAGTTCATTACGTTAAAGGTTTTCGCCAGAAACCATTCGTAGCCCTCCATCATTTCAGTTAAATATTCGGTAGTATTCAAGCTATGTATTTTGACCTCACGCCAAGGCATAGTGTTTGGTAGTTGCCGGGTATTTATCTGTTGCATAGATAGATGCGTTGGTTTGGGACAGTCGTACTACTATTTTGGCCTACGTCAAGGGTATGTACGGGTGGGTTCAAATTAACCTGGACAATGATGGGTAGAACTTGACATGTGACTTATGATATTTTGACCTCACGCCAAGGTCATAAGAGCATGGGGTAAAAATCACATCGGGGGTTTCAAAAGAACTGAAACTTGCCAGATATGCGCATACCTTCTGGAGTGTGATAACGTGAGCGGATTCCGTCACGTTATCATGCGATGATAGTTGGATCCCGATTCCCACTGATGAGTTGTTTTACTCCTCGGGTGACCCCGACTAATTCTTCTTTCAGGTTTGGAAGAGAATTTGAGGTACAGTGGGAGGTTTCCTGATTAGAAAAAGTGATAACCATTCTGATCTAAGATAGAGTGTACGATGAGTGTTTCTTTTCTCTCTCTCTCTGGCAGCGACCATTGACCCGACCCTAGACTATGACTCAGTGACCAAGTTGACCGAACCTTCTTAACACTGGCTTTTGGATTGTCAGAGTTGCAGACCTCATTGCCACTCCTACTTTTACTCTTTTCTCCAGGACACCCCGTATTACTGCGAACGTCCACTTCCATTGGACAAAACCATCGTATGGTTAGATACGAACTCGAAGGAATTCGAGGATGGTTTCCGGTTCTGGAGAAAACGGATAGGATTATTCAGCTGTTTTTTCTTTTCACCTTCTCTCAGGTTGCGAGTACTCCTTGGTTTAGGAGTAGTACACCTATTACGCAAATTGGATAGTCTTCTTCCAAACCATAGGCTGGTGCCGACCGGTAGGGAATGAAGAAAACCAATTAGCCTAAACGGTGTGCAGAAGGTATTAAGATTAAGACAAAGCAAGGGATTAGTAAAAGGGCAAAGTAAATTGCGACTGATATTCACGACCAAACCAAGTATTTCTTCGCTAATCCTAAATCACCTTTGTATTTCTCCAGGACACTCCGTATCACTACGAAGATCCACAGTTTATTGGATACTCCATCGTATGGTTATATACGAACTCGAAAGGAACTTGTTCCAGTTCGGGGATGGGTTCTGGTCCAGGAGAAATAGGAATAAGGTTTATTCGGTTGTCTTTTATCTTCACCTTCTCTCGCATTGCGAGTGCTCCTAGGACTAGGACAGCACACCCATTATGCTTATTGGATAGTCTTCCTCCAAACCATAGGCTGGTGCCGAACGGTAGGGAAGGAATAAAACCATTTGGCCTAAGGGGTGTGCAGAAGGTAATGACTAAAGACATATAAAGGGATTTGGAGAGGCGGCAAAGAATTATACGGTTATATTTGTGAATCTAGATACTGGTAGAGGCATTACTAGGAATACCAGGATACCCCATCGAAACATTTCAATGTTTCAGTTCAACTGTGTACTGTTAAAAGAAAACTGATTTCCCGATTAGACACTTGCTCCAGGGTATGTATTTACCAGGTTTGATTCTCACATCTGTATGGTTTTACAGATGATGAGTGGGAGTAAGTTATTGGGAATTGGGTGATCATCCTCATTATATCGGGATTCGTTGTAATCGGTGATATTTGAGGAGATCACCTGGGCTGTTTGCCGGTCGGCAAATATTTGGTTTTGAATATCCGCTGTTGTGCACCAATTTCAAATTGATATATCTGTACGTCTATTTTCATAGAGTGAGATATACCTTTTGATATTATGTCGATGACATTTACCTATATCAGTGGATGGTTAGGTAAGGAGTATTAAACAGCGGTGTAATTCTTCTTAACCATAAGTACAGTTTTCGACCTACGACGCACAGTGAAGGAGTTGTTAGACTCAGCGGACTCATACAGAGTATTGTATGTTGTCCAGTGTCCATTAGGACAGAGGGGTTGGTCCTCATACTATATTCTGTTTACTTTTAACTTCTCTAGTTCTTAGACATGTGTTTCGTAGAAACACAGGGTCTAAGTTTTGAGGAGTTATAGGTATTTGAATAGAGTAGAGAACCAGGTGTAGCAAGTATCGGGATTCTTCAAGGTGATCGAAGATGTAGATGCTTGTGTATGGTATTCAGTTGATAGTAATTACTTCTCTTTCAGGTTACTCATAATTGGAAGCATTCCTAAGTTGAGTAACGCTGATCGGCCTCCTTCCATTTAGTTGACATGCACTGGAGATAGCTGCATGATTTGAATCTGGTTCAATTAAATCAGTGCCTCTGGTTCTATATTGGATATAGAACAGTTCATATCTTAACGTTGTTAAGGTACGGGGAGTTGTCTGGCTTATGATTAAAACCAGACACTGGACAGCTCAAGGCACGTTTCTGTAATGGCAGTTTGTGGGTTGACCCAGGCTATGACGAGGGTTGACTTTCTACCATCTGGCAGATCAATAGAAATATTGTTCTAGACTCACCACAGTTTTATTAAAAATGGACTTTTTCAAAAACAGTAGTAGGAGTATGGTAGAACTGGAAGTGATTCCAGAACCGCAAACGATTACTGAAGATTTGATAAGGAACCTAAAGATTCAATCTGTTTTGACATTCCATTGGCCACTTCGCAGATAAGGTGGGTAACTTCAGGCACCCGAGAGGTACTCCGGTAGCCTCAAGGACGGTGACAGGGAAGTTCTTGTTTACCCACACTTGCCATTGTTGTTGTTCCAGGCTGCGAGACCCGGCAGGAGGATGAGTATAGCGTCGTTCTAAACTAGCTTTAGAAGTGCACATCTATATGACTCTGCCAGAGGGTTGTCGTAGTCAGTGGGAGCAGCGGAAGCATTGGTGGATATCAGGCTTATGTCTATTTATAGACTAAAGCAGATGTAGCGGAGATAGATCATCTATTTCTGATGTGACAGTCATGGGTTTGACGTCATAAGAATAGGGGATGGATCTGTTGAGAAGGTAGTAGGAAGTGATATTCCTATACTACGATCGGTTATACTTTGGTCGTCACACAGTGGTTTCTCCACAAGGGACTTGGACATTATATCAGACATACTGGTTACTAGATCTATGATTTTTTGGATCTAGATTTGGGTGGTTTCCCAATCAGGGTACTTTGACAGCATTCTAAGAGTATTTAGAATGGACGACTCTTGGCACGGTAGTATACCTGCAGGTGATGGAGTCACCCTCTCTAAAGGTGTCTTATAGACTAAAGTAGAGAGGGATGCGCATGATTGGCAGATCACTTGCCCAGGCAATTGAGTCAATCATGAGATGTCAAGTACCACACCAGATGTTGTTCTTGCAGTAGGTGCAATAAGTTGATATTGATCCAATCCTGGGGAAACAGTCGGAAGCACTTTTAGAACATAAGTGAATGTTCTAGGGATATGATAACAGCTGCCTCCTTTAGGAGACGGTTATCACTCCAGGCTTCCAAGGCGACATGGACGATAGGGTGATCGTCAGAGTTGCAGTTTTCCTTCTGATGAGGGGCAGTATTTTGTACAGGTGGTCCAAGGCAATACTGAGGGTGGCATGGCGCAGGATACTGATTAAGTTCAGTTGACGATACAGTCTAAGAAGTTTGGATTTGGAGTTCATTTATGAGCTAGGTCCCATCAGACATCCAGACATTCTAAGACAGGTATTGCTCATTTCGGGAGATGGCTTTCTCCGCGAACTTGAGACATAGAGAGACATAGAAAGAAACATCTAGGCGGATCCACTCACTGAGGCTATTCCTCGACCGCAATAGTTTCACAAACGGGATTTGTGAGACTGACTAGTAGAGGAGTTGGGTGTTCGGTATCACACGGGCTGTGAGTATGCGACATCGCAATAATTAGCCTTGAGTGCAAGTGGGAGATTGTTGGAGATAGTGCCCTCAGAGTCAATTATTAGATCACAGGCACGTGATTGCAATGATTGAGGGAGGACCTATCCCGGTAGGACAGTCTTACTCGAGATGATAGTTTGCTATCTGGTTTACCTTTATCATCGTGTACTGCTTTAGGTGACCTGACATGTCGCTATTGCAAGTTGATAGAGCCCCTAGGATTCTTGCTTGACTGCCAGCAGTATGAGGGCGATCATATAAGTGAGAGCTGGAGTACATAAGCACATCCTTAAAAGGTCCCTAGTCGTGGGAGTTTCGAGACATGGCATCGATTCTCCAGAGTAGACTAGTGTATACAGTCGAGACCCCGACGAGGGGCGGTGGCCGGTCTCACAAGCCACTGGTGTCAGTTGGTTCACCTAAGATGTATACAGGTGCTCATTGGGTTATGAGTACACCGAACAGGACTCGCCGGGAACATGCTAGTTGGTCTTATACCTGACGTCAGATAGCAGTTCCCAGGTGACATGTGTACAGGTTAGTTCATCGACCTGGGGATCGTCATTTGTCTCGTGTGAGTTCCCACTGTGCTTTGATTACTACCCTACCACGACTCAAAGGAGTCGTGCAAACAGGTTTTAGTTGGGTACAGTCCCGAGCCACATGGAGGCAGTGAGCGGATCTTCAGGGGTTCGTCTCTCCCGGTATTGGGGGTGAGGTCGTGCTGTGTCTAGGAGAGCCATTACACGAAGTTCTTGGCCAAGGCAGGAGATTTACTGGTAGGTATTCCAGTAGTATCTCAGGGTGTTCTGGGCTACACTCCGACACGACTTGTACCGCTTTTGGGGGTCTGACTTTTACCAACCCCCTAGGCCCGACATGCGATGCTCATAGACGAACGGACCGGACTGTACGGATATTGTCACTGACAGGCTCAGTAGGGTGTCAGGATGAGTTCGCTCATCGACGTCCCTTTTGGTCAATAGCTGGTGGCCCGTCACGTATTGGCTTATACCTCTGACATGCTAGTGGTTAAATCCACAGCCATAGTATTGACGAGTCTTTAGAGTCCACCACACTTTCAGTTACTCAAGCTTTCGGGCGAAACGCTGTAGAGGCCGTATGGAGATATGGCAGGGTTCGATCAGAAACGTGCGGTATTGCACGGATCGTGATCGGACGGTTTTTACTAGCCGGCTTTGGCTTAAGCCGGATCCTAGTATAGTACAGTGTAGATTTTGTCTCTTTGCATTTGTATCCGGACGGAATACAGATGCGGGTGTGTATGCACAGTATCGGGGTTTTTCCTGTAATTTATTATGGGACCAGTTTTCTGGAGTTGCCAGTTTGCATTCCGTACCGACCGGTTTTTTCATTGTTCCTTCACGGCCGGACTTTTCGTTGGAGGGTGTTATTTGCAGTTTGCAAATAACATTTTGTGGAAGGGGTTTATTGTGTTTGTAACCTCTTCATTAAAAGAAAACCTTTTCCCCACTTGTCAATTGATTTGGCCGGCCACTGTTTAGGGGTATGGGAGGGGTTAATTTTTGGTGGAAAATGTCCTTCTTGATTAATTAGTGCCCCCCCCATTTGTGCTTTTGCTGTGAAGAATTTTTCTTCTTCTCCTTTGGATTAATTCTTGCACAGGATATACTTAATTTCCTAAGGTTTAAAAGGGCTAATATGAGTGTGCTGTGTTTAATATGGGTTGTTGGATTAATTGCTAAGAGGTTGCAAGAATTGATGACAACAAAACATGCTGTCCTCTTCATATTTCCACAGAGCACACTATTGTTCATGGCGGAGCTCATCATAGCCTGCTCCCTTTTCCAGCAAGTTCAATGGAAAATTCTTTTGCACCAATTCCTCCATCATCTTTATGGCAACATAACCCCAAAGTGACAACCATTCTACACTGGTCTACAGCAAATCTTGGACGCGTCGGCTAGCCAATTTCGCGCCCGAGTTGCCTCGGTATAGAGGCGGGAGCCCGTAAAAGAATCCGGCTACGTGGTGCCCTTCCGGCGAGGAGGCGACCACCGGAGTTTCCGCAGGAGATCGGGACGACGACGAGAAGACCGGAGGACTCGGATCACTCGGTATATCTCTTCCCCTTTCTTGTAGTTGCTAGATCTAGTTTAATGGCCCGATCCGGGGTTTAGTGCGCGGTGGTGCCGGTTTGCTAAGTCCGCAAAATTTAAGTTTATCACCGTTTCCGCATTTGGCCGTCGGATTGACGGCCGGGGCGCCGCCGTGCACTTACAATAAGAGCATGGGGTAAAAATCACATCGGGAGTTTCTAAAAAAACTGAAACTTGCCAGATATGCGCATACCTTCTGGAGTGTGATAATGTGAGTGGATTCCATCACGTTATCATGCGATGATAGTTGGATCCTGATTCCAACTGATGAGTTGGTTTACTCCTCGGGTGATCCCGACTAATTCTTCTTTCAGGTTTGGAGGAGAATTTGACGATACAGTGGGAGGTTTCCTTATTAGATAAATTGATAACCGTTCTGATCTAGGTTAGAGTGCACGCAGAGTGTTTCTTTTCTCTCTCTCTCTGGCAGCGACCATGGCCCGACCCTAGACTATGACTCAGTGACCAAGTTAACCGAACCTTCTTAAAACAATGGCTTTTGGATTGTCAGAGTTGCATACCTCATTGCCACTCCTACTTTTACCTTTTTTCTCCAGAACACCCCGTATTACTACGAACATACACTTCCATTGGATAAAACCATCGTATGGTTATATACGAACTCGAAAGAACTTATTCCAGATTCGAGGATGGTTTCCAATTTTGGAGAAAATGAATAGGACTATTCAGTTGTCTTTTTCCTTTTACCTTCTCTCAGGTTGCGAGTGCTCCTTGGATTAGGACGGTACACCTATTACGCTAATTGGATAGTCTTCATCCAAACCATAGGCATGTGCCGAACGGTAGGGAATGAAGAAAACCATTTAACCTAAAAGTTGTACAGAAGATATTAAGTAAAGACAAATAAAGGGATTAGAAAGAGGGCAAAGTAAATTGCGACAGCTATCATTCACGACCAAACCAAGTATTTCATCGCCACTCCTACTTCACCTTTGTATTTTTCCAGAACACCCCGTATCACTACGAAGATCCACAGTTATTTGGGTAATCCATCGTATGGTTATATACGAACTCGAAGGAACTTGTTCCAGTTTGGGGATGGATTCTGGTTCAGGAGAAATAGGAATAAGGTTTATTCAGTTGTCTTTTATCTTTACCTTCTCTTGCATTGCGAGTGCTCCTAGGATTAGGAGAGTACACCCATTATGCTTTTTGGAGAGTTTTCTTCCAAACCATAGGCTGGTGCTGAACGGTAGAGAAGGAAGAAAACCATTTGGCCTAAAGGTGGTGTACAGAAGGTAATGACTAAAGACATATAAAGGGATTTGGAGAGATGACAAAGAAATATACGGTTACAGTTGTGAATCTGATAATGGAAGAGGCATTACTAGGAATACCCAGATACTCTTTCGAAACATTTTTCATGTTTCAGTGTCACTATGCGTTGTTAATAGAAAACTGATTTCCCAATTATACCCTTACTCCAGAGTATGTATCTACCAGGTATGATTCTCACATCTGTATGTTTTTACAGATGATGAGTGGGAGTAAGTTATTGGGAATTAGGTGATCATTCTCATTATATCGGGATTCGTTGTAATTGGTGATATTTGAGGAAATCGCCTGGGTGTTTGCCGGATGGTAAATATTTGGTTTTGAATATCCGTTGTTATGCTCCAATTTCAAATTGATATATCTGTACATTTATTTTTATAAAGTGAGATATAACCTTTTGAAATTATGTCCATGACATTTATCTATATCAGTTGATGGTTAGGTAAGGAGCATTCAACAGCGGTGTAATTCTTCATAACCATAGTACGGTTTTCAACCTACGACGCACAGGGTTTGAGTTATTCAACTCAGCGGACTTATACAAGTATTGTATGTTGTCTAGTGCCCATTAGGACAGAATGGTTGGTCCTCGTACTATATTCTGTTTACTTGTGACTTCTCTAATTTTAGACAAGTGTTTTGTAGAAATACAAGATCTAAGTTTTGAGAAGTTATAGGTATAAGAATAAAGTAGAGAACCAGGTGTTGCAAGTATCAGGATTCTTCAAGCTGATCGAAGATGTAGATACTTGTATTCGGTATTCAGTTGATAGTAATGGTTTTGAGAAACTTGTTTCTCTTTCAGGTTACTCATATCTGGATGCATTCCTAAGTTGAGTAACGCTGATCGGCCTCCTTCTATTTAGTTGACATGCACTGGAGATAGCTGCATGATTTGAATCTGGTTCCAATTAAATTAGTGCCTCTGTTTCTATATTAGATATAGAATGGCTCATATCTTAACGATGTTAAGGTATATGGAGCTGTCTGGCTTATGCTTAATACCAGACTCTGGATAACTCAAGGCACGTTTCAGTAATGGCTGTTTGTGGGTTGATCTCGGCTATGACGAGGGTTGGCTTTCTACCATCTGGAAGATCAATAGTGATATTGTTTTTGACTCGCCACAGTTTTGATAAAAATAGATTTTTTCAGAAAACAGTAGTGGGAGTATGGTAGAACTGGAAGTGATTCCAGAACCACAAACGATTATTTGAAATTTGATAAGTACCTAAAGATTCAATCTGGATTGACATTCCATTGGCCACTCTGCAGATATGGTGGGTAACTTCAGGCACTCGAGAGGTACTTCGGTATGCTCAAAGATGGTGACAGGGAGGTTCTTGTTTACCCAGACTTGACACTACTATTGTTCCAGGCTATGAGATCCGGCATGAGGATGAGTATAGCGTCATTCTAAACTGGCTTTAGAAGTGCACGTGTATATTATTCCGCCAGAGGGTTGTCATAGTCAGTGGGAGCGGCGGAAGCATAGTGGACAAGTGGCTTATGTCTATTTATAGACTAAAGCGGATATAGCGGAGATAGATCATCTATTTTTTATGTGACAGTCATGGGTTTAACTTCATCAAAATAGGGGATGGATCTGTTAAGAAGGTAGTAGGGTGTGATGTCCTGGTATTTGGATGACATACACAGAGTAGGAAGTGAAGTTCCTATACTACAATCGGTTATGCTTTGGTTGTCACACGGTGGTTTCTCCACATAGGATATAGATATAATATCAGACATTTTGGTTACTAGATCTATGGTTTTAGATCTAGATTTGGGTAGTTTCCTAATCTAGGTACTTAGACAGCATTCTACAGGTGTTTTAGAATGGACGACTCCTGGCACGGTAGTATACCTGCAGGTGATGGAGTCACCCTCTCTAAAGGTGTCTTATAGACTAAAGTGGAGAGAGATGTGCATGATTGACATATCACTTGCTTAGGCAATTAATTCAATCATGAGATGTCAAGTACCACACCAGATGTTGTTTTTGCACAAGCTGCAATAAGTTCAGATATTAATCCAATCCTGGAGAAACATTCGGAAGCAGTTTTAGAACATAAGTGGATGTTCAAGGGATATGATAACGACAGCCTCCTTCGGGAAACGATTATCATTCCAGGCTTCCAAGGTGACCTGGATGACAGAGTGACTGTCAGATTTATAGTTTTCCCTCTGACGAGGGGCAGTATTTTGGACAGGTGATCCAAAGGGATACCGAGGGAGGCATGGCACAGGATACTGATTAAGTTCAGTTGACGATACAGTCTAAGAAGTTTTGGATTTGGAGTTCATTTATGAACTTGGTCCCATCAGATATCTAGACATATTCTAAGACAGGTATTGCTCATTTCGGGAGATGGCTTTCTCCACGAAATTGAAATAAAGAAAGACATAGAAAGAAACAACAGGGCAGATCCACTCACTGAGGCTATTCCTCGAACGCAATAGTTTTACAAACGAGCTTTGTGAAACTGATTAGTAGAGAAGTTGGGTGTTCGGTATCACACGGGCTGTGAGTATGCGACATCGCAATTATTAGCCTTGAGTGAAAGTGGGAGATTGTTGGATATAGTGCCCTCAAAGTCAATTATTGGATCACAGGAACGCGATTGCAATGATTGAGGGAGGACCTATGCCGGTAGGACAATCTTACTCAAGATGATAGAATGCTATCTGGTTTATCTTTATCATCGTGTACAGCTTTAAGTGATATTGCAGATCACTATTACACGTTGATAGGGCTCTTAAGATTCTTCCTTGACTACCAGCAGTATGATGGCGATCATATACGTGAGAGTTGGGTAGTCTATAAGCACATCCTTAAAGTGGTCCCTAGTCGTAGGAGTTTCGAGACTGGGCATCGATACTCCATTAGTAGACTAGTGTATACAGTCGAGACCCCGACGAGGGGCGGTGGCCGGTCTCACAAGCCATTGGTGTCAGTTGGCTCACCTAAGATGTATACAGGTGCTCATTGGGTTATGAGTACACCGGGCAGGACTCGCCGGGAAACATGCTAGTTGGTATTATACCTGACGTCAGATAGTAGTTCCCTGGTGACATGTGTACATGTTAGTTCATTGATCTGAGATCGTCATTTGTCTCGTGTGAGTTCCCACTGTGCTTTGATTACTACCCTACCACGGCTCAAAGGAGTCGTGCAAACAGATTTTAGTTGGGTACATTCCCAAGCCACATGGAGGCGGTGAGCGGATCGGCAGGGGTTTCGTCTCTCCCGGTATTTGGGGTGAGATCGCGCTGTGTCTAGGAGAGCCATTACATGAAGTCCTTGGCCAAGACAGGAGATTTATTGGTAGGTATTCCAGTAGTATCTCAGGGTGTTCTTGGCTACACTCCGACACGACTTGTACCGCTTTTGGGGGTCTGACTTTTACCAACCCTCTAGGCCCGACATGCGATACTCATATACGAACGGACCGGACTGTACGGATATTGTCACTGACAGGCTTAGTAGGGTGTCTGGATGACTTCGCTTATCAGCCTCCCTTTTGGTCAATACCTGGTAGCCTGTTACGTACAGTTAGTACCACTGATGTGCTAGTGGTTAAATCCACATCCAGTGTATTGACGAGTCTTTAGAGTCCCCCACAGATAGTTTCTCAAGTTTCGGGCGAAACGTTGTAGAGGCCATATGATATTATGGCAGGGTTCGATCATATACGTGTAGCAGTGCACGAATCATGATCGGACGGATCATACTAGTGGGCTTTGGTTTAAGCCGGATCTTAGTATTAGATTTGTTGGATTACTTTAGTCTCATCGCATTTGCATTCAGTCGGAATGCGGATGCAGGTATGTATATACAGGTGAGGGGTATCCTTGTGATCCGTCACGAGTTTACTTTAGTAGATGCCATTCTCTTTTTATTGTGGTAAACATTTAGGTTAATGTTTACAAATGGTGGAAATTGTGAGTGGATTTCATCATGAGATGCATTTATTGTGACACATGCAATCTAGTGACTCATGGTCTCTTTATTTGTGCATATGTCACATTTTGGATTGATCTAATATGTTGAAATGATAAGAGGAGAGAGGGAGGGCAGCCATGAGGCAAAGGGTTAGCTCTTGGATTCATTTTATTCTAGCTCTCATTATCATTCCAACACATTAAGAAAAGAAAACCTCTTCTCTTTTTCTTCCTTCTTCTTGCTCACAACTTCCACCATGGCATCATCTTTTACCTCCACTCTAACCATCTCATGTGTTGAGAATCCTAGAGTGTCAAGAGACAAAATTATCACACACATTCTCTACTTCACCTTGGACACGTCGGCTAGCAAACTTCGTGTCCGAGTTGCTTCGGTTCGAAGCGGGAGCCCGTAAAAGGATTCATAGATGTGGTGCCCTTTCCGACGAGGAGATTGGAGATCGAGCGAGATCAGAGATGCCGAAAGGAGCTAAAGATGGTGGCTAAAGACCGAAGGACACGGATCGATCGGTATAGCTTTTCTAACCCTCTTTATATTGCTAGTTTAATGTTAATGGTTCGATCCGGGATTAAATTCTGCGTTAGCGCCAGTTTCAAGTTTATGAAAAAGTATTTGTTTCCGCATTTTGGCCTCGGATCGACGGCCGGGGCGCTACCGTAGACTTACAGTTCCATAGCCAACGGTTCCTTGAGTTCCTGATACCTTAGTCTCCAGGGCAAGTGAGACTCCTCTCGTATACACTGGCATCCTTTTGTACCAAGCTACAAACAACAGTGTTAACACTAAATACAACAATATAGTACAACTGTAAAAGCTACTCTCTCTCTCTCTCTCTCTCTTACTCTCTGTCTATTCTATTTCTCCTCTTGTCTTTGGGACTTACCGAGCGACCCGTTCGCTGACGACATTCTCTTTCTTTGTTCTTTGAATGTCGTCAGGTGATCTGGACACTTCAGAGATCGAGCCTACTGCTGAAGACTTGGACCAGTTCAGAGAAGACCCCGAGCTCTAGTCATTGTACACTTTACATTCAATACTTTCATTTTTGTTATACCATTGTTTAGGCATTGCTTTTTATTCAGTTGTATTTACTTTTCATGCATTATACAAAAGAATGTGAATAAATAAAGTTGCTGTTATCTTACATTTTGTCTCTTGTGATTTTACTTTTATATTGCTTAGATACGCTTAGCGTATTTAATTCAGAGAAAATACGTAGCGGCCTCGTCGCGTCCTCTGCCCGTATACTGGGAAGCGGGGCGTGACACCCGTCACCTCTCTGAAGACGTTGAAGGATTACAACGACAAATATCAGAGGAGTGAAGAGATATACCCTTGAACCAATATTGTTTGGGAGATCTGTAGTCCAATTGGGACTAAGATCTGAAATTTATGAGTATATGGGCTCAATTAATTTGAATGAGGGGTTTATGGCCAACTTGGGCTCAGGCCACTCAGTTAAAATGCTAAACATTTGATAATACCGAGCATTGATTTGAGTTCTGATAATATTTTTGTCTTTTACTGAATGCTGAGCATTCATCATAGCTCTGGGCTTTATTCATAGAACAATTTATGTTCTTTTTAGTGCACACGTGAAGAGCACATGGCGTGCTTGGCGGTAAGCGCCGGATAATGGGCGCATTGCGCCAGTTTATGAGCGCAAAGCACTAATTGTTAAGTGGCGCACACGTGAGGAGCACGTGGTGCGCCAGGCGCTGAGCGCCAGTCCAAGAGCACAAAGCGCTAGCTGTTAAGTGGCACACACGTGAGGAGAATGGGGTTCGCTTGGCGCTGAGCGCCAGTCCAAGAGCGCAAAGCGCTAGTTGTTAAGTGGTGCACACGTGATGAGCACGTGGTGCGCTTGGCGCTGAGCGCCAGTCCAAGAGCGCAAAGCGCTAGTTTATGAGCGCAAAACGCTATTTGATCAATTTTATGATCCGAGAAATAAATTCTCGTTTGTAAGAGACTTTGTCTTAAAATTCTAAGAACAAAAGTTCCTATTTTATAGGAGATGTTTCAATCTCTTATTTTGATGAAAGGCTTTGCCTTTATGGATCTATGATCCTAAGAGAATTGACTTATTCTCCCATCTTTATTTTATAATGAGATGTCCATGATCTCCTTGTATAAAAGACCTTTGTCTTATAGATCTTTGATCTGTGAGGAAAATTATGTTCTTCTTCTTATATTATGATGAGATCCTCTGATCTCTTTGTGAAAGACCTTGGTCTTGTAGATCTATGATCTTGAAGAATGAACTGAATTCTTCTTTTTAATATGAGATGATTTCATCTCTCTATTTATTTTTTTTACCTTGAAAAAAATCTTCTTCTTCTACCGAGAGCTTGGCTCTTCTTTCTGAGATTTCAAAGTTTGGGGGGGGGGGGTCCTCTCTCTATTTCCCTATATCTGAGACTTGAAGTCTTGGAGCCTTTATATAGGGCGAGCTGATTTGTTCAATCGGTTAAGGAGATATTTTCTCCAAATGAATTGGGGATTTTCCCATCATTGGATCTTTGATCCAAGGGCTTCTGATTTACAGAAGGCAATCTTCATGTTTTTTAACAAGATTGGGAAATCTTTTTCATACAGAATTTATTCTGTATTCTGGTGATTTTTAATCACCTTTGGATCGTTGATCCAATGGTGCTCTGATTTACAGAGCAAAATCTTCTTGTTTGGAAAGATTTGAGAAATCTCTCCTTAACAGAATTTAATTCTGGTTAATTGATGATTTATCATCTTTATCAGATCTTTGATCTTATGGTAGGGAGCTTTTACTTCCAGCGCTAGCGCATCCGTGCTTTGCACGTGGTGCGCTGCTTAGAGTGCAGCGCACTTAGCGCTAGCGCACACGTGCTTTGCACGTGGTGCGCTGCTTAAGTGCAGCGCTCTTAGCGCTAGCACACACGTGCTTTGCACGTGGTGCGCTGCTTAGGGCGCAACGCACTTAGCGCTAGCGCATACGTGCTTTGCACGTGGTGCGCTGGTTAGGGCGCAGCGCACTTGGTACTGCTATGAAGCGTTGCTTCCTTTGAAAATTTGAATTTTGAACAGAGCTTTGCTCTGATTGGGGGAACAAATGCCCCCCCACCGTTGCGCTCACATGGACTACACGTGAGTGCAGCGGTGACAGCATCTGTGCCCTTGGATCAACTCAGAAGTTGAAACGGTATCTCAGTGCCTATAAATAGGACCCTTGGTCCTTGAGATGATTTCTGTTCATCTTCTTTCTTATTTTCTGAGAATTTTTATTCTCCTTCAGTGCATAGCTCTTTGTCTTAAGAACTTCTTTTAAGGACAGAACTCTATCAAACTTTAGGTAAAGATTAAATCTTTTTAAGAATCTAGGGTTTCACCCATTAACAGAGCTTTGCTCTTCATAGATCTTCGATCTAAAGAAAACACTTTTTAGGGTTTTATTAACAGAGCTTTGCTCTATTGAAATCATAGATTTAAAGAGATCTTTTTTGGGGTTTCTTAACCCATTAACAGAGCTTTGCTCTTTTCTAATCATGTAGATTTATTAATCTCTTATGAAGAACTCTTAAGAGTTTGTTCATGGATCTTGAAGATCTCAGAATTTTAATTCATTAAAAGTTTTATTTTAAGTTTTCTGATGGGTTATTCCATCATTTTTACAGAGCAAGGCACTTAGAATTTTCTTGAGGAATTTTATTCCTTCATCATTAGAATCTGACAGGTGTCATTCTATCACAGAGCACTGCTTTCAAGGGGAGATTTACTCCTTTGCCCGAGGGGTTCTCATTGATTGAGAATCAATCAAGGATTTCCTCATTTAATGACAGTCTCATCAAATGATGAGGCTGTGTTATTAATGATGAACTGTCATCTAGATTATGTGGGTCCCCTTTGGTCCATTTTCACTGCATTGCAGTGTGGTACAAATTTTAAGTACCTAGTGACAAAACTTAAACTGTAACATTGGCGGCTGAAAATTTGTTCTTTTCCGCACAGGTACTATGTCTTTCAACACTTCCTTCCCGTTCGTCCGTTCGGAAGGCGGATTCCCCGAAGCGCCCGTAGACTGAGAGGTTTTTGCGCTGATCAAAGACCATGACCCGGAGCACAAGAATCTTCATCTATGGGGAACATGGTACAACCAAATCATTAGGGGTCGGCGGAGCTTTTCTTGCGCGACACCTTCAGATCCTATTTCGGCGATCCCTTATGCAGATGCGCCCCCGATAAACTATACTGTGGAGGAGGTGAATTGGACTTCAGAGGGTCTCCTTCGGCCTTCTATGGCCGCAATACCCGTGCAGCCGCCGGTGGCTTTGGACACTCTAGGGCGGCGCATATGTCAGGGTGAGTCGCGCTTTTAGGGACAACCATACAACATAGGACTAACTCCTCGTCACCCAGCCGGATATCTGCAGTGGGTCTGATACATCTTATCGGCGAAGAAGTCACATCTGTTAAGGCTCGGATTGTATCCTGCAATCTATGCTTCTTTGTTTCAGTATTCCACACCTCCCACATGGTGGGTCAAGGCGTTTTTGGAGCAGTGGAACATTCCGACACACCTTCCTCTTATTGGATCGAGAAGTCTTCGTTTCTTTAGAGGAATTTGTCGAGGTCTCCGGTTTACCCGTTAGGGGAGAACATTACGAGGAGCTGCTTCCTCCGGATGAGTATATTTTTGCCACCAAATCAATGGTAATGGGTCTTACCCCAGAGAACACCATTCAACACCAATTCTTGAGTTTGATAAAGGTGTTGAATATCTATGAGATCCTCTTTCTCGAATCCGGAGGCCGCGGGGTTAATTTCACCGATTTCATCGCCCGTTTCCTCTGTACGGAAGTACTATCGAAGGAAGCCATGAAGTTCGCCAAACTCGACGATCCTTTTGGCTTAGGTTTCGGCAACTTGCCGACGGCGGAGGCGGATCAGAAGAACTTCTTTCTCCCCGACACCCGGGTTGTGCCTTTTGCAGAGCTGGCAGCTCCTGGGATTGACGAAGAAACATTCTTTTTGGGGTTTCTCGGGTTATGGCTGAGATGGTTTGTGCGTCCGATGCACCCTCGCTATATGAGGTCGTCTGTCTTCTACCCAGCACATCGAATGGTTGCCGGGATACAAGTGGCTATCGGGATCGCTGGGTTAGCCCACTTGTATCACGGCCTCAGCTTGGCAGAGGATACTACTGAGCCAGGGGTGCAGCCTGCCAACTGCTCAATTCATTATTTCACCTCGTGGCTCGAGTTGCACGTGCTTGGCATCTTCGGTATCCACAGAAGACCTTCCTTTTATGACAGATGTAAGTTCCCTCGGATAATGCGGCTAGTCGACGCATCCATCGTAAATCCGACATCGCGGGAAGCTAGGGGTTTGCTCCTTCGTCCACGCACGGTTGGATATGGTATATCCTTCACCGATAAAATTTTGACCGTCGGCCAGGAGTCTACAAAAATGGTGCTGCCATTGCAGGACATTTTTAAAGACGGGGCCTCTGTGTTGAAAGCTCGGGAGATTCTTCATCTGTACTCCATCAGGCCGGGCTTTTTCGTATTTAGGCAGAACGATATGGCGTTGTTCATGAGATACAACCCGCATCATTTCTCCCAGCAGCTAAGCTATAATCAGGGCGTCCCGCTTGAAGCTTTCTTGGCAGAACCCGCTGCTACCGAAGAAGGTATCCGGAGCGCGCTGCACCATTTTATACGTCTAAACACAGGGTCCAACTTCTTCATCAGTGAACCGAGCTGTGTTCCAAAGGCCCTGAATGTGTATGTGGCGTGGTATCAACATTCGATGGGCACCGTCATTAGGGAAGAAAAGCGATTGCTGCTTGATCGCAAGGGTGCAGCGCCGGCTGGTAACCCCGCTGTTCCCTTAAAGCGACGGACCATTGTCCGTCCTCCCCTAAGGGAAGCTGCTGCGGCTGTGGCGCTCCGTGATATGACTGAGCTACCGATGCCCCGTGCTCCTGTTGAAGCGGTGATTGTGGCGTCTCCCTAGTCTGGCATGGGTTCAGATATCGGGACTCATCGTCCCAAGGTGCCCACCAAGCATAAGCTCGTGCTAGCGGCGACCGGTACTCGCTGGCAGAAGAAGAAGAGGAAGTCGATTTTTTCTACAGACGTTGTACTCATCCAGGAGCCTCATGCTCCTTATAGCGAGGGCCTAAGCGAATATGGGACCAACGAGAGCTTATTTATGGCGCCGGATGATACTGATCTGGCGGCCGCCATCGCAGCTTCCGAGCGACTCGCTAGCCACAATGCAGGACTGATCATCCTCGCACAATTAAGTAAACTTCAGCCGTATCTTTTGTCATTGCATTACATCTTTATTATCGTGTTTTGGCTGACACTTTTTCTTCAACAGACGTTTCCACTAAAGAGGCTCTCGCGGCTTCCCTCAAGACTTTTGAAGAGGAAGAGAGGCTTCGTGGTTCGCCGGGCGTTAGTATATTTTGGTTCATTGCACCTTCATTCCCCTTTCTTATGGGTAATCTGACCCCTTTTTCATCTTATCGCAGGGACTACTTCGACCCAAGTTATCCCAAGTGCCGTGCCAACTTCGCAGGGTGGTGTGGAGACACTTCTAAGGCCGGCTACCGAAGTTCCAGCTTCCCCAGTATTGCCAAAAGAGGCTTTACATAAACAACCGATGACGGACGCTATAACGGCTCCAGAGGTAGCTCCTGGCGTGGACGATGACGTCTCCTTAATGGAGGTTCTAAGAAGATCGGCTCTCACTGCCCAGGTGGAAAGGAAGCGCAGGAGGCGTGCAGCAAGAGAATATAACGCCGCCTTGGCCGTAGGTGCAGGCTCGAGCGCTGCTTCCCCTGTCCCTGCTTCTTCAGAGGGTGCTCCGGCCGCCCTGTCTACCGCTCATAAACAGGCGGTATGCGCGGCTCGGGAAGCGATTGAAAAGCCGTCCCATGGTAACATAACACCGGGTTGTTTTGTCAGAATTTGATCTTCAGATTCTCATATATTTTACCCTGCAGGGCCGAGTCCTGGTGAGGAGGTGGCGGGTGAGATAACGGCAACCACAGAGCTCGAAGCGGCCACTCTTTCCCAGGAGTCCGGGACTGCTCCAATTGCCGCTCTTTCCGCATGCGGTTCCCTGCCATTGCCTGGCATCGTGAGTGTCACGATGGCACTTTTGGAATCAGGGGATGAAGCCACGGGTGGCGAAACTATCCCCCCGATTGAGATCGAAGAAGTCGTGGTGCTTGGTGATACTTCCGTCACAGTTTTGGCTGATGAACAGTCTGGTAAGTATCAGATCGCTGTATTCTTTTCATTTTGCAACCGCTTCTGATGACATCTTGTTCCTTTTGAATGTAGGTGTGATGAGCGCTGAGGTTGTGTTACCTGAAGAAGCACCACTAGCTGCCGCTCTGACGGTCGCTGCCCCTTCGTCTCCTCTTATATCTTCTCAAATGTTGGAAGGTATGGGTTTGTAATTAATTTAAATTAGGGGCAACATCTTCCGTGTACTGACCATGTATCATCATGATCTTGCAGGAGTTCTCTTTGATCACCTGTATCAGGTGCTGAACCCGCACTTCCCCTTCCAGTCGGAGATTAGTTTGCCCGCTGGTGCCGGTGAGTATCTTTTCTAACCGATGTCCTTTCTTTTCTTTAACGGGCAGTCATGTCGTTGCTAATTCTTCTTTGCATTACTTTTAGCCTTACAAATTGAAGGAGGGGATGAGGGTATCGTCGCGCCACCAGTACTCCCAGCTCTGCCCCCTGTTGCAGCCGGTATAGTAAACTCCATTGTTCATATACCTTATCTATTTCTTGAGCCGTCATTTGACTATGATTTGTTTTGCAGCGGTGACACCGACTCCAGCTCCGTTCGAGTCTCGAATCATAATGCCAGCAGGGCCCTTTTCCAGACGTCCATCTTCAAAAGGCGCCGTGACCAGTCTGCGTATGTTGAGCGATTATATCGAGGAGCTTGACGCGGAGGCCCCTACATTCGCTGCAGATTTTGCTGCCGAAATTAATCCAATGCTGGCGATGCTTGTGAACTTCCATAACGAAGGCGTCGTTGAGTCTTGGGTTAACCACTGCAGGAAGATTGAGGCCTGCCTGCATGAACTTGAGCTTAGGCGTCCTGCTCCTTAGATTCAGGCTTTGAACTCCCAACGGGCTGCGTAGGTTGAGAAGAGCGTGTCCTTCCTCTGCCATTTCGAACAAGAAGCAACCTTGAGGCGGAAGGAACACGAGGAGGCTTTGGATGAATCTGCCCGGCTGCACGCCCAAGTTAAAGCGAACGCCACGCAACTGAGAGCCGTCTTTGACAACTTGCAGCGATATATTTCGGACGGGCTGGAATTAAGGCGGAAGCTCGACTCTATTGAGCAGGTTACGCAAAGTCGCAAAGCTGCCCAATGGGAAATCGATGAGAAGATTTCATCGTGCTTGCAGCAACGGGCTCGAATTGAAGCAGAGCTGGCCGCCGCGGCCGATCATGAGAAGGCACTGAAAGGAGTGCGCGAGCAACTTGCTGACTTATTGAAAACGCTTCATTCTCAGTAGCTGTTTTGTATAGATTGAAGACTTGTAATCTTTGAATAACATGTATCCATTTTTTATTCTTTCATATGATTCAACTTGTACTCCATTGGATTCATGAATAAAAGACACATTTTTTGTTCTATTGTTGCTTTCTTCTCTTTGCTGTGTCGTTGCCATGCGATTTTAGCAAGTGTGGCCTGTAGATAGTAAGTGACGGTCCATCTTAGACTCTTTGCGGGGTAACAATTGCTTAGGAAACAGGTTCATATCTGCTTGCCTAAGACTTTTCAACCTTATGAGCCGTGAGGGTCTCATAAAGACTTTTCTTCCTACGAGTCGAGAGGATCTCGTAGGTGTGTTTTCTTCTTAGGAATCGTGAGAATTCCTAAGTGTGTTTTCTCTTCAGAGTCGTAAGGATCTCCCAAGAAAATTTTCTCCTTACAAGTCGAGAGGACTCTTAAGTGATTGTTTCCTTTCTTGTTGGAGAGTGTGGCCTGTAGAAAATCTACCTTGACCTTTCTACGAGGCAATGATGGCTTGGGAGACAGGGTTAGGATCTATCACCTAAGACTTTTCAACTTTATGAGCCGTGAGGGTCTCATAAAGAATTTTCTCCCTACAGGTCGAGAGGATCCCGTAGGTGTGTTTTCTCCTTAGGAATCGTAAGGATTCCTAAGTGCATTTTCTCTTGAGAGTCGTAAGGATCTCACAAGAAAATTTTCTCCTTACAAGTCGAGAGGACTTGTAAGTGGTTGATGAGTTGACTTGCTCCCGAATCAAAGAATTTCTTTGACGGGGAAGTCGAGGGTTGACTTTATCCCCATTTCACGGAGTCAGGGGTTGACTTTATCCGTATTTCACGGAGTCAGGGGTTGACTTTATCCGCATTTTACGGAGTCAGGAGTTGCTCTGGGCGTTTCCCACGGGGTCAGGATTGACATTAGCCGTGTTCCACGGGACCAGGATTTTCTTTGGGCGTTTCCCACGGGGTCAGGATTGACATTAGCCGTGTTTCACAGGACCAGGATTTACTCTGGGCGTTTCCCACGGGGTCAGGATTGACATTAGCCGTGTTCCACGGGACCAGGAGGTGCTCTGGGCGTTTCCCACGGGGTCAAGATTGACATTAGCCGTGTTCTACGGGACCAGGATTTGCTCTGGGCGTTTCTCACGGGGTCAGGATTGCCATTAGCCATGTTCCACGGGACCAGAATTTGCTATGGACGTTTCCCACGGGGTCAGGATTGGCATTAGCCATGTTCTACGGGACCAGGAGGTGCTCTGAGCGTTTCCCACAGGGTCAGATTGACATCAGCCATATTCTACGGGACCAGGAGGTGCTCTGGGCATTTCCCACGGGGTCAGTATTGACATTAGCCGTGTTCTACGGGACCAGGAGGTGCTCTGGACGTTTCCCACGGGGTCAGGATTGACATTAGTCGTGTTTTACGGGACCAGGAGGTGCTCTGGGCTTTTCCCACGGGGTCAGTATTGACATTAACCCGGGACCAGGATTTGCTCTCTCGGTTGTCTGTGAACCGTCGAGATTTGGAACAGGGACTTTGCCATGGCTCCAAGGTTGATTGTCGCGTCTGAATCCTGCTGGAATGAGGAGGAACGCTGTCGGTGATCTCTAGGCTGTCTGTGAACCATCGAGATTTGGAACAGGGACTTTGCCATGGCTCCAAGGTTGATTGTCGCATCTGAATCCTGCTGGAATGAGGAAGAACGCTGTAGTGGGTCTCTAGGCTGTAGATGCGGCCGTCAAGACTTGGCTCTCTTTTTTATGGAGCCAAGTGGGAAGGTATGGTTCCCTTTTTTGTTTGTGCCCTTGGATTGCATACAGGGATCGATGTGATCTCGCCTGTAGGGCAAAAAGTTTCATTTTATATATATATTTTTCTTTCCGCGACGCTCTATCATTTCAGCTTTTATATCGCGAAAGTCGCGATTGCCCAATCATTTCGGCTATTTTTCGCGGTGCCCAATCATTTCGGCTATTTGTTTTTTTTTACTCGCTGTTTTTTATTGCGAGTTGCCCAATCATTTCGGCTATTTTTGTATGCATATCTTTTACTTGCTGATTTTGTTGCAAGTTCCCCTATCATTTCGGCTATTTCATATGCAATTTTGGCTCGCTGATTTTTATCGCGAGTGTGGAACTTGGAATCTGGTGTCAATCTTAGCATCAGCATCGCTACGACTGGAATATTGCCAGGAGCGAATCATCATTTGCCATTGTCGACTTAAAAAAAGGTGGCTTAGCAAACAGGGTTAGGATCCTGTCAACTAAGGCTTTTAACTTCATGAGCCGTAAGGGTCTCATGAAGGTATTTCTCCCTACGAGTCGTGAGGATCTCGTATGTGCGTTTTCTCCTTAGGGATCGTGAGAATTCTTAAGTGTATGGTCTCTTATAAGTCGTAAGGATCTTACAAGAGTGTTTTCTCCTTATAAGTCGAGAGGACTTATAAGGGCTGTCCACTGTGTAAACATATCCCTAGTCACTGGTGGGACTCTGTTAGGGAAACGTTTATTCATGCCCGTGGATTGTATATAAGGGTCAATATTGGAACGCTTATAGGGAAATCTGGGAAAGGTGATGGCTTAAGAACAGGTTCAGATCCCTGTAGCTTAAGGCTTTTGAATTCTATGAGCCGTGAGGGTCTCATAAGAGGGTTTTCCTTACAAGTCGTGAGGATCTCGTAAGTGTAATTTCTCCTTAAGAATCGTGGGGATCCCTAAGTGCGTTGCTCCTTTGTGAGTTGTAAGGATCTCACACAGGTATTTTCTCCTCACAGGGTCGAAAGGATCTTGCAAGTGTCTTTTAACGAGATTGCGCCCTTTCGGGTTTTCACAAACTCGCCGGCAGTCCTGCTGTTTTTATTCACAGAGCCCTTTCGGGTTTTCATCCATGCCCATCTCGCTTATGGACGTACCCTTTTCTTCTTCTTTTTTTTTCGAGTATGGAACTCAAGATCTGATACCAATCTTAGCATCAGTATCGCTGCGACTGGAATATTTCCAGGAGCGAATCATCATTTGCCGTGAAAGGACTTGGAATTTGATACCAATTTAGGCATCAGCATCGCTACCACTGGGACATTACCAGGAGCGAATCATCATTTGCCTCTGTCGATGTTGAACAAATGCGTCTTAGCAAACAGGGTTAGGATCCTGTCGACTAAGGCTTTTGACTTTACGAGCCGTAAGGGTCTCATAAAGGTATTTCTCCCTACGAGTCGTGAGGAACTCTTAGGTGCATTTTCTCCTCAGGAATCGTGATGATTCCTATGTGTGTGTTCTCTTATAAGTCGTAAGGATCTTACAAGAGTGTTTTCTCCTTGCAAGTCGAGAGGACCTACAAGTGTTTGTTCACCGTGTGAGCATATCCCTAGTCGCTGGTGGGACTCTGTTAGGGAAATGTTTATTCGTGCCCATGGATTGTATACAAGGGTCAATATTAGAACGCTTGTAGGGCAGCATTGGAAATTGTGATGGCTTAAGAATAGGTTCAGATCCCTGTAGCTTAAGGCTTTTGAACCCTGTGAGCCGTGAGCGTCTCAAAGGGGAATTCTCCTTACGAGTCGTGAGGATCTCGTAAGTGTAATTTCTCCTTAAGAATCGTGGGGATCCCTAAGTGCATTGCTCCTTTGTGAGTTGAAAGGATCTCACACAGGTATTTTCTCCTCACAGGGTCGAAAGGATCTTGCAAGTGTCTTTTAACGAGATTGCGCCCTTTCGAGTTTTCACAAAACTCGCCGGTAGCCCTGCTGTTTTTACTTACGGCGCCCTTTCGGGTTTTCATCCGTGCCCATCTCGCTTATGGACATACCATTTTTTTACGAGTCTGCGCCTTTCGGGTTTTCACAAACATCGCTGGTAGTCCTGCTATTTTTACTCACGGCGCCCTTTCAGGTTTTCATCTATGCCCATTTTGCTTGTGGACATACCGTTTCTTTTTACGAGTCTGCGCCCTTCAGGGTTTTCACAAACATCGCCGGTAGTCCTGCTGTTTTTACTCACGGCGCCCTTTCGGGTTTTCATCCGTGCCCATTTTGCTTGTGGACATACTGTTTTTTTTGTGTCAGTCTTGGGGTGCTGCGGTCCGCAGTAGTTTATAGACATCTCGGTCAATAGCTGGTTTTAGGACATAGTGGTCCATCGTTAGTTTAAGAACGTTTTGGTCCATTGTTAGTCTTAGGACATTTCGGTCCGTTGTTAGTTTTAGGACATTTCGGTCCGTGGGGCTTTCTTTATGAATGAGCATGATGCCCCCGGCATATCCATCTTTACCGGAGCATGTGGTTGTGGCGGGTTCATCTTTCAGTTTTCGGACAACGCGAACTTGCCCTGTTGATACTGGTCTTCAACCTAATTTTGAAGATGTAGCAATCTTTGATCGGATGGCCCAATACTCGGTGGTAGGGGCAGGAATTGGGATTGTTGATATCGTTCAGATGTAGCAATCTTTGTTTCGGCTCCCGTAAAGTGATGAGCCCGTTGCGCACTGCTAGTTCGAACAGTCTCCTTGTTTTATCCCGGGGAAACGAGTAGGGACGTCTCAACTTATCATCGAGGGATGGCTGCTTGTTGCTTTGGCGAGCAACCGGTCTCAGGCCACTTGGTTGTTGTTGAGCGTTGGCGACGAAGGTCACTTTTCCCTTCCCCTTATCATTTTTGTTCGATCCTTTGTTTGCGGGTCCGAGATTCTTTTCGGGTAGCGTGCATTTGCGCAGCTGAATGTTCTCGCAGCTCTTCGTTTCTTCCTCTTTTCCTGAGGTGGATTCTTTGAAGAGAGGGCTGAGAGCCATTTCTTCTTCAGAATCGCTCCCGAAGGTGAGAACTTGTGATCCCCTGCTATCAACCATATGACAGTTGTCGGCGGCTCTTCCTCGTTTATCTGTCGCATTTTTCCACTGTCGGCGAGCTTCACGCTTCATCCTCTTGAAGTGCTGCCTGTGAGCGACATACCCTTGACACCAATTTTTAAAGGCGTTGCATTCCTCAGTAGTGTGTGCAATCTTCTGATGATATAAGCAGAAATTAAGATGTACGTCCACTTCATCGAGATGTATACTGCCAGGAGAATTTTCTCGGAAAGAGGGCAGCTTCATTCCCATCGATATGGTTTTGGCGAACCATTTCTTCGTTTTAAGCCTGCTCTTGTCTGTCTCGAGCCTGCCTCGGTCTGGTTGGGGCGCTTCAACCCTTTCATCCAGTCGCCGGCATTTGGCCTTTTCAAATATGGCCATCTCGCGCTCTCGATCAGCTTTGCTTTTCAGAAGAGTTTCGTTCAGGAATGCGTCATTCATTTCGTCTGATGGTCCTAGAAGTTCTGGCTCAGGATCTGCCCCCAGTTTCTCTGCATCCAGAGCTTCTTCACTGTTTATTAATGAGTAAGAGATCATGTGGCAGCTTGCCACATAATCTTCAGATTCATCTGACGAGTCTTCTCTATTGTCATCCTCTTCGTCCTCAAGGACGTGGCTGAGAAACTCTTGAAGTGTGACCGAGGTTCGCGCCTTCTGGTCATATTCTTCCAGCGCGTCGATATGTTTTTGGAAGTCCGTCCGCTTGTTATCAGGCTTCACGGGCTTTTTGGTCTTCTTCTTTTTCTTCGAAGACTTTGACGGCTGGGTATAGGCATTTCGATTATCGCAACCAATTTTTTGCGTCGGGCGCGACTTCAGCATTCCCTCGATGATCTCGGGTTCTAGCTGATTTTTCCACCTGATCGCCGGGCATGCTTGGAGATCCTTCAACATTCTTTTCGTTTTGGTTGAAAGAGCGACCTCCCATGGAGCTTCTTCGACAAAAGAGCATGATGCCTCCGGTGTATCTGCCTTTTTGAGAGCGAGCGGCTGGGGCGAGTTTACTTTCCAATTCTCAGATAGTGCGAATTTGCCCTGTTGGTATTGGTTCTCAATCCACCCTTTAAAGACGAAGCAATCTTCGATTCGATGTCCTATCGCTTGATGATAGGGGCAATAATTGGGATTATTAGCCTCACCGGATTGCAATGGGCGTTTTGGATCCGGCAAGTTGATGAGCCTGTTGTGCACCGCCAGCTCGAACAATCTCCTCGTTTTGTCTTGGGGAAACGAATAAGGGCGCTTCATTTTCTCATTAAAGAATTGCCGTCTCTCGTCTGGGCGATCAGTTAGTTTTGGGCCACTGGGCTGTTTTTGAGCATTGACGACGAAGGTCGTTTTCCCTTTCCCTTTTTCATTCCGTGGCTCCGGCTTCGAAGAGGAAGACCTGTGACCCATCTGGTTCATTTGGGCCAGCTTGTCAATCAAGGCCTGGAAAGTAGTTGGCTTGAAGAACATCATGAATTGGAAAATAGTCGCCTGAGGGTCGAGAGTACCCACGAACATGCCTACCGCAGGCGCTTCTTTGATGCACCGCTCGCATTTTGACCATAGATTCCGCCATCGTATCGCGTATTGCACCCATGTTTCGCCTGGCTTCACCCTGGCATTGATCAATACTGTGATTGGGGTACGTTCGCTAGCGCTCGCAAAACATTGGGTGAATAGCAGCTCCATCTCTGCAAATGTCTTGATAGAGTCATTCAGGAGTTCCGAATACCACTCGAATGCTATCTCCGACAAGCTGCCAACAAACCGGCGGAGCAGTAGTTTATCATCACCTCCAGTGTTGCCGGACAAAGCCATAAATTGTGCAACGTGCTGGTGTGGATTTCCCGTCCCCTTATATACGTGGAATTTGGGGATCGTGTATCCCGGCGGGTACTTTATTTGGTCGTACCAACCCGGATAGGGTCGTCCAGTCTTAACAATTTGCCCAGCTGCTTCATTCATCTGATGAGCTCGTATCTGCTGAGCGATGTAATCATCCAGGGCAGCTTTTGAGATGGTCTCCTCTTTGGCTGCTGGACAAGCTGGAAGAGGGTTTGACGTCTCTGCTCGTTCGTCTTCTAGGATAATCGGATGATCTTCAGCTGGAGGATCCGGTTGTATCATCATCCCGACCATGTCTTGGAAGAGAAGCCCCATTCGTTTTATATTGGCCGCTTGTTCCGCTGCTTCTCTGTCCTTCTTTTCGAGAACTCTGCGGAGGAAGTCAGTATCGGTTTCCTGTTCATGACGCTGCTCTGATGACGCCTCCGGGCTTTCTTTTGGCCTAATGAGTGCGGCCATTTGCGTTAGGATTTCTTGAAGCTTCTGTTGCTGCTCCTGGGCTTTTGTCACGGATCGCGTAAACGGTCAATGACCTGTGGAGATACGTCTATCCTTTTTTCCGGACGCCATATAGACAGTATGTACCACCATGCCCCCAGGGTTGGGGCATTTAGATTCAGTGTTCTTGCGATTCGCCGCAGACACCGGGATTTTCTCCAGCTTTCTCCTCTTGTGAGCAGTCGAAGTTGAGGGGGCCGTTGCAGTGGGCACCCAAGTAGCTGTCGCATTTTGTGGCTTGACAGGATGGTGCTCTTCTTGCCGAACCTTCATCTTTTTCTGTCGGCGGGGATAGTCTTGATCTACCACGGAGTCCTGGACCTGTCGCCAAACTTTATAAATTTTAGAAGACAGCTGCTGAGGGGGCTGCTCCAGCTTCGCCATCATGATCTTTTCAACAGGCGGAGGAGACTTTTTCAGTACGGCAGTTGGCGAATTCTTGCGCACCCTATTAAGTAGTTCAAAGCCGTTCCCGGCAGTAGCATCAACTTCCACCATTGGAGCTGACAGAGTCAGTCCAGAAGGAGAGCTACCCCCAGCTTTCCTCACTCGGCGCCAGTGGCGACGTCGAGCATGTCGTGCGGCTGGGATCACCTCCGCTGTTGGCTCAGATTTTCCATGCCCTCTGTTCTGATGAGAGTCTGTTGTTGGCGCCAGCCTGTCAAAGACAGATGCTCGCTGAGAGGGAATGTCCAATCTTGAGAAGGCCGCTTTTCATACAAGGGAAACGGCTTTGGTTACTTCACCCGGAGTGGGAGCTGAAATGGCCAGTCTTGTGAAGACCGACCCCTTAGACGGAGAAGCCGTCTTGGTGACTTCAGGAGTAGGAATGGATATTTTCTTCGGGATAACCCCTTCCGGTATCGCGAGCTTCTTTACAGGTCCATTGGAGCTTCGTCCCAGTCTGCTAAAAACTGAGGCGCTTGGTTTGGGCGACCCATTAAGAGGGGCCGCAGTAGTGGTAAGCCGATCAAAGATCGACTTCTTCTGAGCTTCTTGCAATGGTACAGGGGCGTTGAAGCACATTGGTGGAGCATGGTCCCGAAGAATAGCCCAGTGGTGGCCTGAGTTACCTGTTCCACAGGCATTGTGAAAAGGAAGGCCGCTTGGGGCCGTAGGTTACTCCTCCAGATGAGACGGTACGGGAGTTGCAGTTGCAGTTGAAGCAGTTAGAGGCCATTGATGTTCTTTTTTCTTGAAGAAAAGTTCTTCTGCACGGGAGAAAAACCAAATCTTAGTACCTCGAATCCAAGGTCAACCATATTAAACCGCGATTCGTTCGCGAACACGACACACAAAGTGTGGAGCGGAAAGAGGAAAAGGTCCCACCGGGCGTGCCGGAATTTGTTCTCCACCGAAAGACGCGACCGGAACGTTGGGACGTCAGGCCTGAAATTCAAGGGCGGATGCTAATTGGTGCTATCCGTCCACCTCTCCGAAGATGCCAAGTTGATTTATGACACCATGTATCGAAGGTTTAAACGGATGCGCCTGAAATTCAAGAGAAGACATTGTCAGATTCCCCCTCGTTGAGGGGTTTTCGATTGTGGGGACGCTCTTCCCTGCAGGCGCAAGGCCCTGCAGTTAATTACGCTACTGCATCGCGGTAACCACTTTCTCCTTCTCCAGATGGTCACTTCGTGTCGTGTGTGTTTGTTTTGTTTTTGGTTGCCCGTGGATTGTATACGGAGACTAATTTATGTCGTCGCCCGTAGGGCGTGGATTAGTCCAAATCCGTATTTTCTTAGATTTGGGTTTTGGTTTGGGTTTAAGGATACGTTAGTCTCATTTGAGACTAAGATCAACTTAAACGTTTGTTAAGGATACGTTAGTCTAATTTTAGATTAAGATCAACTTAACGGGATCATTTAGATCCAACAAGAGAGCATTTGGGCTCTATTGTTTAGTTTAGGGACATTACGGTCGATTACCAGTTTAAGGACATGGTGGTCCAAGGTTAAGGATATCATAGTCCATGGGCTTAAGGACCCCACTGTCCGAGGTTAAGGACATCATAGTCCATGGGTTTAAGGACCCCACAGTCCGAGGTTAAGGACATCATAGTCCATGGGCTTAAGGACCCCACAGTCCGAGGTTAAGGATATCATAGTCCATGGGCTTAAGGACCCCATAGTTTGAGGTTAAGGACATCATAGTCCATGAGTTTAAGGAACCCACAGTCCATAAAATGTCTGGTTGTCGGGACCCGTCACCTCTTTGAAGACGTTGAAGGATTACAACGATAAATATCAGAGGAGTGAAGAGATGTACCCTTGAACCAATATTGGTTGGGAGATCTGTAGTCCAATTGGGACTAAGATCTGAAATTTATGAGCATATGGGCTCAATTAATTTGAATGAAGGGTTTATGGCCAACTTGGGCTCAGCCAACTCAGTTAAAATGCTAAATATTTGATAATGCTGAGGATTGATTTAAGTTCTGACAATATTTTTGTCTTTTACTGAATGCTGAGCATTCATCATAGCTCTGGGCTTTATTCAGAGAACAATTTATGTTCTTTTTAGCGCACACGTGAAGAGCACGTGGCGTGCTTGGCACTAAGCGCCAGATAATAGGCGCATTGCGCCAGTTTATGAGCGCAAAGCGCTTGTTGTTAAGTGGCACACACGTGAGGAGCACGTGGTGCGCTTGGCGCTGAGCGCCAGTCCAAGAGCGTAAAGCGCTAGCTGTTAAGTGGCGCACACGTGAGGAGGATGGAGTGCGCTTGGCGCTGAGCGCTAGTCCAAGTGCGCAAAGTGCTAGTTGTTAAGTGGCGCACACGTGAGGAGCACGTGGTGCGCTTGGCGCTGAGCGCCAGTCCAAGAGCGCAAAGCGCTAGTTTATGAGCGCAAAGCGCTATTTGATCAATTTTATGATCCGAGAAATAAATTCTCGTTTGTAAGAGACTTTGTCTCAAGATTCTAAGAACAAAAGCTCCTATTTTATAGGAGATGTTTCAATCTCTTATTTTGATGAAAGACTTTGCCTTTATGGATCTGTGATCCTAAGAGAATTGATTTATTCTCCCCCCTTTTATTTTATAATGAGATGTCCATGATCTCCTTGTATAAAAGACCTTAGTCTTATAGATCTATGATCTGTGAGAAGAATTATATTCTTCTTCTTATATTATGATGAGATCCTTTGATCTCTTTGTGAAAGACCTTGGTCTTGTAGATCTATGATCTTGAAGAAAGAAGTGAATTCTTCTTTTTAATATGAGATAATTCCATCTCCCTGTTTATTTTTTTTTACCTTGAAGAAAATCTTCTTCTTCTACCGAGAGCTTGGCTCTTCTTTCTGAGATTTCAAAGTTTGGGGGGGGGGGTTCCTCTCTCTGTTTCTCTATATCTCAGACTTGAAGTCTTGGGGCCTTTATATAGGGCAAGCTGATTTGTTCAATTGGTTAAGGATATCTTTTTTCCAATTGATTTGGGGATTTTCCCATCGTTGGATCTTTGATCCAAGGGCTTCTGATTTACAGAAGGAAATCTTCTTGTTTTTTTAACAATATTGGGAAATGTTTTTCATACAGAATTTATTCTGTATTTTGGTGATTTTTAATCATCTTTGGATCATTGATCCAATGGTGCTCTGATTTACAGAGCACAATCTTCTTGTTTGGAAAGATTTTGAGGAATCTCTCCTTAACAGAATTTAATTCTGGTTAATTGATGATTTAACATCTTTATTAGATCTTTGATCTGACGGTGGGAAACTTTTAGTTCCAACGCTAGCGCACCTGTGCTTTGCACGTGGTGCGCTGTTTAGAGTGCAGCGCACTTAGCGCTAGCACACACATGCCTTGCACATGGTGCGCTGCTTAGGGTGCAGCGCTCTTAGCGCTAGCGCACACGTGCTTTGCACGTGGTGCGCTGCTTAGGGCGCGGCGCACTTAGCGCTAGCGCACACGCGCTTTGCACGTGGTGCGCTGCTTAGGGCGCGGCGCACTTGGCGCTGCTATGAAGCATTGCTTCCTTTTAAAGTTTGAATTTTGAACAGAGCTTTGCTCTGATTGGGGGAAACAGGGACCCTCTATCTCTCTGAAGACGTTGAAGAATTACAACGACATGTATCAGAGGTATGAAGAGATGTACCCTTGAACCAGATTTCAGATTGAGGAGTCATTAGTCATGAGCATGGAGGCTCGGTTTATTTAGATATTTAATCTCAGAAAAGACTTAGCCAATCTGGGGTTTGAAGCTGGCCTCTTATGGTGTTAAACACTAGTATACGCTCATCGCTCACGTGCCCCCACGTGAGGCCTTATAGTAGTGTTGAACACTAAGAATTTTGAGGCGCTCACGTAGGGTCATGTGAGGCGCTTGGAGTAGTGTTAAACACTAAGAATTGAGGCGCTCACGTAGGGTCACGTGAGGCGCTTGGAGTAGTGTTAAACACTAAGAGTTGAGGCGCTCACGTGAGGTCACGTGAGGCGCTTGAAGCAGTGTTAAACACTAAAAGTTGGGGCATCCACGTGTGGCACGTGAGGCGCTTAAAGTTGGGCGCTGCCTCTTTTATTCTTTTATACTAGTGCTGAGCACTGTTGGGTCACGTGGGATCACATGAGGTGCCCAGAATATGAACTGTCTTGGGTTTATTCCCATTTTCTCTTTTATAAGTGCTGAGCACTTCTCAGGGGTCACGTGGGATCACGTGAGGCGCCCCAAAAATAGGGTTTATTCCCTTTTCTCTTTTTTAAGTGTTGAACACTTCTCAAGGGTCACGTGGGGTCGCGTGGCTAGATCTCAGTCTTCCCTTTTTTTATTCCTCAACGGTGCTCACGTGGGGACATGTGAGCTTTTATTGTGTAGCATCGAACACTAATATGCATGGAGCTCTAGATCTGAGTTTTGTGAATTTCAGGTCCCTTATTTTTATAAGAATTAAATTCTTTTATAGGTTTAAACCATAGTTTTATCAGAGGAACTAAATTCCTATATCTTTTTGTTAAGAATTAAATTCTTTAAACTTAGTTCTTTCCCCTAGGTTTGGATCTACATAACAGAATCTCTCCGATGAGAATTAAATTCTCAACTTGTGAGGAGATCTGCTTATGCAGATCTAAACCAGAGGAAGAACTAAGTTCTTTCAGAAGAGTTAAACTCTTGGTTTGAGAATTAAATTCTCTTTTGGTTTTTGCTTACCAAGGGGTTTTCCTCTCTGTTTTCTGTATTTTTGAACTTGAAGTTTATGGGGGGTTCCTCTATACAGGACTTAAAGTCTTGGGTCCTTTATATAGGGGAGGCTGATTTGTTGAATCAGTTTGGGAAATCTCACATTGAGAGATTTCTGATGGATTTGGGGAATGTTTCCCACCGTTTGATTTTTGATCCAAGGGCTTCTATTTGACAGAAGTCATCTTTCTTGTTTTTAGCAAGATTAGGAAAATATTTTCCCATACAGAACTTATTCTGTATCTTGGTGATGTTTAGTCACCATTGGATCTTTGATCCAACGGTGCTCTGATTTACAGAGCACAATCTTTCTTGTTTGGAAAGATTTAAGGAAATATTTTCCAACTAGGGGTTTTGATTCCTCTTAATTAGAATTTAATTCTATCGGTTCAGAAGGCATAGGAGCCCATCATGTATAGCACTTGACCCCACCAAATTAAGCCTACCAAAGAGTGTCACGTGCTATCACATGAGTTTTTGTTCTGGCCAATTGTTTGCATTATTCAGGCGCCTATATACTTTGTATATAGAGATCACGTGTCTGCACGTGAGGCCTAGTTTCAGCCTAGTTTTTCAAGCGCAGCGCCTATCACGTGTGGGCACGTGATGCTTCATTTGGAGACTTTTTCCCGTTGCTTTTATTTATTATTCATTTTTTTATAAGGGAACAGTCTTCATAGACAACTTCAAATCTCATCAAACGCCCAAAGATGCATCCTCAAGACATCAGCTCATGAAATGAGCTCTATCTTTCGCCTTCGTCAATGATACTCTATATAAGAGGTCATTCGATAGTTTGTGGCTAAGGTGCTTGGGACCGGAAGAAGCAAGAAGGGTCGTTCAAGAAATTCATGACGGACTCTGCAGTTCCCATTAAGCTGGGCCAAAGATGAAGCTGAAGAGCAAAAGAATGGGTTACTATTGGCCCACGATGATTCAAGACTGCCTCGAATATGTGAAGCAGTGTCACTCGTGCCAAATTCACGGGGACTTCATCCACTAGCATCTAAATCCGCTACACCCAATGCTAGCTAGCTGGCCGTTCGAAATGTGGGGGACCGATATAATCAGGCCCATCGAACCGGCATCATCCAAGGGACATTGGTTCATACTAGCAACAACCGATTACTTCTCTAAGTGGGCAGAAGCAATACCGTTAAGAGATGTGAAGACAGAGAACATCCTCCATTTCTTCAAGACCCATGTCATCTACCCGTTCGGCACTCCGCGATGGATCATCTCGTATAATGGGCCGGCCTACAGAAGCCATAAAATCAGCCGCTTGGCACAGTAGCATAAAATAGATTGGAGATACTCTTCGGTCTAAAATTCTCGAGCTAACGGTCTAGCTGAGGTTTTCAACAAGACCTTGACAAAGATCATAAAGAAAAAGGTGTCCAGAAATAAAAAGGATAGGCACGAGAGATTGCATGAATCTCTCTGGGCCTATAGGACTACGTTCATGACGGCCATGAACACAACGCCATTTGCGTTAGTATTCGGCACGGAAGCGGTTCTTCCCTTGGAGATAGAGCCACCCTCTATACGAGTGGCAGTTCGATACGAACTGATGAATGAAGAAAATGCCCATCTTCGGCTCGAGGAGCTTGATGCCCTTGATGAAACACGTCTCATAGCGTAGCAAAACTTAGAAGCTTACAAAGCGTGGATGACGTGCTCATACAAAAGACTGACTAGGACGAGAACATTCCGCCAAGGCGAACTCGTGTTAGTCGTAAAAAGACCTATGATCCCAACCGTGCCAAACAGGGGAAATTCGAACCAAACTATGAAGGTCCGTATATCATAAACAAGGTCTACCAAGGTGGGGCCTACTTGCTAATGGATATGCATGGCGAAAGATCCTTCCGGCCAATAAACGACCGGTTTCTTAAGAAATACTACGCTTGACAAGTCACGGCTCAGGTTAATGATGGATGACGACGCTCGTGTCCCCTCGCTATCTCCCTGAGTCCAAACTCTATAAGTAGTATCCAGCAAAACCTCGCCTCGAAATACAATCGACCGAGATGTTCTTACACTAGCTACGGACCGAGATGTCCTTGAACTAGCTACGAACCGCAAGGTCCTTAAAATAGCTATGGACCGAGATGTCCTTAAACTAATATTGGACCAAGATGTCTTTAAACTAACAATGGACCGAGATGTCCCTAAACTAACAACGTCGCCTCTAACACAGTGATAGTGGAATGTAAGTCCACAAGCCCCAGCGGTGAGGACTGCAACCGGCAAACAGACGGGTCACATGCGGCGAAACTATTCTGGAGAGTTTCATTGTGCAAAAAAAATGGTACATCTACAAGCAAAATGGGCATGGATGAAAACCCGAAAGGGCTCCATAAGTAAAAACAACAGGATTGCCGGCGAGTTCGTGAAAACCCGAAAGGGCGCAGACTCATAAAAAAATTCATGCACACTTGCAAGGTCCTCCCGACCTTGTAAAAAAAATGCCTTCGTGTGATTCTTACGACTCACAAGGGAGCAACACACTTAGGGATCCCCATGATCCTTAATGAGAAAATTACACTTACGAGATCCTCATGACTCGTAAAGAGAATCCCCCTTATGAGACCCTCACGGCTCATAGGATTCGAAAGCCTTAAGTTACAGAGATCTGAACCTATTCTTAAGCCATCACATTCCCCAATTTACCCTACAGACGGTCCGATATCGGCCCTTGTATACAATCCACGGGCCCGAATAAACGTTTCCTCCACTAAGTCCCACCAACGACGAAGAATGTCCTCATATGGTGAATGACACTTGTAAGTCCTCTCGACTTATAAGGAGAAAACACTGTTGTAAGATCCTTACGACTTATAAGAGAACACACACTTAGGAATCCTCACGACTCCTAAGGAGAAAATACACCTACGAGATCCCCATGACTTGTAGGGAGAAACACCTTTACGAGACCCTTACGACACATGAAGTCAAAAGTCTTAGTCGACAAGATCCTAACCCTGTTTGCTAAGCCACTTTTGTTCGAATCGATAAAGGCAAATGATGATTCGCTCCTGACAATATCCCAGTTGTAGTGATGTTGATGCTTAAATCGGTATCAAATTCCATGTCCTTTCACGGCTAATGATGATTCGCTCCTGGCAATATACCAGTCGCAGCGATGCTGATGCTAAGATTGGTATCAGACCTCAAGTTCCATACTCACAGCAAAAAATCAGCGAGCCAAAAATGCATATGAAATAGCCGAAATGATAGGGCAATCCGCAATAAAAATCAGCGAGTAAAATATATGCATATAAAAATAGCCAAAATGTTTGGGCAACTCGCAATAAAAAGCAGCGAGTAAAGAAAAAGAAAAACAGCCGAAATGATTGGGCACCGCGAAAAATTAGCCGAAATGATTAGGCAATCGCAACTTTCGCGATATGAAAAGGCAAAATGATAAAGCATAGCGGAAATAAAATAAAATGAAACTTTTGCCCTGCAGGTGAGATCACATCGACCCCTGTATACAATCCATCGGCACAAACGAAAAGGGAACCATATTGTCCCACCAGGCTCCGTCAAAGGGAAGCCAGATCTCAATGGCAACATTTACAGCCTAGAGATCACCTCAGCGTTCTCTTTCACTCCAATAGGATGTAGACGCAATGTCAACAACCGACCCCAGGGTCAAAACAAAATGGAGCCATAGCAAAGTCCCTAGTTCCAGGTCCCGATGGTTCACCAACAAGCTAGAGACTACCTCGGAACCATGGCAAAGTCCTTAGTTCCAGGTCTCGATGGTTCACAGACAACCTAGAGATCAACAACGGGCGTTTCCTTTCACTCCAACAGGATGCAGATGCGACGTCAACAAAACGGAGCCATGGTAAAGTCCCTATTTCCAAATCTCGATGGTTCACATACATCCTAGAGATCAACAACGGCGTTTCTTCTCGTTCTAACCGGAAGCAGATACGACGTCAGCAAAACGAATCCACGGCAAAATTCGCTAGTTCCAAATCTCGACGGTTCACAGACATCCTAGAGACTACCTCGGAGCCACGGCAAAGTCCCCTAGTTCCAAATCTCGACAGTTCGCAGACAACCCAGAGACTACCTCGGAGCCATGGCAGAGTTCCTTAGTTCTAAGTCTCGACGGAAGTATCTATAGCCTAGAGATCGACAATAGTGTTCTTCCTCCCTCCAACAGGATGTAAACGCGACATCAACAAACGAAGCCATGGCAAGTCCCCTAGTTCCAAACCTCGACGGTTCATAGACAATCTCGACAGTCGTCGCAATATTGCAGACACAATATTAACCAACGAAGCAAAGGAAGATCCCTGGCTTCAGGGTCTTGACGGCAACTGAAATGAGACCTGAAAAGACTATTGGAGATCATCCCACTCCAGAGTGGTTATGACTCATCGGGGCTCCCAAATTGAGCCTAACCTCATGTAAAAAGCGACATGGAATATCCCTAATGCTTGCTCTTTCGACGGTAATATTATCTGGAAGATTACTTGAAGACGTCTTGTCCGGCCCCCAAAGGGATCAGAGACACGACAGTCGTGGGGATACCCGAACAGCAAGATTGCATATCGAGGAATATATCGGTCAACACGACGGTGCGACGGGTAAAAAACTCTATTACCACAGACCCTAACGGATTTCTATTAGCAAGAGGTAACTGTGAAATTATAACACCATTGCGAGAACTTCTCGATTCGTCTCGACTCGTGATGAAATTAGCGTCCTTACGAGAACTGCTCGATTCGTCTCGACTCATAGGGAAAAGCCTTAGGCAATGGGGATAAGGACCTGTTTCCTAAGCACCGGGGCCCTGCAAGTCGGTCCAAGATGGACTATTGCATACTATTCACAGGCCACACTCTCCAAAGTCGAATATCAACAAGGAGGGAAACAACCACCTACAAGTCCTCACGACCTGTAAGGGGAAAAATTCTCTTGTGAGATCATTACGACTCTCAAGAGAAAACACACACTTAGCTGTGCTCACGACTCCTAAGGAGAAAATACACCTACGGGATCCTCTCGACTCGTAGAGAGAAAAGTCTTTATGAGACCCTCATGGCTCATAAAGTTGAAAAGTCTTAGGCGGCAGATCTGAACCTGTTTCCTAAGCCATCGCTGCCCTACAAGAAGACCAAGATGGACATCCATGGGCCACATTCTCCAAAGTCGAATCGCGACAAGGAGGGAAACAATCACTTACGAGCCCTCTGGAATTGTAAGGGCGAAAATTCTCTTGTGAGATCCTTACGACTCTCAAGAGAAAACGCGCTTAGGAGTCCTCACAACCCCTAAGGAGAATACACCTACGGGATCCTCTCGACTCGTAGGGAGAAAAGTCTTTCTGAGACCCTCACAGCTCATAAAGTTGAAAAGTCTTAGGCGACAGATCTGAACCTGTTTCCTAAGCCATCGCTGCCCTACAAGGAGATCAAGATGGACTATCCATGGGCCACATTCTCTAAAGTCGAATATCGACAAGGAGGAAAAAAACACTTACGAGGACTTCAAAGGGGGAAAATTCTCTTGTGTGGTCCTTACGACTCTCAAGAGGGAATGCACTTAGGAGTCCTCACGACTCCTAAAGAAAATATACACCTGCGGGATCCTCTCGACTCGTAGGGAGAAATAACCTTCTTGAAACCCTTATGGCTCATGAAGACGAAAAAAGTCTCAAGCTACAAGGACCCTAAACTTGTCTCCTAAGCCCTCAATTCCATGGCCATGCATAACTCTGCAATACTTCACCCACGTACATACTTACGTGGGCAAAGTAGTGGAGGGCATTTGTTCTCGCTAAAATATTCGGCCAAGAGCTATTTGTTTCTGTTTACACCGGTTTAAGTTTCATTTACAGATATGTATGAAATCGGGATAATTCATATACGCACACATCAGAGGAAGAGCAGGTGTTCAACGACAAAAAGAAAGCATTTAATTGAACATTTATTCTACAAGAAATAGATTACCATATATAAGATCAAAAGTACATGGATTCACAAAACTATGGATAAAATTCTCTAACTCCCTCTTTGCCTTCTCCACCATGGTAAAGCGGCGATCTTCACGAATAGTCGCTTCCTATCGGTCAGCACCGTACCCATCAGCGAAGGCAGACATGATGGCCCGCTTATCCCGTATCTGGCTTAACAGCCGAACAAAGCGATTTCTCAGAACCGTGGTAATCAAAAGCGCCTCATGAAAGCTCTCGATCTTGTCCTCCGCTACGTCAAGTATCGTCGGAGTCATCTCTGCAGGATGAGGGGGAATGTCATCGAGCACGGATAAGAAGACCAACCGGAGCCAAATGGAGCCGATAAGGAGAGGGGATCCTCTACGAGTCAAGAGCTCGTACAACACTGTATCGCATTGGTCATCCGTAAGAGCAGGGTTCACCAGACGGGCAGCAAAACGAGGAACAATCTTCTCAATAGGCACCTCTCATGGCTGCCAGCGAGCATGTGGACGATTACAATCCATACCTCTTCTATGTTAAAATAATTCTCTGAAAGTGAGAGAGAAGAGAAGCATTGCTTCAGATTATGAAGAGAGATATTTAAGTCTAGACACAGAAAATGTTGTGCATGACGGAACTATTTCCAAGCATTTGACTTAGGAAAAGAAAAGAAAGAAGGCGAAAAGACACCTTCAGTAAAGAGGCAGCGCCTCACGTGTCTTGCACGAGGGCGCCGGTGCCAAGAGTTAAAAACTCTGAGGCAGCGCCTCACGTGTCTTGCTCGAGGACGCCGGCACCGAGAGTTAAAAACTGTGAGGCAGCGCCTCACATGCCTTGCACGAGGGCGCCGGCGCCAGAACTAAAAGTTCTCCACCGTTGGATCAAATATCCAACGGAGATGATAAATCATCAAAACATAGAATTAAATTCTGATTGAGGAAATATTCCTCAAATCTTCCTGAACAAGAAAGATTCCTCTCTGTAAAACAGAGCACCGTTGGATTAAAAATCCAATGGTGATTAAAAAATCACCAAGCTACAGAATAAGCTCTGTAGGGGAAAATATTTTCCCCAATCTTTCTGAACAAGAAAGATTACGCTCTGTAAAACAGAACACCGTTGGATTAAAGATCCAACGGTGATTAAAAATCACCAAGCTACAGAATAAGCTCTGTATGGAAAATATTTTCTCAATCTTGTTAAAAACAAGAAAAATATTTTCTGTAAAACAGAAGTCCTTGGATCAAAGATCCAACGGTGGATAAAATCCCCAAATCAATTAAGGATCCCTCAATGAGAGATTTCTTCAACTAAATCAACAAACTTGCCTCTACTATACAAAGACCCCAAGACTTCAAGTCTTGTACAGAGGAACCTCCCATAAACTTCAAGTTCAAAAAGAAGAGCAAGCAAAAAAAGAGCTTCAAGAGAGAAGAAGGAAGAAGAACTTTCTTCAAGGTAAATAGGGATCGTAGTATCTCATCTGCATACCCAAGGGTTTAACCCTCATAGAAGAACATAGTTCTTTCCCTGGATCTTGTAAGTCCATGCTACCTTTCCCGGTACTTTCGGGCATGCAGAATTTGGTAAAAAACGATTTTTATAGAGGTGGTAACATGGACCTATAACCCGGATCTTTGTTAAACATCTAACTAACAACCTAACTACGAGTTGCTAACTACTCGGTTAGGGGGTTATACCTTGCTTGTCTTGAACTCCTTCGTCTTCAAGCTCCAATGGTGGTCCGGATTGGCTTCTTCCCGTCGTCTCCTTACGCCGAAGATAGATCCACCTGAAAGCTCCAACCTTTGGCTCCTTCTTCGAACTTTGAAGAAACTAGTTCACTCGGTTTGCTAAACCTTATGAACTAGAGTGAGTAGAGAAGAGTTTGTATGGGATTTTATCTATGGTTCTTGATTCTCAACTCATGAGACAAGAGAACCATAGAGTCAAGAGAGGGAGCAAGAGCAAGAGGGTGAGAGCAAAACAAGAGAGCTCAAGAATAAGAGAGAGAATGAGCAAGAAAGAATGAGCAAGTCTTTTGTCTCTCACCCTCTCATAATCCAAAGTCATGATAACTCATCATACCAAATAAGTCTTATGTGATGGTTGAAGCAACCATAACCATATCATTTCATGCACTCATTTTACACAAATGAGCAAGCAAGTAAAAGTCTTTGCTATGAAATGATGGCTATGGTTATCATGATGGTCAACTAGTCAAGCCTAGTCAACCGGTCAACAAAGTCAACAAGTCAACAAAAGTCAACAAGTCAACAAAAGTCAACAACCATGTCACCATAATACTTAATTAATATAATAGTTAATCACATATCATATTCTCATTAGGGTTGAGCAAAAAGTCAAATAGTCAACGGTCAACTGCCAACAACCCTAATGAGAATCCGCTGCCTCTGCCTCCCTGTCAACTGTGCATACACACCCGCATCCGCGTTCCGAGGAACACGAATGCATACTGGATAAATCCAATCCCAAAAGGTACACTAGGATCTGGCTTAAACCAAAGCCTGCTGGTGTAAACTGTCCGGACACTGTATGTGCACAAGTGCACGGATGTGACCGAACCCTGTCGCAAAACCATGCGACTTGTCGCAATACCATGCGACCTCTACTCTTTTGCCTAAAGGCGAAAAGCTTTCTGTGTGGGACTCTAAAGACTCGACACTACGCTGGCAGTGGGTTTAACCACAGACCGCAAGCGGCACTAGCTGTGCGTAACGGTCCCCAGGTAATGCCGACAAGAAGACCGACGAGGCGAAACCCATCTGAACTCCTACTGAGCCTGAGTGTGACATTCTCCGTACAGTCCGGTCTGTTCGTCTGATACATCGCATGGCGGGCCTAGGGGGCGGTAAACGTCAGTCCCCAAATAGCGGTACAAGTCGTGCCGGAGCGAAGCCCAAAACACCCTGAGATAACACTGGAAGCCTACCAGTATATCTCGTTTGCCCTGGCCAGGGACTACTCGTGTAATGGCTCTCCTAGACACAGCGCGATGTCAACCCCCAATACCGGGAGAGACGAATCCTGTCTAACCGCCACTGCCTCCAAGTTCTTCGGGACTGCACCCAACCACTACCTGTTTGCACGACTCCTTTGAGCCGTGGTAGGGTGGTGATCAAAGTACAGTGGGAACACACTCGAGGCGAAGTGACAGTGTCAAGTCAGCGGACTAAGCTGTACTCATGTCACCTGGGAACTGATAACTGACGATAGGCATAATACCAACTAGTCAGTTCCCGACGAGTCCTGTCCAGTGTACCCGTAACCTAACGAGCACCCGCATACTATCTCAAGTACGACGTACTGACGGCTGTGGGACAGACCGTCTCCCACACTGGGATGAGAAGCGCATGGGCTGGTCTACTCCGGAGTATCGATGCCCTGTCTCGATAGTCCTGCGACCAGGGACCTGCATAAGGATGTGCTTATAGATTACCCAGCCCCACTAATGTGACAGCCATCACATCGCTGGTAATCAAGCAAAGATCCTAAGGGCTCCACTAATGTGTATAGGCGATATACTAAAATAAACACATGTACACATTGAAGTAGAAACAAACCAAGTAGCATACTACTATTTTGAGCAAGATTGTATATACAAGGTGAATATCCCAAGCTTCCATTAAGTAATATACAAACTAGTATGATACAGTAATGGCCTCTAGGGCATATACACTAATAGATCTGAGATCCATGAGACAAGTCTCTCACAAAGGAGAATTTAATTCTCGTGAGGATGAATTTGTTCATGGGGATTGAAGATCCAGGGGAGAACAAAGAATTGAACTCTTCAGAAAAACGCACAAAGAAAGAAACAACGTCGGGCGCCTCACATGCCCCTCACGTGGGCGCTGCTTAAAAAAGAGTGCTTAGCACTCAGTGGCTGGCGCCCAGTGCCAAGCGCCCCACGTGCCCCTCACGTGGGCGCTGCTTAAAAAATAGTGCTTAGCACTCATTGGTTGGCGCTCAGTGCCAAGTGCCCCACGTGCCCCTCATGTGGGCACTGCTTAAAAAATGTGCTTAGCACTTAGTGGTTGGTGCTCCGCGCCAAGTGCCCCACGTGCCTCTTACGTGGGCGCTGCTTAATAAAGAGTGCCTAGCACTCCGTGGTTGGCGCTCAGCGCCAAGCACCTCACGTGTCCCTCACGTGGGCGCCATAAAAAGTGTTCAACACTCCATAAAAAACAAAAAAGAGGGTGAGCATTAGAGCCCATATCAATGCTCAGTATTGTTGCACAGAAAAGGGACCGGGCCCAAACAAGTGTCTAACAATTTATTCAAAGACTGAGGGGGCTGAGTCCAAGTTGACCAGAAATCTCTAATTCAGATCAACCGAGCACATGTGCTCACAATTTTTCTAAATTGTTCTTAGTCCCAAACCTAACTATAGATCTCCCAACTGACGTTGGTTCAAGGGTACATCTCCCCACACCTCTGATATATGTCGTTGTAATTCTTCAACGTCTTCAGAGAGGTGGCGGGTCCCGACAATCAATAGTTCCTTGGACCGTAATGTCCTTAAACTAGTTATGGACCATAACGTCCTTAAACTAAAACGATAGAGCCCAAATGCTCTTTCGTTGGATCAAAATGACCCCGAACCCCCGTTAAGTAGATCTTAGTCCAACATCGGATTAACGTATCCTTAACAAATATTTAAGTCGATCTTAATCTCAAACAAGATTAACGATCCTTAAATCAAACCAAACCCAAATCTAAGAAAATACAGATTTGGACTAATCCACGCCCTACGGGCGACAACACAAATTAGTCTCCATATACAATCCACAAGCAACCAAAAATAAAACAAACACACATGACACGAAGTGACCTTCTGGAGCAGGAGAAAGTGGTTACCGCGATGCGGTAACGTAATTAACTGCAGGGGTTTGCACCTACAGGGAAGAGCGTGCCCACAATAAAAAACCCCTCACAACGAGGGGGGATCTGACGAAGTCTGCTACAACGGTCGCATCTGTCCAAACCTCCGATACACGGTGCTATAAACCAGCTTGGCATCTTCGGAGAGGTGGGCGGATAAAACCAAATAGCATCTGCCTCCAAATTCAGGAAAGACGTTTGTCTTCCCGGTTTTCGGCGTTGAACAACTGGAAGTAACAAATAACCGATCAAGTCCAGATTTTTGCTTCTACTGCAGGAGGGATGGACACATGTGGAAGGACCGTAGGCGTGCAAAAGGCCTGTGCTTAGTTTGTAGCGCATTCACTCATGAAATTGGAACATGTCCTTATTGACACAACCCAGTTCCAACTCACATCACTTATTCGCAGCGGTCAGCTATCCAGGTTCTTGCACCTCGACTTGCTCTCCCAGCTCCACCTCCACGTGGAACTCCTACACAGCCTCCTCACCAATTCCATCAGGCAATGAGGAATATGCCTCGAAGGCAGAGAAACATGCCCTAAGGACAGAGGAATGTGCCTCCAGTTAGGAGGAATGTACCCCGACGTCAGGATATCACTTTAGTGGCCGTGGAAACCGAAGATATAGGTCAAGGTAACACTGGTAATTCCCTTCAATCTTTTCATACCCTTGCATCATCTCGTTACTTTTCATGCACTACCATCATTATTTCACCACCGCTGTCATCAAAATTTTCTTGAATCTGTTACAACTTCCTTCTATAAATTTCGGGGGCGAAATATTTAGAAGGAGGGTAGAATGTAACAATCTTAAACTTCTGTACAATTTTTTTTGTAAAGTACAAAAAGGAATATCTTAGCCTGAGCACAAGTTATAAATTTAAATTGCTTTTGAACAGCAAGAAAGCACCTGTAGCTCATCGGTAACGTCTTGCACTGGTGTAACATAGTCCCGGTGTTCGAATCCCCTCAGCCACATAATATTTTCACTGATTTTTTCTTTTAAACTTTTTGGAAGCCCAAAAGTTTACACGTGCAAAACACATAAAAATGAAAAGTCTCAGAAATCAAACATGTGCACTGAGCTTTATGAAGTGACTAGGACACGTGGCAACAATCCCACACCCCGACTCCACCATTGGACCGGCGAGATCGGGCTTGGGGCCGGCGCCGCCGGTCCCCCCGTCCCCCCATAGTAAATGCTATAAAATTTTAACCTTAGCACCCTTTGGCCTCCCCCACTACACATATCCCGTTTGATTTTTCTGCACATTAACAGAGAGTGTTAATTCACCTTTTTAATCCAAAATTTAATACATTTTAATTTTCTATTCACACCCTAAACCCTAATTCTATACTATAAATACCACCCTACACTTTGGCCTTCCTCATTTTGAAATCTATTGCCAAAACTCTCTAAAATTCCTAAGTCCAAAAGTTGTACAAGTGGAGTTAGCCAAGGTCAAAGTTCCGCCGACGATTTGGAACAAATCCGGCAACGACGCGACCTCACGACGCCTTCGAAAGTTCCCTCTACCTCCCCTCTCTTCTCCAAATCAGTAAGTCCCCTCTTCCCTCCTCTCATTTTAATCTAAAACACTTTCATTTCAAAACTCGTCGGAAGCGGAGTTATTCCGACTTCCGATTCTCTTTTTTTTAAACCCAAATTTTCTTAATAACAAACTTACCAATTCTTTATATATTGTTTAGCGATCATAACCAAACATTTTAGAACAAGTTTCATCTCAAAATAACATGTTATGCAACTTTTATCACATTTTTACGAACAAATACCGCAAACTTTACATTCTACATATTTCATCATATTTCTTTGTATTACTTTTTAGAAAACTCATGAGATAATGACCTACCTCATCACAACACTCATCTTGATATAGCACGATGGCTTTTGTACCAATTTTTGTGGGACAAAATACAATATTTTACATTAAAATACCCTAAACTAATAAAACAGTATTTCTTTTAATTGTTTTAATCAAATTCCATACGATTAAGTCCTTACAACCCATTCTGGGGAACCCGATTTGGTTGGTGCGGGTTATCGCACATCCATCGGATAAGGCGAGATGTAAACCTCCTCTCGGAGCATACAATCTCGATGGAATTTCTATTACAATTTTAAGAAAAACGTGATTTCTAATTAATAAATAAATTCTAACTTTTTAAATATATATATATATATATATATATTATCAAAATATCTACTTTAAATATATTATATATATTCCATGTTTTTTTTAAATCGGAAGAATCACAAAAGATCATGAAAATACCATCACATTCAATACAAGTCAAATTACATGAAAATACCATTACTATTCAAGTTAGGTTTATATCCACTAGACTATCTCATCACTCTTAAAAAATTACATCTATGAGAACCCTAAAGATGATAATTGAATACTTGAGGTGTATTTTGAAAATATATCAAAACTATTTTTTATAAAACCCCCTCAAGTTATATTAATTTACAATAATGACCCTAGTAAATATAGGTTTAAGCGGGACTAGTTCTCTTGAGCCTCAGAGAGCCGGAGAATATGGGTCCATGCTTATCAAAGGTAGACAACCTAAAAACGGTGTTATTAATACGGTAACTTTCTTGGAAAAAGACACAAATCCTGCCGTCCATATACAGCAGTTACCGATAACTCCAAAACTAATTCAGGACTTCAATTCTGTTTAAGTGTCTGACTCAGGTAGAGTCTCAGTCTAATATGAAATCAATCAATCTATCCTTGAATATGATTCAAGTATAACTCCAATTCAATATGAATCCATTTATACCAGAATTCAATCTATATCAACATGAACATGATTTGACCGAACCATGGATATACATTTAACTGGTGTACATGACTATCCGTATATATCCTTTCCATTTACATGAACTACTGATATCATGGTTTCGGCAAGTCGTACATCTATTAAACAAAGCAATATACATTAATACAAAAGACATTATGGGGTTTTAAAGGGGTAGACTGGCACGGAATGTGAATAAAAGTGGCACGAGATGGTCATTAAAAGACGTAACTATATATCCATTGCCGTTGTTCCGTGGTTTTATCGACGGAGTCTTATACTACGGGTTACCATAGTCCACGGTGTAAGTTGGACTCCTCTTGTACACACTGGCATATTCTGTACCAAGCTACAAACAACCGCGTTAGTATAACAATCAAACTTTATACCAGTTACATTCTCTTATCTGTCTATTCTATTTCTATCTCTCTTTAAGACTTACCGGGCGATTGTTCGCTGACGACATTCATATTTCTCTTCTTTCTTTGGAATGTTATCAGGAAGGCCCGACTCTGAGGAGTTCGAGACCAGCTAGGAGTAATTGGAGCAGACCACTGAGCAACACGACCATTAGGCTTAACTTGTACTCACTTTTCTTTCAGTTCATGCCATTGTTTAGGCATTGCTTTCCATTCTTGTATTTACATTTTCAGTTGTATTGTAAAGAAATTTTTAATAAATAAAAGTTGTTGTTCATTTACATCTGTTGTCTTTCTTGTGTACATTTACATCATATTGCTTATTTACGCTTAGCGTGTTTACTTCTGAGTAATTACGTCGTGTGACCTGCCACGTCCCTTTGTCCGTACACCGGGAAGCGGGGCATGACACGGACTGTACGGTAAGTGTTGCTTATAGGCTTTGCGGGGAGTTTGGACAAGCTTGCTTGTTAATCTTCTATTCGCTCAATACCTGGATAGTCGTTACGTCCAGCTAGTACCGCTGATGGCTTGTGGGTGACTAATGTGATTATTACCTACTGCTGGCGTATTGACGAGTGTTTAGAGTCCTACATAGAGGTTTTCTAGCTCAAGCGAAACGAAATAGGGCACATATGGCGATATGTGCGGAAGCTTGATTAAATATGAGTATGTGATACCGTATTTTAATCTCGCGATATGTGATATCGGTTATGTTATATGTGATATAACCGGATTTTTGAATCAAGCGCTGATTCGATAATGTGATATACATATAAATGATATTAGTCAGTTATATATGATATAACCGAATTATTGAATCAAGTGTTGATTTAATAATTTGATATATATATTTTTATATTTGATATATTAATATATATTAACTAATATAATGCTCACTAAAGATTTTCTTCTCTTTGAAATACATTTAATATATATATTAATATATGCATTTATATATTGTGTCATAGTGGGTGATACATTGGACATGGGTGTATGAGACTCACATCAAGACTAAAGATATTTGGGTGATTAATTATTTAGAGTTAATTCAAAAATTAGGTGGAAATGAGCATGGCTTAAGATACTTGTAGAAGCATGTAGAAGCCATGACTCACCCCACTAATTTTTGTTTTACTCTAGATATTTTATAATCCAACCATTATCTTTAACCCATGGTTAACTCTCTACTTATCTCTTGAGATATTTCCCTCACCTTAGTTCATCTTCTTCGTCTCATTTTTGCTCTCTAGCTTTTGTGGGGTGAGAAAAAAGAAAAAGAGATTTCTAAAGTGAGCAAAATTCCTACTTCATCAACCTTCTCTCATCAAGCTCATAAGATTAGGTTGTTTGCTTTACTAATTCTTGATTAGTGAAGAGGTAGCTTGAGTTAGAGTAACTTCAAGGTAGATCATCTTCGGCCTCGAAGACGACAAAGCAAGGCCGTTCCTTTCACCAGGTGTAGCCTAAGAAGAGTTCTAGGGAACACTACTTGGTGCTAAGAGACTACTACTTGGAGCTTAAGAAGTGAAGGACCGGTCTACAAAGGTTGTATTCTCTATTCACTTAGTGTAAAGTTGTTTACATGCATAGAAATCCTAATTCTCTAGTTCGATTCTAGGTTAGTGTACCTTAGGCCTCTAGATTTTTTAAAATTGCATACTTGATGCATGTAGAAATCTAGTACAGGTGTTAATACACACTTTCAGAAATAATATAAGTAATTATATTTTGGCTTCTGTACGTGAATGTTTATCGCCGAAAGACGCGACCGGGACGTTGGGACGTCTGGCCTGAATTTTGGGGGCAGATGCTATTTGGATTTATCCGTCCACCTCTCCGAAGATGCCAAGTTGATTTATGATACCGTGTATCGGAGGTTTAGACAGATGCGGTCGATGAAGCAGATTTCGTCAGATTCCCCCTCGTTGTGAGGAGTTTTTGATTGTGGGGACGCTCTTCCCAGCAGGCGCAAGCCCCTGCAGTTAATTACGCTACCGCATCGCAGTAACAACTTTCTCCTTCTCCAGATGGTCACTTCGTGTCGTGTGTGTTTGTTTTATTTTTGGTTGTCTGTGGATTGTATACGGAGACTAATTAATGTTGTCGCCTGTAGGGCGTGGATTAGTCCAAATCCGTATTTTCTTAGATTTAGGTTTTGGGTTGGGTTTAAGGATCATTAATCTTACTTGAGACAAAGATCAACTTAAACGTTTGTTAAGGATACGTTAGTCTAATTTTAGACTAAGATCTACTTAACCATTTGTTAAGGACACGTTAGTCTAATTTTAGACTAAGATCAACTTAACGGGATCATTTAGATCCAACAAAAGAGCATTTTGGCTCTATTATTTTAGTTTAGGGACTTTGCGGTCTAGTTTAAAGACATCATAGTCTGTAAAGTTTAAGAACATCATAGTCCATGAGCTTAAGGACCCCACAGTTCATAAAGTTTAAGGACATCATAGTCCATGAGTTTAAGGACCCCACAGTCCATAAAGTTTAAGGACATCATAGCCCAGTTTAAAGATGTCATAGTCTATGGAATGTATGGTTGTCGGGACCCATCATCTTTCTGCAGACGTTGAAGGATTACAACGACAAATATCAGAGGAGTGAAGAGATGTACCCTTGAACCAATATTGGTCGGGAGATCTGTAGTCCAATTTGGGACCAACATCAAAGATTTATGAGCATATGGGCTCAATTAATCTGAAGTAGGGTTCTGTGGCCGCTTTAGGCTCGGCCCATTTAGTAAAAATGTTAACAATGCTGAGCATTGGTTTCGGTTCTGACAGCCTTTTTGTCTTTTATTGAGTGTTGAGCAGTTATCATAGCTCTGGGGCTTTATTGTTTAAAGAACAGTTTATGTTCTCTTAGCGCCCACGTGAGGAGCACGTTGTGCGCTTGGCGTTGTGCGCCAGTTAATTAGCGCAGAGCGCTTCTGTTTAGGGAGCGCACACGTGAGGAGCACGTGGCGCGCTTGGCGCTGAGCGCCAGTCAATGAGCGCAGAGCGCTTCTGTTAAAGTCGCACACACGTGAGGAGCACGTGGCGCGCTTGGCGCTGAGCGCCAGTCAATGAGCGCAGAGCGCTTCTGTTAAAGTCGCACACACGTGAGGAGCACGTGGTGCGCTTGGCGCTGAGCGCCAGATCATGAGCGTAGAGCGCTTCTGTTTAGGTAGCGCACACGTGAGGAGCACGTGGCGCGCTTGGCGTTATGTGCCAGACAATGAGCGCAAAGCACCTATTGTGAAATTTTGAGCGCTAAGGCTCTGCAGCACTGTGCACTAGATTTGGAGTGCTAAAGCTCTTCTTTTAATTGGAGCGCTATGGCTCTTTTTAGGCAGTTCTGCGCTCTGAGAATTAAATTCTCTCTTATAAGAGACTTTGTCTCATGGGTCTAATAACAAAGTTCTTATTTCATATGAGATGTTTCAATTTCTTACGTTTTTGGTGAAAAGCTTTGCCTTTATGGATCCATGATCCTAAGAGAATTGAATTATTCTCCCCCCTTTTTATAATGAGATGTTATGATTTTTTTTGTGAAAGACAGTTTGTCTTATAGATCTATGATCTGGCAAAGGAACTAAGTTCTTTTTCTGATGAGATGCTTTGATCTCTCTGTTTTTACCTTGAAGAAAAGTTCTTCTTCAGCCGAGAGCTTGCTCTTCTCTCTGAAATTTCTCAAAGTTTATGGGGGGGGGGGTTCCTCTATCTGAGACGTGAAGTCTTGGGGCCTTTATATAGGGTAGGCCGATTTGTTGAATCAGTTGAAGAGATCTTTTCTCTAATTGATTTGGGTATTTCCCCACCGTTGGATCTTTGATCCTCGGGCTTCTGTTTTACAGAAGGCAATCTTCTTGTTTTTAACAAGATTGGGAAATCTTTTCCCATACAGAATTTATTCTGTATTTTGGTGATTTTTAATCACTATTGGATCATTGATCCAATGGTGCTCTGATTTTCAGAGCACAAACTTTCCTGTTTGGAAAGATTCTGAGGAATGTTTCCTTAACAGAATTTTATTCTGGTCAATTGACGATTTATCATCTTCGTTGGATCTTTGATCCAACGATGGAGAACTTTTAGTTCTAGCACTTAGCGCACTCGTACTTTGCACGTGAACACTGCTACAGAGCGCTGGTGAACTTGGCGCTAGCGCACTCGTGCTTTGCACGTGAGCGCTGGCGCTCTTGGCGCGAGCGCTTTTATGAAGCGATACTTCATTTCAAATTTCAAAATTTGAACAGAGCTTTGCTCTGATTAGTGGAAACAAATGCCCCCCACCGTTGCGCTTACGTGGCTTACACGTGAGTGTAGCGGTGGCATCATCTCCACCATTGGATTGTTCTTGGAAGTCGGACCGACTTCCCCTGCCTATAAATAGAACCATTGGCCTCATTGAGATGACCCCTGTTCATCTTTTTGTTTTCTTGTTTCTTCAGAATTTTAATTCTCTGCTAGAGCCAAGCTCTTTGCTTCAGAAAACTCTTTTTGAGTTAATACTCGGTCAAATTTCTGGTAAGATTTGAACCCACTAACAGAGCTTTGCTCTACTTAGATCATAGATCTAGAGAAATTTTAGGATTTTATGAGCTTTGCTCTCTTGAAATCATAGATCTAAAGAGATCTTTCTGAGGGTTTCTTGACCCCTTAACAGAGCTTTGCTCTTTTCAAAACATATAGATTTGTTAATTTTTCATAAAGAACTCTTAAGAGTTTGTTCATGAATCTTGAAGATCACAGGGTTTTTAATTCATTAAAAGCTTCGCTTTTAGGGTTTTTGTTGGGTTACTCCATCATCTTCACAGAGCATAGCTCTCCAAAAATTTTCCCTGGGGAATTTTTTTTATTCTTTTCATCATTAGAGTTGACAAATATCGCTCTGTCATAGAGCACTGCTCTCAAGGGAGTTTTACTCCTTGACCCGAGGGGCTCTCATTCAATGAGAATCCTTTCAGGATACTCTATTTAATGGTAGTCTCATCAATGATGAGATTGTCTCATGATGAGCTGTTATCTAGATCGTGTGGGTCCGCTTTGGTCCCTTTCCACTGCATTGTAGTGCGGTACTCATTTAAAGTACCAAGTACCAGGACTTAAACTATAGCATTGACGGCTAATATTTTGTTCTTTTTCACGCAGGTATTATGTCTTTCGACACTTCTTTCCCGTTTGTCCGTTCGGGGGGCGGATTCCCCGAAGCGCCTGTGGATAGGGAAGTCTTCGCGTTGATCAAAGATCATGACCCGGAACAAAAGAATCTTCATTTGTGGGGAACATGGTACAGTCAAATTATCAGAGGTCGACGGAGCTTCTCTTGTGCAGCACCTTCGGAGCCTATTTCGGCGATTCACTACGCCGACCCACCCCCGGTAAACTGTACCGTGGAGGAGGTTAATTGTACTACAGAGGGTTGTTCCTTGATTAAAAATCAGGAGAAGCTTCAGATGAGGCATCACGTGCTCACACGTGACCAGTTGTCACGTGTTGGCACGTGACGCTTAAAGCAGCGGCAAAAAGCACATTCATCCCCTGATTAAAAATCAAGAAAAAGCTTCAGAAGAGGCATCACGTGCTCACACGTGACCAGTGGTCACGTGTTGGCACGTGATGGTTGAGCAGCGGCCAGAGAACAGAGCGCGGAAGAAAGGAAGCCCATTCCAGGGGTCACGTGCCTACACGTGACCAGGGGTCACGTGGCCACACGTGACCGGCTTTAAAAGTCTTATTTTTTAACAGAATTAAATTCTGAGGATCAATCTTTCAAATCTTTCCAAAATGAAGAAGGGTTATCTGAAACCGTTGGATTAAAAATCTAAAAGTGATTAAATATCACCAATTTATGGTAAAATCTTGGACTTGGAAAGATTTTCCCCTAAATCCAACTGAAATAACAAAGAGATATCTTTGGATTTAAAATCCAATGGTGAATAAAATTCACCTAACAATCTAAAGGCCCAGATTAATGATAAATATAAATCAAATCTCTCAACACACAAATAAAATCTCTCAATGAGAGATTTATTAAACAGATTGATTCTTTTCCTTCTCCTATAAATAGGAGCCAAGAAAAGAAGAAAGGGGACCTTTTTCTAGACCTTTGGACCTTTTCTTTTGATACACACAGAGAGAGAAATAGAGCCTCTGATACTCTGCAAAAGGAAAACTTAGGTAAGAAAAGAAAAGGGAGGCTTCAAAAGAGAATTTAATTCTCAAAAGAGTTTAACTCTTATATAAAGAAAAGACTTAGTTCTTCCTCTGGTGGAGGATCTGTAAAGTGCACATCTTCCCATGAATTGAGAATTTAATTCTCGTTGGGTTGAGATCCTGCCATGCAGATCTAAAACACAGAGGAGGAACTGAGTTTTGAGAATTTAATTCTCACAAAATGATAGGAATTCAATTCCTTTGAGATAAAATTAGGGTTTAACCCTATGTTACAGGAATTTAATTCCTTCAAAATGAACAGAACTAAGGTTTAACCCTAATTGAGAACATAATTCTCTCAAAATCACAGGAACTTAATTCCCTTAAGAAAAGAGATTAGGGTTTAACCCTATAATTCTTCAGAAGAAAACAGGAATTTAATTCCTCTAAAGTTTGTTGTTAGGGTTTAACCCTATGAAGAATTTAATTCTTAAAAGATGAACAGATCTTTAAAACATGCAAAGAACCAGAGTCACGTGCTACCACGTGACCCCTGCAAAGATCCACAGAAAAGAACTTTAAAAGCAACACCTCACGTGTTACCACGTGACTCCTGCAAAGATCCATAAAAAAGAACTTTGAGGCAATGCCTCACGTGCCCCACGTGATCTCTAAGGCACACAAAGAAAAAGGCAAAAGAAACAGAAAAGAGCTCTAGGGTGCCTTCACGTGTCAACACGTGACCCCTAATGAGCATTCTAACAGACCAGAGCGTGGACTTCCATCACGTGCTCACACGTGATGGCCGTCAGAATTAAAAGTGTTAAACACTTACTTGCAGAATGAAATAAGGGAAGCAAGGCGCTCTCACGTGCTACCACGTGACCCCTTGGCTGAAGCTCTAACAGATAAACAATTAAATCCCCATCACGTGACAGCACGTGATGTTTCAAAGTATTCAATACTTTTGACAGAACAAAATAAGGGGAATCAGGGCGCCCTCACTGTCCACACGTGACCCCTCTCTCTCCTTAGTGTTTAACCCTAGTATGGAGATTTTGTCCCCAGTGTTTAACATTGATTTGCTTAGTGTTTAACACTAATTCGAAAACTCTGTTTCCAGTGTTCAACACTGTTGGTCTCTAGTGTTTAACACTAGCTTTAGCCCAATTGGCTAAGTTTCCCGAGGCAAAGCCTCTCCTTCAATGAACCAGCAGAGGGCCAATGTCCCAAACATGATTGGACTTAGCCCAAGCTAGCCATAAGTCCTCAATTCAAACTTAATTGGGCCAATGGGCTCATAATGTAATAATTGGTCTTAGTTTCTAAATTGGACTACAGATCACTTAATCCACCTTAGTTTAAGGGTACATCTCTTCACTCCTTTGATACTTGGCGTTGTAATTCCTCAACATCTTCAAAGAGGTGACGGGTCCCGATGACCACACATTGACACGGACTGTGGGGTCCTTAAACTCATGGACTATGAGGTCCTTAACCTTGACCGGGATGTCTTAAAACTAACACCGGACTGTGGGGTCCTTAAACCCATGGACTATGAGGTCCTTAACCTTGACCGGAATGTCTTAAAACTAACAACGGACTATGACGTCCTTAACTTTGACCGTGATTTCTTAAAACTAACATCGGACTGTGGAGTCCTTAAATCCACGGACTACGACATCCTTAACCTTGACCTCAACGTCTTAAAACTAATACTGGACCGCTACATGCTTAAACAACCTATTGACCGTAATGTCACTAAACTAAACAACAGGGCTCCTTTAATTGCTCTCTTGTCGGATCTAAATGACCCCGTTAAGTTGAACTTAGTCTAAAAATTAGACTAACGTATCCTTGACAGATATTTAAGTTGATCTTAGTCTCAAATGAGGCTAACGTATCCTTAAACCCAAACCCCCAAACCCAAATCTAAGATAATACGGATTTGGTCTAGTCCACGCCCTACGGGCGACGACATAACTCAGTCTCCTTATACGATCCACGGGCAACCAAACACAAACTAAACACACACGATATGAAGTGACCACATGGAGAAGGAGAAAGTTGTTACCGCAATGCGGTAGCGTAATTAACTGCAGGGGCTTGCGCCTGCAGGGAAGAGCGTCCCCACAATCAAAAAACCCTCAAGCGAGGGGGAATCTGACGAAGTCTGCTATATCGGACGCATCCGTTTAAACCTTCGATACACGGTGCCATAAATCAACTTGACATCTTCGGAGAGGTAGATGGATAGCACCAATTAGCATCTGCCCCGAATTTCAGGAAAGACGTCCCTGCGTTGCGCCGTCTTTCGGAGGGGAACAAATTCTGGCACGCCCGGTGGGACCTTTTCCTCTTTCCACTCCACACTTCGTGTGTCGTGATTCGCGAACCAATCGCGGTTTGCTAATGGTTGCCCTTGGGTTTCGAAGTACTAAGACCTGGTGTTTCGTTTGCTGTAGAAATCAAACAGCAATGGCGTCCAACTGCTCGAACTGCTCCAAATGCAAATTCAACCGATGCTCTGCCTCACCTGGAGGTGTAGCATATGGACCGCAGGCTGCTTCCCTATTCACTATGCCTGTGGAGCAAGTGACTCAAGCTACCACCGGTCTGTTCTTTGGGACCATGCTCCCGCCGGTGAACGTTAACATCCCAATGCCCGTACCGGAAGCGTCAAAGAAGTCGGTCTTTGATCGGCTTGCTACTCCCACGGCACCTTTCAGCAGGTCGTCCAACTCCTCGGTCTTCACTAGGCTGAGCCTGAACACCAAAGGGCCCACCAAAAAGCCCGTAATACCTGAGAAGGCCATCCCAAAGAGGACAGCTGCTCCCGAAGTCGTCAAGGCAGCTTCTCCTCCCAGAGGGTCGGTCTTTGAGAGACTGACTGCGCCTGCTCCTGCCCCCGCTCAGAAATCCGTTTTTGACCGGTTGGACACAACTTCTCAATGGGCGTCAGTCTTCGAGAGGCTGACACCGGCAACAGCCCCTCACCTGAACCGGGGGCAAGACGAAGCCGTCGCTGAATCAATCCCAACAACCCGTCATGCCCGACGTCGCCACTGGCGCCGGATAAGGAAGACTGGGGGCAACTCCCCCTCCGGGCTAACTCCACCAGCTCCAGTGGTGGAAGTTAACGCTGCTATTCCAACCGGGAACAGCTTCAAGCTGCTAAACAGGGTACGCCGAAATTCGCCGACTGCGGTTCTCAAAAGATCTCCTCCGCCTGCGGAGAATGTTATAGAAACAAAGCCGGAGCAGCCTCCTCAACGACTGTCCTCCAAAATTCATAAACTCTGGCGGAAGGTTCAAGACTCGGTAATTGACCAAGATCATTCTCATCAACCTAAAAAGGCGAAAGCGCAGGAAGAAAAGGACCGTCACGTCAAACAACAAAGGATGACAACCGCTTGGGTGCCCGCTGCAACGGCTCCCTCCACGTCGAATACTCAAAAGAGAAGGAGGCCGAATAGAGTCCCCACTCCTGCAGCAAATATTAAGGACAATAAGCCTAAACGCTCTAAGTCTGAGGGCATGATGGTGCATACGGTATACATGGCGCTGGGAAAAGAAGACAGCCGTGCATCCACGGGTCATAGACCGCTTACACGGTCAGTGACCAAAGCTCAGGAGCAACAGCAGAAGCTCCAGGAAATGATGAACGCGATGGCCGCACTCACTGGGCCGAAGGAAAGCCCCGAAGCGTCATTTGATCAACGTCAGGAGCAAGAAACTGACGCTGAATTCCTTCGTAAGATATTGGAGAAGAAGGATAAAGAGGCTGCCGAACAAGCAGCCAATATACAACGAATGGCCCTCCTATTCCAGGACATGGTGGGAATGATGATCCAACAAGATTCTCCTGCTGAAGATCCTCCAATCGTTCTTGAAGACGACAGGGGAGAAACGTCAAATCCTCCACCGGCTCTGTCAACAGCCAAGGAAGAAACAATCTCCAAGGCTGACCTGGACGAATACATAACCCAACAGATACGCGTTCACCAGGCGACTGAAGCAGCCGGTCAAGTTGTCAGAACAGGGCGACCATATCCAAGCTAGTATGATCAGATCAAGTACCCGCCGGGCTATATGATACCGAAATTTCATGTCTATAAAGGGACGGGCAATCCCCACCAGCATGTTGCCCAGTTCAGGGCGCTTTGCGGCAACACCGGCGGCGATGATAAGCTCTTGCTTCGCCAGTTCGTCGGTAGCTTGTCAGAAACAGCATTCGAGTGGTGCTCTGGGCTCCCAAACGACTCTATTAAAACATTTACGGAGATGGAGCTGCTGTTTACCCAACGTTTCGCAAGTGCCAACGAACGCACTCCGATAACGGCATTAATTAATGCCAGGGTGAAACCAGGTGAGACATGGGTCCAGTATGCTATACACTGGCGAAACTTGTGGTCGAAATGCGAACAACGCATGGAAGAGGCACCCGCGGAAGGCATGTTCGTGGGTACCCTGGATCCCCATGCAACTATCTCACAGTTCATGATGTTCTTCAAGCCGACCACGTTCCAGGATCTGATCGACAAGTTGGCCTAGATGGACCAGATGGGTTACAGACCGTCTCCCCCGAAGCCAGAACCTCAGAACGACAAGGGTAAAGGGAAGGCGGCCTTCGTTGCGAATGCTCAACAGCAACCCAGTGCCCCAAAGCTAGCCAATCAATTGGAAGAAAGACGGCGGTATTACAATGAGAAAATGAAGCACCCCTACTCATTCCCGCGGGATAAGACGAAGAGGCTATTCGAGCTGGCAATACGCAACAGGCTGATCAACTTGCCAAACCCAAGGCGACCGCCGCAACCCAATGAGGTGAATAACCCTAACTACTGCCCTTACCATCAAACGGTAAGCCATCCGATTGAGGATTGCTTCGTCTTCAAAAGATGGATTGAAGATCAATACCTACAGGGCAAATTTGCGCTGTCCGAGAAGTGGAAGGTGAACCCGCCACAACCTTACATTGCCAAGAAGACGGACACACCGGGGGCAACTTGTTCTTTCATTGATGAAGCTCCATAGGAAATCGTGCTTTCAGCAAAAACCAAGAGGATGTTGAACGATCTTAAAACATGCCCGGTGATCAGGTGGAAGAACCCGCTGGAACCCTAGATCATTGAAGGGATGTTGAAGCCGCGCCCAACTCCGAAGATCAGTGGTGATGGCCCGAGCACTCATAACCAGCCGTCGAAATCTTCAAAGAAGAAGAAGAAGAAATCTAAGAAGCCCGTGAAGCCTGGTGACAAGCACTCGGACTTACAGGAGCAGATCGACGTGCTGGAAGAGTACAATCAAAAGGCACGGACTTCCATCACACTCCAAGAGTTCCTCAACCACGTCTTTCAAGAGGAAGATGAGGGGGAGAGTTCGCCGGATGAATCCGAGGGATACGTGGCGAGTTGTAATATGATCTCCCACTCGTTTATGAACGATGAAAAAACTCCTGGCACTAAGAAACTGGGGGCAAAGCCTGAACCAGAGATTGTGTGGCCGACAAACGAAATGATCGACGCCTTTCTAGACGAAATTCGTTTAAAAAGTAAAGCCGACCAGGAGCGTGAAATGGCCGCATCAGAAGGAGCCAAATGCCAGCGACTAAACGAAAGAGTCAAAGCGCTCCCGCCAGAGCGAAAGACACCCGACGCGGATAAAAACATATTCAAGATGAGGAAAAGGTTTGCCAAAGCCATATCAATGGGAATGAAACTACCATCCTTGGAAGACAACACGTTCAATGGGGCGGAGAGGCACCCTAATTACTGCTCATATCATCGGAAGATTTCGCACCCCACTGAGGAGTGCGACGCCTTTAAGACATGGTGGCAGGGATATGTTGCTCATCAGCAACATTTTAAGCGAATGAAACACAGAGCTCGTCAGGAGCAGAGAAGTACGACCGAAGGACACAAAAGAACTACCGGTAACTGTTACACGGTCAACGCCGGAGGATCACAAGTTCTCACCTTTGGGAGCGACTCCGATGAAGAAATGGCTCTGGGACCACTCTTTAAAGAATCCGTCTTAGGAAAAGAAGAGGAACCAAAGGCCTGCGAAAACATTCAGCTGCGCAATCGCACGCTTCCGGAAAAGAATCTCGGACCCACAACTAGAAAAGATAAGGGAAAGGAAAAGGTCGCTGCGGATATCACCTTAGATGACCAAGTTATGAAAGAGCTGACTGCCAAGGACCCGCCTAAGAAGAGTAAGGTGGACTACAACATCCTAGCACACCTGAGGAAGCTACCCTCGCAGCTCAGCATTCTCGACGCCCTCCTGTTATCAAAGGAAGCGAGAGATTCATTAATCAAAGCGCTACAAGAGCCCGAACAATTCCAAGCCTTCCTCGCCGAAGAAAGGATGAAGGATGAACTAGAAGAAGTGCACACGGCCGATATCACTTTCAGTGATGAGTACCTTCTCCTTGGGACGTGCGACTACAACCATCCCCTCTACATCTCTGGATATTGCCACGATATAAAGATAGGCAAAATCTTGGTTGACAATGGGTCTTCCGTTAATCTCCTCAATGTGCGGGTGTTAAATGAAATTTGCATGAGCGTTCAGCATATTGCTCGGGGCAAGATCACCATCTCCGGGTTCGACTCCCAATCATCAAGAACTCTTGGGTCTGTGATATTGACGCTACGCTTTGGGCTACTCGTCACGGACATTAAGTTTCACGTCATAGATGCCAAGAAATGTTACAATGCTCTGCTCGGCCGACCTTGGTTACACGAGTACAACATCATCCCTTCTATGCAACATCAGTGTATGAAGTATTTAAAGGATGGTCTCGAGTATACCGTAACAGGTGAGCTAAACCCATTCTCCGTGAATGAAGTCCGCAAATACGAAGATGCAAAGTACTTTTTGCCGGATTTCGAGGATACAGAAAGGTGTCGCAAACCGGAGAACAAATCCGCTGCCACCATCCCTGTTTTCGGGAGCGATACCGAAGAAGAAGAAGAGATAGTTTACGCTGGGCCGTCTCGACGCCGCAACTCGGGACCATCCGCCCCCATATTGATCTTCGGAAGCGACTCGGAAGACGAGGTTAATGCTGTGTTCTCCAGTCAGCCGTCAATACAAGCATCCCCTAGTGATGATCAGAGTTTGCAAATCACCATGATTCCGTGGGAGCACTACAAAGATCTTGACACGCTTGAAGCTTACAATGTGCAAGACCTTCAGACGTTTTACGTCCCTCCCAGGCGAAAAGGAGAAAAGGCGATCCTATTCTATCGGTCCTTGGAAGCAAGGGTGGAGAAAGAGATCTGGCATGGCGCGGATTCTACTCTTGACAAGCTTCAACCCATCCGTTTGCCCAGATATTATACAAACGGATTGAAAAGGCTATTGAAGCGCCAAGGGGTACCCTTAAAACAGACTATTCGGCAAGCTCGGTTCTACAATAGGATTTGGGATGTCCCTAGGACTCAACGCAAATTACCCAACGGGAGAATGGAAACGCTTGGGCTTGGATATGTACGATCCGGGAAACGGGAACGAGTCCACGGTAGCTACGCCATATATAACTTCAATGAAGAAGAGGATGCCCTGTCAGAAAACGCCGACCCCTTGTCAAAATTAGATCCCGCAATCAAAGTGCCGAGTCCGTCATTTGAAGAGTGAATGGACAAGCTTATCAGGAAAGCGGGTCAAAAAGCTCAGGATGACCATAATCGCGAGATGGCCATCTATGAAAGAGCCAGGACGCAACGTCTTCTTCAACAGGCTGTAGAAGACAAAAATACTCCTCCTTGTCAACCTGCTGTGCAAAAGGCCCAACGCAGAGGCATAAGTAAGTCAAGAAGCGGAAAAGGGGGTCGACAACGACAACGCGGGATCAAAGAGTCATGTGATCGAGAATTGCGGGGTCCGGATTTGACCATCACGAAGAAGATGAGTCGAGCGTATTATTTCCCTCAAGACAAGACGAAGAAGATATTTGATCTCGCTTTAAAATATCGAATGATTACACTTCCGAAGTCCAAGCTCCCCGAGCAAGCTAACGAGGTCTCTCATCCGGGCTATGGCTCTTATCACCGAGCCATAAGACACCCTATCGAAGACTGCTTCACCTTCAAGAACTGGGTTGAAGACCAGTATCAGCTCGACAAGTTCGCTCTATCTGACAGCTGGAAGGTAACGCCGCCACAGAAGCATGAACCCAAAGCCACAAGAGCAGAACCAGATTCACATCGGTCTTGGAAGCGAGCTCGTACCTGTCATATGATAACGGTATTAAAAGAAAAGCCCGAGGGCATGAATGACTTCCCTTGGTGCTTTGAAAACAGCAATGACGACGAGGTAATCTCATAATTTCCATCAGCGCCGAAAGAGCTGGAAGATGGCATACATACTACTGCAGATAACCTCAGGAAAATTGAGCCGGGAACGACGAACGACCCGCGACGACATTCGTCAGCGAGCTGCTATCTGAAGAAAGGGTGGCCACGTTAAAAGACGTACTTATGCAGCATAGAGATTGCTTCGCATGGAACTACTCCGAAATGCCAGGACTAGATCCAGAAATTGTTGTGCATAAGCTAGCGATATCCCCGGACGTTAAGCCAATCAAATAGGCGCCGAGAAGAATGCGTCTCGAGCTTGAGATGAGCATTAACGCCGAAGTCAAGAAGCTGATCGACTCTAGGTTTATCCAGGAAGTTCAGTATCCCGATTGGATCGCCAACATCGTCCCAGTAATGAAGAAAAATGGGACAGTGCGCATATGCGTGGACTTCCGGGATCTCAATAAAGCTTGCCCGAAGGACGATTTCCCAGTACCGGTAACCGAGCTGATGATAGATAACATGTCCACTCACGAGGTTTTCTCTTTCATGGATGGCTCATCAGGGTATAATCAGATAAAGATGCATCCCGAAGACCAGAAGCATACCGCTTTTCGGACCCCTCAGGGAATATTTTGCTACAAGGTGATGCCCTTCGGTCTAAAGAACGCCGGTGCCACCTATCAAAGGGCCATGACGAAGATCTTCGATGACCTCATACATGAAATCGTCGAATGCTATATCGACGACCTCGTCGTGAAAAGCAAATCATACGAGGAACATCTCGAGCATCTAAAAATCGTATTTCAACGCCTTCGGCAATACAACTTGAAGATGAACCCCCTCAAATGCACGTTTAGGGTATCCTCAGGCAAGTTCCTAGGGTTCATTGTCCGGCACCGGGGTATCGAGATAGATCCATCGAAGATCAAGGCGATCATGGAAATTCCATAGCCAAGGACTCTCAAACAATTGCGGTCTTTCTAGGGGAAGCTCGCATACATCCGGCGGTTTATAGCCAATCTCTCTGGCAAGTGTCGTCCTTACAGTCACCTGATGAAGAAGGGAATCCCGTTCGTCTGGGACCAAAAATGCCAAAACGCGCTAGACGAGATCAAGCAATACCTGCAGAACCCGCCAGTGTTGGCTGCTCCGGTCAAGGGAAAGCCCCTCATTCTTTATACAACCGCCCTCGAAGGTTCCTTAGGCGCGTTATGGGCGCAAGAGAACGATCAAGGAAAAGAAAGAGCACTCTACTATTTAAGTCGAGTTCTGCTGGGGGCAGAAGGCAACTACTCCCCCATTGAAAAACACCGCCTGGCGTTGATCTTTGCGATAACCAAACTCAGGCACTATGCGTTGGCGCATGAAGTCCGTCTCATTTCGAAGGTGGGCCCTCTCAAATACTTGATGTCAAAAGACATATTGACGAGATGACTTGCTAAATGGGCCTTGCTCTTAATGGAGTTTTCGATAACCTATCAGCCTCTTAAGGCGGTGAAAGGCCAGGCCATCGCTGAGCATCCAATACCTGCCGATTCCCTTCTGAATTGCGAACTGCCGGACGAACACGCGTTTGATGCGATCGACGATGTTAATATCCGATGGGAGCTTTATTTCGATGAAGCATCTTCCGTGAAGAAGCGCAAACAAAGCACCTCTATAATCAAATCGGGGGTGGGTCTCATCTTCGTAACTCCACAGTGAGGGATAATGTGCTTTGCTTTCTCCTTGACGGAGCCGAGGATGAATAACGAGGCTGAATACGAAGCTTTGATAGCAGGCCTCGAGATCGCCATCGACATGGGAATTGAAAGCCTCCTTATATACGGAGACTCCCAACTAGTCATCAATCAGGTAAACGGCAATTACCAAACATGCAATCCAGAGATGGTAAAGTATGGCGGCAGAGTACAGCGACTACTGACTCAAATCCCCTCCTACACCTTGGAAAGCATATCGCGTGCCGAAAATAGCAAAGCGGATGCATTAGCCTAGCTCGCTAAAGAACTGGCTGATGAGAACCTCGATGACGTCAGGATCGTGGTACAAAGCCGTCGAGAACTTGCCCCTGCAGAAATATCTCCGGAATCACCCGAAGGAAGGAGAGCAATTGAGCAGACGGCCCTGCAAACAAATGACCAAGAGAAGGTCGGAGATTGGAGAGAAGTCTTCATAGACTACTTCAAATCCCGTCAAACGCCTGAAGATGCGTCCTCAAGACATCAGCTCATGAAACGAGCCTTATCTTTCGCCTTCGTCAACGATACTCTGTATAAGAGGTTATTTGATTCTTTGTGGTTGAGATGCCTGGGACCTGACGAAGCAAAAAGTGTCGTTCGGGAAGTTCACGACGGGCTCTGCGGTTCTCACCAAGTAGGCCCGAAGATGAAGTTGAAGATTAAACGGATGGGCTACTACTGGACTACGATGATCCAGGACTGCCTCGAATACGCGAAGCAATGCTACTCGTGCCAGATCCATGGGGACTTTATCCATCAGCATCCAAATCCACTCCATCCAATGGTGGCTAGCTGGCCGTTCGAAATGTGGGGAACTGACATAATCGGCCCCATCGAACCAGCATCATCCAGGGGACATCGTTTCATCCTAGCGACGACTGATTACTTCTCCAAATGGGCGGAGGAAGTACCGTTAAGGGAAGTGAAGACGGAAAATATTCTCCATTTCTTCAAGACGCACGTCATTTATCGGTTTGGAACTCCGCGACGGATCATTTCCGATAACGGGCCAGTCCACAGAAGCCACAAGATTAGTCGCTTCGCGCAGCAGCACAACATAGACTGGAGATACTCCTCAGTTTATAATCCCCGAGCTAACGGTCTAGATGAGGCTTTCAACAAAACCTTAACAAAGATCGTGAAGAAGACGGTGTTCCGAAACAAAAAGGACTGGTACGAGAGACTGCAAGAAGCTCTCTGGGCATATCGAACTACATTCAAGACGGCCACGAACACAACGCCGTACACGTTGGTATTCGGTACAGAAGCAGTACTTCCCCTCGAGATAGAGTTACCCTCTCTACGAGTGGTGGTCCACTACGAGCTGACAGACGAAGAAAACGCTCACCTTCGACTTGAGGAGCTTGATGCCCTTGATGAGACCCGGCTTATAGCGCAACAAAATCTAAAGGCTTACAAAGCAAAGATGACGCGCTCATACGAAAGATTGACCAGGCCGAGGACGTTTTTCCAAGACGAACTCGTGCTAGTGGTCAAAAAACCTATGATCCCCAATCGCGCCAAGCGGGGAAAATTCGATCCGAACTATCCCGTACATCATAGACAAGGTCTACCAGGGCGGAGCGTATCTACTCATGGATATGCACGGCGAAAGACCTTTCAGGCCAATTAACGGTCGCTTCCTGAAGAAATATTACGCTTAACGGATTAAGGCCTAGGTCAATGATAGATGACGACGAATGTTCGCTCGCTATCTTCCTAAGCCTGAACTTTAAGTAGTAACCGGCCTTCTTCAACAATGGACCGAAATGTCCTTAAACTAACAACGGACCGAAACGTCCTTAAACTAAACAACGGACCGAAACGTCCTTAACTAACGACGAACCGAAATGTCCTTAAACTAACAACGGAAGTTTAAGGATAATTGTAGGTCGGTGGCTACCTAAGGAAACTTCGATTCGATCTGCCCCTCGGCTGGGAGGCATCTACCTCATCCCGAGACCGAAATGTCCTTAAACTAATAACGGACCGAAATGTCCTTAAACTAACAATGGACCACTATGTCCTGAAACTGGTTAGTGACCGAGATGACGATAAACTACGGTGGAGTGCAGTATCTCAAAGCCGATAAAAAAAATATAATAATAAAAAAATAATAATAAAAACGGTATGTCCATAAGCAAAATGGGCACAGATGAAAACCCGAAAGGGCTCCGTGAGTAAAAACAGCAGGGCTACCGGCGAGTGTTTGTGAAAACCCGAAAGGGTGCAACCTCGTTAAAGTGCACTTGCAGGGTCCTCACGACCTTGTAAGGAGAAACCACCCGTGTGAGATCCTTACGACTCACAAGGGAGCAACACACTTAGGAGTCCTCACGATTCCTAAGGAGAAATCACACTTGCGAGATCCTCACTACTCGTAAGGAGAACTCTCTTATGGGACCCTCATGGCTCATAGGATTTGAAAGTCTTAAGTCACAGAGACCTAAACCTGTGCTTAAGCAACCCCTACAACCTTCAATTTATGCCCTACAAGCGGCTCAATACTGACCCTTTGTATACAAATCACGAGCGCGAATAAACGTTTCCCTAACCAAGTCCCATCCGTGACTAGGGATATGTTCGTATGGCGAACAACCCTCGTAGGTCCTCTCGACTTATAAAGAGAAAACCCTTTTGTAAGATCCTTATGACTTGCAAGAGGACATGCACTTAGGAATCCTCACGATTCCCAAGGAAAAAACACACCTGCAAGATCCTCACGACTCGCAGGGAGAAATAGCTTTATGAGACCCTTACGGCTCATGAAGTCAAAAGCCTTAGTCGACGGGACCCTTAACCCTGTTTACTAAGCCACCTTTGTTCAACATCGACAAAGGCAAATGATGATTCGCTCCTGGCAACATCCCAGTTGCAGCGGTGCTGATGCCGAAATCGGTGTCTAAAATCCAAGCTTGCAGTGAAAAGGCTAGCGAGCCACACATGCACACGAAATAGCCGAAATGATGGGGCAACTTGCAATAAAAAGTAGCAAGTAAAAATGCATGCATGAGAAATAGCCGAAATGATAGGGCAACTCGCAATAAAAAGCAACGAGTAAAAATAAAATAAATAGCCGAAATGATTGGGCAATCGCGACCTTCGCGATATAAAGCTGAAATGATAGAGCATCGCGGAAAAAGAAATAAAATAAAAATGAAATTTATGCCCTACATGTGATGTTACATCTATCCCTGTATACAATCCAGGGGCGCAAATAAAGAAGGGATCATACCCCTCCCCCAGGTTTCATCATAAGAAGAAGATGCCAAATCTCGATGAGTCGCAGATAGCCTAGAGATCATCTCGACATTCGTCTCATTGCAGCGGACGCAATGTCAAGCGAAGCGGAATAGCGGCAATTCCCAGTTCCATGACTCGGCGGTGTACAAATCACTGAGAGTCAAATCCCAACTCCGTGAAATGCGGATATAATAAATTCCTGGTCATGTGGAACGCAGATAACGTCACTCTTTGACCCCGTGGAAAACGTCCAGAGCGGATCCTGGTCCTCGCAGAGCGCGGCAGTGAACCCGTGTGAAGCATCCAGAACGGAGCCTAGTCCTCGCCGAACACGGCAGTGAACCCGTGTGAAGCATCTAGTGCAAAATTCCTGGTCAGGTGGAACGCGGATAACGTCACTCTTTGACCCCGTGGGAAACGTCCAGAGCGGATCCTGGTCCTCGCAGAGCACGGCAGTGAACCCGTGTAAAGCATCCAGAGCGGTGCCTAGTCCTCGCCGAACACGACAGTGAACCCGTGTGAAGCATCTAGTGAAAAATTCCTGGTCACGTGGAACGCGGATAACGTCACTCTTTGACCCCGTGGAAAACGTCCTGAGCGGATCCTGGTCCTCGCAGAGCACGCCAGTGAACCCGTGTAAAGCATCCAGAGCGGAGCCTAGTCCTCGCCGAACACGACAGTGAACCCGTATGAAGCATCTAGTGCAAAATTCCTGGTCACGTGGAACGCGGATAACGTCACTCTTTGACCCCGTGGAAAACATCCAGAGCAGATCCTGGTCCTCGCAGAGCACGACAGTGAACCCATGTGAAGCATCCAGAGCGGAGCCTAGTCCTCGCCGAACATGGCAGTGAACCCGTGTGAAGCATCTAGTGCAAAATTCCTGGTCACGTGGAACGCGGATAACGTCACTCTTTGACCCCGTGGAAAACGTCCAGAGCGGATCCTGGTCCTCGCAGAGCACAGCGGTGAACCCGTGTAAAGCATCCAGAGCAAAACCTAGTCCTCGCTGAACACGACAGTGAACCCGTATGAAGCATCTAGTGCAAAATTCATGGTCACGTGGAACGCGGATAACGTCACTCTTTGACCCCGTGGAAAACGTCCAGAGCGGATCCTGGTCCTCGCAGAGCACGGCAGTGAACCCGTGTGAAGCATCCAGAGCGGAGCCTAGTCCTCTCCGAACACGACAGTGAACCCGTGTGAAGCATCTAGTGCAAAATTCCTGGTCACGTGGAATGCGGATAACGTCACTCTTTGACCCCGTGGAAAACGTCCAGAGTGGATCCTGGTCCTCGCAGAGCACGGCAGTGAACCCGTGTGAAGCATCCAGAGCGGAGCCTAGTTCTCGCCGAATATGGCAGTGAATCCGTGTAAAGCATCTAGTGCAAAATTCCTGGTCACGTGGAACGCGGATAACGTCACTCTTTGACCCCGTGGAAAACGTCCAGAGTAGATCCTGGTCCTCGCAGAGCACGGCAGTGAACCCGTGTGAAGCATCCAGAGCGGAGCCTAGTCCTCGCCGAACACGGCAATGAACCCGTGTGAAGCATCTAGTGCAAAATTCCTGGTCACGTGGAACGCGGATAACGTCACTCTTTGACCCTGTGGGAAACGCCCAGAGCGGAGCCTGGTACTCGCCAAGCACGGCAGTGAACCCATGTAAAGCATCCAGAGCAAACACCGGACTATGGAGTCCTTAAAATCCACGGATTATGATGTCCTTAACCTCGACCGCAATGTTTTAAAACTAACGATCAACCACCATGATTCTAGACCGATTTTACCTTGGTTTAAGGGTGCATCTCTTCACTCCTTTGATACTTGTCGTTGTAACTCCTCAACGTCTTCAAAGAGGTGATGGGTCCCAATAACCACCTATTGGACTGTAGAGTCCTTAAATCCACGGACTATGAGGTCCTTAACCTTGACCGCGATGTCTTAAAACTAATATCGGACTGTGGAGTCCTTAAATCCACGGACTATGAGGTCCTTAACCTTGACCGCGATGTCTTAAAACTAACATCGGACTGTGGAGTCCTTAAATCCACGGACTATGAGGTCCTTAACCTTGACCGCAATGTCTTAAAACTAACATTGGACTGTGGAGTCCTTAAATCCACGGACTATGAGGTCCTTAACCTTGACCGCGATGTCTTAAAACTAATATCGGACTGTGGAGTCCTTAAATCCACGGACTATGAGGTCCTTAACCTTGACCGTGATGTCTTAAAACTAACATAGGACTGCGGGGTCCTTAAATCCATGGACTATGAGGTCCTTAACCTTGACCGTAATGTTTTAAAACTAACATCGGACTGTGGAGTCCTTAAATCCATGGACTATGAGGTCCTTAATCTTGACCGTGATGGCTTTAAACTACGATACCCCGGAAACCATCCCAAACCAACCCCTGACCCCGCGAAATACGGATAAGGGTTGACCGCACCCAGCACGTGCGGGTCCTCACGACTTGCAAGGAAGAAAACTCACTTGTGAGATCCTTACAACTCCCAAGGGAAAACCCGCTTAAGAATCCTCACGATTCTTAAGAAGAACTTACACCTACGGGATCCTCTCGACCTGTAGGGGGAAAAACTCTTTATGAGACCCACACGGCTCATAAAGCTCAAAAGTCTTAGGAGGCAGATCTTAACCCTGAATCCTAAGCTATCGCTGCCCTGCAAAGGAGAACTAGATAAATTGTCCGCGGAACATATTCAATAAGAAGGAGACACGCCATTGAGAAGAAAAATATGTCTTTATTTATAAACCAAAATGGGTACAAAGTACAATTCATGAAAGAACAAAAAGAAAATACTCTCGTTCAGAAGTATGTACAAAAAGAAAAAGAAAAGATACAAGTTTTTCAAGCCGGCGGGTGATTTAGCAATTTTGCTAGCTCATCCTGCTTTTGCTGGGCCACGGCTTCATGATTCAGGATCGCCAGAAGACGGTTCTCCGCCTGAGCCTGCTAGGCCTGATACAAGGCAAGCCGGCCTTCAAGCTCTTTCTCAGTGGCCTTGTGAGCCTCGACCCTTTCACGAGTGAACACGACAGCTTTATCAAGAGCCACCACCTCATTGATAGACTCTTGAAGCACCCGCCAGAGTTCATACGCTTTGTTGGCCTTGGCGGTAAGATTAGCTTGAAGCTCGCTCAGCGCCTTAGAAGCCAGCTCCCTCTTCGAGAATTTGCGGCCGAGCCTCTTCTCCCATGATGCCATGTTTACCGCGCACCGTGCTATCAGCCCCCGCAACTCCGCCTTTGCAGCCACGGCCTCAGAGGAAAAACAGGTACACTCGAGCACGGTATAAACAAGCCTCCATTCAACAGCGATACCCGATCTAGAATACGCACAAATCACCTGATATGGGAGGCGACAAGGAAAATCTCCGATGCATATCCTACTAAGCATGCATTTACAATTATATGAATATTCGAAAGGAAATGACACCCGAAGCTCTGATGTGCATGCGACATAACAATAGTGCTAGCAATTAAAGAAAATTTCCATGGAAAAATATGAAGCGCATTTACGCTAGCAAGACGCATATACAAGTACCCGACAAACATGAAAATTCAACAGAAAAGCATACAAACAGCCAATAAAAATAGGGTACACAATTTAAGCATACTACACAACCGGGAAAAGATCGCCAAACAAGGGATCAGTGGTACAAGGGTGAACAAAACAGTATTCAAAATTTTCTAACTCCCTCGCCGCCTTCTCCAGCATATCGAAGCGACGGTTCTCGCGAGGAGTCGCTCCCTACCGATTGGCGCCATGTTCGTCCGCAAAAGCAGACATGATAGCCCATCGGGCTCTTATTTGGCTCAACAGGTGAATCGAGCAATCCTTCAAAGCCTGAGTAATCAGGCACGCTTCGTGAAAACTCTCGAGCTTTTCTTCAGCCGCGTCAAGCATCGCTAGGGTCATCTCCGCCGGGTGAGGAGGGATGTCGAAAAGCACAGCAGCAAGAATCATCCGAAGCCAGAGGGAGCCCATTGGAAGGGGGGACCCCCTACGGATCGAGAGTTCATATGTCGCTGAGTCGTATTCGTCGTCAGTGAGGAGGGGATCCACCAACCGTGCAGCAAAGCGAGGTATCATCTCCTCGATAGGTACTTCCCATGGCTGTCGACGAGCATGGGAGCGGTTGCAGGCCATGGTACTCAGTCGTCTCCTCAAAATAAATCACACTAGATTGAGAATAAATTTCTCTGTGAAGAGAAAAGGAAGGCCATTGTCACGTCCCGAAAATACGGAATATGACCGGCACTTAAACTACGAACGTCTAAGGCGTACGTAATCTAAGTAAGCCGAAAACCCAGAAACCCAAACCAAGAAAAGTATTAGAGTGTAGGAAAACCATTTTAAATCAACCAGTTTGCAATATAATATACAACGCCTAAAGGTGAGGATCACAACAGAAAAGGAAACTCCAATCAGCATGAAATCCATAGAAATGTAACACGCGACTCTAAGGTCGAAAGAATAAACATCACTGGTCTCTATCTCAAATAAATACAAGTTTGGTTGATGGAACTTCTAGATACAACTGAAATATAATATACAACGTATAATGATGGGTACGATACAAATAAACACACCTACTAGCAAGTCACCAGAAAGGAGCAGTGCCCGCAAAGCCGAAATGAATCCTGTACGGCAAACCTGCAAGAAACTGGGGCACAGCGGGGGTGAGTTGCCAACTCGTGAGTAGAAAAAGATCTACGAACAGAAAATCGCATGTATGACGCAATCCTAGGTCATACGATCATAATATATAATCCTCAAATATATAACCAGCAATATATAACCAAGGCTAGGGTAAATATCTAACCCAAGTGTAATCTCATGTGCCCGTGTCAGTGCCTCAGGTAGCAATGAATCATATGAATGATGTATGAATGCATGAAACAGAATGCATGTACTGAAGAAAACTGCTTTCATAAATTTGTGAGGTTTCTGTATTTTTAAAATGAGGTATCATAAATGAAATCAGCATAAACAGTGCCTAGCATCGGCACAAAACATAAATCTCAATATCTCGATATCTCTGTATCACAATCTCTGTACCTCAATATCTCAAAATCTCAATGTGTCAATCACAATATCCAGGGTGCCGTCAGTCCAGACCGGCCCCTACCATCCATCTCATGACCACGACGGTATCCTCCGGATATCCGACGCGTCGGGTAAAATCACCAGTCGGTAGTGCTCCCTCCGCCAGGCTCAACGCCATCTCCTGCGATCTTCTTGTCCCGGGGTACCGCACCGGGCCCACCATGTACCCGAAACGGTTCATCTGCCTCCTCGAATCGGGTCTTGAAATCCATCAGCAAATCTCATGGTGGACGACTCATACATCATGGGAAAACCACACTTTTTATTTAAAAAGAGAGAAAGCAGTTTATATAAGTTTTGCGGTTTTCCCCCAAATCCAGAAAACATCATGGAAATCCGAATCTAAATCATCAATAGCATGTAAAGCCATGAATATAAGCTTGAGAATCCATGAATGCGGCATAAAATGAGTACCAGTATGCAAGAAGTGACAGGTAATAACTACAATATCAAGCTGGCATATAAGGCAAGTACACTAATATCATGTCAAACTGCTAGCTAACAAGCTAAATCAAGCAATAATATTCTCTAAGTGTACGTGACATGGCAATTACCGATGAAGATGTGTGTGCCCCGGCAAATAAGTGTACGTGGTACATACGTATCATCGGTAATGGCGCTGGTGTCCTAAAAGCAGGATATCAATAATAGAATATGAATCACAACGATAAGCGATGCAGAGCAACAATAATAATGTGCGGGAGCTGAATACTAAACACAATGATGGCTAAACTGCATCAATGTCATAAGATTTATACAGCTACTCCAACCATAGGGCTGAGCTAATAGGCTAACTGCAGGCAAGAGAAACCGCCTAACCTCTAAGTCGATACATATATATACATATATAGTCGGTGATCCCGTCTCGATAATATCACATCTGATACCATATCTCTATAATCAGTTATCCCCAAGTCAAGAGTGCGGATCAAACATCAAAATATAGCCCGTACGTGAATCCGTCGTACGGCATCCCCAAATCTGGGTACGGGTCAATATCACATTCGTCATATCATTCATCTGGTATCCTCTTTATCAAAGATCAAATCCGGGTACTGACCTATGTCTAGTACAATGCTAATATCATCACTATAGTCATAATCTGACTACTGATCGACAGTCTCGTATGAATCGATATCATCAGCACATATCATCATAAAGAAGTATACATCGCCTGATGCGGCCTATCATAATTATCTTGTCATATCATATCATATCATATCTCGCAACATAATCACATGTCGATCACTTTATATATATAAATCACTATTCATATGGCATCATCAACCAAAATCCCCTAAAGCATCAAGACGTATCTCAAATACGAATTTTTCCATATCACCGATATCATAATCTCGGATCAAATATCATCGACTCATCTCAATCCCAAGTATCATCCTCAAGTCCGTATGCGAACACATAGTCCCATATCCATGTGAACATATAACTATATAGAATCCCATAAGCACATATGAAATAAGGATGTATGCAAGTATGCATGTGTGTGTGTGTAGTGCACACACTACTCTAGGGTTTCGCGACACTAAATCGATCCAACACACCAATATCCATCCTAAACATCATTATTAATCCCAAATAACATATAATAATAATTGTTGGTGTGTATACGCATCCGTATACATCACCACGAACTGCGGGGATGCTATACGTCATCCACCCGACTTCTCCCCGTAGATATAAATCTACTCACTTTGCTTTATGCGTGCCGATGCCGATGTCGCCATTTGTATCTCCAACGCCTCGATGCCACGTGGGGTACCTACAAGGATATCACACGCTAAAACACATGAAAACCGTGTCGGAAACCAAAACGGTGCACGCTACGTCTATAAGTAAAAACCTATAGCCCCGCGTGCAAACACAGCCAATATCCCTCTGTCGTTGGCGTTCAAACGCCACCCGACAGAAATGAATCATCGAATACCAAAAATCCATGCTAACAAGTCGTAAATCATGCTCCAACTCAAGAAAATCAACCCAGATCCTACCCTGATTGGAATCAGACAAAACTAGACATACCAGGGGTCAAGTTTACAGGGTATAAGGCTACAGAACCAAAACGAGCACCAGAGCCCCTGCTCTGGCCGCAAATTGTGGCCAGGGGGAATTAATCTGCGGCCATAGGAAGGTGGTTGGGGCTAGGTCTTTGGGTGTTGGTTTCTATCTGCCTCCATATCTCACTGCCAAGTCAATTTTATTTTAGGGTATCTCGGGTTGTAGCAGATTCCAGAATGGTCATAAAATCGACAAAATTGCTAATTTACGCCAACTCTCACAAAATCTGGTATTTTACTGGAATCTGGGTTAGATCTAGGGTAACTGGTCTCAACAGCCCCTAATTAGGCTATACTAACCATTATAACCATCACTTGGCCAAATCTCACTCAAATTTACCTAAACTAGCACTAATCTACTTAATAACACTAAATTTTCAGCTTCATAACCATAACCAAGCAAGAAGGGAGTTGGGTTGCAAGATTATACCTCAAGGGGTCCTGGAATGAAGGAGAAGGGAAGGAGGAGGAGAAGTGGGTTGGTGCTGCTGAAGTGCCCTGTAGCATCTCCAAGTGTTGCTCTGCTGCTTCTGCCACAGATCTTGGCTGATGCTGCTGCTTGCAAATTGTTTTCTTGTTGCTGTTGCAGCAGCAACTGCTGTTGTTTTTTGGTGTTAAGGGCTGATGTTGTTGTGTTGAGGGCTGATGTTGTGTTGGCTGATGTTGTGTTGGGGCTGATGTTGTGTTGGCTGATTGGTTGATGTTGTGTTGGCTGATGTTGTGTTGGGCTGCAGCTGCTGCTGTTATTTTGTTGTTGCTGAAGTTGTAGCAGCAGCTGTTGTTGTTTTTGGGCTGATGTTTGTGGTATATGTTGTTGTTGTTGTTGTGGTTGAGTGTGAGGTTATGAAGCTGTTGTTGATGCAGTATCAGTGGCTGAAGTGTTGGTATGGGTGCTGTTGCTACAGCAGAGCTGCTCTTTATGGCTGGGTTATCTTTGGTGGCTGATGGTGTTGCTGCTCAGGCTGCTAATGATTATTTTTGGGTGTGTTGTTGCGGCTGCTACTGATGTTGTTGTTTCAGGTTGGGGTGTTTGTGTAGTATTTGATGGTGTGGTGTTGTTGTGCTACGGTGTTGGGGCTGTTCTTGCTGCTGTTGCAGCAGTTGCTGATGCTGCTGCTTGCAAATTTGCTTTCTGTTGCTGTTTGCAGCAGCTACAGCAGTGGCTATGGTGTTGGGGGTGAAGTGATGGTTTAGTTGTGTGCAGCTGTTGTAGTTGTGGGGTGTTGGTTTGTGGTGAAGTTGAAGTATTTGATGTTGTGTTGATGTTGTTGATGGGGTTGCTGCTGGTGCGGCAGAGGTTTGGGCTGAAATGTGCTGATGGTGGCTGATGTGTGTGTAGGTGTGAGAGATGTGAGTGTGAGAGAGAGTTGAAATGAGTGTTTGAGAGGCAAACAAAAAGTTTTGAAATGAGATGAGTTAACCCCCATCATCCTCTCTCTCATTAGATGCTTGTCATGGCACATCCATCATGCCCCCCCTTTCTCTCTCTCCTACACAAGTCAACCCTATCCCTAATCCAATTTTTAAGAAAACTAAACCCTTAATTAAACCCAATCAACATAACCAAATGGTTTAAGCCACCATGCTCACTCAGACATGGTTCAACCCTAGGCTACCATGAATCTAAAACATGAAACAAGTGTGACAAGTGTGAAAAATGTTATGTGCACATTTTGCACAAAAAGCCAAAAGTCCAATTAGTGATTTTTAATCACGATTAACACTAAAATAGCATATACTTAACCATAAAAACTTAAAATAGCATATTTCCACCAAATAACCTATTTTAGAATTTCCATAATTTTCTCCAGAATTTGCCCCATTTATTGGTATTTAATTATACCGAAATATTAAAATATTCATTAAAAGTTAATATTAAATTATGAAAATTCCCAAAAATAATATTTTATTTTTTTTGAAATGTTACAGCCATGGCCTCAGGTTATAAAGATGAGCATTAAATGCTGCGCACAAAGAATGCTGCTTGGTGGAACTATTTCCAAGGCCCAAAAAAGGGAAGGCATTGGAAATCAAGGAGATGGGACTATTTCCAAGGCTCCTTTCCTGCATCTAATGCCATACACAGAAAATATGGCGTGAAAAATTAAATAATCCCTTAAAGAGGCCCTATGTGTGGAGCACATGAGCACCATGCTTGGTGTCCACTGAAAAGTGGAATAGTGCCCTGCACGTTAAAAAATATCAACAGCAACAATGGCCAAAGTGACAAAATCCCACAAAAAAGGCATGCAAACACAGAAAGGCACGATGAAACTTATCATTCATACTTTAAAAGTTCATACAAAATAAAAAGAAACACGTTTACAACGGTAAGACCTCAGACATGGGGCATGGGTTGAGAAACTCAAACGTAACTTTGTCCAAGATCTTCCAGGCATTTCGAACCATCCTAGTATGTTTTCTCTCACGGTCACAAGCGTTGGGATCCTCATGAATGTCCTCCACCCTCCGATAGGCAGCAAGAATAGCCGACTGCTGAAAAGCCTGGTGCAAGAGATCAATGAGGTTGTCGTGCCTTCTCTTTGAGATTAGGCTCATCAGATACACCAAATGTATTTTATCCTCGGCAGCGTCCAATGCCCTGAGCGGTACACCGGTGCAGAAGAGAGGAAGCGCCTCCCAGATCGCCAACACGATGAGTCTCAGAAGAGAAGAGCGACAGGGGAGTAGCCGATGGTTGTACTCGTCAAAGCGGCTCATGATCTCAGCACACTGAGCGTTGGTGAACTCCTGGTTCTGGCTACGGCCCAGTGCACGAATATTCCCGTAAGAAATGATTTCGTCGAAATCGTACATATGGGCATCCATAATACCTGAAGTAAAGATTATGAAAATTTATTACAAACCTTTTCTTCTCGGATGTGAAAGAAATGATTTAGGGCAGGAAAACACATGAGGTTCTTTAGGAAGAAGTTAGTTCTTCGTAGGAATTAAATTCTTTTTTTTGAAAGAGGGAATTAAATTCCCATAAAAGTTCTGTTCCAGAGCCGAAGCTTCTTGGGGATGGAATTAAATTCCATAAAAAAGCAACCAACATCATCATCTCCCTAAAGGTTCAGATGAACCCTAAGGAGATTTACTGATGAAGATTAAATGATATCATATTTCGGTTGAAAACTTGAAGGAAAAATGGGTTCATGTTAAAAGGGGTGAAACCCTTGCTATGGATTTAAAATCCAGAAGGACATGAGAGTTCATCGTTCGTTCAAGAGCATTACCTGAAGAAAAGAGTTCTTTTTGAACAGAGTTAAACTCTGAAAATTTTTCAAGGCAGAGAACTAAGCTCTGGAAAAAGAGAATTAAATTCTCAAGAGAAGGAAGTTCTCAAAGGAGGAAGATGAGCAAAGTGGGGGCTCTTCTGAAAAGACATGGGCATTTATAGGATGGGATGGAAAATGTTTCGTCTACCCTACTCCTAAAGTAGATCCGACGGTCACAAAAGTGACAGCGTTGCACTCACGTGCAGACACGTAAGAACAATGTTGTGGGGGCATTTGTTCCCTGATTAAAAATCAGGAGAAGCTTCAGAAGAGGCATAACGTGCTCACACGTGACCAGTTGTCATGTGTTGGCACGTGACGCTTAAAGCAGCGGCAAAAAGCACATTCATCCCCTGATTAAAAATCAAGAAAAAGCTTCAGAAGAGGCATCACGTGCTCACACGTGACCAGTGGTCACGTGTTGGCACGTGATGGTTGAGCAGCGGCCAGAGAACAGAGCGCAGAAGAAGGGAAGCCCATTCCAGGGGTCATGTGCCTACACGTGACCAGGGGTCACATGCCTACACGTGATCAGGGGTCACGTGGCCACACGTGACCGGCTTTAAAAGTCTTATTCTTTAACAGAATTAAATTCTGAGGATCAATCTTTCAAATATTTCTAAAATGAAGAAGGGTTATCTAAAACCGTTGGATTAAAAATCTAAAGGTGATTAAATATCACCAATTTATGGTAAAATCTTGGACTTGGAAAGATTTCCCCCTAAATCCAACCGAAATAACAAAGAGATATCTTTGGATTTAAAATCCAATGGTGAATAAAATTCACCTAACAATCTAAAGGCCCAGATTAATGATAAATATAAATCAAATCTCTTAATACACAAATAAAATCTCTCAATGAGAGATTTACTAAACAGATTGATTCTTTTCCTTATCCTATAAATAGGAGCCAAGAAAAGAAGAAAGGGAACCTTTTTCTAGACCTCTGGACCTTTTCTTTTGATACACAGAGAGAGAGATATAGAGCCTTTGATTCTCTGCAAAAGGAAAACTTAGGTAAGAAAAGAAAAGGGAGGCTTCAAAAGAGAATTTAATTCTCAAAAGAGTTTAACTCTTATATAAAGAAAAGAACTTAGTTCTTCCTCTGGTGGAGGATCTGCAAAGTGCACATCTCCCCATGAATTGAGAATTTAATTCTCGTTGGGTTGAGATCCTGCCATGCAGATCTAAAACACAGAGGAGGAACTGAGTTTTGAGAATTTAATTCTCATAAAATGATAGGAATTCAATTCCTTTGAGATAAAATTAGGGTTTAGCCCTATGTTACAGGAATTTAATTCCTTCAAAATGAACAGAACTAGGGTTTAACCCTAATTGAGAACATAATTCTCTCAAAATCACAGGAACTTAATTCCCTTAAGAAAAGAGATTAAGGTTTAACCCTATAATTCTTCAGAAGAAAACAGGAATTTAACTCCTCTAAAGTTTGTTGTTAGGGTTTAACCCTATGAAGAATTTAATTCTTAAAAGATGAACAGATTTTTAAAACATACAAAGAACCAGAGTCATGTGCTACCACGTGACCCCTGCAAAGATCCACAGAAAAGAACTTTAAAAGCAACACCTCACGTGTTACCACGTGACTCCTGCAAAGATCCATAAAAAAGAACTTTGAGGCAATGCCTCACGTGCCCCACGTGATCTCTAAGGCACACAAAGAAAAAGGCAAAAGAAACAGAAAAGAGCTCTAGGGCGCCCTCACGTGTCAACACGTGACCCTTAATGAGCATTCTAACAGACCAGAGCGTGGACTTCCATCACGTGCTCACACGTGATGGCCGTCAGAATTAAAAGTGTTAAACACTTACTTGCAGAATGAAATAAGGGAAGCAAGGCGCTCTCACGTGATACCACGTGACCCCTTGGCTGAAGCTCTAACAGACAAACAATTAAATCCCAATCACGTGACAGCACGTGATGTTTCAAAGTATTCAATACTTTTGACAGAATAAAATAAGGGGAATCAGGGTGCCCTCACGTGTCCACACGTGACCCCTCTCTCTCCTTAGTGTTTAACACTAGTCTGGAGATTTTGTCCCCAGTGTTTAACACTGATTTGCTTAGTGTTTAACACTAATTCGAAAACTCTATTTCCAGTATTCAACACTGTTGGTCTCTAGTGTTTAACACTAGCTTTAGCCCAATTGGCTAGGTTTCCCGAGGCAAAGCCTCTCCTTCAATGAACCAGCAGAGGGCCAATGTCCCAAACATGATTGGACTTAGCCCAAGCTGGCCATAAGTCCTCAATTCAAACTTAATTGGGCTAATGGGCTCATAATGTAATAATTGATCTTAGTTTCCAAATTGGACTACATATCACTTAATCCACCTTGGTTTAAGGGTACATCTCTTCACTCCTTTGATACTTGGCGTTGTAATTCCTCAACGTCTTCAAAGAGGTGGCTGGTCCCGATGACCACACATTGACACGGACTGTGGAGTCCTTAAACTCACGGACTATGAGGTCCTTAACCTTGACCGGGATGTCTTAAAACTAACACCGGACTGTGGGGTCCTTAAACCCATAGACTATGAGGTCCTTAACCTTGACCGGAATGTCTTAAAATTAACAACGGACTATGAAGTCCTTAACCTTGACCGTGGTGTCTTAAAACTAATATCGGACTGTGGAGTCCTTAAATCTACGGACTACGACGTCCTTAACCTTGACCGCAACATCTTAAAACTAATACCGGGCCGCTACGTTCTTAAACTACCTATTGACCATAATGTCACTAAACTAAACAACATGGCTCCTTTAATTGTTCTCTTGTCGGATCTAAATGATCCCGTTAAGTTGATCTTAGTCTAAAAATTAGACTAACATATCCTTGACAAACGTTTAAGTTGATCTTAGTCTCAAATGAGGCTAACATATCCTTAAACCCAAACCCCCAAACCCAAATCTAAGATAATACGGATTTGGACTAGTCCACGCCCTACGGGCGATGACATAACTCAATCTCCGTATACGATCCACGGGCAACCAAACACAAACTAAACACACACGACACTAAGTGGCCACATGGAGAAGGAGAAAGTTGTTACCGCAATGCGGTAGCGTAATTAACTGCAGGGGCTTGCGCCTGCAGGGAAGAGCGTCCCCACAATCAAAAACCCCTCAAACGAGGAGGAATCTGACGAAGTCTGCTACATCGGACGCATCCGTTTAAACCTTCGATACACGGTGCCATAAATCAACTTGGCATCTTCGGAGAGGTAGACGGATAGCACCAATTAGCATCTGCCCTGAATTTCAGGCAAGACGTCCTTGCGTCGCGCCGTCTTTCGGAGGGGAACAAGGGTCTCCTTCAGCCCTCTATGGCTGCAATACTCGTACAGCCGCCGGCGGCTTTGGATACTTTAGGACGGCGTATATTCCAGGGCGAGTCACGTCCTTTGGGACAGCCGTATATGATAGGCCTAACTCCTCGTCATCCAGCTGGGTATTTGCAATGGGCCCGCTATATTTTGTCGGCCAAGAAGTCACAGCTGCTGAAGCTCGGGTTGTATCTCGCGATTTACGCTTCTCTCTTTCAATATTCTATGCTTCCTGCGTGGTGGGTCAAGGCATTTCTGGAGCAATGGAATATTCTGACCCACACCTTCCTTCTGTTGGATCGAGAAGTCTTAATTTCTTTAGAGGAATTTGCAGAGGTCTCTGGCATACCTGTTAGGGGAGAACACTACGAGGAGCTGCTTCCTCCGGACGAGTATATCTTTGCCACCAAATCAGTGGTAATGGGTCTTACCCCGGAGAACGCTATTCAACACCAATTCCCGAGTTTGATAAAGGTGTTGAATATCTACGAGGGTCTATTTCTCGAATCCGGAGGGCGTAGAGTCAGCTACGTAGACTTCATCGCTCGCTTTCTTCGTCCGGAAGCCTTATCGAAGCAAGTTGCATTGTTCGCCAAGCTTGACGATCCGTTTGGCTTTGGTTTGGACAATCAGCCGGCAGCGGAGGAGGATCAGAGGAATTTCTTTCTCCCCAACACCCCGGTCATCTCTTTCACAGAGCTTGCAGCTCCTGGGTCGATGAAGAAGTGTTCTTTTTGGGGTTCCTCGGGCTATGGCTAAGCTGGTTTGTGCTTCCAATGCACCCTCGCCATATGAGGCCGTCTGTTTTTTATCTAGCTCACCGAATGGTTGTCGGGATGCAAGTGGCTGTCGGGGTCGCTGGGTTAGCCCATTTGTATCATGGCCTCAGCTTGGCGGCAGACACTACTGAACCAGGGGTGCAGCACGTGAACTTCTCAATGCATTATTTTATGTCATGGATCGAGCTGCATTTACTTGCCGTTTTCGGTGCCCATAAAAGGCCTTCCTTCCACGACAAGTATAACTTCCCTCGGATCATGCGACTAGTTGACGCATCCATTGTAAATCCGACACAGCGGGAAGCTAGGGGTTTGCTCCTTCGTCCGCGCACGGTTGGAGATGGCATGACCTTTACCGATAAGGTTTTAACCATCGGCAAGGAATCCGTAAAAACGGTGCAGCCATTACGGGACATTTTTAAAGACGGGGCCCCTACCTTGAAAGCTCGGGAGTTATATTCAATCAAGCCGGGCTTTCTTGTGTTTAGGCAAAATGATTCGACGTTATTCATGAGGTACAACCCGCATCGTTTCGCCCGGCAATCAAGTTATAATCAGGGTGTCCCGCTCGAGGCCTTCTTGGCAGAACCGGTTGCTACTGAAGAGGGTATCCGGAGCGCATTGCACCATTTTATGCGGTTGAACACCGGCTCTCATTTCTTTGTTAGTGAGCCGAGTTGCATTCCAAAAGCCCTGAACGTATTTATGGCGTGTTACCAGCATTCAATAGGCGCTGTTATCAGAGAAGAAAAGAGATTGCTACTTGATCGCAAGGGCACCACCCCGGCTAGTAATCCAAACGTTCGTCTGAAGCGACGGACCATTGTCCGTCCTCCCTTGAGAGAAGCCGCTGTGGGTGTGGGACCACGTGCTATACGTGAGCTGCCCCTATCCCATGCTCCTGTAAAAGTGGTAGCTGCGACATCTCCTGAGTCAGGTGTGGGTACGGAAATTGGGACTCGTCGCCCAAACTTGCCCGCCAAACGTAAGCTCTTGTTGTCGGCTGCCGGTGCTCGCTCGCATAAGAAAAAGAAATCGATACTTTCCGCAGACGTCATATTCGGCCAGGAGCCTCATGCTCCTTACAGCGAGGGCCCAAGTGAGTACGGGACTAATGAGGGCTTATTTATGGCGCCAGATGACACGATCTGGAGGCTGCCTTCGCAGCTTTCAAGCAATTATCTCGCAACAAAGCAGGAATGATCGCCCTCGCACTGTCAGATAGACCTTAGTCGTATTTTTCTGCGGTTGTTTTAATTATTAACCTTTGACTGACGTTTTCTTCTTCAAAAGGTATCTCTACTGAAGAGGCTCTTGCAACTTCCCTCAAGACTTTCGAAGAGGATAGCCGAAATGATTGGGCAATCACGACTTTCGTGATATAAAGGATGAAATGATAGAGTATCGCGGAAAGAAAACAAAAATACATATGAAATAAAACTTTTGCCCTACAGGTGAGATCACATCGATCCCTGTATACAATCCAGGGGCGCAAACAAAAAAGGAACCATATCATCCCACCAGGCTCCGTCAGAAAGGGAGCCAAGTATCGACGGCCACATCTACAGCTTGGAGATCGCCTCGACATTCGTCTCGTTACAAGCAGACACAATGTCAGCATATAACCCCATCACGGAAATACGTCATCCAATGACCCCATCTCGGAAACACGTCATCTAATGACACCGTCGCGGAATTACGTCAGCACATGACCCCGTCGCGGAAATACGTCATCAACTGACCCTGTCTCGGGAATACGTCAGCACATGACCCCGTTTCGGAAATACATCAGCACATGACCCCATCGCGGAAATACGTCATTAACTGACCCCGTCTCGGAAATACGTCATCGACTGACCCCGTCTCGGAAATACGTCAGCATATGAACCCGTCTCGGAAATACGTCAGCACAAGACCCCGTCTCGGAAACACGTCATCCAATGACCCCGTCGCGGAAATACGTCATCCACATGACCCCATCGTGGAAACACGTCAACAAATGACCCCGTCACGGAAACACGTCAACAAATGACCCCGTCTTGGAAATACGTCATCCAAATGACCCCGTCGCAGAAACACATCAGCAAATAACCCCGTCGCGGAAATACGTCAGCCAATGACCCTGTTTCAGAAATACGTCAGCCAATGACCCCATCGCGGAAATACGTCATCCACATGACCACGTCGCGGAAACACGTCAACAAATGACCCTGTCGCGGAAACACGTCAACAAATGACCCCGTCGCAGAAACACGTCAGCAAATGACCCCGTCGCGGAAATACATCAGCCAATGACCCCGTTTCGGAAATACGTCAGCCAATGACCCCGTCGCGGAAATACGTCATCCACATGATCACATCGCGGAAACATGTCATCCAAATGACCCCGTCGCGGAAACACGTCATCAAATGACCCCGTCGCGAAAATACGTCATCAGCTGATCTCGCATGGCCAAAGTCAACCCTCGACCTCCCCGTCTAAGCAATGCTTTGATTCGGGAGTAGGTCAACTCATCAATCACTTACGAGTCCTCTCGACTTGTAAGGAAGAAAATTTTCTTGGGAGATCCTTACGACTCTCAAGAGAAAAACACACTTAGGAATCCTCACGATCCCTAAGGAGAAAATACACCTACGAGATCCGCTCGACTCGTAGGGAAAAAAATCTTTATGAGACCCTCACGGCTCATAAAGTTGGAGAACCTTAGGAGGCAGACCTGAACCTGACTCCTAAGCCATCGCTGTCCTACGAAGATATCAAAATAGATTATCTACAAAATGCATTTGCGGAAAAGTGACACACAGTCATGAAAAAAATATGTCTTTTATTCATGAACCAAAATGAATACAAAGTACAATCTATAAAAGAATCAAAAAATACTCTCATTCAGGAGTAAGTACAAAAGAAGAATGAAAAGAAACATATACAATTTTTTCAAGCCGGCGGACGATTCAGTAAATTCGTCAGTTCATTCTTCTTCCGCTGAGTCTCGGCCTCATAATTTGTTATTGCGATAAGACGAGCCTCCGCCTGAGACTGTTGGGCCTGGTATGAGGCGAGCCGACTTTCAAGCTCCTGTTCGGTAACTTTGTGGGCTTCAACCATCTCGCGGGTAAAAATGACGGCTTTATCAATAACTACCACCTCCATGATAGCTTCTTGAAGCACCCGCCAGAGTTCATATACATGAGTGGTCTTGGCCGTAAGTTCAGCTTGAAGTTCCCCTAGCGCATTTGAAGCCAGCTCCCTCTCCGAAAACTTTCGGTTGAGCCTCTTCTCACATGACTGCAGATTTGCGGCGTACCGTTCAACCAGCCCCTACAACTTTTGCAGCCACGTCCTCTGAAGGAAGGCGCATGCACTCAAGACCATGTAAGCAAGCCTCCACCCTACGAAAAAACTCAACCCAGACACGCACCAATGTTTCACCATGGTAAGCAGCAAGAAATGGGAGAGAAATGTTGGCTTCGGCAGCAAATTCTTTGGCTTTGAGCGAGCTACCAGCATGAAGGTCTTCGATGAGAGCTGACAAAGAATGAAGGCTTAGCTTCTCCATTCGTTCAGATGCGCGTAGAGCATAAGGGCCGGGTGGCATAATAATGCGAGATTCCAGCGGGGTAAGAACAGGCAAAGCTGTTAAGATTCATAGAAAAAACAGCGAAATTTGCAAACAAAGAGCAGATGGAACAGCGTTGAAACCTTACTTACCCACAGTCATGCGAGAAGGGTCTAAAAGATCTCCAGGCCCGTCAAGGATCTCAACTTTGTCGTCAGCTTCCAGAACTACAGAAGACATCCGCATCTTTATACAAAATAATAATAATGCCATCAGGAGGACAAATAACACTAACCTTGCCCAGAAGAGAGGACGATGCGTTGAGGGGATATTGCCTGCGGAGCGGCCATCACGAGTAAACGCTGAAAAGAATTTCTAGGAAACAGATCAGCGATAGATGCCGCCAATCCGCGTAACTCTAAAAAACGGAAGGATTCAGATAATGAAGAGATCATTAAAACAAAAGATAGAAGAATACCTTCGATGCTCCTCCCGCTTTGAACTGGAGGGATAGCAGTTTCGGCAGCCTCCTCCATGCCCTCAGATACATCATCGGGGACATGGGCCGGTATAACAGCTTCCAGTTGAGGAGCAGCGGCCACCGCTTCAGGCTCCAATGAAAGGATGGCGGCATCGACTACCTATCCCACAGTCTTTGGGCCGTCACCAGAAAGATCCATTGAATCTGCGGCTAATGAAGATGCCTCTTCCGGAAGAGCAAGCACCGGGAGAACGGAAGCTACCAATGAAAGCTCTGCCACAGGAATAGCAACTGTAGCGACCCCCTCCACACTTACTGGTGTCTCATCAGGGATATTTACAGAGTCCACGGTCAAGGCGCTACTCGAGCTCAGATTCTCTGCCACGGCCGAAGTCCCTGCAAAAGTTTTACGAAGATAAGAAGACATAAAAAGAGAAACAAATTACTTGCCAAAGGAAAAATACAGAAATCATGCATACCAATACGCCAGGATGCCTCTGATATGGCTTTTTCAAGCCAACATTCCTTCCTGAGGAGGTATGCTCGCCGGGGTTCAAATGTGGATTCGTCGCCGCCAGTCCACAATGACAACTCATCTTCGGAAGCGGCTGAGATAGGATGTTTAAGGGCTATCTCGCCTCTCTCTTCCAGAGGACCTATAAATATTCGCCATATTGATGGTGGATCTTCATAGAATATGACGGCAGGATAAAGACTCTTCGGGACGCGCACGATCTCGGTCTCGTCCTGAGAACGCTTTATAGACTCAGCCAATTGTGCGGCTTCCTCGGCGGATGAACCTGGAAAAAGAAGACCATCATCCGGTTCTTGCATAGATATTGGTTCGTCTTGAAAGATAGGCTCGGATTCCGTTAAAAAGTCAAGCAGACCGGTGACTGTCTTCTTCCTCCTCTTCGATCCGGAACTAGCGCTGGAAGATGATCGCTTCCTTCCATTCGGTGCTTTGGTGCGACGTTGACCCACTTCGCCTTTAGTATCCTCTCTCGGCGGTGCTACCGATGATGACACTACCATTGCTGACGCCGCAGCTGATGAAACTGCTACTGGCACCGTATCAGAAGCCCTTGCCTGAGCTCTAGTATGCATCGGCATGCCAACTGTAGGAGGAGTCAGGTCCACATTCACCGCCTCAGGAATAAGTAAGGCGCCAATACCCCTCAAGGAAGGGCGAACCGTTGTCCCCGGTCGTGGCGGGACTCCCATAGCTTGGAGCGAGGTGGGAGCTCTATGTCCAAAAAGTATTCTCCTCTCCTCAGCAATAATAGGACTGACTCGGTGGCGGTACCAACCCGTAAAATCCCCTACACACCTTGGAATGTAGTCAACCTCGGGGATCATGAAGTGAGAACCGGTTCAGCGGCATGAAATGGTGGGTGGCGTCACGAACAGCTTCCAAAGAAGAGCTAGGCTCCACCATGAATGCCTCAAAGGGAACACCCTGGTCATAACCCAATTGCCGGGCAAAGCGGTGTGGATTATATCGCATAAAAAGAACCGCATCATTTCGGCGGAACACCAAATAACCCGACCTGATTGAGTACAAGTGCATGGCTTCCTTGGGCTTCAAGGATGGTGCTCTCTCTTTCGATAAATCAAACAGCTGCTGAATAGGCCCCGAGGGAGCAGAGAGGATTCAGTCAATAAATGCCATCCCGCCTTCGTTGGCATAAGGATTAAGCAACACACGAAGAGCCCCTAACTGAGTCGGGTCAGGAGCAGAAGCGTCCACCAACCTCATGAGCCGCGGGAAGGTATAAGCATCGTAAAAGCCCGGTCTCTGGTGCGCAGCGAACGCCCCTAATATATGCATCTCAATCCACGACGTAAAATAATGAAGATAGAAACTCACCACATTCACACCCGGGGTTGAGGTATTGGCTGCAGTGCTCAGCCAGTGGTACACGTGCAATAACCCTGCAATGCCCACGGCTAGTCGCTTCGCTTCGGCAATGCGATGAGCAGGGTAAATGACCGAGGCTCTCATAAAGCGACGATGTATTGGAACGACAAACCAACTGAGCCAAACGCTGATAAAACCGACAAAGAAAGTTTCTTCATCCACGCCGGGAGCCGCAATCGACTCAAAAGGTACAGCCGACAAGATTGGGATGTAAAACTGCGGCAGATCTTCTTCTCTGGCCCGTAGCTTATTTAACCCAAACCTGAAGGGGTCATTGATATTCGCGAACTTCGGAGCCTCCTTTGATAGGACATCTCCACGAAGGAAGCATGCGATAAAGCTCTTAAAAGTGACGCCCTGTTCCTTTGACTCGGTGAACAGCTTCTCATAAATACCCAGAGTCTTGATTAGACTTGGATACGTATGACGGACGGCATTTTCAGCTGACAAGCCGTCAAGCAAGGCAGGAACAGTTGCGAACGCATACTCGTCAGGAGGCAGCAATTCTTCATAAGGTGCTCCCCTGATCGGTAATCCAGAGATTTCGCGAAACTCTTCCAGAGAAATCGAAACTTCGCGATCCCCTAATAAGAAAGTGTTGGTGGGAAGATTCCATTGATTTAGGAAAGATTTAACCCACCATACATGGGGATACTAATAATGGAAGAGGGACGCGTACACCGCCTGGTAAAGCCCAACCCTTTGCAGTCGCGCACGATGAGCGGACAAGATGTAACGAGCCCAGAGAAGATAGCCCGTGGGATGGAGAGGGGTAATCCCTATCTTGTAGACTTATCCCCAGGGTTGGGATTCACATTGGCAAATAGGACGCCCCGAGTTATCTATGGCTGGCATAGGCTGGTGTAGTATCCCAACTGTAGACGGCTCAAGATGGACCGTAGGAGTCCAATCCGCCACCTCTACGGCAAAGGCAGTCTGTGAACGATCCAATGGCAAGAATGAGCGGAGAGCTTCTGTTGGCGCCTCGCAAAGAAAACTTCGTCGACCGCGGATAATATGATCGTACCAGGTTCCCCATAAAAGCGGATTGGCGCGGTCCGGGTCATGAGCTCTAATCATCGCCATCACTTCTTCGTCAGACGGTGACTGAGGAAAGGCGGCCTCCGAGCGGGTGAAAAGGAAGTATGGAAGAGAAGCCATTGTTCCTAAAACAAAGGAAGGGAAAACTGTTAATGAAACCCACACGTGTATATATATATATATCTCTATAAGTATATATATATAAAGACAGTGGAAGAAAATGACAAGCAGCTTATTCCATGGGACCATTGGTTGCAAAACACATGGGCCCCACAAAATCAATATGGCAGCTCACTAATGATGAGGCAGGGTAATCATTATGAGAATAAAAGGAAGATTCTCAATAAATAAATAGGGGAGTTTTAACAGCTCTGCACATTCCCCCAAGGCAAAACCCATCATGACCTCTGTGCAAATCAAACAGAATCTTTCCTAAAAAAAAATTTTCTCTGTTTTGTCAAGAACAACTGAGGATAATAAAATCCCAAGAAGTTTTTTTATTAGAACTAAGTTCTCTGGAGAAATTAAATTCCTTTTGAACAGAGGAATTAAATTCCAAGAAAATTTTCAAAGCTAAGCTCTTTAGAATGGAATTAAATTCCAGAAGGAAACAAGTACCACCATCAATCCCCTGAGATCAGAAAAATGCCCAACATTGGGGGTTTACTACCTAAAGATCGTGCATTCTTAGAGCTTGGAAAGATGAGTTCTTATTTAAAGGAAAAAACCCTTGGTGTGGATTTAAAATCCAAAGAAAATTTCTACAAAAAGTTCATCGGCCGTTCAAGATCCTTACCTGAAAAGGGATTCCTTTTTGTTGACAGAGTTAAACTCTGGATTTAGTTTTAATGAACAGAGAACTGAGCTCTGAGAAAGAGAATTAAATTCTCAAGGCAAGAACGAGAAAGGAAGAAGATGAAGGAGTAGAGGCGCTGCTGAAGAGACCCTTGCATTTATAAGACATGATAGGAAACGGTTCATCTTCCCTGTTCCCTAGGCAGATCCAACGGCCACAAAAGTTACAGCATTGCACTCACATGCAAACACGTGAGAACAACGCTGTGGGGGAATTTGTTCCCTCATGGGAATTAAATAAAATACAGATAAAGCAGCAAGGAAAACCTCAAATGAGGCATCACATGCCCACACGTGACCGGGCATCACGTGCCCACACGTGACCGCGCCTCACGTGTGGACACGTGACCATTTACTGGCAAAGCCTGTAGACGCTGAATAAAATAAACAAATTGGAAATGCTGTGTTAGTGGGGTCACGTGTCCCACGTGACCAGCTCTCACGTGCAGACACGTGACCATTTACAGGTAAAGCCTGTAGACACTAAATTAAATTCTAAATGAAGTGCTTAATCAGTGGGGTCACGTGCCAACACGTGATGGTTTCCTGAGCCCTCTATACCAATAGAATTAAATTCTAATTAGATGCTTTATCAAGTAGGGTCACGTGCCAACACGTGATAAACTCCTAAACCATCTGAACTAATAAAATTAAATTCTAATTAAGAGGGAATCAAAAACTCTAATTTGAAAAATATTTCTCTAGATCTTTCCAAACGAAAAGATTGCACTCTGTAAAGTGGAGCATCGTTGGATTAAAAATCCAATGGTGATTAAAAATCACCAGTTTATAGAAAGATTCTACATAAAGAAATATTTTCCTAAAATCTGTCAGGAACAACAAATAAAATATCTTTTGGATTAAAAATCCAATGGTGAATAAAATTCACCGAGTGATCTAAAAGATCATGTTGGTTACAAAATCAATCAAAATCTCTCAATGAGAGATGGGCTGAACAAACTGATTCTTTTCTTTCTCCTTTAAATAGGAGCCAAGAAGAGAAGGACGAAAAAGAGATACAACAACAGAGAGAGAATACAGAAAAAAAAAAAAGAAGAGAATTTAATTCTCCAGAGAAAAAAGAAGATCTCTTCAGAAAAGAAAGAAACCCTAGGTAAGAGAGAGAAAAAGATCATTCTATAAGCTCCCACAAAACAAAAGAGAATTTAATTCTCAAATTAAGAGTTTAACTCTTCTAAATAAGAACCTAGTTCTTTCTCTGGTTGAAGATCTGCAGAAGCAGATCTCCCCATAAATTGAGAATTTAATTCCCATCGAGAAGATTTTGTCATGCGGATCTAAAACCTGAGGGAGGACCTATGTTCGGAGAATTCTATTCTCCCTCAAAACATATAGGAATTTAATTCCTCCAACAAAAATAGGGATTAACCCTTAATACAAGAACTTAGTTCTTCTTTATGGTGATAGATCTGCAGAAGCAGATCTCTCCATAAGTTGAGAATTTAATTCTCATCAGGGAGATTCTGCCATGCAAATTTAAAGTTTAGAAGGAGAATTGGGCTTAAAGAATTTAATAAGGGTTTAACCCTATAAGAGAATTTAATTATTATACCAGGGATTTATCTCTCCATGCACGTAAAAGGATCAAGTACCCAACATGATCACATAACAACACGTGACCCTCCCCTCCAATGACCACAAGAGAACGAATAAGATTAGGTCACGTGCTCCCATGTGACCCTTGAATAGACTTCTCAAAATGAAAAGGGCAGAATCGATTTTGGGTGCCTCATGTGTCCCCATGTGACCCCTGACAAACACCTCTTTAAAAAAGAGAAGATGGGAAAAAACTGAAGGATTGATATCCAACGCATGGGCGCCCTCACATGTCCCCATGCGACCTCTAACAAATCCTTTTAATATCCAATGCATGGGTACCCATCACGTGCCCACACGTGATGGCCATGAAGATTAAGTGTTTAACACTTACTTGCATATTCTGAGTATAAAATAAAAGAAGTTTGTCCCAACACTCAAGCACCTCACGTGACCCCATGTAAGCGCTTCTTTTTTTAGTGTTTAACACTTCTTTAAATGCCTCACGTAGGAGAACGTGAGCGCCGAATGTACTCTAGTGTTTAACACTATATTCAAGCCAATCTTAGCCTAAATTAGCTAAGTTTTCCAGAGGCAAGATCCCCTGAAACTGAACTCCAACTATACTCTTGACATTCAAAGTAATTCCCAGAGCCTTTCAATCAACTTTGGTTCAAGGGTACATCTCTTCACACCTATGTTAGATGTCATTGTAATTCTTCAACGTCTTCAGAGAGGTGGTGGGTCCCAATGACCAATAACTATCTGGTGCATTTCCAAACCCATGTTTACATCTGAACTTGGACCGCAATGTCCCTAAACTAAACAATAGAGCTCAAATGCTCTTTTGTTGGATCTAAATGATCCTGTTAAGTAGATCTTAATCTAAAAATTAGACTAACGTGTCCTTAACAAACGTTTAAGTTGATCTTAGTCTCAAACGAGATTAACGATCCTTAAATCAATCCAACTACAGATCCCCCAACCAATATTGGTTCAAGGGTACATCTCTTCACTCCTCTGATATTTGTCGTTGTAATCCTTCAACGTCCTCAGAGAGGTGACGGGTCCTGACAACCAGACATTCCATGGACTATGGGGTCCTTAAACTCATAGACTATGATGTCTTTAAACTTTATAGACTATGACGTCTTTAAACTATGGACTATGATGTCCTTAAACTCCATGGATTATGATGTCCATAAACTCTTGGACTGCAAGGTCCCTAAACTAAAACAATATAGCCCAAATGCTCTTTTGTTGGATCTAAATGATCCTGTTAAGTAGATCTTAGTCTAAAATTAGACTAACGTATCCTTAACAAATGGTTAAGTTGATCTTAGTCTAAAATTAGACTAACGTATCCTTAACAAACGTTTAAGTTGATCTTAGTCTCAAATGAGATTAATGATCCTTAAATCCAACCCAAAACCCAAATCTAAGAAAATACGGATTTGGACTAATCCACGCCCTACAGGCGACAACATAAATTAGTCTCCGTATACAATCCACGGGCAACCAAAAACAAAACAAACACCCACGACACGAAGTGATCATCTGGAGAAAGAGAAATTGGTTACCGCGATGCGGTAGCGTAATTAACTGCAGGGGCTTGCGCCTGCAGGGAAGAGCGTCCCTACAATCAAAAACCCCTCAATGAGGGGGAATCTGACGAAATTTGCTACATCGGCCGCATCCATTTAAACCTTCGATATATGGTGTCATAAATCAACTTGGCATCTTCGGAGAGGTGGACGGATAGCACCAAATAGTATCTGCCCCCAAAATTCAGGCCAGACGTCCCAACGCCTCGGTCACGTCTTCCGGAGGAGAACAAGGAGGTGGTAGGTGAGATGATGGCAATCACCGAGCCCAAAGTGGCCACTATTTCTCAGGAGTCCGGGACTGCTCCACTTGCCGCCCTTTCTACCTGCGGTTCCCTGCCATCGCCTGGCATTGCGAGTATCACGACGGCTCTCATGGAATCAGGGGATGAAGCCACGGGCGGCGAGACCATACCCCCGAATGAAATCGAAGAAGTCGAGACGCTTGGTGATGCTTCCGTCGCAGTTTTAGCTGATGACCTGTCTGGTAGGTCTCGGGTCGCTGCATTTTTTTGTTTTGCAATCCCTTTAGGTTTCTTCTGATGACATTTTTTTCCTTTTGAATGTAGGTGTGGTGAGCGCTGAGGTTGTGCCATCTGAAGAAGCATCACCAGCTGCCACTCTGACGGTCGTTGTCCCTTCGTCTCCTCTTATATCCTCTCAAATGCTGGAAGATATGGGTTTGCGATTAATTCGGATCGGGGACAACATCTTTCGTGTACTGACCATGTATCGTCGTAATCTTGCAGGAGTTCTCTTTGATCATCTGTATCAAGTTTTGAACCCACACTTTTCCTTCCAGTCGGAAGTCGCTTTACCTACTGGTGCCGGTGAGTATCTTCTCTAACCGACATCTTTTCAATGTTTTTTAATGGGTGACCCTGCCGTTGTTAACTTTAAGTTGATTACAACACTACAAATTGAAGGAGGGGACAAGAGAATCGTCGCACCACCAGTACTCCCAGCTCTGCCACCTGCCGTAGCCGGTATAGTAGCCTTCATCGCTCTTGCATCTTCTTTGTTTCTTAAGCCAATATCTGACTATGATTTGTTTTGCAGCAATCGCACTGACTCCAGCTCCCTTCGAGTCTCACATCTTAATGCCGGCATGGCCCTTTTCCAGACGTCCATCTTTCAAGGGCGATGCGACCAGCCTGCGCATGTTAAGTGAGTACATCGAGGAGCTTAACGCAGATGTCCCTGCATTTGCTGTAGATTTTGCTGCCGAGGTTAATCCCATGCTGGCGACGCTCATGAACTTCCATAGCGAAGGTGTCCTTGAGCCTTGAGTTAATCACTGCAGGAAGATTGAGGCCTGCCTTCATGAGCTTGAGCTTAGGCGTCCTGCTCCGGAGGTGTTGGCTTCGAACTCCTAGCGGGCTGCATGGGTTGAGCAGAGCATTCCCTTCCTCCACCATTTTGAACAAGAAGCAACCTTAATGCGGAAGGAACATGAGGAAGCCTTAGGTGAATCCTCCCGGTTGCACGCCCAGGTTGAAGCAAACGCTACGCAACTGAGAGCCGTCTTTGACAATTTACAACGATGTATTTCGGACGGGCTAGTGCTAAGGCAGAAACTCGAATTCTTAGAGCGGGCTACGCAGAATCGCGAAGTTGCTCAACGGGAAATCGACGAGAAACTTTCGTCTTGCTTGCAGCAACGGCTCTAGTCAAAGCGGAGCTGGCCGCGGCAGCTGATCACAAAAAGGAGATGAGAGGAGTGCGTGAGCAGCTGGCTGATTTACTGAAAATGCCTCCTTCTCAGTAGCTACATTTGTATTCTTTGAGTAACATGTATCCATTTTTTATTCTTTTACATGATTCGTCCTGTACTCAATTGAATTCATGAATAAAAGGTACACACATTTTTTTATCTCCCACAGTTGCTTTCTTTTCTTTGTTGTGTTGTCGCCATGTGATTTTAGCAAGTGTGGCCTGTAGATAGTAGGAAGCTGTCCATCTTGGACTCTTTGCAGGGTAGCAATGGCTTAGGAAACAGGGTTAGGATCTATCGCCCAAGACTTTTCAATTTTATGAGCCGTGGGGGTCTCATAAAGATTTTTCTCCCTTAGAGTCGAGAGGATCTCGTAGGTGTATTTTCTCCATAAGAATCGTGAGGATTCCTAAATGTGTTTTTCTCTTGAGAGTCGTAAGGATCTCCCAAGAGAATTTTCCCGCTTACAAGTCGAGAGGACTCGTAAGTGGTTGTTTTCCTCCTTGTCGATGTTCGGCTTCGAAGAGTGTGGCCCGTGAATAGTATGCAAGTGCCTATCTTAGACTGACTTGCAGGGCCCCAGTGCTTAGGAAACAAATCCTTATCCCCATTGCCTAAGGCTTTTCCCTACGAGTCGAGATGAATCGAGAGGTTCTCGCAAGGACACTAATTTCCTCACAAGTCGAGACGGATCGAGAAGTTCTCACAAGAATGTCCTAACGTCACAGTTAACCTCTGCTCTTTACGACAAAGGTCCGTTAGGGTCTGTGGTACTAAGGTTTTGTCCGTCGTACCGTCGCGTTGGCTGATGTATTTCTCGATAGGAAATCTTGCTGTTCGAGCAGCCTTACGACTGTCGTGTCTCTGATCCCTTTAGGGGCTGGACAAGACGTCTTCAAGCAATCATCCTAGGCAGTTTGACCGTCGGAAGAGAAAGCGTTAGGACTTTTGCCATTCTTGAGGTTAGGCTCAGTTTGGGGAGCCCCGACGAGTCATAACCACTCCGCGCTGGTATGGGATGATCTCGGATAGTCTTTCAGGTTTTATTTGAGTTGCCATCAAGACCCTGAAGCTAGGAATTTGGCCTTTGCTTCGTTTGCTGGCATTGCGTCTACTGTATCGAGACGAATGTCGCAGTTGTCTCTAGGTTACCTGTGAACCGTCAAGGCTTGGAACTAGGGACTTTGTCGTGGCTCCGTTTGGCTGACGTTGTATATTCCTGCAGAGACACTGATTTCTCTGCGGGTCGGCACGAATTGAGATGTTCTCATCAAGGATGCTGATTTCCCTGAATCGAGATATTTGCGAAGGACACTGATTTCCCTGAATCGAGGTTTTGTCAAGGACACTGATTTCCCTGGAGTCAAAACGAATCGAGGTATTCCTGCAAAGACACTGATTTCTCTGCGGGTCGACGTGAATCGAGGTGCTCTCATCAAGGACGCTGATTTCCCTGAATCGAGGTATTTGCCAAGGACACTGATTTCTTCGGAGTTGAGACGGATTGAGATATTCCTACAAAGACACTGATTTCTCTGCGGGTCGACACGAATCGAAGTGCTCTCGTCAAGGACGCTGATTTCCCTGAATCGAGGTATTTTTCCAAGGACACCGATTTCCTCGGAGTTGAGACGAATCGAGATATTCCTGCAAAGACACTGATTTCTCTGCGGGTCGACGCGAATCGAGAAGCTCTCGTCAAGGACACTGATTTCCCTGAATCGAGGTTTTGTCAAGGACACTGATTTCCCTGGAGTCGAAACGAATCGAGGTATTCTTGCAAAGACACTGATTTCTCTGCAGGTCGACACAAATCGAGGTGCTCTCGTCAAGGACGCTGATTTCCCTGAATTGAGGTTTTGTCAAGGACACTGATTTCCCTGGAGTCGAAACGAATCGAGGTATTCCTGCAAAGACACTGATTTCTCTGCGGGTCGACGTGAATCGAGGTGCTCTCGTCAAGGACGCTGATTTCCCTAAATCGATGTATTTGCCAAGGACACTTATTTCCCTGGGGGTTGGTTGACTTGTTTCCGAGACGGAGCGTTGATATGGCGGGGAGGTCATTGGTTGACTTGTTTCCGAGACGGAGCGTTGATCCGACGAGGAGGTCATTGGTTGACTTGTTTTCGAGATGGAGCGTTGATCCGGTGGGGAGGTCATTGGTTGACTCTAAGTTGTCTGTGGACCGTAGAGTCTTGGAACTAGGGACTTTGCCGTGGCTCCGCTTTGTTGACGTCGCGTCCGAATACTGCTGGAATGAGGAGGAACGCCATTGTTGTTCTTCTGGGATGCAGATGTTGCCGTCGAGATCTGACTCTCCCTTTGACAAGGTCTGGTGGGGGACATGTGGTTCCCTTTTCGTTTATGCCCATGGATTGTATACAGGGGTCAGTATGGACTTACCTGTAGGGCAAAAGTTTCATGTTATACGTATTAACTTTTTTTGTTTTCTTTCCGCGATACTCTATCATTTTATCTTTTTGTATCGCGAAAGTCGCGATTGCCCAATCATTTCGGCTATTTTTCGCGGTGCCCAATCATTTCGGCTATTTTTCTTTTTCTTTACTCGCTGCTTTTTATTGTGAGTTGCCCAATCCTTTCGACTATTTTGTATGCATATATTTTACTTGCTGATTTTGTTGCAAGTTGCCCCATCATTTCGGCTATTTCATATGCATTTATGGTTCGCTGACTTTTGCCGCGAGTATTGAGTTTGGAATCTGATGCCGATCTTAGCATCAGCATCGCTACGACTGGAATATTGCCATGAGCGAATCATCATATACTGTGAAAGGACTTGGGATTTGATACAGATTTAGGCATCAGCATCGCTGCAACTGGGACATTGCCATGAGCGAATCATCATTTGCCTTTGTCGGTTCGAACAAAGGTGGCTTAGAAATCAGGGTTAGGATTCTGTCGACTAAGGCTTTTAACTTCATGAGCCGTAAGGGTCCTATAAAGGAGTTTCTCCCTACAAGTCGTGAGGATCTCGTAAGTGCATTTTCTCCTTAAAAATCATGAGGATTCTTAAGTGTATGTTCTCTTATAAGTCGTAAGGATCTTACAAGAGTGTTTTCTCCTTATAAGTCGAGAGGACTTACAAGGGTTGTCCATCGTGTGAGCATATCCCTAGTCGCTGGTAGGACTTTGTTAAGAAAATGTTTATTCGTGCCCGTGGATTGTATACAAGGGTCAATATTGAAACGCTTGTAGGGCAGTCTGTGGAATGTGATGGCTTAAGAACAGGTTCGGATCCCTGTAGCTTAAGGCTTTTGAATCCTATGAGCCGTAAGGGTCTCAAAGGGTAATTCTCCTTACGAGTCGTGAGGATCTTGTAAGTGTAATTTCTTCTTAGGAATCATGGGGATTCCTAAGTGTGTTGTTCCCTTATGAGTCGTAAGGATCTCACGCAGGTATTTTCTCCTTACAGGGTCGAGAGGACCTTGCAAGTGTCTTTTAACGAGATTGCGCCATTTTGGGTTTTCACAAACTCGCCGGTTGTCTTGCTGTTTTTACTCACGGAGCCCTTTCGGGTTTTCATCCGTGCCAATTTCGCTTATGGACGTGCCTTTTTTTTGCGCCAGCCTTGGGATGCTGTGGTCCATAGTAGTTTATAAACGTCTCGGTCAGTTGTTCGTAGGTCTGGGACTTTTCCCAGGCAACGTACGATTACGCTGCTAGATGTCCTCGCAAGTCTTCGCATCTTTTGTGTCGGAGGTGGATTCCTTGAAGAGAGGGTTGAGGACTATTTCTTCGTCAGAGTCGCTTCCAAAGGTAATAACTTGTGATCCCTCGGTGTCAACCTTGTGACAGTTGCCGGCAGTTCTTTTGCACTTATCTGTCGTGCTTCTATATTCCCGACGAGCCTTGCGCTTCATTCGCTGGACGTGTTGTCAGTGGGCAACATATCCCTGCCACCAGTTTTTAAAGGTCATGCACTTTTCGGTAGGGTGCATGATCCTCCGATAGTATAAGCAGTAATTTGGATGTGCCTCCGCTTCATCAAGGTGAATGCTGCCAGGAGTATTTCCTTTAAAAGGCGGCAGCTTCATTCCCATTGACAGGGCCCTAGCGAATCGTTTCCTTGCTTTAAGCTTGCTTTTGCTGGCGACAGGGATGCTTCGATCCGGTTGGGGTATTCTATGGCTTCTCATTACCGGAGCTTCTTTAACTTGACGCCGACGCTTGGCCCTTTCGTATATGGCTGTTTCCCGCTCTCTGTCAGTTTTGCTTTTCTGAAGAGCTTCGTTAAGCAGTCTGTCAATCAATTCGTCCGATGGCTCCAGGGATTTTGATTCCGGTTCTGGATCTGCTCCCACTTTCTTTGCATCAGGAGCTTCTTTATCATCTATTGACGAGTGAGAGATCATGTGACAACCTGCCACGTAATCTTTGGGTTCTTTTGACGTGTCGTCTCCCTCGTCATTGTCATCGGCTTCATTCTCAAGAACATGCTTAAAGAATTCATCCAACGTGATTGGGGCTCCGTGCCTTCTGGTTATATTCCTCCAGCGCGTCAATGTGCTTTTGCAGATCCGTGCGCTTGTCGTTAGACTGCGCGGGATTTTTGGTCTTTTTCTTTTTCTTCAAAGACTTTGACGGCTGGGCCTGGGTGTTTTGCCCATTGCTACTAACTCCTGATGTTGGGCGTGGTTTCAGCATCTCATCAATGATCTCCGGCTCTTGCGGGCTTCTCCACCTGATCACCGGACATGTTTGAAGATCTTTCAGCATTCTTTTAGTTTTTGCCGAAAGAACAACTTCCCATGGAGCTTCCTCTATAAATGAGCATGGTGCCCCCGGCGTGTCCACTCTTTTAAGGGTGTGCTGTTGTGGCGGATTTACCTTCCAATTTTCGGATAGCGCGAACTTGCCTTGTTGAAACTGGTCTTCAACCCAATTTTTGAAGACGTAGCAGTCTTCGATTGGATGGCCCAATACTCGGTGGTAAGGGCAATAATTGGGATCATTGGCATCGTTCAGTTGTAGTGGGTGTCTCGGCTCCGGTACAGTGATGAGCCCGTTGCGCACTGCTAATTTAAACAGTCTCCTTGTTTTATCCCGGGGAAACGGGTAAGGACGTCTTAACTTCTCATCGAGGGATTACCGCTTGTTGCTTTGGCGAACAACTGGTCTCGGGCCACTCAGCTATTGTTGAGCATTGGCGACGAAGGTTGCTTTCCTTTTGCCCTTTTCATTCCGAGGCTCCGACTTTGAAGAGGAAGGCCTATGGCCCATCTGGTCCATTTGGGCTAGCTTGTCAATCAAGGCCTGGAAGGTAGTTGGCTTGAAAAACATCATGAATTGGGATATGGTCGCCTGCGGATCGAGGGTTCCCATAAACATGCCTACTGCAGGAGCTTCTTCTATGCGTTGTTCGCACTTCGACCATAGGTTGCGCCACCGTATCACATACTGAACCCATGTTTCGCCCGGCTTCACCCTGGCATTGATCAACACCGTGATTGGGGTGCGTTCGCTGGCCCTTGCGAAACGCTGGGTGAATAACAGCTCCATCTCCGTAAATGTTTTGACGGAGTCGTTTGGAAGCTCCGAATACCATTCGAAGGTCGTCTCCGCCAAGCTGCCAACAAATTGGCGAAGCAGCAGCTGATCGTCACCTCTGGTGTTGCCGCACAGAGCCCTAAATTGAGCAACGTGCTGGTGTGGATTCCATGTCCCCTTATAAACATGGAATTTAGGGATCGTATATCCCGGCGGGTACTTTATTTGGTCGTACCAACCTGGATAGGGTCGTCCAGTCTTAACAATTTGCCCGGTCGCTTCGCTCGCCTGATGAGCTCGTATCTGCTGAGTGATTTAGTCATCCAAGGCGGCTTTGGAGATGGTATCCTCCTTGGCTGCTGAAGAGGCCGGAAGAGGGTTTGATGTCTCTCCTCTATCGTCTTCAAATATTACTGGAGGCTCTTCGGCTGGAAGGTCCGGCTGGATCATCATGCCCACCATATCTTGGAACAATAGCGCCATTTGTTTTATGTTGGCCGCTTGTTCCCCGGCCTTTTTGTCATTCTTTTCTAGCATCCTCCGGAGGAACTCGGCATCGGTTTCCTGTTCCTGGCGCTGATCCGACGATGCTTCCGGGCTTTCTTTTGGCCCAGTGAGTGCGGCCATTTTCGTTAGCATCTCTTGGAGCTTTTGCTGTTGTTGCTCCTGAGCCTTTGTTTCTGATCGGGTGAGCGGTCGGTGACCCGTAGAAGCACGGCTTTCCTCTTTTCCGGAAACCATATAAACAGTGTGCACCACCATGCCCCAAGACTTGGGGCGTTTACACCCTTTAGATTCGTCGCAACCGCGGGAATTTTCTCCAGCCTTCTCCTTTTGTGGGCGGTCAAAGTTGAGGGGGCCGTTGCAGCGGGCACCCGAGTAGACGACACCTTATGTTGTACAATAGGGTAGTCCTTCTCTTGCCGAACTTTCATCTTCTTCGGTCGGCGGGAGTAGTCTTGGTTGATCACCGAGTCTTGGACCTGTCGCCAGACCCTATGGGTTTTGGAACACAGCCGCTAAGGGGGATACTGCGGCTTCGCCTTTGTGATCTTTTCAGCAGGCGGGGGAGACTTTTTCAGCACGGTAGTTGGCGAATTCCTACGTACCCTGTTAAGTGGTTCGAAGCTGTTCCCAGTTAAAACAGCAGCATCAACTTCCATCGTTGGAGCTGACGGGTAAGTCCAGAAGGGGAACTGCCCCCAGCTTTCCTCACTCGGTACCAGTGGCGATGTCGAGCATTTCGTGTAGCCGGGATCACCTTTATCGTCGGAGTAGTTTCGTCCTGCCCCCTGCTTTAAGGAGAGGCTGTTATTGGTGCTAGCCTGTCAAAGACTGACATTCGCTGGGAAGGAATAGTCAACCTATCGAAGGCCGACTTTCGAGTAGGGGAAGAAGTTTGGACAGCTTCAATTGCAGCAGGAGCTGGGATAGCCCTCTCTGGTATTGTGAGCCTCTTCGTGGGCCCCTTTGAGCTTAGGCTCAGCCTGTCGAAGACTGAGGTATTAGACTTGGACGACCCGTTGAGAGGGGTCGCGATAGTTGCAATACGATCGAAGACCGACTTCTTCGGAGCTTCTTGCGATGGCGGTGGGGAGTTGAAGCTCAATGGTGGGAGCATGGTCTCGAAGAACAGTCCAGTGGTGGCCAGAGTCACCTGTTCCACTGGCATGGCGAAGATGGAGGCCGCTTGGGGCCCATAAGTCACTCCTCCGGCGAGGACGGAGTAGGAGTTGTTGCAGCTATTGCAGTTGGAAACCATTTTCTCTGCACGGGAGCAAGACACCAAATCTTAGTATCTCGAATCCAGGGGCAACCACATTAAACCGCGATTCGTTCGCGAACACAACACACAAAGTGTGGAGTGGAAAGAGGAAAAGGTCCCACCGGGCGTACCAGAATCAGTTTAACGCCGAAAGACGCGATCGGGACGTTGGGACGCCTGGCCTAAATTTTGGGGGCAATGTTATTTGGATTTATCCGTCCACCTCTCCGAAGATGCCAAATTGATTTATGGCACCGTGTATCGGAGGTTTAGACAGACGCGGCCGATGTAGCAAACTTCGTCAGATTCCCCCTCGTTGTGAGGAGTTTTGATTGTGGGGACGCTCTTCCCTGCAGGCGCAAGCCCCTGCAGTTAATTATGCTGCCGCATCGTAGTAACAACTTTCTCTTTCTCCAGATGGTCATTTCGTGTCGTGTGTGTTTGTTTTATTTTTGGTTGCCCGTGGATTGTATACGGAAACTAATTAATGTTGTCGCCCGTAGGGCGTGGATTAGTCCAAATCCGTATTTTCTTAGATTTAGGTTTTGGGTTGGGTTTAAGGATCATTAATCTCATTTGAGACTAAGATCAACTTAAACGTTTGTTAAGGATACGTTAGTCTAATTTTAGACTAAGATCTACTTAACGATTTGTTAAGGACACGTTAGTCTAATTTTAGACTAAGATCAACTTAACGGGATCATTTAGATCCAACAAAAGAGCATTTGAGCTCTATTGTTTTAGTTTAGGGACTTTGCGGTCCAGTTTAAAGACATCATAGTCTGTAAAGTTTAAAGACATCATAGTCCATGAGCTTAAGGACCCGACAGTCCATAAAGTTTAAAGACATCACAGTCCATGAGTTTAAGGACCCCACAGTCCGTAAAGTTTAAGGACATCATAGTCCAGTTTAAAGACGTCATAGTCTATGGAATGTATGGTTGTCGGGACCCGTCACTGTTCCCGCCCAAAATTTCTGCGCAAAAGAGTCCAAGGTATCAAATGGCAGCGATACGCTTAAGAAAATGCGAACCAGTATCTTCCGGCCTGTATTTTGATAAACTCCCCAATGAGGAACTGTTAAATTATGATGGTATTGAAAGCATCTCGAAAAAACCTTCGATTTGATATATTATGTGTTAGTTGTATGTATGCCCTAGAGGCCAGTATTGTACAGATGATGTATATTATATTGGATGCTTGGACATATATAGAGAGGACTTTCTTGATCGATATGATAGTATGCTATCTGGTTGCTCTTTACTTTAACATGTATACTAGTCTCTTTATACTGTCTTATCGTTACATGTTGGTAAAGCCCTTAGGATGTGTACTTGACTACCTGGACTATGATGCAGATCATACTAGTGGGGACATGGTAGTCCATAAGTACATCCTTCAAGGTCCCTAGTCGTGGGTGTATCGAGACAGGGCATCGATATACCAGTGTAGACTAGCGTATACGCTTCTCGACCCATGAGATGGGCGATGGATGATCCCATATCCATTGGTGTTTGACATCAGAGATGGTAAACGGGTGCTCAGTGGAGACTGGGTACACTGGACGGACTCGCCGAGAACTCCCAGATGGTATTATACCTCACGTCAGATGGCAGTTCTCTGGTGACACTTGTGCAGGTTAGTCTGTAGACCCAAGATCGTCATAGAGTCTTGTGTGATTCCCACTGTGCTTTGATTTCCACCTTACCACGTCCATGAGGGCGTGCAAAACGGTGGTTTTTGGGTACAGTCCCGAGTCACATGGAGGCAATGAGCGATAAGAGGGGTTTCGTCTCTCCCGGTATTGGGGGTTGATGTTGCGCTGTGCTCGATTGGCCGTAACAGGGAAGTCCCTGGCCAGGGCTGATTTAGAGATTTACTGGTAAGTGTTACCAGTAGTTTCTCGACCAGTTATGAGCCTCACATCGGTACGACTTATCGATTATTGGGGTCTGACGTTTACCACCCCTAGACTTGATATGTAACATATCAGACGAGGAGACCGGACTGTACGGGAAGTGTTACCGGCAGGCTTTTACAGGAGTTGGAGCGGGCTTGCTTGCTGATCTTCTGATCGCTCAATACCCGGGTAGCCGTTACGTCCAGCTAGTACCGCTGACGGCTTGTGGGTGCTTGATGTGATCATCACCTACTGTCGGCGTATTGACGAGTCTTTAGAGTCCTACATAGAGGTTTTACTGGCTCAGGCAAAACGAAATAGGAGCACGTATGTGATATGTGCGGGACCGAGAATAATGCGTGTATATGATACCGTATTCTATTCTTGCAACTTTAATGTACCGGTCGGTTATATATGATATAGCCGGGTTATCGAATCAAGGGTTGATTCGATAAAACGATACAATGGATGTTAGTTGGTTATATGAGATATGACTGGATTATTAAGTCAAGTGTTGATTTAATAATTTAGTGTATAATTGTATATTAGATATACTAATTTACATTAACTAACATATGTTCACTTATGGATTTTTCTCACATGTGCACATTTTAATATATATGTGATATATATTAAAATGTGTTTTCTTTTTTTGTATCATGGTTGTTGATACACTAGACATGGGTGTGTAAGACTTACACCATTCTATATTTAAATGGTGGTTAATAATTATTTAAGGTAATTACAAATTAGTGGACATTTTGTCATAAGCATGAAACTTGTAGAAGCTTGTGGATACTTTGACAAAGTCCACTAAATTTGTTTTACCTTAGATTTTTATTAACCTAACCATTTAAACTTAGCCATGGTAATATCTCTACATGAGATAGTATATGATACTCACTCACCATGGTTGGTTCACACACTTGATCATTATCCTCTCCTCTTTCTTTTGTTCATCTTCTTCATTGAACAAAAGAAAAAGAAAACTAGGTTTTGAAAAGAGAGCAAAAGATTGTGAGAAATAAAATTCTAAAGAGAACCCACTTCCTATTTCTCCATCTTCTACTAGACTAGCACTTTAGTTTAGGGTGTTTACTTCACTAATTCTCTAGTTAGTGAAGTAAGAGCTTGAGTCGTAATTCTCTCGACGTAGATCATCTTCGGCCTCGGAGATTTCAAGCAAGGTTGCATCTTTCACCTCGTGAAGCCATGCAAGAGCCCGGAAGAACCATGATCGCAGCGAAGGGACTACGACAAGGAGCCTTAGAAGTGAAGGACCGATCTACAAAGGTTGTATTTCGTATTCCCTTTAGAGTAAAGTTGTTTACTTGCTGTTTGTTTCGCCTAAAATCTAGTATACGATCTTGCTTAGGGTTGTTCGGCACATAAAAATTTAATTTTGGCATGGTCGATGCCTTGTAGAGCCTTGTTAGTGTGCCTAGTAACCCTACAGTGGTATTAGAGCCTAGCTAAAGTATTAGGCGATGTGTTAACGAAGTTAAAACCCCGATCGAACCCGAAAACGTCAAAACGACCCCCTCTCTGGACTTTTTTCAAAATCTGCGATTTTTCAGTATTAAAAATACCTAAAAAATTCAGCAGGGTTTTCTAAGAATTACGGTGCAAATTTGATGACCTAAATCGTACGGACCGCCGCGGTTCGGCGGCAATAACCTGCTTGTGCCGCAGAACCGCGGCCGTACAGTGACCTTGGGCTTCTCTGTTTGCACAGTAATGTTAGATTCTATTAGTGCTATTTTATGGGTATTTTTAAACTGACTCAAGTGTTGAGTTTTTTGGGGATCCTTTTGTATTCGTTAATTCGATCGGAAGATTTAATTTCGTATTGTTATTCCGGATAATTTAGTAAGTATTAAAATGTTCGAACGGATATCATTAACTCAATTTTTCCCGGCACGAAAAACATTCAAGTGTTGAATTTTTCTCGGGTTTAAATCTTTCGGAAAAACGTGCATGTGATGCGATAGACCCTCTAGAAGACAACAAACCTTAACCCGATTACGTGACCATCTTGAACTGCCCTTTGAACCTTAGGGTTTGGGGCAGTACGGCGTGCCACATGTGAGGCGTTGGCTTGACCCTTCTACGGCTGGACCGTTGCTACTGTGACGTATTCTGGAATTTTTGAACTCCGCTCAAATGTTGAGCTATTTAGGAAATCTTGGGTATTTGACTATTCGATCAAAAAGTTTAATACTGTCTATTTATCTGGAATGTGATACAATATGTGGAATACATACAGTTAGGCATGAAATGCGAAATATATGATATTTCGGATTTACGATGTCTAAAGAGACTGTGGATTCCAAATGTTGTAGTTTTACACTTTCTTTTCTGTGACCGTAAGTGTAATATGTGATATCGCCGGTTTCGTTGCTATATGTCAACGACAATAAGGATGCGCATATTTACTTACGTTGATGACATGTGATGTTATGTGTTGCTGGATATGTTATATTGGATCGTCGCATTTTGAATAGCCGGGGGTTTTTATGTGAGATGAGAGTTTTTATTTTCATTCATGTAAAATTAAATGTATGTAATATTCTTTTATTGGGGCACTTCCGGGATGAGGTTGATGTCACCTTTTGTATATTATTTACTTTTCTGCACTAGGATAGACCCAAGGAGGAGAGCACAAGTAACCGGGTTCTGGAGTCCAGTGGGAGACCAACTCGAGGAGTCGAGTCCGGGTCTCCTAACTCTAGAATTGGAAGGGTTGCTTGCCGCTCTCGTAGGGGTCTAGGGGTGTGGGTTTGGCTATTCATCGCGACCATGGAATCCGTGTTTTATTGAGGCTCAAAATAAAACACGGACGTTCTAGTATATCCAATGTTTCATATGTTTCTTCTGCTGTGATATCTGTGATGTGATCATTTGATGTTCTGTGATAAATACTGTATATAGTATATATGATCTATTATATAGGCGTTACTTATATTTTACACCCGCACTAGCCCTACCCCGCTCTGCCGTTAGTTACCTAAGCTAACGGTGCATGAGGGGACATCGAGGCGAATGCGGATGGCATAACTGTACGTCGTATTTATCTGTGATGTTTAGGTGACTTAAATGATGGGACTTCATTAATGTGATTAATGAAAGAAAAGAAACCTAAAAGATGTTGTAGAATCAAAATTTTCAAAATGGGTAGCTACAGTTTTGCTTTGCATAGTGATATATATGATATATCCCGCACCTTATTCGATGAGGAAAGAGCCGAGACCCCTTCACCAGGAGTGACCTCTTTAGTAAAACTGGCAGATGCTACAACACTCGGTTTGCTTTTGATTGCTTTTGGAGTTTTACTTTGCATAGTGATGTATATGATATATCCTGCACCTTATTCCATAAGGAAAGAGCCGAGATCCCTTCACCGGGAGTGACCTCTTTAGCAAAACTAATGAAATCCTCAAAATCACTCCATTTCAAAATTCACATGATTCTACAATGATATCAAGTTCATTATGCAATAGGTTTTCAGAAAAACCTGTCGTAGCCCTCCGTCATTTCAGATAAGAACTGTTTAGTATCCGTGCTGCGTTTGTTGGCCTTTGTCAAGGCGTAGTGTGCGGTAGCTGAATAGTGCTTATCTGTCTATGAATATGATGCAGATTGTTTTGGGGTAGTCGTACGACCTTATTGGCCTTTGTCAAGGGTCGTGCGGGTGGGTTTGATTCAATCAAGAAATGACGGGTTGAACTTAACTAGCATCCTATGATTTGTTGGCCTTTGTCAAGGTCATAGGGGTTAGGGGCAAAATATTATCGGGAATTTCAAGTGTTGAAATTTGCAATGAGATTGCATACCTTCTATGAGATAGTTGGATCCCGATACCCACTGCGAGTAATTGTTACTCCTGGGAGAGTTTTACACTGGACAATTAGCCGATCAAGTAGGTGTCTAGAAAGGTGTCAACAGGGATACGCCTCTGGGAAAACAAGGTTTACTTTAATTAGGTCCGTGCGAAAGCACGGGGAACCTCCCTCAAAGTACCGACACTGGCCTGGCTGAAAGATTGGCGAAGTTGTAGGGTGTAATTAATCCCGGCTAGTCTTTCCTTTTAGGGTTTGAAGGAAGATTTGATAAAAACAGTGGGAGCCATCCTGATTAGATAAAATAATAACCAATCTGATCTTGCAAGAGCATACGCTAAAGTGTTTTCTTCTCTCTCTCTCCAGGTAGCGACCATATCATGCCTTAAAAAAGATAATAATATGGATGTATTGACCGAACTCGCATGTTATACTGTGCTGGGAAACGTTGGTTCCGTTCTTTCTTATAAGAGTTATAAGACTGAACTGGATATAGGGGAATACCAGGATTCCCATGCCACCCATGTGAAGAAAGTAAATGTTGATGCATTTTCTTCGGGTGTGTTCGTTACAGAGAACTGTTTCTCAATTTCCTCTACATCCTGGGTATTAGATACCGGGTCAGGATCCCATATATGTAATCAGTTACATGGGTTTAGGAAAGGTAGAGAACTTGGAGAAGGTGATAAAGACATAAGGGTTGGAAATGGTGCAATTGTTGCAGCTAAAACCGTCGGGGAATATCACCATGTATTGCCAACTGGTAATACATTGATTCTGAACGAATGCTATTACATGCCGAACCTGATATGCAACATTATATCGGTTTCTTTGTTGAGTAAAGAAGGATATAATTTTGTATTACAGGATAATGTTATGAACATTTTTCTAAACCAAAAGTTGGTTGGATCAGGCACGATGTGCAATGGCATTTATGTTCTAAATCAATCAACAGTTATGAGCATAACAAACACACACAGGAGGAAGAGTTCAAAAATGAACGAATCCTTCTTGTGGCATTGTAGACTGGGTCACATCAATGCGACGCGACTAGCTAAGTTGCATAAGGATAGATATTTGAATCCGTTTGAATTTTCATCTTATGACACTTGCCAGTCATGTCTCAAAGGCAAGATGACCAAAACTCCGTTTACGGGACACGGAGAGAGAGTTACGGAACTCTTGGGACTGGTACATAGTGATGTATGCGGCCCCATGTCTACACATGCCAGGAATGGTTCTGCGTACTTCATTACATTCACTGACGATCTCTCTAGATTCGGATATGTGTTCCTGATGAAACACAAATCAGAAGCTTTTGAGTAATTTAAAGAATATAAACAAGAAGTCGAGAACCAAACCGGGAAAAGTATTAAAATCCTACGATCTGATCGAGGAGGTGAATACTTGAGCAATGAATTCCTAGACTTCCTAAAAGAGAATAGGATTCTCTCTCAGCCGACTCCTCCATATACACCACAGCACAACGGTGTATCCGAACGGAAGAACCGCACCCTATTAGATATGGTGCGCTCTATGATGAGCATAGCTGAGTTACCTATTTTCTTCTGGGGGTATGCGCTGGAGACAGCAGCATACCTATTGAATCAAGTTCCATCTAAATATGTACCTACCACACCATATGAGATATGGAGTGGGAAGAGACCATGCCTTGAACGAGTTAAGATATGGGGTTGTCCGGCCTATGTCAAAACACAAAATCCGGACAAACTCGAGGCACGGTCAGTTCTATGCAAGTTTGTGGGATATCCCAAACATTCACATGGATATCTTTTCTACCATACTGAGGAACAAAAAGTATTTGTTTCTCGACATGCCACCTTTTTAGAAAAGGAATTTCTTACAAAAGAAATTAGTGGCGACCAGGTAGAACTGGAAGAAATTCCGGCTACACAAACTCAAACTGAAGATTTAGTGGAACCGGAGGATTCGGTAGTTCCCAACGAACCTCAGCCTCTCCGCCGATCTAGTAGGGTTCCTCACCCACCTGAGAGATACTATGGTTTTCTCATGGACGGTGGGAGCGAGGATTGCATCATGGTTGATGATGACCCAACTAGCTTCGAGCAGGCCATCACGAGTGGGGACTCGGTGAAATGGCTGGATGCAATGCGGTCCGAGATGGAATCCATGTACACCAACAAAGTATGGACTTTGGAAGTTGCTCCTGAAGGGGCAAAACCCATTGGGAGCAAGTGGATCTTCAAAAAAAAACTTGGTGTAGATGGGAAAGTGGAGACTTTCAAAGCTAGACTAGTTGCAAAGGGTTTTCGTCAAAGACCAGGTGTGGACTATGACGAAACCTTTTCTCCAGTGGCTATACTTAAATCCATCCGGATCATGCTTGCCATCGCTGCATATCATGACTACGAAATCTGGAAAATGGATGTTAAGACCGCCTTTCTAAACGGTGATTTAGAAGAGTGCGTGTACATGACTCAACCAGAGGGTTTCATAGATAGTGGGAGCAGCGGGAAGGTGTGCACGCTGCTTAAATCCATTTATGGATTAAAGCAAGCATCGCGGAGTTGGAACATCTGCTTTGACGTCGTTATCAAAGAGTTTGATTTCGTCAAAAACATAGATGAACCTTGTATCTACAAGAAGGTGGCAGAGAGTAAGGTTGTCTTCCTCGTATTATACGTGGACGACATACTCTTGATAGGAAATGGCATTCCTATGCTGCAATCGGTCAAGCTCTTCTTATCACAAAGATTCTCAATGAAAGATCTTGGTGATGCCTCCTGCATATTGGGAATCAGGATCTATAGAGATAGATCTAAAAGGATATTGGGATTGTCCCAATTCAGGTACATTGACACCATACTAAAGAGGTTTAGTATGGAAGAGTCCAAACGTGGGTTTTTACTCTCAGGGCTCACTCTCTCCAAAGAGATGTCTCCCAAGACTGATTTGGAGAGAGCTCGCATGCAAGGGATACCCTATGCTTCGGCTGTAGGCTCTATCATGTACACGATGCTATGTACCAGACCCGATGTAGCATACTCACTAAGTGTAGTGAGTAGGTATCAAGCTGATCCTGGAGAGAGTCACTGGACAGCTGTGAAGAGCATTCTCAAGTACTTACGAAGGACTCAAGAGATGCTCTTGGTGTATGGTAACGGAGAACTCCAAGTGGAGTCCTTTACCGATTCGAGCTTCCAGAGTGATAAGGATGACTCTAAGTCGCAGTCAGGATTTGTCTTTACCCTTTACGGTGAAGCGGTTAGCTGGAAGAGTTCCAAGCAGGAAACCGTGGCAGACTCGACAATGGAGGTTGAATACATCGCTGCCAACAATGCTGCCAAAGAGGCTGTCTGGATCAAGAAGTTCATTACTGAACTTGGAGTGGTTCCATCCATTGAGCATCCAATACCTTTGTATTGCGATAATAATGGAGTGGTGGCTTTGGCCAAGGAACCCAGGTCCCATCACCTGATCCGGGAGATAGTTGATCGCCGGGAGATCGAGGTCAGGAGGGTTGACATGAAGAACAACACAGCGGATCCACTCACGAAGGCCATTCCCCAGATACAGTTTGAAAGACTCTTCGGGATGCTCGGTATGTGATACTATAACAGCTGGCCCTAGTGCAAGTGGGAGATTGTTAGTTGTATGTATGCCTTAGAGGCCAGTATTGTACAGATGATATATATTATATTGGATGCTTGGACATATATAGAGAAGACTTTCTTGCTCGATATGATAGTATGCTATCTGGTTGCTCTTTACTTTAACATGTATACTAGTCTCTTTATACTGTCTTATCGTTACATGTTGGTAAAGACCTTAGGATGTGTACTTGACTACCGGGTCTATGATGCGGATCATACTAGTGGGGACATGGTAGTCCATAAGTACATCCTTCAAGGTCCATAGTCATGGGTGTATCGAGACGGGGCATCGATATACCAGTGTAGACTAGCGTATACGCTTCTCGACCCATGAGATGGGCGATGGATGATCCTATATCCATTGGTGTTTGACATCAGAGATGGTATACGGGTGCTCAGTGGAGACTGGGTACACTTGACGGACTCGCCGAGAACTCCCAGATGGTATTATACCTCACGTCAGATGGCAGTTCTCTGGTGACACTTGTGCAGGTTAGTCTGTAGACCCGAGATCGTCATAGAGTCTTGTGTGATTCCCACTGTGCTTTGATTTCTATCTTACCATGTCCATGAGGGCATCCAAAACGGTGGTTTTTGGGTACAGTCCCGAGTCACATGGAGGCAATAAGCGATAGGAGGGGTTTCGTCTCTCCTGGTATTAGGGGTTGATGTTGCGCTGTACTCGATTGGCCATAACAGGGAAGTCCCTGGCCAGGGCTGATTTAGAGATTTACTGGTAAGTGTTACCAGTAGTTTATCGACCAGTTATGATCCTCACATCGGCACGACTTATCGGTTATTGGGGTCTGACGTTTACCACCCCTAGACTTGATATGCGACATATCAGACGAGGAGACCGGACTGTACGGGAAGTGTTACCGGCAGGATTTTACAGGAGTTGGAGCGGGCTTGCTTGCTAATCTTCTGATCACTCAATACCCGGGTAGCCGTTACGTCCAGCTAGTACCGCTGACGGCTTGTGGGTGCTTGATGTGATCATCACCTACTGTCGGCATATTGACAAGTTTTTAGAGTCCCACATAGAGGTTTTACTGGCTCAGGCAAAACGAAATAGGAGCACGTATGTGATATGTGTGGGACCGAGAATAATGCGTGTATGTGATACTGTATTCTATTTTCGCGACTTTAATGTACCGGTCGGTTATATATGATATAGCCGGGTTATCGAATCAATGGTTGATTCGATAAAACGATACAATGGATGTTAGTTGGTTATATGAGATATAACCGGATTATTAAGTCAAGTGTTGATTTTATAATTTAGTGTATAATTGTATATTAGATATTCTAATTTACATTAACTAACATATATTCACTTATGGATTTTTCTCACATGTGCACACTTTAATATATATGTGATATATATTAAAATGTGTTTTCTTTTTTTGTATCATGGTTGTTGATACACTAGACATGGGTGTGTAAGACTTACACCATTCTATATTTAAATGGTGGTTAATAATTATTTAAGATAATTACAAATTAGTGGACATTTTGTCATAAGCATGAAGCTTGTGGAAGTTTGTGGATACTTTGACAAAGTCCACTAAATTTGTTTTATCTTAGATTTTTATTAACATAACCATTTAAACTTAGCCATGGTAATGTCTCTACATGAGTTAGTATATGATACTCACTCACTATGGTTGGTTCACACACTTGATCATTATCCTCTCCTCTTTCTTTTGTTCATCTTCTTCATTGAACAAAAGAAAAGGAAAACTAGGGTTTTGAAAAGAGAGCAAAAGATTGTGAGAAATAAAATTCCAAAGAGAACCCACTTCCTATTTCTCCATCCTCTACTAGACTAACACTTTAGTTTAGGGTGTTTACTTCACTAATTCTCTAGTTAGTGAAGTAAGAGCTTGAGTCGTAATTCTCTCGACGTAGATCATCTTCGGCCTCGGAGACTTCAAGCAAGGTCGCATCTTTCGCCTCGTGAAGCCATGCAAGAGCCTGGAAGAATCATGATCGCAGCGAAGGAACTACGACAAGGAGCCTTAGAAGTGAAGGACCGATCTATAAAGGTTGTATTTCGTATTCCCTTTAGATTAAAGTTGTTTACTTGCTATTTGTTTCACCTAAAATCTAGTATACGATCTTGCTTAGGGTTGTTCGGCACATAAAAATTTAATTTTGGCATGGTCGATGCCTTGTAGAGCCTTGTTAGTGTGCCTAGTAACCCTATATTATGGACCTCATAATTCATCCGAGATCAAAAGTTATGAGCAAATGTGTTATGCACATGTGATCTACGAAAGAAAATGCGAACCAGTATTTTCCGAGCTATATTTTGACAAACTCCGGAATGAGAAACAGCTAAATTCTGAAGGTATTGAAAGCATCTTGAAAATACATTCGATTTGATATATTATGGGCCTCATAATTCATCCGGGATCAAAAGTTATGAGCAAATGTCTATGCACATGTGATCTAAGGAAGAAGATGCAAATCAGTATTTTCCGAGCTGTATTTTGACAAACTCCGGAACGAGAAATGGATAAATTATGATGATATTGAAAGCATCTCGAAAATACCTTCGATTTGATATATTATGGGCCTCATAATTCATCCGAGATCAAAAGTTATGAGCAAATGTGTTATGCAGGTGTAATCTAAAGTAATGCTCTACTACATGGGGAATGCATTTTTTAGTCCCACATCGGGAAAATGAGAGATGGCTTCTCTACCACTCTCATATAAATAAGTGGGGAGACCTCTTAGGAAGGGTAGAGTTAAATCCTCAAAGGATTCGGTACTCAAAGGAGCTTAGTTCTCCAAAGGAGCTTAGTTCTCCAAGATAGGAGCATGCTCCTCCCCATAATGCGCATATGCGCAAGCGCCATGTGCGGTACGTGCAACGCACGTGTGCTCGCCACGTGCGCACCACGTGCAACGCACGTGCTCACCACATGAGAACATTTAATAATATTAAAAGGAGCATGTTCTCCATATATAGAAGCCCTGCTTCTTCTCATAATGCGCATGTGCGCTACGTGCAACGCACGTGTGCTCGCAACGCGCGCACCACGTGCAACGCACGTGCGCACCATATGAGAACATTTAATAATATTAAAAGGAGTCTATTCTCCATATATAGAAGCCCTGCTTCTCCTCATAATGCGCATGTGCGCCACGTGCAATGCACGTGTGCCCGCCACGCGCGCACCACGTGCAACGCACGTGCGCACTACATGAGAATATTCAATTAAAAGAAGACTCGTTCTCCATAGGAGCTTGCTCCCCCCCCCATAATGCACATATGCGCAAGATCCATATGCGCTACGTGCAAATATGAGCGCCCAACACGTGCGATGCACATGTGCCCAACACGTGCGACGCACGTGCGCGAACGCAAAGAAGCCTTTTTCAGCAGCGAGAAGCTTAAGCTCCAGTTTGTTCTTCCCCCCTAATGAGTGAGACATGGTTCAAAGGGTACATCCCTCCACACCTTCGATATATGGCACTGTAATCTCTCGGTGTCGTCGGAGAGGTGGTGGGTCCCAACGACCAATGATCATTCTTTCTAAAATAAAAATAAAAAAGAAGAAAGAACATTGACAGAGAAACAGTGAAAGAATTCAATGAACTCCTAAAAAGAAAGTTTGAGAAGAAATCAGAAAGAAAAGAAGGTAAACCTTTGAAAAGAAGAATTTCTTCTGAAAAGATCAATGATCTAAGAACAAGATCAAGATCTTAAAATAAAAAGAAAAGATCAAATAATAAGAATAAAATAAGAAGTAATATACTTCTTTATTAGATCATTTGATCTACACAAAGGCATTGCCTTTTGATGAACCACTGGTTCTGGAATCTTAAAAAGATTCTTTTCTTGAATCCAAAATTGGATCGAGATATTAAAACAGTGCCTTGCACTTGTAAATCTGTACTGTTGCGCTCTTGGGTTGGCACAAGCTACCAGAGAGCGCTACGTGTCAGCTCCAGAACAACTTGCGCTATGCGCTTTTAAAATAGAGCATTGCTCTCTGAAATTGGTGCAACTCACCAGAGCGCGCCACGTGTCTGCACCGCAGCAGCGCAGCGCACTGGCGCAGCGCACTGCGCTAACTGCGCTTGCACTCACCAGAGCGTGACACGTGTCACCTCCACATGCGCTTGCGCTCATTAATTAGCGCAAAGCGCCTGACGGGCCACATAACCACTGTCAGACAATTAATGCGCTGCATTATTTACAGAATGGCCAAACCCAATTAAAAAAGGCTTAACATGCCAAAATAAATGCAATGCATTATTTTAAAGAAAGGCAGAGTCCAAACAGATGCTCTGCATCATTTATAAAGGGACAGAGCCCAAATCAGAAAGGCCTATCTGGCCAAAATAAAATGCAGTGCATTATTAAACAGGGACAAAGCCCTAGCACAGGCCTAATAGGCCAAAAATAAAAATATTGAATATTCTCAACTGGATTTAGCCCAATCATGGCCATAAGTCCTCAAATTAAATTGACTGAGCAAGACTGCTCTCCTAAATCAATTTACATCCGGTTCAAGGGTACATCTCCGAACTCCTCTGACACCTATCGTTGTAATCCTTCAACGACGTCAGAGAGGCGACGGATCCCGACAACCACACATTAATACGGACTGTGGGGTCCTTAAACTAATGGACTAATGCGTCCTTAAACCAATGGACCGCAACGTCCTTAAACTACCTATGGACCACCATGTCCCTAAACTGGAATATAGACTGCAATGTACTTAAACTACCAATGGACCACAATGTCCCTAAACTACCTATGGACCACTACGTCCCTAAACTGGAACAATAGAGCCCCCAAACGCTCTTTTGTTGGATCTAAACGATCCCGTTTAAGTTGATCTTAGCCTCAAATATGGCTAACGTATCCTTAAACATTCAAACAGACTTTAGTCCCAAATTGGACTATAAGACCCCCAATCAATTTTGGTTCAAGGGTACATCTCCGAACTCCTCTGACACATAACATTGTAATCCTTCAACGTCGTCAGAGAGGTGACGGGTCCCGGCGGCCATATATTAAATGGACCACCATGTCCCTAAACTGAAAATGGATCTAGACGATCCTGTTAAGTAGATCTTAGTCTGGAAATTAGACTAACGTATCCTTAACAAACGTTTAAGTTGATCTTAGCCTCAAATATGGCTAACGTATCCTTAAACCAAAACCCAAAACCCAAATCTAAGAAAGTACGGATTTGGACTAATCCACGTCCTACGGGCGACGAAATAAATAGTCTCCGTATACAATCCACGGGCAACCACAAACAAAACAAATACCCACGACACGAAATGAAATTCTGGAGAAGGAGAAAGTTGTTACCGCGATGCGGTAGCGTAATTAACTGCAGGGGCTTGCGCCTGCAGGGAAGAGCGTCCCAACAATCAAAAACCCCTCAAGCGAGGGGGAATCTGACGAAGTCTGCTACATCGGCCGCATCCGTCTAAACCTCTGATACACGGTGCCATAAATCAACTTGGCATCTTCGGAGAGGTGGACGGATAAAACCAAATAGCATCTGCCCCGAATCTGAGGCAAGACGTCCTAATGTCTCGGCCGCCATTCGATAGGGAACAGTCGCCTCTCTGAAAACGTTGAAGGATTACAACGAAAAATGTTAGAGGAGTGAAGAGATGTACCCTTGAACCAATATTGGTTAGGAGATCTGTAGTCCAATTTGGGACTAAGATCAAAGATTTATGAGCATATGGGCTCAATTAATCTGAAGTAGGGTTCTGTGGCCACTTTGGGCTCGGCCCATTTAGTAAAAATGTTAACAATGCTGAGCATTGGTTTGGGTTCTGATAACCATTTTGTCTTCTATTGAGTGCTGAGCACTTATCATAGCTCTGGGGCTTTATTGTTTAAAGAACAGTTTATGTTCTCTTAGCGCCTACGTGAGGAGCACGTGGTGCGCTTGGCGCTGTGCGCCAGTTGATGAGCGCAAAGCGTTTCTGTTTAGATAGCGCACACGTGAGGAGCACGTGGCACGCTTGGCACTGAGCGCCAGTTAATGAGCGCAGAGCGCTTCTGTTAAAGTAGCGCACACGTGAGGAGCACGTAGTGCGCTTGGCGCTGAGCGCCAGATCATGAGCGCAGAGCACTTCTGTTTAGGTAGTGCACACATGAGAAGCACATGGCGCGTTTGGCGCTATGCGCCAAATAATGAGCGCAAAGCGCCTCTTGTGAAATTTGGAGCGCTAAGGCTCTGCAGAGCCGTGCGCTATATTTGGAGCGCTAAGACTCTTCTTTTAATGGGAGCGCTATGGCTCTTGTTAGGCAGTTCAGCGCTCTGAGAATTAAATTCTCTCTTATAAGAGACTTTGTCTCGTGGGTCTAAGAACAAAGTTGTTATTTCATAGGTGATATTTCAATCTCTTACGTTTTTGGTGAAAGGCTTTGCCTTTATGGATCTGTGATCCTAAGAGAATTGAATTATTCTCCCTCCTTTTTATAATGAGATGTTATGATCTCTTTTGTGAAAGACAATTTGTCTTATAGATATATGATCTGGCAAAGGAACTAAGTTCTTTTTCTGATGAGATGCTTTGATCTCTCTGATTTTATCTTGAAGAAAAGTTCTTCTTCTGCCGAGAGCTTGCTCTTCTCTCTGAAATTTCTCAAAGTTTGTGGGGGGTTCCTCTATCTGAGACTTGAAGTCTTGGGGCCTTTATATAGGGTAGGCTGATTTGTTGAATCAATTGAAGAGATCTTTTCTCTAATTGATTTGGGGATTTCCCCACGTTGGATCTTTGATCTTAGGGTTTCTATTTTACAGAAGGCAATCTTCTTGTTTTTAACAAGATTGGGAAATCTTTTCCCATACAGAATTTATTCTGTATTTTAGTGATTTTTAATCACCATTGGATCATTGATCCAATAGTGCTCTGATTTTCAGAGCACAATCTTTCCTGTTTGGAAAGATTCTGAGGAATGTTTTCTTAACAGAATTTTATTCTGGTCAATTGATGATTTATCATCTTCGTTGGATCTTTGATCCAACGATGGAGAACATTTAGTTCTAGCGCTTAACGCTCTTGTGCCTTGTACGTGAGCGCTGGCGCTATTGGCATGAGCACACTCGTGTTTTGCACATGAGCGTTGCTATAGAGCGCTGGTGCACTTGGCGCTAGAGCACTCGTGCTTTGCACGTGAGTGCTGCCTCAGAGCGCCGGCGCTTTTATGAAGCGCCAGAGCTTTTATGAAGCGCCAGCGCTTTTATGAAGCGCTGCTTCATTTCAAATTTCAAAATTTGAACAGAGCTTTGCTCTGATTGGTGGAAACAGTGAATATAATATCCAAAATAAAATATTTTCTGTTGGTTTTGACAGAACTACTAATAATAATTCTGCTATACCAATTTTAAGAAATAATTTAAATCCTGTTTTAGATGGAGAATTATTTCATCAAAGATATGCATGCCATATTTTAAATTTAATTGTGCATGATGGTCTTAGTATAATTGATTTTCATTTAACGCAGCTTAAAAATGCAATGATGTTCATTGAAATCTCTGAATTTCGAATACAAATTTTTAAGCAAACTTATACCCAGTTAAATTTAAAATTTAGATCTTTCAAATTCAACATTCCAGCTAGGTGGAATTCCACTTATTAGATGTTGAAATGTGTTTTAAAATATCGAGAGCCCGTTACTTTATTTTATGAAGAACAAATGCCTAATAATAATTTAGAGAATTATGATTGGTTTGTTTGTGAATATGTTTTGAAATTTTTAGAAATATTTTACAATACCACTAAATGTTTGTCTGGTATTTATTATCCCACTACATATTTAGCATTTAGCAGTAGAACGGTTATTTTATATTAGTAAGATTATTAATGGGCATGTAATTAGCCATGAAAGTGCATTTGCTAGAATGTTACAGAGCGTACTTACGAAATTGAATAAATATTGGCGAAAAGTTCCTGCATTGTTTTGTTTAGCTTCTGTTTTTTATCCCAGACTTAAAAAGGATAATTTAATTTTTTTATTAGATGGATACTATGAAAACTTAGATACTGATATAGAAAATTATAAAAATGTTTTGGATTCTTATTTGCATGAATTGTATGTTATATATGATGCACAGTAGGTTCAAAACAGAACTTATTCTTTATCTTCTTCTTCACAACAAACTTCCAAAAAAAGAATATTTCGGTTTTTGCAACAGAGAAAACAAAAAAACAATTGTTTCTAATTCTTCCACTTATAGTGAGCTTACAATATATTTACAAATTGATTTCAGTATTTTTTTCACCGCGGATCAAATAGATAATCTGGATATTTTTGATTGGTGGAAAACACATGGACACATGTATCTGTTAGTGATATATGCCCTAAAGACTATTATTGTATAGTACATGATTGTATATTATATTTTGGAAGAAGGGATATATACAGATATAATAACAGTCTTGCTCAATATGATAATATGCTATCTGGTTTGTATTTATCTTAACATGTGTATATATTTTTTTAACGTATCACTAATACATGTTGATAGAGCCCGTAGGATCTTTGCTTGATGTCACGACCCAAAGTTTGGATGTGACCGGCACTTAGATTATATGATATCTAAAGACATCGATACAATCTGAGTAAGCCAAAAACCAAGATCAAAACTCTTTTTGCGGAATTTAGACAAATTTTAGTTTTTAAGTAAAAGAATGAAGTAGCATGTCGAAAGGTTTTTAAATAATGGAAATGTAACAACCGATGTTAAACTTTCGACGGTACCTCTCTTTTAATTATTAATAGAAATCCAATTTAAGCTGTGTAATCAAATTGCATCCCTAGTTGGAAGCAAACAATGCCAAACAGCGGAACTCAATACGCAAAAATATTACAACACTCAAGGTGACGAATTTCACGCAAGATTTCATAAAAACATAAGTTAACATAACTAACGATATTACTCAGTCTAAATAATATACAACATGTTTCGTTCTAAGTCAAGATTCATGGTCTGATGGAGTAATTCTAGATCCAAAATATACATATCCAAAATAGGAGATTACTACATATGTAACCCACCTAGCAAAAAGAGCGGTAAAAGCTGACGAATGGATCTGCACTGCTGCTATGCGTCCACACGACTTCTGCAAGGAACTATGGCACAACGGGGGTGACTTGCCAACTCAGTAAATAAAACTAACATATATCGGCTGATAATGTAAGTATGACGAACTAAAGCTAATATCAACAAGGATGAATATAATGCATAATAATGAATTGTAACATGAACATGTACTACTAAATATATAAGTCAAAACTGAAATCTCATCAATTGCTTCCAAATAAGTTTCATTTTCCGTGTCCAACATCGACACAAATCTTCCATTTCCATCAGGTATCGTTCCCCGAACGATCCTGTCATCCAATAACACCGGTCGGCATCACCTAGATATCCGCCGTATTCATAACTGTCTCCGGTATCGAGTATCCTCGTTAGGCTCCCCGCCTAAAATACGGCTATCCTGCCCCTCGGCCTCGACCGGGTCCACCATATATCCAACTGTATACCCTCCACTCAGTCTGGATAATGTATAAATCCGCAACCGTATCGCCCCCCCTCCCATTCGGATCGGAATAAATCCAAATCATAAAAACAATATCTCATGGTGGACATCTCACATTGGCATGAAAAATATCATTGAATCATTTCAATAGTAAAAAAAACTCAAAATCATAAATCCGAAATAATCCATTTCAGTTTATATCAATATTGCTATACTTGAATATGAAACATGCTAACAATTACGTAAAGAATTTATCAATAAGAATGCTTAAGTTATGATTGTTGCGCCACGGCAGCGCCCTGGCCGTCTATCCGAGGCCAAAATGCGGAATCAAAAATTTTCTTAACTTTCAAACTGGTGCTACCGCGAACAATAAACCCGAATCGTAACCATTAACCTATACTAGCAAACAAGAGAAGGGTAGAGAAGTATACCGACTGATCCGAGTCCTCCGGTCTTCTCGTCGTCGTCCCGATCTTCCGCGGAAACTCCGGTCGTCGCCTCCTTGCCGAAAGGGCACCACATCGTCTGCATCTTTTACGGGCTCCCACCTCAATACCGAGGCAACTCGGGCACGAAGCTGGCTAGTCGACGTGCCCAAGGTTTGCTGTAGATTGTAGTGTAGAAATGCTTGTCTCATTTGGGGTAGTGAAGTTGCCATTGGATGGAGGGAAGTAATGAACAAAATGGAGATGAACTTTGGTGTATCAAAATGAGATGATAATTTCCCCACTTCACAAAATGAAAATCACTCATCTCCTTCTCTCATTGTGGCCGGCCCCCTCTAGGAGAAAAAGGTGGAGGGAATATGCAAGGGAGGTGAGTGTAGGAAAAGAGAATGGGTGACCACACCCCAAAAGAAAATCTCACATCAAAGACCAAATCAACTCTAATCCATTCTTATCTCATTAAAGCAAAGGGTAAGAAAGAAAAAGTATCTCATGATACTAATCAAATCATGAAGCCATCATAATCAATCCATATGCAAGAAACCCTCTCCACAAATGTTATTTGCAAACTTGCAAATAACCCCCTCCATCGGAAAAGTCCGGCCGGGAAAGAACAAAGGAAAACCGGCCGGAACGGAATGCAAACTGGCAACTCCAGAAAACTGGTCCCGTAATAAATTACAGGAAAACCCCGATACTGTGCATACACACCCGCATCTGTATTCCGACCGGATACAAATGCAATGAGACAAAATCTACACTGTACTAAACTAGGATCCGGCTTAAACCAAAGCCGGCTAGTAATATCCGTTCGATCCTGATCCGTGCAATACCGCACGTATCTGATTGAACCTTGCCATATATCTATACGGCCTCTAGTACAAACCGTCCGATCCTGATCCGTGCAATACCGCACGCATCTGATCAGACCCTGCCATATCTCCATACGGCCTCTACAGCGTTTCGCCCGAAACTTGAGTAACTGTCTGTGTGGTGGACTCTAAAGACTCGTCAATACTATGGCTGTGGATTTAACCACTAGCACGTCAGAGGTATTAGCCAATACGTGACGGGCCACCGGCTATTGACCAAAAGGGACGTCGATGAGCGAACTCACCCTGACACCCTACTGAGCCTGTCAGTGACAATATCCGTACAGTCCGGTCCGTTCGTCTATGAGCATCGCATGGCGGGCCTAGGGGGTTGGTAAAAGTCAGACCCCCAAAAGCGGTACAAGTCGTGTCGGAGTGTAGCCCAGAACACCCTGAGATACAACTGGAATACCTACCAGTAAATCTCCTGCCTCGGCCGAGGGCTTTGTGTAATGGCTCTCCTAGACACAGCGCGACCTCACCCCCAATACCGGGAGAGACGAACCCCTGCAGATCCGCTCACTGCCTCCATGTGGCTCGGGACTGTACCCAACTAAAACCTGTTTGCACGACTCCTTTGAGCCGTGGTAGGGTAGTAATCAAAGTACAGTGGGAACTCACACGAGACAAATGACGATCTCAGGTCGATGAACTAACCTGTACACATGCCACCGGGGAACTGCTATCTGACGTCAAGTATAAGACCAACTAGCATGTTCCCGGCGAGTCATGTCCGGTGTACTCATAACCCAATGAGCACCTGTATACATCTTAGGTGAACCAACTGACACCAGTGGCTTGTGAGACCGGCCAATGCCCCTCGTCGGGGTCTCGACTGTATACACTAGTCTACTCTGGAGAATCGATGCCCTGTCTCGAAACTCCCACGACTAGGGACCTTTTAAGGATGTGCTTATAGACCATCAGCTCTCACGTATATGATCGCCATCATACTGCTGGAAGTCAAGCAAGAATCCTAGGGGCTCTATCAGCGTGTAATAGCGACCTGTAAGGTCACCTGAAGCAGTACACGATGATAAAGGTAAACCAGATAGCATACTATCATCTCGAGTAAGACTGTCCTACCGGGATAGGTCCTCCCTCAATCATTGCAATCACGTGCCTGTGATCCAATAATTGACTTTGGGGGCACTATCTCCAACAATCTCCCACTTGCACTCAAGGCTAATTATTGCGATGTCGCATACTCACAGCCCGTGTGATACCGAACACCCAACTCCTCTACTAGTCAGTCTCACAAAGCTCGTTTGCGAAACTATTGCGTTCGAGGAATAGCTTCAGTGAGTGGATCCGCTTTGATATTTCTTTCTATATCTCTCTATATCTCAAGTTCGCGGAGAAAACCATCTCCCGAAATGAGCAATACCTGTCTTAGAATGTCTGGATGTCTGATGGGACCTAGCTCATAAATGAACTCCAAATCCAAACTTCTTAGACTGTATCGTCAACTGAACTTAATCAGTATCCTGCGCCATGCCTTCCCTCAGTATCCACCTGGACCACCTGTCCAAAATACTGCCCCTCGACAGAGGGAGAACTATAACTCTGACAGCCACTCTGCCATCCATGTCACCTTGGAAGCCTGGAATGATAACCGTCTCCTAAAAGAGGCTGTCGTTATCACATCCCTAGAACATCAACTTATGTTCTAAAACTGCTTCCGATTGTTTCTCCAGGATTGGATTAATATCAACTTATTGCACCTACTGCAAGAACAACATCTGGTGTGGTACTTGACATCTCATGATTGACTCAATTGCCTAAGCAAGTGATCTGCCAATCATGCGTATCCCTCTCCCCTTTAGTCTGTAAGACACCTTTAGAGAGGGTGACTCCATTACCTGCAGGTATACTACCATGCCAGAAGTCGTCCATTCTAAATACTCTTAGAATGCTGTCAAAGTACCTTGATTGGGAAACCACCCAAATCTAGATCTAAAACCATAGATCTAGTAACCAGAATGTCTGATATAATATCCAAGTCCTGTGTGGAGAAACCACTGTATGACGACCAAAGTATAACCGATCGTAGTATAGGAATATTACTTCCTACTCTGTGTATGTCATCAAATACCAGGACATCTCACCCTATTACCTACTTAACAGATCCATCCCCTATTCTGATGAAGTCAAACCTATGACTGTCATGTCAGAAATAGATGATCTATCTCCGCTATATCTGCTTTAGTCTATAAATAGACATAAGCCACCTGTCCACCAATGCTTCCGCTGCTCCCACTGACTACGACAACCCTCTGGCAGAGTCATATAGACGTACACTTCTAAAGCTAGTTTAGAACGACGCTATACTCATCCTCCTGCCGGGTCTCACAGTCTGGAACAACAGCAATGGCAAGTCTGGGTAAACAAGAACCTCCCTGTCACTGTCCCTGAGCATACCGAAGTACCTCTCGAGTGCCTGAGGTTACCCACCATATCTGCGGAGTGGCCAATGGAATGTCAAACCAAATTGAATCTTTAGGTTCTTTATCAAATCTTCCGTAATCGTTTGCGGTTCTGGAATCACTTCCAGTTCTACCATACTCCCACTACTGTTTTCTGAAAAAAAAATCCATTTCATTAAAAATGTGGCGAGTCAAGAACAATATCACTATTGATCTTCCAGATGGTAGAAAGTCAACCCTCGTCATAGCCTGGGTCAACCCACAAACAGCCATTACAGAAACGTGCCTTTAGTTGTCCGGAGTCTGGTTTTAAGCATAAGCCGGACAACTCCCCGTACCTTAACAATGTCAAGATATGAACTGTTCTATATCCAATATAGAAACAGAGGCACTGATTTAATTGGAACCAGATTCAAATCATGCAGCTGTCTCCAGTGCATGTCAACTAAATGGAAAGAGGCCGATCAGCGTTACTCAACTTAGGAATACTTCCAATTATGAGTAACCTGAAAGAGAAGCAAGTTCTCTTAATCATTACTATCAACTGAATACCATATACAAGTATCTACATCTTCGATCACCTTGAAGAATCCCGATACTTGCAATACTTGGTTCTCTACTTTATTCAAATACCTATAACTTCTCAAAATTCGGACCCTGTATTTCCACGAAACAGCTGTCTAAAAACTAGAGAAGTCATAAGTAAACCGAATATAGTACGAGGACCAACCCCTCTGTCCTGATGGACGCTGGACAACATACAATACTCTGTACAAGTCCCTTGAGTCTGATAACTCATTCACTGTGTGTCGTAGGTTGAAAACTGTACTTATGGTTAAGAAGAATTACACCGCTGTTCAATACTCCTTACCTAACCATCCACTGATATAGGTAAATGTCATAGACATAATTTCAAAAAGGTATATCTCACTCTATGAAAATAGACGTACAGATATATCAATTTGAAATTGGTGCATAGCAACGGATATTCAAAACCAAATATTTGCCGACCGGCAAACAACCCAGGTGGCTTCCTCAAATATCACAAATTACAACGAATCCCGATATAATGAGGATGGTCACCTAATTCCCAATAACTTACTCCCACTCATCATCTGTAAAACCATACAGATGTGAGAATCCAACCTGGTAAATACATACCTTGGAGCAAGTGTCTAATCGGGAAATCAGTTTTGTTTTAACAGTACACAGTTGAACTGAAACATTGAAATATTTCGATGGGGTATCCTGGTATTCCTAGTAATGCCTCTACCATTATCCAGATTCAGTAACCGTATATCTTTTTGCCATCTGTCCAAATCCCTTTATATGTTTTTAGTCATTACCTTCTGCACACCCCTTTAGGCCAAATGGTTTTCTTCCTTCCCTACCGTTCGACACCAGCCTATGGTTTGGAAGAAGACTATCCAATAAGCATAATGGGTGTACTGTCCTAATCCTAGGAGCACTCGCATTGCGAGAGAAGGTGAAGATAAAAGACAACCGAATAAACCTTATTCCTATTTCTCCTAAATCAGAATCCATCCTCGAACTGGAACAAGTTCCTTTCGAGTTCGTATATAACCATACGATGGATTATCCAATAAACTTGGGATCTTCGTAGTGATACGGAGTGTCCTGGAGAAATACAAAGGTGATTTAGGATTGGCGAAGAAATATTTGGTATGGTCGTGAATAGCAGTCGCAATTTACTTTGCCCTCTTACTAATCCCTTTCTTCGTCTTTACTTAATACCTTCTGTACACCGTTTAGGCTAATTGGTATTCTTCATTCCCCACCGTTCGGCACCAGCCTAAGGTTTGGAAGAAGACTATCCAATTTGCGTAATAGGTGTACTATCTCCTAAGCCAAGGAGTTCTCGCAATCTGAGAGAGAAGGTAAAAGGAAAAGACAACTGAATAGTCCTATTCGTTTTCTCCAGAACCGGAAACCATCCTCGAATAAATTCCTTCGAGTTCGTATCTAACCATACGATGGTTTTGTCCAATGGAAGTGGACGTTCGTAGTAATACGGGGTGTCCTGGAGAAAAGAGTAAAAGTAGGAGTGGCAATGAGGTTAGCGATTCTGATAATCCAAAAGCCAGTGTTAAGAAGGTTCGGTCAACTTGGTCATTGAGTCATAGTCCAGGGTCGGGTCAATGGTCGCTGCCAAAGAGAGAGAGAAAAGAAACACTCAGCGTGCACTCTAACCTAGATCAGAATGGTTATCACTTTATCTAATCAGGAAACCTCCCACTGTAACGTCAAATTCTTCCCCAAACCTGAAAGAAGAATTAGTCGGGATCACCCGAGGAGTAAACCAACTCATCAGTGGGAATCGGGATCCAACTATCATCGCATGATAACTTGACGGAATCCACTCAAGTCACCACACTCCAGAAGGTATGCGCATGCCTGGCAAGTTTCAGTTTCTTTGGAAACTCCCGATGTAATTTTTACCCCTAGGACCCAAGTGACCTTGACGAATAATCAACAAATCAAAAGGTCCTAGTCAAGTTCAACCCGTCATTATCTTGATTGCGTTAAATCCACCCGCACGACCCTTGACGAATAATCAACAAAGTCGTACGACTGTCCTAACCAATCCACATATCCATGTGACAGAATAGCACAACAAAGCTACCGCACACTACGCCTCGGCGAATAGCAACGACAAACGTAGCGCGAATACTAAGCAATACTAATCTGAAAAGACGGAGGGCTACGACTGGTTTTTGGCGAAAAACCTTTAACGTAATGAACTTGATATCATTGAAGGAACTGGATAACTTTTTATAAAAATATAGTGACGAAAACCTTTACTAAAGAGGTCACTCCCGGTGAAGGGATCTCGGCTCTTTCCCCGTAGAATGAGGTGCAGGATATTCCAACTGAATACCACAATGCAAAGCAAAAGTAATCGGCTATAGTGAAGTTATTGCCCTGACGCAAACTTTTGTCCAAGGGGTCACTCCCGGTGAAGGGATCTCGGCCCTTGCCTCGTCGACTGAGGAGCAGGATATTCCAACTGAATACCACGATACAAAACAAAAGAGAACGCCCTTGCAATAACAGCTTTTGAAAAAATGTTCCAACAATATCAGAATAGGTTTGTTTGGCTTGCATTGATCCGAATCAACGCAGTCCCATCAATTGATCACACCACAAAGAACGAAAATATACTGATGTACGTATATGCCATCCGCATTCGCCACTGGGTCCCGTCATTACCCGTTAGGTTAGCTAACTAACGACAGAGCGGGGACTGGACTAGCGCGGATGTAAAACATATACAACATCTACTAATATATATACCAATATATTATATTTCGCTCAAGGCGTAATAAAATGCAACATAACAGAAATATACAGCATCACAGAACAATACAGATATCTGGAAGCCCCGGGTTTCACAGAGCCGCTGCTGAAACCCGACGTTCCCCTGGTCGTGTGGATAGCCTGTGCAATGAAATCCTAGACCCCTACGGGCGCGGCAAGTCACCCGCCAAAACCTGAAGCGAGGCAGCCCCTTTCAGCACCGTGAATGGACCACCCAGCACTTCATGGAATCCAGTAACTTGGGCACCCCTCCTGGGTCAACCTGTACCCCCTACGAGTGCGGCGAATAGCCCGCCAATCCTAGAGTGAAGCCCCCTCCGTCTCAATGCCATGAGATGCGGGCTTGTTGCCCCCTAGAACCCCGGCTATCCGTGCACCCCTCCGCGGGGTAATCCTAATACAGAAAGTAAAATATACATACAACGGGTATATCGACCGCAACCAGGTCGTGCCCCAAAAGAATAATACAAACAGGCAGTGACGGCAGTCCACATGTCGGACGCTCGCCCCGCAATATCAAATGTACATAATACAACCAGATCTGTACTAGCATTGCATCCAGGCTATCCCCCACGACCGATCCGCAACATCACAGCAATATACAGAACATCAACGTGAAAGTCACGTTCGCAAATCCGTCTAACCAGGCAATAGCAGTTAGACGGGATTTACCGATCAAGTGACATTCACGGTCGTAGATATAATGTAAATACTGTGAAATAATGTGTTTAAAATATCCGATCGATCAAATTTTAACAAGTGGGCCCCCAAGTACTACTGTAGCACATCAAGAAATTCTGGGCCCAAAATTAATATTCCAGAAACCCTAAAATCAACCCAGAGAGCAACTGCAGAAATTTCATGCAGTGATCTCAACATAGTGCGGCGGAACCGCGGCCCAAAGGGGTGTTTGGCCGCGGTTCCGCGCTCCCACTATGGAGTCACTGTATCGAATTTCTACAGTGTTCTTACAATTTCCAGTACATTACTTTTCTACAACCTGAAAAAATTTTCAAGCAAGAAAAAATTCGACAGAAAACTGATGTAAAGAAAACGCGGGTTTTCGGAATTTTGGTCGATCGGAAATGTAAAACACATTAAACAAAGCTAGACTAAGTTAATGGCATTGCTCTGATACCATGTTGCGCCACGGCAGCGCCCTGGCCGTCTATCCGAGGCCAAAATGCGGAATCAAAAATTTTCTTAACTTTCAAACTGGCGCTACCGCGGACAATAAACCCGGATCGTAACCATTAACCTATACTAGCAAACAAGAGAAGGGTAGAGAAGTATACCGACTGATCCGAGTCCTCCGGTCTTCTCGTCGTCGTCCCGATCTCCCGCGGAAACTCCGGTCGTCGCCTCCTTGCCGAAAGGGCACCACATCGTCTGCATCTTTTACGGGCTCCCACCTCAATACCGAGGCAACTCGGGCACGAAGCTGGCTAGTCGACGTGCCCAAGGTTTGCTGTAGATTGTAGTGTAGAAATTCTTGTCTCATTTGGGGTAGTGAAGTTGCCATTGGATGGAGGGAAGTAATGAACAAAATGGAGATGAACTTTGGTGTATCAAAATGAGATGATAATTTCCCCACTTCACAAAATGAAAATCACTCATCTCCTTCTCTCATTGTGGCCGGTCCCCTCAAGGAGAAAAAGGTGGAGGGAATATGCAAGGGAGGTGAGTGTAGGAAAAGAGAATGGGTGACCACACCCCAAAAGAAAATCTCACATCAAAGACCAAATCAACTCTAATCCATTCTTATCTCATTAAAGCAAAGGGTAAGAAAGAAAAAGTATCTCATGATACTAGTCAAATCATGAAGCCATCATAATCAATCCATATGCAAGAAACCCTCTCCACAAATGTTATTTGAAAACTTGCAAATAACCCCCTCCATCGGAAAAGTCCGGCCGGGAAAGAACAAAGGAAAACCGGCCGGAACGGAATGCAAACTGGCAACTCCAGAAAACTGGTCCCGTAATAAATTACAGGAAAACCCCGATACTGTGCATACACACCCGCATCTGTATTCCGACCGGATACAAATGCAATGAGACAAAATCTACACTGTACTAAACTAGGATCCGGCTTAAACCAAAGCCGGCTAGTAATATCCGTTCGATCCTGATCCGTGCAATATTGCACGTATCTGATTGAACCTTGCCATATATCTATACGGCCTCTAGTACAAACCGTCCGATCCTGATCCGTGCAATACCGCACGTATCTGATCGGACCCTGCCATATCTCCATACGGCCTCTACAGCGTTTCGCCCGAAACTTGAGTAACTGTCTATGTGGTGGACTCTAAAGACTCGTCAATACTATGGCTGTGGATTTAACCACTAGCACGTCAGAGGTATTAGCCAATACATGACGGGCCACCAGCTATTGACCAAAAGGGACGTCGATGAGCGAACTCACCCTGACACCCTACTGAGCCTGTCAGTGACAATATCCGTACAGTCCGGTCCGTTTGTCTATGAGCATCGCATGGCGGGCCTAGGGGGTTGGTAAAAGTCAGACCCCCAAAAGCGGTACAAGTCGTGTCGGAGTGTAGCCCAGAACACCCTGAGATACTACTGGAATACCTACCAGTAAATCTCCTGCCTCGGCCGAGGGCTTTGTGTAATGGCTCTCCTAGACACAGCGCGACCTCACCCCCAATACCGGGAGAGACGAACCCCTGCAGATCCGCTCACTGCCTCCATGTGGCTCGGGACTATACCCAACTAAAACCTGTTTGCACGACTCCTTTGAGCCGTGGTAGGGTAGTAATCAAAGTACAGTGGGAACTCACACGAGACAAATGACGATCTCAGGTCGATGAACTAACCTGTACACATGTCACCAGGAAACTGCTATCTGACGTCAAGTATAGACCAACTAGCATGTTTCCGGCGAGTCCTGTCCGGTGTACTCATAACCCAATGAGCACCTGTATACATCTTAGGTGAACCAACTGACACCAGTGGCTTGTGAGACCGGCCACCGCCCCTCGTCGGGGTCTCGACTGTATACACTAGTCTACTCTGGAGAATCGATGCCCTGTCTCAAAACTCCCACGACTAGGGACCTTTTAAGGATGTGCTTATAGACCACCAGCTCTCACGTATATGATCGCCATCATACTGCTGGCAGTCAAGCAAGAATCCTAGGGGCTCTATCAGCGTGTAATAGCGACCTGTAAGGTCACCTGAAGCAGTACACGATGATAAAGGTAATCCAGATAGCATACTATCATCTCGAGTAAGACTGTCCTACCGGGATATGTCCTCCCTCAATCATTGTAATCACGTGCCTGTGATCCAATAATTGACTTTGAGGGCACTATCTCCAACAATGATATGAACAATATTTAACATACAAGTACCAAGTGCGTATGTGACATTTTAATATCGACGAGGTGTAGTGTAATATGTAGATATATGCACGTGCAGCATGACTCGTCGATAACTTGTGCAGTGTTCTTACAACTATATATATATATATATATAAACATCATATGTAAAAAACAATCTAAATGTAATCTTAAAACTACGGGCGTATCACGCCATCCACACAAAATCCCCCGGTAGATATTTAGTCTACTCACCGGAATATGTCGTATTCTACTCAGAAATCACCAATCCCTTTCCCTTCCTTGCGGCCTTCGAAGTTCCCGTACTTGAATCTAATATCGACATTAATTTGTATAAGAAACGGCTAACCTCCGATACGTCGAAATATGAAAATACTAGTTTTACGTACTAACTATACTGTGTACGACTATTGTAAGCTATCTAATACCTATACTAACTGAATTTTAAATCCCTCGCTGTCTGCAACAGAAAACTGAAACGCATTACTATTACCCATGTCGTATTTTAGAATTTTGATCCATTGTCAGATATTAGCTTCCAGATTTCCCATACTGAAAATTTAACTTAATTAAACAATACCAAACATATTAATCCACCCACATAGACCTACCCTAAAAACCACTGAACCCAACTCCTCAAGAAATCCGGCGAGATCGGATTTTGTCTTCGTGTCGCCGGCCAAAATCCGAGCAACGGGGTCCGTCTTCCTATGGTTTATTCTAGGTCCAGTTTATAAGATGATGTAACTGTTTGATCAATTTAGTTATCATCTAAACTATAGCAGATTAACACAGAACTAAATTTTGCCTAAAATACGATATTACCGATATTCAATTTCTAAAATAAAACAGTTACTGAACTAAAATCCTACAGGGTTCAAGGATTATACCTACAGCAAGATCACTGGAAAACTCTCTCCAAGAAGCACAAACTCAAGGATCCTAGCTTGAGGATGATGGTGAAATCTTAGCACTTAGCTCTTCTCTTCACTTCTCTCTTTCCTTGCTCTTGTTGTGTTCTAATGTTTTCCTTTTTCTTTCTAACTAAGTTTCAGTTCCATAAACTAATATATATCAACTGAACACAATTTACCATATTAAGGGATAATAGAGATAAGGTAGTAGGTGGTGTCACCATTTAAGATGATGGGGTTTCATGCAAGAAGGAGGTGTGGCCATTAGGTTAACCTAGGATATGTTATCTAGGAGGTATAACTTAGACTTAACCATTTTCTAGCCCTAATTGCATAAACACCCCTATACAACTCTAATTTGCATAAGGAAACTAACCTTTTTCACATCAACCCCTCATTACATATGTTATTATATAAACACTATTTTCTTTACTAGTTTAATTCTTCTTTAACTTTAAAAGCCCTATTTACTACAATAAAAATTAAATAACATTATCTATTTAATTAAATAATTTAATTAATTATCTAAAATATTTCAAAATGTTACAATATTCCCCCTTAAGAAAATTTGGTCTCCGAATTTAAAACTTAACTACACGTACTTCTAAAAAGATGTGGGAATTTCTTCCGCATCGCATCCTCTGTCTCCTAAGTGATCTCCTCGCGATTTGTTCCTCGCCAAAGAACCTTTACAGATGAAAGTACCCTTGATCTCAGTTTCTTTACCTGTCGGTTTAGAATGGTTACTGGCTGCACTGTGTAGGATAAATCCTGCTCAAGCTATAAGGTCTGATACTAGATCGTGTGAGAAAGATCGTGAAGATACTTGCGAAGCATAGACACGTGAAACACTGGTTTCACATCGGGAAAACTTGGTGGAAGTGCTAAACAATAAGCTACAGTACCCAATCTCTCCAGAATCTCATAGGGTCCGACATATCTGGTGCTGAGCTTCCCCTTTTTCCCGAAACGCATCACATTCTTCATCGGAGATACATGAAGGAACACATGATCTCCCACATCAAACTCGAGTCTACGACGGCGTCGATCGGTATATGATTTTTGTCTACACTGGGCCACTCTCATTCTGTCCCGTATCAACTGGACCTTTTCGGTAGTCTGCTGTACTATCTGCAGTCCCAAAATGCTACTCTCGCTGAGTTCTGTCCAGCAAACGGGTGATCGACACTTTCTCCCATATAAAGCTTCGTAGGGTGCCATTTGGATCGTCTCCTGGAAACTGTTGTTGTAAGAGAATTCTATCAATAGTAAGTGACGATCCCAACTGCCACCGAAATCAAGGCTATAGGCTCGAAGCATATCCTCTAGAGTTTGTATGGTCCGCTCGGACTGACCATCTGTCTGCGGGTCAAAAGCTGTACTAAAACACAGTCGTGTACCTAGCCTCTTGAAGTTTCTGCCATGGTCGGCTGATGAACTGTGTCCCCCTATCGGACACTATACACGTCGGAACTCCATGCAATCGCACAATCTCGTCTATATAGATCTGAGCATACTGCGCATATCCAAACGTTGTCTTCACTGGAAGAAAGTGAGCGGTCTTCGTCAATCGATCCACAATCACCCAGATAGAATCATACCCCCCGCTAGTCCTGGGTAGACCCACAATGAAATCCGTGGAGATCTGCTCCCATTTTCACTCCAGAATAGGCAAGGGCTGCAACTCTCCCGCCGGCCTCTGGTGCTCGGCCTTGACTTGCTGATAAGTCAAGCATCTCGAAACAAACTCCGCGACATCTCTCTTCATTACTTCCCACCAATAGACCTATTTCAAGTCATGATACATCTTGGTGGAACCAGGATGAATACTATATGCTGATCGATGGGCTCCTTCTAAGATCTCGCGTCTCAGTCCCTCCGAATCCGGCACACAAAGACGAGTCCCAAAATGTAATACTCCACGGTCATCTATCACGAACTCAGACTCTCTACCCTGTCTAACTTGATCCATGATTTCCGACAAGCGAGCATCCGTAGGCTGTGTCTCTCGAATAAGATTCAATAACCGAGGATGGGTGCGAACATGAGCTAACTGTCCTCCTGTCGATGTGAACTCAAACTGTATACGGCTATCACACAGAGTCTGCCAATCTGCCGAAGACTGTCTCTGCATAGCGCACAAATGAGATAAGCTACCTCCAGGCCTCCGACTCAAAGCATCTGCTACAACATTCGCTTTGCCTGGATGATATAGAATCTCGCAATCGTAATCCTTGACTAGTTCCATCCATCGACGTTGCCTCAGATTCAGATCCCGCTGCTGAAAAATATATTTCAAGCTCTTGTGGTCTGTGAATATCTGGCACGACTCACCGTACAAGTAATGTCTCTAAATCTTCAGAGCGAATACCACAGCAGCCATCTCTAAATCATGTGTGGGGTAGTTCTACTCATGCCTCTTCAGCTGTCGAGAAGCATAAGCGACAACCCTGCTATGCTGCATCAACACACAGCCTAAACCCACTTGAGAGGCGTCATAATAAACAACGAAACCACCTGACCCAGAAAGTAAAGATAATACCGGTGCAGTCGTCAAGCGAGTCTTCAACTGCTGGAAACTCTGCTCACACGCCTCTGTCCAAAGGAATGGAACCTCCTTTCTAGTCAATCCGGTCAGCGGTGCAGCGATTCGAGAAAAATCCTGCACAAAACGTCGATAGTAACCGGCCAGACCTAAGAAACTGCGAACCTCTGTAATTGATACAGGTCTAGGCCAGTGCTTTACTGCTTCGATCTTCTTTGGGTCCACATGTATACCATCCCTCGTAACTACGTGACAAAATAAATCCACATTATCTAGCCAGAAAGCACACTTGGAGAATTTAGCGAACAGCTGATGTTCCTCCAAGGTCTGCAATGTGATACGCAAATGTTGCTCGTATTCCTCCCGACTCCGAGAATAAACAAGAATATCATCAATGAATAAAATAATAAACTGATATAAGAATGGCCTGAAAACGCGGTTCATCATATCCATAAAAACTGCGAGAGCATTGGTGAGTCCGAACGACATCACCAGAAACTCATAATGCCCGTACGTATGCGAAAAGCAGTCTTCGGAATATCATCTTTCCGAACTCTCAACTGGTGATATCCTGACCGCAAATCAATCTTCGAGAAATAGCAATTGTTGGATATATGTATGCCCTAGAGGCCATTATATGATAGTGTATGATAATTTGACTAGTACTTATGATATATTGACCATAGTTAAGTTCATAAGTGCTAGGGGTAAAAACAATATCGAGAGTTTTAAGAGTTGAAATTTGCAATGAGATTGCATACCTTCTATATGATAGTAGGATCCCGATCCCACTGTGAGCAAGAGTTGCACCCGAGAGAGTTTTGCACTTTATAATTAGCTAACCCATTAGGTGTCTAGAAAGGTGTCAACGGGGCTACGCCTCTGGGAAAACGAGATTTATTCTAATTAGGTCCATGCGAAAGTACGGGGAACCTCCCTCAAAGTACCGGCACTGGCCTGGCTGAACGGTTAGCGAAGTTGTAGAATGTAATTAATCCCGGCTAGTTTTCTTTTTAAAAGGTTTTAAAGAAAATTTGATAAAAACAGTGGGAGACATCGATTAGACAAGATAATAACCAATCTGATCTTCGCAAGAGCTTTCGCTGAGTGTATTCTTTTCTCTCTCTTAATAGCAGATACCTATGACAGGACTTAAGCTTCTATTAGATAAAAACAAGCTGACCGGACCAAACTACAAAGACTGGCTGAGGAACATAAACATTGCTCTAACATATGATAAAGTATCATACGTCCTCACTGCCAAAGCCCTGCCCGTCCCAGGCCCTAAATCTTCTACTGCGGATAAGGAAATCCGCAAAACGTGGGATAGTGATTATGCTACTGTCAAATGCCTCGCACTTGCATTGATGGAAAATACACATCAAAAGCAACACGAGCAGATGGATGTTCAATCCATCTTTCTCCATACAAAAGAGTTGTATAAGGAGCAATCTCGGATCCTGAGATACGAAACATCTCGAAAGTTGTTTCAGATGCGGATGGATCAAGGCACATCAGTAGGCGATCACATTTTGAAGATGATAGCTCCTATTGAAGAGCTTGAGGACCTCGGTTGAACAATGGATAACGAACAGTATACTGATATTGTTCTACAGTCTCTTCCCTCCGCCTTTGCTCCATTCATAGCGAACTTCAACATGCATGACATGGAGAAGTCACTACCCGAACTTCTTAATATGTTGAGAAGTGCGGAGAGCACGCTGAAAGCGAAGTCCCCCTCTATGCTTGTTGGACAATCTTCCTCTTCCGTCCCAAAAGCCAAGGCCAAGGGAAAGAATAAGAAGAAATTCACCAAACCGAGAGGAGGAATAAAGAAGGCGAAGGGAAAAGACAAATCCAAAGCTGCGGAGTCGGGGAAGGGAGAATGTTTTCACTGCAAGAAGACGGGACACTGGAAGCGGAACTGTACCGAGTACCTTGAACTCAAGAAAAAGAAGCATGGTGATGCTTCAGCCTCAGGTGTGTTCGTGATTGAAAACTGTTTTTCTATTAACTCTGCTTCCTGGGTATTAGATACCGGTTCGGGTTCTCATATTTGTAATTCTGTGCAGGCGTTGAGAAATAGCAGAGTTTTGAAGACAGGTGATCATACTCTCCGGGTTGGAAATGGTTCCAATGTACATGCAGTTTCAGTGGGAGAGTATCACCTAGGGTTGCCGTCGGGTTGTATATTGGTTTTGAACCCATGTTATTTTGTACCAAGTATGCTTTGTAAAATTATATCCGTTTCTTTGTTAAACAATGAAGCATATCATTTTGATATGCAACACAACGTTATGAACATTAGACTTAATCAAGAGTTGATTGGTTATGGTACACTTAATAACGGGATATACGTCCTTAATCAACACACAGTTTTCAACATTCAACACACAAGTAAAAGAAAATTTTCAGATATAAATGAAGCTTTTCTTTGGCATTGTCATATTAATAAAACAAGACTAAACAAGCTTCATAAAGATGGATATTTAAATCCTTTTGAGTATAAATCTTATGCGACTTGCCAGTCTTGAATCAAAGATAAAATGACCAAAACTCCGTTTACTGGACACGGAGAAAGAGCTACTGAGCTCTTAGGCCTCATACATAGTGATATATGCGGTCCAATGTCTACACATGCAAGAGGAGGTTTTTCTTACTTCATAATTTTTACTGATAATTTCTCAAGATTCGGTCATGTGTTTTTGATAAAGCAAAAGTCTGAAGCTTTCGAGAAATTCAAGGAGTACAAACTTGAAGTAGAAAACCAAAGAGGAATGAGAATCAAGATACTTCGATCAGATCGAGGTGAAGAGTACTTAAGTACTGAGTTCATGGACTTCCTAAAAGAGAATGAGATTCTCTCTCAGCTAACTCCCCTTACACACCACAGCACAACGGTGTGTCAGAGCGGCGGAATCGTACCCTATTAGATATCGTACAATCTATGATGAGTGATTCTGAGTTACCCCTCTCCTTTTGGGGGCATGCATTGGAGACTGCAGTTTTTCTCTTAAACAAAGTTCCAACCAAGACCGTGTCTACCACTCCATATGAGATATGGCATAGAAAGAGACCATCTCTTAAACGAGTTAAGATTTGGGGTTGTCCGACTTTTGTTAAAAAGCAGAATCCAGACAAACTCAAGACACGATCGGTCAAATGTATATTTGTGGGATATCCAAAACATTCGTTTGGGTATCTTTTCTACCACAAAGAACAACAAAAGGTGTTTGTTTCTCAGTATGCCACATATTTAGAAGATGCGATTTTTCTAAATGATGTTGATGGCAATATAGTAGATCTAGAAGAGCTTCTAGAGACACAAGTTACAAATGACGACTTGGTTGAACCTGATCTTGCAACAGAATCTAATGAACCTCAGCCACTCCGTAGATCTGGTAGGACTTCTCGCCCATAGGAGAGATACTACGGTTTTCTTATTGATGGTGATAGAGAAGATTGCATCATGGATGATGATGACCCTGCCAGTTTTCAGCAAGCTATCACGAGTGGTGACTCTGTGAAATGACTGGATGCCATGAGATCCGAAATGGAGTCCATGTACACCAACAAAGTATGGACTTTGGAGGATGTACCCTCTCGGATAAAACCTATAGGCTGCAAATGGATCTTTAAACGAAAGATCGGTGTAGATGGACAGGTGGAGACCTATAAGGCAAGGTTGGTAGCGAAAGGTTTTCGTTAAAGACCAGGTTTGGACTATGATGAGACTTTCTCTCCAGTAGCCATGCTTAAATCCATTCGGATCCTACTTGCTATTACTGCTCACTACGACTATGAAATCTGGCAGATGGACGTTAAAACTGCATTTCTAAATGGTGATTTAGATGAATGCGTTTATAAGGATCAGCCAGAGGGCTTCATTGACAGTGGGAGTTGCGGAAAAGCATGTAAGTTGCTTAAATCCATTTATGGATTAAAGCAGGTATCACGGAGTTGGAACATCTGTTTTGTTGATGTTATCAAAGAGTTTGATTTCATCAAAAATCCAGATGAACCTTGTGTTTATAAGAAGATTGTAGGGAGAATGTCGCATTCCTCGTATTGTACGTGGATGACATTCTTCTGATAGGAAATGACATTCCTATGCTACAGTCGGTCAAATCATTCTTATCACAAAGGTTCTCCATGAAGGACCTGGTTGATGCCACGTACATATTGGGCATACGGATCTATAGGGATAGATCCAAACAGTTATTGGGATTGTCCCAAACCAAGTACATCAACACCATCCTAAAGAGGTTTAATATGGTAGACTTCAAGCGGGGTACCTTACCCGCTTGCCACGGAGTCACTCTCTCCAAGGACGATTGCCTAAAGTCTGATGAAGAGAGAGCTCGCATGAGCATTATTCCCTATGCTTCGGCTGTAGGATCAATAATGTATGCGATGTTGTGTACACGCCCTGATGTAGCTTATGCACTGAGTGTAGTAAGCAGGTATCAGTCATACCCAGGGGAAAATCATTGGACTGCTGTGAAGAACATTCTTAAGTACTTGCGAAGGACTAAAGAATTGTTCTCGGTGTATGGTAACGGGGATCTCCAAATGGAGGCATTTACCGATTCGAGCTTCCAGAGTGAAAAGGATGACAGCAAGTCTATCTCAGGTTTTGCATTTACCCTCAATGGAGTGATGGTAAGTTGGAAGAGTTCCAAACAGGATACCGTTGCAGACTCAACGATGGGAGCTGAGTACATTGCTGCAAATGATGCTGCCAAGGAAGCCGTCTGGATGAGGAAGTTCATCTCGGAGCTAGGAGTAGTTCCAACCCTTATTGATCTAATACCTTTGTATTGTGACAATAATGGGGCTATGACGTTGGCCAAAGAGCCCAGGTCCCATCAGAAGTCCAGACATATCCTGAGGCGATATCATTTGATCCGGGAGATAGTTGATCGCCACGAGATCGAGATTAAGAGAGTAGATACAAAGGACAACACTGCGGATCCATTCACCAAGGCCCTCCCTCAGCCGCAACATGAGCGACTTTTTGAGATGTTGGGTATGAGATACGCCAATAATTGGCCTTAGTGCAAGTGGGAGATTGTTGGATATATGTATGCCCTAGAGGCCCTTATATGATAGTGTATGTACCGATGTGTGTGTGTGTGTGTCTATATATATATATATATATATATATATATATATATATATATATATATATATATATATATATATTCAGAGGACAGTCTTATTCGACATGATAGTATGTTATCTGATTGCTCTTTATCATATGTTCACTTGATCATGCTTTTACTCATTTGATACATGTTGATAAAGCCCTTAGGATATTGGCTTGACTACTGAGATTATGATGTGGATCATACTAGTGGGACACCTGTAGTTTATAAGCATATCCTTGAAACGTTCCTAGTCGTAGGTATATCGAGACAGGGCATCGATATTCCAGAGTAGACTAGCGTATACAATTCTTGTTCCATATGATGGCGATGGATGATCCCATATCCATCTGGTGTGGTGACACCAAAGATTGTATACGGGTGCTCAGTGAGACTGGGTACACTGAACGGGCTCACCGAGAACTCCTATGTGGTATTATATCAAACGTCGGATAGCAGTTCTCAGGTGATACTGGTACCGGTTAGTCTGTAGACCCGAGATCGTCATAGAGTCTTGTGTGTCCTCCCACTGTACTTTGATCTCCACCCTACTACGGCTCTACTGAGTCGTACAAACAGGTGGATTTTGGGTACAGTCCCGAGGCACATGGAGCCGATAAGTGATAGGAGGGGTTTCGTCTCTCCCGGTATTGGGGGTTGATGTTGCGCTATGCACGATTGGCTATAACAGGAAGTCCCTGGCCAGGGCTGCTGAGATACTACTGATAAGTGTTATCAGTAGTTTCTCTATCTGTTGTAGACCAAATACCGGCATGACTTATTAAGTTATTGGGGTCGACGTTACCATCCCTAGACTCGATATGCAACATATCTGACGAAGAGACCGGACTGTACGGTAAGTGTTGCCAGTTGGATTGACGGGAGTTTTGACAGGTTCGCTTGTTTTTCTTCTGATCGCTCAATACCCAGGTGGCCGTTACGTTAGCTGATCGCTTGCGGCTTGTAGGTGTTTGATGTGATCATCACCTACTGCCGGCGTATTGACGAGTCTTAGAGTCCCACACAGGAGTTTTCTGGCTCAGGCGAAACGATGTGGTGTGCATATGAGATGTGTGCGGGAGCTCGGTTAAATACGTGTATTTAATACCGTGTTTTAATCGGGCGTTTTCTATTGGTCGGGTCGTATGAGATATGACCGGTTTATTAAATCAAGTGTTGATTTAATATTGACTTTTATCTCATTTAAATAAACCTTTTCTTTATGATGGATGCATGGATGTATATGTACATGTTGATGTGCATACACACATACATACATGCATTTGTATCATGGTTGATGATACAAGAAAGATGGCAATATAAGACTCATATGAAAAGTAAATATCTTTATATATATTAGAATGAGAAAAAGAAAATGATATTAAATCATGGTTGACTATTCTTCACATGACCTAAATCAAACCATGGTTTCATTTCATTTGTCATCTTTGTTCTCATTCTAAAATATCTAGATATTTATTAACCATGGTTTGAGATGAGATATATATCCTTCATATTTATCTTTTCTCATTATCTTTGATCATTATCTTCATCCAAAAGAAATGAGCTCAAGGGTTGCCATCTTCTTCTTCCTCTCTCTAGCTCTCTATTGAGAATTCTAAGTGAGTGAGGGTAAAAGAAAGAAAGGGTTTTTATATGAGAACACAACCATATCATCACACCACACTTGTTTAGCCCATTGGTGTAGTTTGTTTGCTTCATCATCATTGTGATCTAGTGGAGCAAGGAGCTTTGAGCAAAGGTACTCCGGGTGGATCATCGTGGACGTGGAGGAAGTTCAAGCTAGCTCGTTCAAACCCTAGGAGATCTAAGGAGTTGCGAAGAGGTCTACAAAGGTTGTATCTCTCCCCACTTAGTGTTAGACACTAGCTAGTATATGATACTAGAACTTGTTACTCTAAATATTCTAGTTCGATTCCTGGGTTTGTTTGTTTAACACCTCATAAAATTTTAATATGGCATGTGTGATGCTTGCAAAACCCTAGGTGAGGTGCTAAAGAAACCCTACAGTGGTGTCAGAGCCAAGCTAGAATTTTAGACGATGTTAGATATTACGAAAACGAAACAAATACGGGAAACACGGATTTCTGGAAACCCCAGATCTGCTCTCTGTCGATTTTTAAATGACCCAGAAAAATTATTTAAACAACCGCAGAAGTTAGCTTGGGACACCACTAGAGCACACAAGAAAAATGAGGACCATCCCTCGGATTTCAACCGAGCACTAAGCCCCAAAAACCGGGATGGCCGGCCTATTGATGTCCCTTGTGCCCCATTTTCCTTGTGTGCACTGGTGTGTTGGTTTTGGGTTTCCAGGGATTGTTTGCTAAGCTCAATTTTTCATGTGATGATTATTATGCTTATGGGCTATTTCGTAGTGTTTGGTAGTCGTAAATTTAACATTGTATTGGTAACTTTGACGATGTTTAACAGTTCGAACAGATTTTCAAACCCCAGATTATCACCCCCTCTGAAATTTTCAAGTGTTGTAATTTTCCAATTTGATTATATTCAATAAGTAGTGCAAGTATTCCTATGGACCCTCTAGAAGATCATACTAATCTTAACTCGATTCTATGCCCACGGAACCGCGATCGAACCTTTGGGTTTGCCGTAGTTCCGTGGTGTCATAGGTGAGGCATTGGTTAACTCCTTCTACGGCTGGGCCATAGACACTGCGGCACGTCTTTTGAGTACTTTCAACTTCGCTCAAGTGTTGAGCTCTCGGGGTAACTTGTGGGTGTTTATTGATTTGATCAAAACGTTTAACATCATCATGATATATTTGAATGTGATTGTCTTTCACTTTCTTTTCTGCAACCGTAAGTGTTGTATGTGGTGTATCGCCGGTTTCGTTGTTATACATCAACGACAATTGGGATACGCATACTTGCTTACGTTGATGACATGTGATGTTATGTGTTGCTGAGATATGTTGTACAGAATCGTCGTGATTGAATGGCCGGGGGTTTTATGTGAGATGAGAGTTTTTATTTTCATTCATGTAAAATTCAATTATATATAATATTCTTTTATTTAGGGCACTTCCGAGTTGAGGATGATGTCACCATTGTTGTATATTATTTACTTTTCCGCATTAGGATAGACCCAAGGAAGGGAGCACAAGTGACCGGGTTCTAGGGTTCAGTGGAAGGCCATCTCGAGAAGTCGAGACCGGGTCTCCTAAACTCTAGAATTGGTAGGGTCACTTGCCGCTCTCGTTGGGGTCTTGAGGTGTGGGCTTGGCCATTCATCGCGACCGTGGAATCCGTATTTTCTATTGCTGGCTAAATACTAAATACGGAATTCCTAGATATCCTATATTTTCATATGTGCTTCTGCTGTGTTTGTTCTGTGATGAGATCACTTTACATGTTGAGACGAATGCTATTATATATATGATATATAATAAACATTGCTTATGTTTTACATCCGCGCTAGTCCCGCCCCGCTATGCCGTTAGTTAAGTAACCTAACGGTGCATAACGGGACACCGTGACAAATGCGAATGGCATAAGCGTACGTTATATTTTCATTTCTTTCTGTGATGGATTTAGGACCTAAATGAAGGGACTACATTAATGAGATTAATGTAATGAAAAATGAACCTAAAAAGATGTTGTAGAATCGGATTTGAAACACACTCGGTTTTTTTTTATGAAAAAGCAAGTTTTCAAAGTGCGGAGATTAAGCCACTCCTTTTAAACCCATTTGATTCCACAACGATAACAAGTTCAAAGCGTTAAAAGTTTTCTTAAAAACTATCCGCAGCCCTCCGTCATTTTAGGAAATAGAGTACTTAGTATTCGTGCTACGTATTTTGACTTTAGTTAAGGCGTAGTGTACGGTAGCTAAGTGATGTCTTCCTACACCGCATATGATGCGGATTAGTTAGGACATTCATATGATTATGTTGACTTTAGTTAAGGGTCATGTGGGTGGGTCTAGTTAATCACGAAATGACGGGAAGAACTTGACTAGTACTTATGATATGTTGACCATAGTTAAGGTCATAAGTGCTAGGGGTAAAAACAATATCGGGAGTTTCAAGAGTTGAAATTTGCAATGAGATTGCATACCTTCTATATGATAGTAGGATCTCGATCCCACTATGAGCAAGAGTTGCTCCCGAGAGAGTTTTGCACTTTATAATTAGCTAACCCATTAAGTGTCTAGAAAGGTGTCAACGGGGCTACGCCTCTGGGAAAACGAGATTTATTCTAATTAGGTCCATGCGAAAGCACGGGGAACCTCCCTCAAAGTACCGGCACTGGCCTGGCTGAACGGTTAGCGAAGTTGTAGAATGTAATTAATCCCGGCTAGTTTTCTTTTTAAAAGGTTTTAAAGAAAATTTGATAAAAACAGTGGGAGACATCGATTAGACAAGATAATAACCAATCTGATCTTCGCAAGAGCTTTCGCTGGGTGTATTCTTTTCTCTCTCTTAATGGCAGATACCTATGACAAGCCTTAAACTTCTATTAGATAAAAACAAGCTGACCGGACTAAACTACAAAGACTGGCTAAGGAACATAAACATTGCTCTAACATATGATAAAGTATCATATGTCCTCACTGCCAAAGCCATGCCCGTCCCAGGCCCTAAATCTTCTACTGCGGATAAGGAAATCCGCAAAACGTGGGATAGTGATTATGCTACTGTCAAATGCCTCGCACTTGCATTGATGGAAAATACACATCAAAAGCAACACGAGCAGATGGATGTTCAATCCATCTTTCTCCATACAAAAAAGTTGTATGAGGAGCAATCTCGGATCCTGAGATACGAAGCATCTCGAAAGTTGTTTCAGATGCGGATGGCTCAAGGCACATCAGTAGGCGATCACATTTTGAAGATGATAGCTCTTATTGAAGAGCTTGAGGACCTCGGTTGGACAATGGATAACGAACAGTATACTGATATTGTTCTACAGTCTCTTCCCTCCGCCTTTGCTCCATTCATAGTGAACTTCAACATGCATGACATGGAGAAGTCACTACCCGAACTTCTTAATATGTTGAGAAGTGCGGAGAGCACGCTGAAAGCGAAGTCCCCCTCTATGCTTGTTGGACAATCTTCTTCTTCCGTCCCAAAAACCAAGGCCAAGGGAAAGAATAAGAAGAAATTCACCAAACCGAGAGGAGGAATAAAGAAGGCGAAGGGGAAAGACAAATCCAAAGCTGCGGAGTCGGGGAAGGGAGAATGTTTTCACTGCAAGAAGACGGGACACTGGAAGCGGAACTGTACCGAGTACCTTGAACTCAAGAAAAAGAAGCATGGTGATGCTTCAGCCTCAGGTGTGTTCGTGATTGAAAACTGTTTTTCTATTAACTCTGCTTCCTAGGTATTAGATACCGGTTCGGGTTCTCATATTTGTAATTCTGTGCAGGCGTTGAGAAATAGCAGAGTTTTGAAGACAGGTGATCATACTCTCCGGGTTGGAAATGGTTCCAATGTACATGCAGTTTCAGTGGGAGAGTATCACCTAGGGTTGCCGTCGGGTTGTATATTGGTTTTGAACCCATGTTATTTTGTACCAAATATGCTTTGTAAAATTATATCTGTTTCTTTGTTAAACAATGAAGCATATCATTTTGATATGCAACACAACGTTATGAACATTAGACTTAATAAAGAGTTGATTGGTTGTGGTACACTTAATAACGGGATATACGTCCTTAATCAACACACAGTTTTCAACATTCAACACACAAGTAAAAGAAAATTTTCAGATATAAATGAAGCTTTTCTTTGGCATTGTCATATTAATAAAACAAGACTAAACAAGCTTCATAAAGATGGATATTTAAATCCTTTTGAGTATAAATCTTATGCGACTTGCCAGTCTTGTATCAAAGATAAAATGACCAAAACTCCGTTTACTGGACACGGAGAAAGAGCTACTGAGCTCCTAGGCCTCATACATAGTGATATATGTGGTCCAATGTCTACACATGCAAGAGGAGGTTTTTCTTACTTCATAATTTTTACTGATAATTTCTCAAGATTCGGTCATGTGTTTTTGATAAAGCAAAAGTCTGAAGCTTTCGAGAAATTCAAGGAGTACAAACTTGAAGTAGAAAACCGAACAGGAATGAGAATCAAGATACTTCGATCAGATCGAGGTGAAGAGTACTTAAGTACTGAGTTCATGGACTTCCTAAAAGAGAATGAGATTCTCTCTCAGCTCACTCCCCTTACACACCACAGCACAACGGTGTGTCAAAGCGGCGGAATCGTACCCTATTAGATATGGTACAATCTATGATGAGTGATTCTGAGTTACCCCTCTCCTTTTGGGGGCATGCATTGGAGACTGCAGCTTTTCTCTTAAACAAAGTTCCAACCAAGACCGTGTCTACCACTCCATATGAGATATGGCATAGAAAGAGACCATCTCTTAAACGAGTTAAGATTTGGGGTTGTCCGACTTTTGTCAAAAAGCAGAATCCAGACAAACTCAAGACACGATCGGTCAAATGTATATTTGTGGGATATCCAAAACATTCGTTTGGGTATCTTTTCTACCATAAAGAACAACAAAATGTGTTTGTTTCTCAGCATGCCACATTTTTAGAAGATGCGATTTTTCTAAATGATGCTGATGGCAATATAGTAGATCTAGAAGAGGTTCTAGAGACACAAGTTACAAATGACGACTTGGTTGAACCTGATCTTGCAACAGAATCTAATGAACCTCAGCCACTACGTAGATCTGGTAGGACTTCTCGCCCATAGGAGAGATACTACGGTTTTCTTGTTGATGGTGATAGAGAAGATTGCATCATGGATGATGATGACCCTGCCAGTTTTCAGCAAGCTATCACAAGTGGTGACTCTGTGAAATGACTGGATGCCATGAGATCCGAAATGGAGTCCATGTACACCAACAAAGTATGGACTTTGGAGGATGTACCCTCTCGGATAAAACCTATAGGCTGCAAATGGATCTTTAAACGAAAGATCGGTGTAGATGGACAGGTGGAGACCTATAAGGCAAAGTTGGTAGCGAAAGGTTTTCGTTAAAGACCAGGTTTGGACTATGATGAGACTTTCTCTCCAGTAGCCATGCTTAAATCCATTCGGATCCTACTTGCTATTACTGCTCACTACGACTATGAAATCTGGCAGATGGACGTTAAAACTGCATTTCTAAATGGTGATTTAGATGAATGCGTTTATAAGGATCAGCCAGAGGGCTTCATTGACAGTGGGAGTTGCGGAAAAGCATGTAAGTTGCTTAAATCCATTTATGGATTAAAGCAGGTATCACGGAGTTGGAACATCTGTTTTGTTGATGTTATCAAAGAGTTTGATTTCATCAAAAATCTAGATGAACCTTGTGTTTATAAGAAGATTGTAGGGAGAATGTCGCATTCCTCGTATTGTACGTGGATGACATTCTTCTGATAGGAAATGACATTCCTATACTACAGTCGGTCAAATCATTCTTATCACAAAGGTTCTCCATGAAGGACCTGGTTGATGCCACGTACATATTGGGCATACGGATCTATAGGGATAGATCCAAACAGTTATTGGGATTGTCCCAAACCAAGTACATCAACACCATCCTAAAGAGGTTTAATATGGTAGACTTCAAGCGGGGTACCTTACCCGCTTGCCACGGAGTCACTCTCTCCAAGGACGATTGCCTAAAGTCTGATGAAGAGAGAGCTCGCATGAGCATTATTCCCTATGCTTCGGCCGTCGGATCAATAATGTATGCGATGTTGTGTACACGTCCTGATGTAGCTTATGCACTGAGTGTAGTAAGCAGGTATCAGTCAAACCCAGGGGAAAATCATTGGACTGCTGTGAAGAACATTCTTAAGTACTTGCGAAGGACTAAAGAATTGTTCTCGGTGTATGGTAACGGGGATCTCCAAATGGAGGCATTTACCGATTCGAGCTTCCAAAGTGAAAAGGATGACAGCAAGTCTATCTCAGGTTTTGCATTTACCCTCAATGGAGTGATGGTAAGTTGGAAGAGTTCCAAACAGGATACCGTTGCAGACTCAACGATGGGAGCTGAGTACATTGCTGCAAATGATGCTGCCAAGGAAGCCGTCTGGATGAGGAAGTTCATCTCGGAGCTAGGAGTAGTTCCAACCCTTATTGATCTAATACCTTTGTATTGTGACAATAATGGGGCTATGACGTTGGCCAAAGAGCCCAGGTCCCATCAGAAGTCCAGACATATCCTGAGGCGATATCATTTGATCCGGGAGATAGTTGATCGCCACGAGATCGAGATTAAGAGAGTAGATACAAAGGACAACACTGCGGATCCATTCACCAAGGCCCTCCCTCAGCCGCAACATGAGCGACTTTTTGAGATGTTGGGTATGAGATACGCCAATAATTGGCCTTGGTGCAAGTGGGAGATTGTTGGATATATGTATGCCCTAGAGGCCCTTATATGATAGTGTATGTACTGATGTGTGTGTGTGTGTGTGTATTCGGAGGACGGTCTTGCTCGACATGATAGTATGCTATCTGATTGCTCTTTATCATATGTTCACTTGATCACGCTTTTACTCATTTGATATATGTTGATAAAGCTCTTAGGATATTGGCTTGACTACTGGGATTATGATGTGCATCATACTAGTGGGACACCTGTAGTTTATAAGCATATCCTTGAAATGTTCCTAGTCGTAGGTATATCGAGACAGGGCATCGATATTCCAGAGTAGACTAGCGTATACCATTCATGTTCCATATGATGGGCGATGGATAATCCCATATCCATCTGGTGTGGTGACACCAAAGATTGTATACGGGTGCTCAGTGAGACTGGGTACACTGAACGGACTCACCGAGAACTCCTATGTGGTATTATATCATACGTCGGATATCAGTTCTTAGATGATACTGGTACAGGTTGGTCTGTAGACCCGAGATCGTCATAGAGTCTTGTGTGTCCTCCCACTGTACTTTGATCTCCACCCTACTACGGCTCTACTGAGTCGTACAAACAGGTGGATTTTGGGTACAGTCCCGAGGCACATGGAGCCGATGAGTGATGGGAGGGGTTTCGTCTCTCCCGGTATTGAGGGTTGATGTTGCGCTATGCACGATTGGCTATAACAGGAAGTCCCTGGCCAGGGCTGCTGAGATATTACTGATAAGTATTATTAGTAGTTTCTCGATCTGTTGTAGACCAAATACCGTCATGACTTATTAAGTTATTGGGGTCGACGTTACCATCCCTAGACTCGATATGCAACATATCTGACGAAGAGACCGGACTGTACGGTAAGTGTTGCCAGTTGGATTGACGGGAGTTTTAACAGGTTCGCTTGTCCTTCTTCTGATCGCTCAATACCCAGGTGGCCGTTACGTTTAGCTGACCGCTTGCGGCTTGTAGGTGTGATGTGATCATCACCTACTTCCGGCGTATTGACGAGTCTTAGAGTCCCACACAGGAGTTTCCTGGCTTAGGCGAAACGATGTGGTGTGCATATGAGATATGTGCGGGAGCTCGATTAAATACGTGTATTAGATACCGTGTTTTAATCGGGCATTTTCTATTGGTCGGGTCGTATGATATATGACCGGTTTATTCAATCAAGTGTTGATTTAATATTGACTTTTATCTCATTTAAATAAACATTTTCTTTATGATGGATGCATGGATGTATATGTACATGTTGATGTGCATACACACATACATACATGCATTTGTATCATGGTTGATGATACAAGAAAGATGGCAATATAAGACTCATATGAAAAGCAAATATCTTTATATATATTATAATGAGAAAAAGAAAATGATATTAAATCATGGTTGACTATTCTTCGCTTGACCTAAATCAAACCATGGTTTCATTTCATTTGTCATCTTTGTTCTCATTCTAAAATATCTAGATATTTATTAACCATGGTTTGAGATGAGATATATATCCTTCATATTTATCTTTTCTCATTACCTTTGATCATTATCTTCATCCAAAAGAAATGAGCTCAAGGGTTGCCATCTTCTTCTTCCTCTCTCTAGCTCTCTCTTGAGAATTCTAAGTGAATGAAGGTAAAAGAAAGAAAGGGTTTTTATATGAGAACACAACCATATCATCACACGACACTTGTTTAGCCCATTGGTGTAGTTTGTTTGCTTCATCATCATTGTGATCTAGTGGAGCAAGGAGCTTTGAGCAAAGGTACTCCGGGTGGATCATCGTGGACGTGGAGGAAGTTCAAGCTAGCTCGTTCAAACCCTAGGAGATCCAAGGAGTTGCGAGGAGGTCTATAAAGGTTGTATCTCTTCCCATTTAGTGTTAGACACTAGCTAGTATATGATATTAGAACTTGTTACTCTAAATATTCTAGTTCGATTCCTAGGTTTGTTTGTTTAACACCTCATAAAATTTTAATATGGCATATGTGATGCTTGCAAAACCCTAGGTGAGGTGCTAAAGAAACCCTACACCAGCTCCCTGCAGCTAATCGAATAAGTCATCTATATGGGGTAGTGGATACCTATTTCGCACAGTAACTCGATTCAGCTGCCTGTAATCGATGCACAGTCTCATGCTGCCGTCCTTCTTTCTAACGAACAAGACAAGAGCTTCCCACGGTGATACACTCGAACGAACAAGTCCTCTATCCAATAACTCTTGCAAATAACTTTTGAGTTCCTTCAACTCCGTTGGGGCCATCCGATAAGGTGGTATAGAAATAGGCCCCGCTCCCGGAATCAAGTTGATGCAAAATTCGATATCGCGATCAGACGGTAATCCTGGTAATTCAGCAGGAAACACATCCGGAAATTCTCGTGCGATTGGAACCTGGTCCAACGGGACTTCAGCGTCTCCTACGTCCTGAACGAACGCTAAAAAGCCACGACAACCCTTCTGCAAGAGCCATCCCGCACAAAGAGAAGAAATCACGTTGGCAGGAGTTACACTACAGTCTCCTTGCACAACAAAAATCGGTTCGCCTGGAGAACAGAATCTGACCGCTTTTCCCCGATAATCTACATAAGCATGACAAGCAGCCAACCAATCCATACCAAGAAGTATATCAAAATCTAGTATATCCAGGAGAATCAAATCAACTAATGAATCCCTATCCCCGATACGTACTGAACAAGACCTGAATACGTATCGAGCTATAAAAGAATCTCCTACCGGAGTAATCATAACTAACGGTAACTCTAGCAACAACGAATCTCTCCCCAGAGAAAGTGCAAAGTGTGCAGATACGTAAGAATGCGTAGAACCGGGATCAAATAAAATATGTGCATCTAAAGAACATACTGCAAGAGTACCTGTCACAACTGCATTGGATGCCTGGGCATCCTGTGGAGTCAAAGTAAAGACCCGAGCCTGGCCCCTACCAGCATTCTGACGTCCTTCCGTAGAGTCAACAATTCCTAGCGAAATGTTTTGGACGTCCACAACTAAAACAGGTAGATGGGGGCCTCTGCTCACCGGGGTACGAACTGAACATCTGGCCCTGAGTCCTATCTCGACCAAAACTGCGGCCTGGAATAAATCTGCCTCGACCTCATCGTCCTCTCGAATTACGACCGTCACGACCACGGCCTCTATGGGCGTTGATCTGGCATGGAACAACAACAGGTGTAAGAGGTAATGTGCTCGGAGGAGGTGGTGAAGATAGTGAAGTCATATGTAAGACTGATGCCTCACCCTATCGTATCACGGGACAATTCCGGATAAAGTGACACGGACATCCACACCCGAAATATCTTTGCGAGGGCTGTTGATCATATGGGTATAAGTAACTTGACTGGTCCATAAAGAATCCGCCACGGCCTCTACAAACATGTCTAGGAGCTGATGTATTAGTATGAATTCGCCTTGGTCTCTGAACTGCCATATGTGGAGTAATGGCCGATCTCCGTGCTCGACTAATCTCTATCAAAAATCCGATCATTTGACGCATCTCCTGAACATTCGCCTCCATCCTAGCTATACAATCAATAGAGGGTGGATCAATCTGTTCATGAATAATAGGCGCACTGCCTTGGTCTGTCCTTGTCTCAGACGAACCCGCTCCAATCTTATCTCTAACAGCGGTCCCTTGAGTCCTCATAGTCATTGATGACTTATTGGCTAGAGTAAGAAACAGGATTGATAAGGACATTACAATTGAATCACAGGATACATGGAATCAAGAAAGGAAGTACGAATAAATATGTCCTAAGGTCACTTAGGCTGAGTATCATAGCGTAAATATACCGCGGAACATATGTACGATACTCTACTCATCCTAAATCACCTACTCCATCAAACCAAAGGTCATCCTACGTAACGAAACTTAAGTCTACTTACTCCAAATCACTACTCGGTTCCGTAAGGCTAATCCTAAGCTCTAATACCAATTTTGTCACGACCCAAAGTTTGGATGTGACCGGCACTTAGATTATATGATATCTAAAGACATCGACATAATCTGAGTAAGCCAAAAACCAAGATCAAAACCCTTTTTGCGGAATTTAGACAAATTTTAGTTTTTAAGTAAAAGAATGAAGTAGCATGTCGAAAGGTTTTTAAATAATGGAAATGTAACAACTGATGTTAAACTTTCGACAGTACCTCTCTTTTAATTATTAATAGAAATCCAATTTAAGTTGTGTAATTAAATTGCATCCCTAGTTGTAAGCAAACAATACCAAACAGCGCACAAAAATATTACAACACTCAAGGTGACGAATTTCACGTAAGATTTCATAAAAACATAAGTTAACATAACTAACGATATTACTAAGTCTAAATAATATACAACATGTTTCGTTCTAAGTCAAGATACATGGTCTGATGGAGTAATACTAGATCCAAAATATACATATCCAAAATAGGAGGTTACTACATATGTAACCCACCTAGCAAAAAGAGTGGTAAAAACTGACGGATGGATCTGCAGTGCTGTTATGCGTCCACACGACTTCGGCAAGGAACTATGGCACAACGGGGGTGAGTTGTCAACTCAGTGAATAAAACTAACATATATCGGCTGATAATGTAAGTATGACGAACTAGAGCTAATATCAACAAAGATGAATATAGTGCATGATAATGGATTGTAATATGAACATGTATTACTAAATATATAAGTCAAAACTGAAATCTCATCAATTTCTTCCAAATAAGTTTCATTTTCCGTGTCCAACATCGACACAAATCTTCTATTTCCATCAGGCATCGTTCCCCGAACGATCCTGTCATCCAATAACACCGGTCGGTATCACCTAGATATCCACCGTGTTCATAACTGTCTCCGGTATCGAGTATCCTCGTTAGGCTCCCCGTCTAAAATGCGGCTATCCTGCCCCTCGGCCTCGACCGGGTCCACCATGTATCCAACTGTATACCCTCCACTCAGTCTGGATAACGTATAAATCCGCACCTGGATCGCCCCCCCCCCCCAACTCGGTTCGGAATAAATCCAAATCATAAAAATAACATCTCATAGTGGACATCTCACATCGGCATAAAAAAAATCATTGAATCTTTTCAATAGTAAAAAAAACTCAAAATCATAAATCCGAAATAATCCATTTCAGTTTATATCAATATTGCTATACTTGTATATGAAACATGCTAACAACTACGTAAAGAATTTATCATTAAGGATGCTTAAGATATGATATGAACAATATTTAACATACAAGTACCAAGTGCGTATGCGACATTTTAATATCGACGAGGTGTAGTGTAACATGTAGATATGTGCACGTGCAGCATGACTCGTATGCAGTGTTCTAACAATTACTAACATGACGATGTGTGCGCGCGCGCATGCATAAACATCATATATAAAAGAACAATCTAAATGTGAGCTTAAAACTACGGGCGTATCACGCCATCCACACAAAATCCCCCGATAGATGTTTAGTCTACTCACCGGAATATGTCGTATTCTACTCAGAAATCACCAATCCCTTTCCCTTCCTTGTGGCCTCCGAAATTCCCGTACTTGAATCTAATATCGACATTAATTTGTATAAGAAACGGCTAACCTCCAATACGTCGAAATATGAAAATACTAGTTTTACGTACTAATTATACTGCGTACGACTATTGTAAGCTATCTAATACCTATACTAACTGAATTTTAAATCCCTCGCTGCCTGCAACAGAAAACTGAAACGCGTTACTATTACCCATGTCGTATTTTAGAATTTTGATCCATTGTCAGATATTAGCTTCCAGATTTCCCATACTGAAAATTTAACTTAAATAAACAATACCAAACATATTAATCCACCCACATAGACCTACCCTAAAAACCACTGAACCCAACTCCTCAAGAAATCCGGCGAGATCGGATTTTGTCTTCGTGTCGCCGGCCAAAATCCGAGCAACGGGGTCCGTCTTCCTATGGTTTATTCTAGGTCCAGTTTATAAGATGATGTAACTGTTTGATCAATTTAGTTATCATCTAAACTATAGCAGATTAACACAGAGCTAAATTTTGCCTAAAATACGATATTACCGATATTCGATTTCTAAAATAAAACAGTTACTGAACTAAAATCCTACAGGGTTCAAGGATTATACCTACAGCAAGATCACTGGAAAACTCTCTCCAAGAAGCACAAACTCAAGGATCCTAGCTTGAGAGTGATGGTGAAATCTTAGCACTTAGCTCTTCTCTTCACTTCTCCCTTTCCTTGCTCTTGTTGTGTTCTAATGTTTTCCTTTTTTCTTTCTAACTCAGTTTCAGTTCCATAAACTAATATATATCAACTGAACACAATTTACCATATTAAAGGATAATAGAGATAAGGTAGTAGGTGGTGTCACCATTTAAGATGATGGGGTTTCATGCAAGAAGGAGGTGTGGCCATTAGGTTAACCTAAGGTATGTTGTCTAGGAGGTATAATTTAGGCTTAACCATTTTCTAGCCCTATTTGCATAAACACCCTTATACAACTCTAATTTGCATAAGGAAACTTACCTTTTTCACATCAACCCCTCATTACATATGTTATTATATAAACACTATTTCCTTTACTAGTTTAATTCTTCTTTAACTTTAAAAGCCCTCTTTACTACAATAAAAATTAAATAACATTATCTATTTAATTAAATAATTTAATTAATTGTCTAAAATATTTCAAAATGTTACACTTGACTACCGGCATTGTGATGACAGCCACACTAGTGGGGGCTGTGTAGTCTATAATCACATTATTAAATTTATCCCTAATTGTAGGATTATAGAGACAGGGCATTGACAATCCCGAGTAGACTAGTGCATACGTTTTTTTTATCCCCGTCAGGGAAGATGGCATGTCCCGCAGCCATTGGTATACGGTACCAAAGATAGTATATAGGTGCTCATTAAGTTATGGTTTACATTGGACGGACTCGCTGGGAGCTGCTGGTTGGTATTATGCCTTTCTTCGAATAGCAGTTATCCGGTGACATAAGTACAGATTAGTCCGCTGACTTGACATCACTATTAGTTTCGAGTGTGTTCTCACTGTACTTAGATTACTGCCCTACCACGTCTTTAAAGAGTGGTGCCAACAACTAGTAGCTGGGTGCAGTCCCGAAACACTTGGAGGTAGTAGGTAATAGAAGGGATTCGTCTCTCCGATATTGGGAGTTGATATCGCGCCGTGTACGGTTGGCCAATACTACAGGTCCCTGGTCAGGGCAAGTGAGATTTACTAGTAGGTACACCAGCTGTTTCTCAAGATGTATTGGGTCTCACACCGACATAACTTGTTGCGCTATTAGGGGTATGACGCTTACCACCCCTAGGACCGATATGCGATACTCTTAGACGAACAAACCGGACTGTATGGAAAATGTTACCTATAGGCTCAGTAGGGATTAAGACGAGTTCTCTTGTCGATCTTTCTTTCGACAGATACCTGGATAGCCGTTGCGTACAGCTAGTGCCACTAACGTGCTTATGGTTAAACCCACTACCAGCATATTATTGAGTCTTTAGAGCCTCACACAGGGGGTTTCCCGGTTCAGACGAAATGGTGTAGTTTGCGTATTTCGATATACTCGGGTGTTCGATTGAACACGTGTATTTATACACGGGTTTTAATCGGACTGTTTAGTAGTACTAGCAGGTTTGAAAGACAGACATTTTTTACGCTAGTATTATATTTCTCTTTTTTGGGATTTGTATTTTAACACGAATACAGTATTTATATGAATATGAGTATTTGTATGAATACGGCTATTTGTGTTTTTATACAAATACATGTATTTCTTTCTAAATATGATACGCGTATTTTGCATTTTCGGTACAAATACGGTATTTATATTTTGGTTGAAATACGGTATACGTAGTTATTATAAATATGGGTTTGGTATACTTGAATATATATATACAAATATTTGTATGTGTATGTATACCATGGTGAGGTGACCTCTCTATACACTCTCTCTTATTCTCACCTCTTCTAGTGATGTGTGGGCTTGTGCCTCACGCTAGTGGGTCACAACCCACTCACCCACTTGTTTGTATTCTTGCATGAAGAGATAAGAATCAATGTGAATGTAAGATTTTATTATGGTTGATATTTTCTTGAGCCGCCATTGTCCTCTCTTCTTCTTCTTCTTCCTCACATGCTCACTAGAGTTCTTGAGGGATAAAAATCGAGTATCTTGTTTATAAACTACACCCTCTAAATATCTTGTCTTAACAAGATTCGATCTTTAGTTGTTTCGTAGAAACTATCGCTTGAATCAGCATTCTCGGGTGGATCGTCTTTGACGCGGAAGTTTGACTTCGAGAGCTCATTCTACCAACCCCAGGAGCTCAAGGAGTGAATCTTTTAAGACCTGAAGGACCATATACAAAGGCTGTTACATTAACTCAGTAGTTAAATCTCTAGTTAGTGTTATTTAGTTTAGTGTTTGAGCTTGTATTCTAAGATTTCAAGTGTGTAATGCTCAAGATTTTAAAGTTTTTGATTCTGCATAGCCGTAGTAGTCACGGTAAGGAGCACCACGCACTTACAGTATCCTGTGCTTTTTGCCATGTTGGGTTACGCCAGTGTCCTGGCCATCAAACCTTGGCCGATTGCGGAATAAAATTTTTCTAAACTGGCGCTAGAACAACCCGAAATACGGATCGACCATAAACCCTAAAGCTAGCAAACTATAAAGAAAGGAGTTTAGAATGGTTATACCGAATGATCCGTGTCCTTCGGTCTTTAACCATCATCCCAAGCTCCTAGAGGCCTCCAAGGTCAAGCTTGATCTCCGGTCTCCCTCCATCGAAGATGATCCGCCTGAGTATTTGTATTTCGAGCTCCAATCTCAATAGCCGAGATAACTAGGGTACCTAATTCGTTAAATAGATAGCCTAGATGATATAGAGTGTAATGATGGATTAATTTGTCTCCAAACACCCTACGTTTCTCAACACATGAGACTTGAAAGGTGGAGGTAGAAGAAGAACCTTGAGGATAAGAGTGTGAGGTAACTCAAGAAAAAGGCTAAGTGTTGTGTATTATGTTGTGAGCAATAATGAAGCATCCAATAAATATCTCAAGACAAGAAAATATCTCAAGTATCTAAAATATCTCACAACAAACAAATATCAAGCATGCTAGAATAGTAACCATGAGTCGCTACAAAGCCATGCTACAATAAATGCAGTAAACACTACATCCTCTCCACCTCATTAACCATTTAATCCTAAATGGTTAAAACTAAATGAAGTGGGATCTTCTAGAAGCACCTTGTAATAAATTACAAGAATATCTCTCATCTGTATATACATACCCGTATCCGTATTCCGAAAAAATATGAATACAATGAGACGAAAATAATCCATCAATTCAATACTAGAATCCGGCTTAAACCAAAGCCACTAGTATAAACCGTCTGAATCATGATACGTACACAAGTGCACGTATATAATCGACCCCTGCCGTAAAACCATACGGCCTCTACATCGTTTTGCCCGAACTAGGGAAACGCTCTGTGTGGGACTCTAAAGACTCGTCAATACGCCGGCAGTGGGTTTAACCACAAGCACGTCAGCGGCACTAGCTGTACATAACTGCTACCCAGGTATTGAGCGAAAGGAAGGCCGACGAGCAAACTCATCCTGACCTCTACTGAGCCTATCCGTAAAAATATTCGTCCAGTCCGGTCTGTTCGTCTAAGAGTATCGCATATCGAGTCTAGGGGTGGATAAAGTCAGACATCTAATAACGCGACATTTCGTGTCGGTATGAAGCTTATCACCAACTGAGAAATTACTGATCCAAATCAGTATTTCTCGACTACCTTGGCCAAGAATTTCTGGTGATGGCCACCCGTGCACAATGCGATATCAATCTCCAATACTGGGAGAGACGAATCCCCGACTATCCGCTCACTGCCTCCATATGGCTCGGGACTGTACCCAACTAAAACCTGTTTGCACGACTCTTTTGAACTGTGGTAGGATAGTAATCAAAGCACAGTGGGAACTCACACGAGACAAATGACGATCTCAGGTTGACAGACTAATCTGCACACATGTCACATGGGAACTGCTATCTGACAATAGGTATACTACCAACTAGCATGTTCCCAGCGAGTCCGTCCAGTGTACTCATAACCCAATGAGCACCCGTATACTATCTTAGGTGAACAAACTAACACCGATGGCTTGTGAGACCTGACCACCGCCCTTCATCGGGGTCTCGATCAGTATACACCAGTCTACTCTGGAGTATCGATGCCCAGTCGCGAAACTTCCACGACTAGGAATATTTAAGGATGCGCTTATAGACTATCCAGCTCCCACGTATATGATCGCCATCATAATACTAGTAGTCAAACAAGAATCCTATGAGCTCTATCAATATGTAATAGTGATCTGTAATACCACATAAAGCATATACATAATGATAAAGACAAACCAGATAACATACTATCATTTTCTATAAGACTGTTCTATCCGTATAGGTCCTCCCTCAATCATCGCAATCGCGTGCCTGTGATTCGATATTTGAATTGAGGGTACTATAGCCAACATTTTTGCTATGGTTCGTGATTTACTTACAACTCCGGTGTCCACTGTGGCTTCAAAGTCTGCTTTTAGTGCAAGTAATATGGTTCTGAGCAACAAGAGAATGACGCATTGGAAATCACAGTGTGCCAAAAAGATTGGTTCAATACAGAAACTAGACAACATGTTAAGAGTATTGAAGACTCCGACACCGATGAAGAGTAAAGACCGATTGAAGCTCACCGGTTAGTTTTTTTATTGAACTGTATTTTAAATTTTTTTGGTAATTGTATGAGCGGTAAGATTTGCCAACTTATGTCCTCTAAATTTTTTTTTAATCAATAAAATATCTAGATCTGCTCCGGAACCAACACGAAGTTCGGGCTAAAAAAATTTTCCCCAAAAAATCAAAAAGTAAAAGTTTGCTTTTGGATTTTTTTTTTAAAAAATCAATTTTTTTAAACGGCCCGTCCGAATCCGGCCAAGCCCGAAGACCACCAAACCTGCCGGGCTCGGCCCGGCCCGATAAACACCCTGAGATGCGGGTATGTAAAATGGACAGGCAACGGAAATGACAAATAATGATCGAGTACCCTGCGATATGTGAAATCATTGTGCCATGTGGTTGGCTAGAGCCACGTCTCTGACTCAAATACAAAGACTCGCATATTATATGCTTGCTTAGCATGCTAGACATCTAGCCAGTATTTTCACTTTGGATGCCATCCTTGGCTTGTTTAATTGCTTAGGAGAACCTTGGTACACCGGATGTAAGATTATCAGATATCCACGCAATCTTGGAAATGTGATTTTCAGGTATATGATTTCAGAAAATGACGCATTAACGTGATTGCTACATTTTAATTATTCCCGGTAATATATGTGCAACGAACAATGGCTGTTGTGAATGCAGACAAGCAATGAAAAATGTTTCAGCAAACGGCAGCCGGACGGCGACCGATGAGAAACAAACGGTAGCCAGTGACGTCCAGTGCAGCAATTGACGATGGAGGGTGGTGGGTGGGGCCAGCACGATGGCCGGAGATGAAGGGGCAAGGTCGATGGTGGTTGGTGATGGCGGGTGACAAGTGGTGGTGGCGCGTACCGAGTTGCCGCAAAGGTCGACAGCAGTGAAGGACGGCGGCCAACGTCAATGAATAGATGAGCAGCGGTGGAGGCCGGCGGCGTACGTTAGTGAGTAGACGAGCAGCGGTGGAAGCCAACGATGGGATGACGCTGGCGGAGGGCACCGTGCTTCGTCAAACAACGCTCGGTGACGACGGCCGGCCGACCGACAGCAAAGGGCGTACCGTCCGTGTTTTGAGTGAAAATGGATAGAAAAGGTAAATATCATTTCAAAAAGGATTGGGGAACTCAAAAGCTTATGGAATTTTTTTTAAAAGGAATTATTATTTAGTATTGAATTAGGAAAATCTGATCTCAACGTTTTTTTATCATCATAATCAACCTCAACCCCTGCCATCTCACAATGGTTCATGTTTAGCATTTAACTAGGTGGATATTGATAAATTAAAAACAGTGCTGTTGGATTCTCGTAGTTAAATATTAGGATAAATCACACTAAAATTCCCTCAACTATAACATCTTTCACTAAAACATCTTCTTTTATTACAGTAAAATAACTTAAACCGGTATTTAGCTGCAATAAAAAACTTTAATGCGTTTTAGTGAAAAACATGATGGCTGAGGGCATTTTAGTGTAATATATAAATATATAAATTATATAAGGATTTTTTCGAAGAAAATTGTCCAAAGCATATCACAGAATACCAAAACAAACACCTCACCTTCGCTCTTCCGATAACACAACGGGCCAATGGCTGCAGCGGCGGCAGCGCCAAGAGGTGGAGCGCTCCTTATCTCCTCCATCCGCACAACCATCGCATCAACCAACACAACAACAACAAGAAGAAACCCTAGCTTCTTTTTCAACCCCAATCTCACCGCGGGACCCACCCTATCCTCCCTCTTCTCCTCCCCTGCTACAAGATCCAGAACATTCTGCTCCTCTTCTTCTTCCTCCGCCCCAATCGCCGTAGAAGACCCAAACCCTAACCCTAGCCCTAGCTCGGATCCTGTGCCTGTGGATCCGATAAAGGAAGCGGCGGATGCGCTGGACATAAGGGTAGGGCACGTGCTCAAGGCGTGGAGGCACCCCGAGGCCGATTCCTTGTACGTCGAAGAGGTCGACGTCGGCGAGGCCGAGCCCCGAACCATCTGCAGCGGCCTCGTCAATTACGTCGCTCTCGAGCATCTCCAGGTCTGATTTCTGATTCCATTTTTTCTTCACCTTTATAACTCGCTTTGATCCTTTGGATTGGTTTTGGTTGCTATTTGATATTGGAATATGATTTTTTTATATATATGTAATTGAAATTCGAAACGTGAATCTTTCAGCTTATTCAAGGTTAAACCGAGGTTATTTTATCTACTAATTAATGCGGGGTTAATGAGGTGAAATAAGGCGATTTGGACGGAGTTAGTTTGATAGTTGGGGTGTACCGAAGCGGACACAAACTAAGGCAATGTGAAAGAGAGTGATTACTGCTAATTTAACCAAAAAAATAGCAGTCCCAAAAGAGTTGATTAGACAAGATCGTTTTTTGTTGCCGACTTTGCTTTCTCATATACTATCAATAAAGTTTTATGATCTTATTACTATAGTGATAGTTGTATGGATGTGAGATGCAAGATGCGCCTTCATGCTGTCCTAGCCAAGTTATGCGTTGCCGTTTTCTTTTTACCAGCTTGAGTCTAGCTGTAATATATTGCCAGAGTAAACTAATATATGCGACACCTGAAGCATTGGTAGCCTTGTCAAGTGTGTTGATACCCCCACCCCAAGCAAGGTACCAGAAATATTTACAGCCTTTAATACGTGTCTCCCAGGATTAGCTATATCATTACAGGATATTAACTTTGTCTTGCACCTTTGCGCTTTCCGTATGCAAAACGTTCCTATAAGTCGGCCGAATTGACACCGTACAAAGTTCTGCCGGCTATAAGGCTAGTCGCAAGAAGAACTACTGAAACTTCGCGAAACCCGGATAAAGCAGCGCTTTGGAGAATGAATTAAACAAAGTTGGTGTCATGTATATTTACTGAAGCAACTGCTTGCTGGAAAAAGTGGGAGCATGAAGCGGCCTGTGTATATGCTCAAAAAGCGATAAACTTCTATACTATTATAAATCAGATCTTGAAGAAATTATCAAAACATTAAATCTATATAAACGTCAAGAAAATCAAATAAACTAGAAACAAATGTACGCGACGACAAGATTAAGTGTGCTGGTGGTTATGGAAACAAGAAAAATCCAACAACATGCAACGAAAGCAATGAATTAAGAACACATATGTCTGGGAGACTTGGACCTAGCTGTTTTTTTTCCAATCGTTGTGACTTCACCTGAATCTAAACTCGCGGGATATATTTCCGACCCCTGGGGGTCTTTTAAGTCCTAAACCTTAGATTGGAACCAACATGGAGAAAAGAAAGCATGAATTTAATCGATATATTCAAACTAAAGCAATAAAGAAATCTAGACTGCAAGTTATACAAAACTGCAAGACTTTCATCATGCAATCTTCTCTGGAGTATATAGAGTTGGGATTCACTTTAAGGGTGATACATTCAATGAATATCTCATGTCCAAAAATGGACACTGTTGTATATTACCGTCCCTTTTTACTTGTCATTTTGGAGAGAAAAAATCGTCCCACTTTACTTGACGTTTTTGGAATAACGAGAAAATTATTAATGATAAAGATATCAATAAATGATACAATACCAAAAAGAGCCTAGAAAATTAATTGCTGATATTAAAAAAGTGATAATACTTTCCTTAATAGTTGAGAGCAGAAATGATGTGATTTTTTTAACGGTGATGTGGCAGTAGATTAATTGCTGATATTAAGAAAGTGATAATGTTTTTCTTAATCGGTGTGCATTTATCTAAAATGACAAGTAAAAAGGGACGGATGAAGTACAATTTTCTAATGCAACGAGTGAAGAAATAAGAGATAAAGTAGAACAAAGGTCTTGTTCAGTAATCCATTACAAAATAAATTACTTTGTATCCAAACAGGGCCTTAAGTCTTTCTTGGGAAATTATTTTGGGATTTATGCCTAACACAATACTGAAGCAAGATATTGTATTCCTTGATATTTGGTTTAGGAATGTGGACTCATTTTTTCCAATTGATTTGTTTTATCAATATTAAAAATGATATACACTCCAATCGATTTATCTTATCAATCTTAAAAATGATATACACTATACATGTATTGATAGGGTTGTGAAAATGATTCTGCAAGTAGAAGAGCCCTATTAATGTTGAATACATGCCCCAACCATTAATTTTATGGATTTTATGCCGTTTAGACATTTTCTTGGGTGAAATTTCACATCTAGAAGCAGTTAAACATCATTGGAATGTAGTGGTGGAGCCGGGACATAAAGCCAGGTAGGGCAGGAATTTTCGACCTCATAAGCAATTATAAAGAAACTTGGAACTTAATCACTGATTAAATTTGTTATTAAATAGTTTTAAAGATTTATTTCCAAAAAAAGTTAATTTGGTTTTAGCTATGGGCCTTTAGGTCCATTGTAATGGATGGATTAGACAGATAGGTTTTTCTTTTAAAAGAAAAAAGTGTAAAAACACTAGGGTTCAAATTAGGGAACTTCACCGTCAAAGGTTTGTACTCCAATTACCGAGGCACATCCAGACTTGAAATGACTAGCGTTATAATATATCAGATCATTTACTGTGTATATATGGGAATAATGGAGGAAAGATGCCATAGAAGGGAATTTCTTCCTATGGCGTCGAAAAAATACACCCTCCATGATATTTTTTTACGATCGGCACTCATCATCATCATCTTTATCAAGTAAGATGTGGATACACCAAATTTCATATGATTCCGTCATTTTTTCACCGTTGATTTAGTGGGTGCAAAATTAATGCTTTACCGGCAACAGAACTTTTTACATGGCTAATTCAATGGTGAAAAAGTTATGGAATCACATGAAATTTGGTGTATCCATATCTTACATGATAAAGATGATGATGATGGGTGCCAATCGTCAGAAAAAATCGTGGATAATATAGATACTTGACGCCACCTAACGAAAAAGCCTTCTAGGGCCTCTTTTTTTCATTATTCTCTCAATCTCTACACATACACACACTCGAAATTGATGTAGGGCGGCCTCCTAAGCTCGGCTCTATGTAGATTTGCCCCTGCTGGTATGATGTATCTACCAGGGTTGACTAGTATTTTTACCGAAACAATGATCTTTAAATTACTCGGAAGGTTATATGTTCAAAAATTTCTGTCCATCGCCACCCTTCACATTCATATGCTGCTAGTTCCTTCATCTTTTCACATTCATCAAACTCACCCTTTACAGGTATTCTAGTAGAAACTCTGTTAATGCTCATATTGATTGAGACATTCAGTTTACCATACAACTTCATCACATGCATGCATAGGCATCTGTATGTCTCCCTATTAAAGCTTTTGCTATTTGTCATTAAAAAATGACTTAGGCATTCACTATATCAATATATCATAAGTCATCTCATACATTTAGAACATTTTATGATGTTTCTTTATTGATGAAACTTTATCAAGCTATATTGAGCTGAGCATATCGAATTGTTCAACATTTTTACTTAATGTGAAATGTCAAATTGTGGTTCACTATTAAGAAGACACATGGTTGAATTTATCAATAGAAAAAATCTAGTAGTGTGCATAATTAGCAAAGAGTGAATGCATGCTTTGATCCTGGCAATCTTGTGCCAAACTCTCAGGTTGAGGTTCTTGGTTTCTTTCTACTTGACTTATCTGAAAGATATAAAGTAATAACTAATAAATGAATATCGTTCTCTTAGAAAATTTCTTCGGGGCATATTATACTTTCATTTCACTAATGGCCATATCAAAATGCTGTACATAGTGTCTGCTGTGTGCACATGACGAATTACCTTTTTTTCCTTCTTCTCGGGGTTGGGATGTACTGAAGTAAATCCTGTAATCAAATTGGACCATAGGAGTCAACAACATATTAACGAAACATGTTATTCCTTAATTGAAAATCTTTCTACTTTCAAAAAAATTGCTGGAAAGTGATTTTTAGTAGTCTCTGTAAAGCTGCTATAAGCGCTGACACAATTACAAAAGTTTCAGAATTTTTTGACTGAAAAATAAAATTAATATATACTTTATTTGCTTCACTAGTAAAAAAGCGACTGCTAGAAGAAGCAATATTCACAATTTGCTTCCAGAATAACTAAAATTTCACAAGAATTTTTCTCTTTCCCCAAGAAAACTTAGAATATGTATCCAACTTCCATTTCCCATCTTGTATGAGCCAATCATATGCTACACCGAGCATGACCGCTTCCGCTCTTATCCAGCGCTGTTCGTTACGTTCTTTGAGAACTCCATTCACTGCATTCAGCATTCACTATGCAAGCTATTAGATAAACACTTTGCCCAAAATCTTTAGTAGACGCGGGCGAAAAATGCACATCGAATAAACATAATAGTTTAACCTCCTGCTCACATTGGACTTGTGCCAAGTGAAAAGCCTTAAGATTAAAACACAATAGAAAAGGCAAATAAGCATGTACAAGATTGTTAATAATGATGTTCAAACACAAGATCTCTTTCTTAAACCTGTTGTTGTGTACATAATTTATAATAATATTTATTAAATAAATCCAGTCTTGAGTTAGACATAATAAAACAAAAAAGTTTCAATATCCATCACAATTTCATTTTCTTTTCCCAATAGAAAATCTTTGTTCATCCCATTTTTCTATTGGGAAAAGAAAATGAATAAAAAACCCATCTCACGAATTAAATATGAAATAGCTTTTAGAAAAAAAATAACGCTCAGAACCAGCAGACAGAGAATTTATTATTCTACATATCATAGCAGCTAGTTGTAACTAATCTTCAGGAGTTTAATACATCAGTTAATAGTTAATGGGAATTTTTAATATTTCAAAATTGGAAGCTCTTCGAGCCACAAAAATTCAGATTATTCCAATTATTCCAAGATTTTCTTACTTGTTTGTTGCACAAAAAAACTTTTTGAATCTCTGTTACCATGTGGACAACATATATCAAAATAACAAACCTTGCACTCAACACTTAAGACATGCCATTATTATTTCTATAGATAAGAAAAAAACACATACTAACAATTCTGATGCACCCTGCTCCTTCTCCCTCTCCTGTATTACCTTTTCCATCTGCATCCATATTCGAATAGCAAGAAGTGTCATTTACAGCAAACTAATTAATAGCTGTAACATTCTTCTCTAACTAATGTTATTTTGATCCAAAATACTGCAGATCTGAGCCCTCTGTACATTCAAATGAAACCTAGGTTCCTCTTTAAATATCTAATATGTCCCGATGCATATTTTAGTTGCATGATTAAAAAATAAAAAGTATATCCCCGTGGATTTAATGTGCAAATGTACATAACTATTTATACTAAGAATATGATGAAGAATCTAACAATGTATTGATGGTAACACACATATCATTCAGGATACTAAAGTGGTCGTTCTAGCTAATCTCAAACCAAGGAACATGCGTGGTATCAAATCAAATGGAATGCTAATGGCTGCTTCTGATGCATCTCATGAGACTGTTGAGCTTCTTAAACCTCCTGAAGCCTCAGTTCCAGGTGAAAGAATTTGGTTTGGTTCAGACGAGGAGAAAGACTTGCAACCAGATGCTGCCTCACCTAATCAGGTCTCTCCTATCAACTTCATGCTTATACTTCCTAAAGTGATTTATATAATTTTGTGTCTGTACATTTCGATGTATTAAGACTATTGCATTTCCCCACTATCTAAATTCACTCGCATCAAAGTTTTCAAATGAACTGGAAATCCTATAGCATATATTTGTAACTCTGTTATGCTAAAACTTGTATAAGTTCCAGTTTTTTGGTACTTGAAGTAAACAAAATTAAACCACAAGATTGTAATCTGCATTATCTTTTATGTCTGTACCTTTCTGATTAGACATTGTTGCATTTCGTTTCCTGACAGTTTACATCTAAGTTTCTCTATAAAGTAGAATTTCAATTATTTACTCGACCTCCAAAAGCGTTTTCCTTACCATTAATTGCCAATCTATTACGTTGGAAATAGTGCAAGTGGTACACATTTGTAATTAAAGGTAAACATTATTTAAAGGAGAATATGTTGATCTGAGCAATTTGTATGCTTGGTGCACTAGGCATTGTACCCTATGATTATGTGAAACTCCTTAAGGTAGTTGCCTCTTAGTCTCATGTTAGTAGACTGTTGCTGATTCTTATAAACACTTAGGACATCTATCTTTTAGAATTCGCTCATCAAATTGTGTATCCAAAAGTTCATATCTTCTTTTCAGTGTCATGCCTTTATTTTGCACATGCCCCCTGTTATCAGTCAGTATTATGATGAGTTGATGATTCTTCATGCTTACTTAAATGTTGAACTGCATTTACACCAGACAAAAAATAATTTTTTTAATTTCCCCCTGTAGAGGGATGTTATTCTTATCTCAGGAAGGCACACCATAATAGATACTTCTATTAGGCGTGCGAGGTTTCTTCAATACCATCATTTGACCTTAGTTCTGGTTCTTTTGCTTTTTCTTATTCATTTATACTCGAATTTCGTTTTTCTTACAATTCCTTCTCCTCTTCTGTGTCTTTTCCTAACATCACAACCTTTACCTGTTTAATTCAGGTAATGTGCTGTGCTGTCATATCTTAATCTCACATCTTGACTACCGCCTTTAACTTTATGGAATCTTCTTATTTCTTGTTGCTGACATACGTACAATTAAATATGGTTCCACTTCAATGTTTGCGACCATAAAGGTCATGTCCCGGTTTGTTGTTTTTGTTTTAATGCTCTGTTATCTTGTTTCACACTCATTTTGCATGTACTTTCAACCTCTTTCACCTTAGCATGCACCAAATCCTATTACTCTCCCATTTCATTGGCCCAAAATCCAGTTTAATAGGGGCATTTGGCTATCAACTGCTTGAATTCCATCTAATCATTTATGTTCACACTGCCTCAAGGATTATAAATATTGTGTGTTTTTTATTGTCCGGATTCAATCGGGACTTTAACCATTACAATATCCATGACATCAGAAGTCTCATTATTGATATTCACATCCTCCGAATATCCTAGGATGGTTGAGATTTAGCATTCACTAAGAAGGTTGAGATTTAACATGAGAGATAAGTCTTAAAAATTTAGTTGATTTTTCTTCCAATTCCACTGTACATGCATCTAGTTATGGATGGTGGATAACCTAGTAAGCTCCTATCAATTTTGACTTTTGAAACACCAAGTTGTAGAAACAATTTGTTTATTTACTGGATACCCTTATTTATTAGAGTTAAAACTAATGAAATAATATGATGTCGTCTTACCAGGTCCAAAAGAAAAAGATATGGGAATTAGTGCAGCCTCACCTTAAGACCACTGATACATGTATAGCTGTTCTTGGCGAGCGCCCTATGCGGACTTCAGCTGGAGTGGTGGCATCCACAACTTTGAAGAATGCAAATATTTCCTGATTAGGCTTCTATCACCCTGCCCAAACAGTTTATGGATTTCATATTATTATTATTTTTTGTTCAACTTATGTTGGCTAAGTGCTCTGCAGCTCGTTGTTCTATTCATATTTTTTATTTTATTTTATTTTTTGATTCACAAGTTGTATACTTTTGCTTCAGACGGAAAACATAATAATATACAATTTTGAACTCTGTAACATTTGATCACCATGACATTGTCTGACCATTCGAACATTGCTCAGGTGCAGAAAATACAAATAGGTTGAGCAAAATTCTAAATTCTCTCTCTTACATTTTCGTAAACTTTCTGTTATGTGGACACAATTGAGTATGGTTCGTGTCTCACAATCAGTATAATTTAAAACTTACCATGTTTGTTATTCTGGAGATCTTGCTGTTCAAATGTAATTTATCTAAGTGCTCTGCGGCTCATTGTTTGCTTTACTTTGCCAGGATACTGTTTCGCCGTGATCAAGAATTAAAAATCTCAAAACTCTGCCGAAACTTTTAGGGCATATCTAATCCCATTTTGACGAGCAACTTTGAAAAGATAACAAGAAGCAATAGTACTCAACACTCATATTAAGAAAATTTTCAAAATTTAAGCAATTGATTATGCCAACTTGCAACGCAAAACTAACAAATCTTGCTGTCACAATTTACATGAAAAAGAAATGACACTAAGAGCACAACCAACAACTTATGTCCCAAATTTCCAATATCACAGATATATTTGGCCCATGCAAAGATCTAAACTATACTTTTATACATAAACATTAATCACAGAAATAACAGGTATATATCGATAATAAAGTTTGTACAGACATACTCACGCAAAAGAAAGGGAAAATAGATCGAACATATGATGATCTTATTTATTATACATGATACTAATCATGTTCCCACGGGCACACACGGGACACTAATCAGAGTTTTCAGCAGATTGGTGATGATATGCCCTCCTGCGGAGTTGGGATTCCGGAGTGGGTTGCTGCAAGAAAATCCTTGTAGGGTCATTTGGATCCACATAGCTACACAAAGCAACAAGAGAAAAGGTAATGTAAAATTTTAGTACATGAATCCAAATAAATTCAGCGTGCATTTAAATACAATTATAATGCAAACCTCCTTGCCATATAGCTGTTGGTATGCATACATTTCCTTTTCCACTCGCACAACTATTTCAAAGGGGTGGGGTGGGGGTGGGGAGTTGGGAATGGGGGTTGGTTCCCTGGATTACCATTTTAATCTCATCTTCTTTACTATTAATGCAAACAGGGGAGGGGTCTTCAAATTAAATACCAATTTGATTCTCACAAGGGCACGTGGCAAGAAAAATTCTCATAGTTTTGAGAGAGAAAATACTGGATAAACTTTACTGCTAATACAAAAGGAGAGGGGTCTTCAAATTGAAATTGCCAATTTGATTCTCACGAGGACACATGGCAAGAAAAATTCTCATAGTTACGATGGAAAAAACCTAGTTAAGCAATAAAGCATAGACATTTAAATAACGAAAGCAACAAATCTTGTTAATTTATGATATGTAATCTGAATTATCTAAACATGAATCACATGATAACACGTGCCAAAACACCAGTTTTATTTATTGACATACTGTAGGTAATTTCACTACGGTTAAGAGTATACTTGACTGCATTCATGCAGTACTTAGACTCCAACTGCTAAATTTAAAAGTTAAAACCAATTGAATAAATTTTGACTACAATTACCCTGCTTCTACAAGTAAAACTAAAACTGATTACTTATGATAAATTTAACTACAATTTCATTGATTTCGCTACACATTTAAATTGGTTGCGGCCTGCAGAGAAACACAAAAGGGTATTCTAGGAGATCGCATCGGGAAAAAAAGTTACCAAGGATTCTGCGGCTTTAAAAAAAAGGTTAGACACCTAATTATCCTGGCGTAAATCTAAGAGATCTAAAGAAATTTCCCCCAAATATTTAACTTTGTATCAAAAACTCGCATTACATAATTTTTTTTATACAAAATAATCACAATTACGCTTCCCTCGCATACTTATTTCTACAAAAAAATCATACTTTGCATCTCACCTGTGCAGAAATCTAGTTAGGTATTGGAATTCAATTCTCCACTCAGCTAGTGAGGAAAAGATGCTACATGACATCCTTTAAGAAAAGGAAGCCAACCATGTAACAGCACCCTTAGAAAGAAGGAAGGTAATAGGGATAGGTTTCGTTCTACCAATACATGAACTTTTTCACTTAGGTTCATATAAATTCAGAATTTACTCACATTTCATTCCAAAATGTCTTAATCAAATCTAGTAGAGGGAAATAGCAGGTCTATGCTTGTGTACTTACGCGTGTCGCATCATTTCATCCACCGGAGTTTGAGCAGCTTGCAATGGGTCGACACGAGGTGCGGCATCAGGACCCGCAGCCGGATGATGAGCTTGACGTTGGTTGTACTGTCTCACAGACGTGAGTAAATTAAAGAAAAGAGGCACGAAAGTTCCGCAGCCACCTTCCTTGAACAAGATCTTGAACGAATGAGTCGAATATAGAGCCCTGTGCTGGTCATCTGGGACCACCTGTAATATTTATCACAATTAGTTCACATACTTGGAAAAAAAATTTAAATAAGAAGCAGAAAGTTTCATCTGGAGGTTTTTTTCTACTCACAGGTTCTACTTGTCCTGATATGTTGTTGCAATGGAATATTGGCTGGTTAAACTTCTCACCATGTACAAAAAGCTGAAAACAGAAACAGCCTACTGGTTAAATTTGCACATGCATCTTTTGGTAGAAACTAAGAATCAATTACAATGAAGGAAACTACTTCCCTCCAAACTCTACCAATATAATTAGATAAAGAATATAGACAAAAGTTGCAGACACAGATATAACGATGTGCATTGAACTTTTAAGAAAACAAGAAAAACCAAAGAGCCATACCTATCATAGCTAAAATAAATACAAATCTTCAACAGGTGACATCATGAGAGAACAGAATAAAATGTAAAGTGTCACCTGCTTTCAATTTCAGAGAATCTAGTTTTCGCTGTAATATTTCTACATCAAAATGAAAGGAAGGGAACCGAGGCAGTATGTGAACATCATGAACTTTTTAAATCAGGTACAAGGATATAAACACAAATTCCAACTCTTAATGGCAATCATAAAGAAAGCTCCTTATGCACAAGATAAAGAGTGAGGAAACTACTTCCTCCTCCTTGTATGAAAGAAAGGCTCAGACTGTGTGGTAATATAGGTCATAATATGGGTCATACACACAGAACGGCAGGTGGTTATAGGCGACTATGAACCACAAAAACCCTAATTAGCCTTCTCTACGACAATCTTACATCTCCAGTTGCAACTGCCATGTATAGACCGTGTTCAATTACAGACATATCATCGTTTGCTAATAAGATCATGATAGTCCTCCAGTAGTTAATTTCTGTTTTTGGAACCAACAATCGACCTTCATCGATACACATGCAAAACATTAGTAACTTCTTAGTTTCCGCTCCAGATAAGGACTCCACTCTACGAAATGTTACATATAGATTGAATACACACAAACATACCTACTTCAGTATTGTTCAATAACTAACATGTTTTCTTCATACCTTATAATCAGAATCTCTTATAATAAGAATCTCTTTTTGGGACAACAATCACCATTTAACATAAGCAGATAAACTTGCTATCGACTCTCTTTATTTCGAAGTGATGTCTTCTAAACAAGTGGGATCTAGTAGCTTCTGGCTGGAAATAAATATTGGGGACCTTGAAGACTATTTAATTTTACCTGCCATTGTAGTTCCCTGAATTTATTTATATTGTAACAGTCTGATTTATAATATTTTATACTTGTTACTATATAGGGACCATATATCATTACATGTCTCTACAATCTACTGGTGAAATCACATTCCTATACACTTCGGTTAGTTCTACACACATCCGTCTCTCTCAACCAATGTAACTTCATGACTACAAACCATAGATCAAGTGGTGCCTAGCACGTGTAGTATCTGATCTGATGAACTGTTAGGTTAGTACCATTCAAAATCAAAGCATATATTACATGCCGCCATTTTTTCATTAGGCCACGGCCAAACTTCCAGTTGAAACTGCCAGTGACAGATTCATGATGATATGAGGAATCTGACTTCATAGAACATCAGAACAAATAGCCAGCAAGCCTCGCCTTATCTATTAGGCTTGCCTTTCTAAACCTACATGGCCAACCATTTAACTAAGGTAAACAAACATCAGATCAGGATCTTTTCATAGAATAGTAGATTATCTGCTGAGATTATCTGTCAAGACTTAGGTCTAGCATCCAAGGTTGTTTTCAGCTTAGCACTAAAAATCATTCAGTTCAGGCATTAAACAAGGCTATAATATCTACCACAGACAGACACTTAAATACGTGGAAAATAGAATAAATAAAATAAAATAAAATGCTATCTGCCTTGGGGCTAATGCCTGTGCGTGCATGATACCATGCAAACTCATCAAACAGTAAGGAACCAATGCCATTTCTCGGTAACATGCCTCATCTCCTTCCACGAATTGGGAAAAATAACAAGATGTAGATGCAATAGTGGTGGACACGCACGCTAACCAGCTTTAGAGGTATCCTTCCAGTAAGTGAAAGGAAAATCTACCTTCTACAGTGCCTATTTTCTAGCATGAATGCATTCCATTTCATCTAAAGCATGTAGAAACTTAGAGGTTGATTCCCAGATGAGCAGGTGTACTGTTTTCTTTCGAACTTTTATTTGTAGTCTCTCTAAGACTATCCTAAATTGTTTCAAAACACACACAAACTGCTTTCATGTGCTTGCATCTCTAAACATAATTTCTATTTTACTCACTGAGTTCCATGTGAATAATCATGCAAATGCATGTGAGCATTCCATTGATCATACAATTTTCCACGGTTGGCATTTTACCACAATGCTCAATAAAGAGCTCCACTTGGATCACCACGCCCTCCATGTGCATATGAATATTTAGAATTGTATTGTTTGCATGTACATTCATGCATGTATACCCATGATATGCTCCTACTTATCACATATGGTGGCCATTACTTGCAGCAATGGATTCATAACATTATTTTCAGGAACGCTTACCAGGGGCATATCAAAAGCTACAAAGCTTCCAACGGGTTTCTTTGCAACAAACACCATGCGTATATTTGAGATGTAAATAGTTCCCTTTGCTTTGACATGACCAGCAGGAGCTCTGATTTGAAACAACAATCACAAAGGTAAAATATGTGAGCACTCTGTTACACCAAAGCATATGGTAAATAACCATAACAAGTCAACAAAATTACGAAATTTCGCATTATCTACCGCTGATTATAGTAGTCAAGTATTATGATTTATAAACAAGATGCATGTATTATAAGGAAGAAAAAAGTCCGCAGAACTGCAAGATTATCGAATATTAGTTGCAATTAATGCATAAATGAACTCACATGAAAAAGATCTACAGTACAATTTAATTATTTTTAAATTTAGAAAGGAGTAGGGGAAAAAGATATGAAAGATATCATAGTTTAAGAAAAACCATTATATAGGTCTTTCTCTTCTAAATAGCCATGCAGCACAACCAGAAGCCTAGAGAGTTGCAGTTGAGACAAGCTTTTCATATGTAATGGTCTTCCAATGAGATCATAGTAGTAAACTAATATCACATATGTTTTTTAACAACTAATATAACCACAAGTTGGTTTTGTTCTGCGCGGATGCTTGGTGTGCTGGAACCCCCCTCTCTCTCGGTGGGGTGGGGTGGGGGGTGTGTAGTGGTTAAGGCCATTTCTCCACTAATTACCACCATCCATGCTTGTTCATGCAAACCTTAATTCCTCATTTTAATTAACTATAGTTTTGTGATTCTTCATAGCGCAGTTATCAGCTTTCATTATCCAGCTAAATAAAGTGGTCCCATGTTTTCTCATCCATATGTGATACCACTGCCTTCTTATGGATGCACTCAATTTCTATCCTATCTCTTCGAGTAGACTTGTGTTTCTCAAGTTCCCAAGAGTCTCATCCATAAAACCATAAAAATGATGGTTACAAAAGCATAATCTCTTTAACACCACAGGAAAATATAATCATATTCCAATACTTCTCCATATTAATTCCATCAACTCTAAAAAACATCTGCATTTTCCTTTCTTTATCAAAATAATACCGTTGTGACAGTATAATGATGCTTTTGAACATTAAAACCCAAAGGACATACTTAAGGAATGAAACCTCAAGCCGTATTTATGTTTATACATAAGGCTCATCAGTTCCCATGACATTCCCAATGAGATACAACTATTATATTGTCCAATAAACAGCCAGATAGATACTTACTATAGGGTAAAAACAAAAACAAACAAATAATTGAAGGGGCTGTAATTTCTACAGACGGCATTTCACCCTTCGTCTCGGAGAAAATAAATAATAACACATATATTCATAATAATAAGTGAAGCATGCATGTTTAAATTGAAGGACGTGGCCAGAAAAAAGAGGGATTTTTATTGTTGATAAGAAACCATGGTGGACCTTTCCAAACTTTGCAATTTTGCATACATGCTCCATTTTGATCAGCAAACGAGCTATAGTTTTATGGATGGCCAAAAAGGGGGATTTTTAAAATCACATATCAATTTACCATGTAACCCTAACAAGATTAACCTCTATTTCTATAGCAAAATCTCATTTTTCTTCAATTTAGGGTTTTCATCATTCATGCAATCACAGAGCTAAGATAATCAACATAGACACCAACAAGAAGAGAAATTGAAAAGAGAGAAGGATTATGATGATGATACTCACTCAGGGATCTTGTCGACCTCGAACTCGACGCCATCTCTCGCGAGAACGAACATTTCGCCGACGAAGGGCACGGGCATTCCGTTGGCAAACAGCTGAGGATTCAACGCCATCGCCTTCTTTTTCCTCCTCGATATCGATTTGGGGGCAAGATTCCAGGGATTTGTTCTTTCGATTGATGTTTGCTTTGCAACAAAGAGAACAGGCTGTAAATATATAGGATTTCTGATGGACAGAGAAGACTCGAGGGTTCCAGATTAATAAAGTTGTCTGCGAAGAAGAGCGGTTGCGGGTGCGTAACCGCGTCGCAGGCCATGAACCCAAATCCGGTTCGGGTCTAAATGGGCCGGGTCTGGGCTGCACACCGTCCAAAAGGCAGCTGTTCATAAATAAAGAAAAGAAATGGAAATAATTGAGGCCAGAGTGCAGCCCCTGCGAACCATCCTATCGGACTAGAACGGAGTGTGTTATTTTGAGTTTGCTTAAAAGTTAAAACGAAACCATAATACATGGAAACTAAGGCTTCCTAAAATTTAGGAAATCGATTGACAACGCTATTTATAAGAATCAAGGTTTCTCTTAACTTTAAGCTGAAGCACTGGGGGAGAAAATATAAAGAACCAGCACTTTGCGAAACTACACGGATTTTGAAGTTTAGAAAAAATGAAAGATCGGCTTTAAAGATTTTGAAACTCTGTAAAACTACGGTTGGGATGCTCTTGATGCTTTTTTTGTCGTATTGTTGTCGAATCTCTATTGTTATAAGCATAGCTCAAGGCTATGCTGCCGCATTTTGTAGATTTTCCACTAAAAAGAGAAAAAAAATAGGGTAAATTTTACTGGACCCCATCCATCTTTTGAGATTTTTGAGATAACCCATTGAATTTTAAAAATGTCATCAAACCCCGTTGAAAGATATTTCATAAAAAAACTAAAAGGTATTTTTATCAACAAAATATCATATTCCATTCATTTTGGGTTTATTCAATATATCTGTAAAACATTTTGGGGTTATTCAGTCCAATAGTGGTTTGCACGAGTTAATCAAACGAACGATTTTTATATGATATTGGTAGTTCATTAGGGTTTTATATTATTTTTTAAGTTCAACAAGGTTATCTCCAAAATTCTAAAAGATGGATGGGGTTTAGTAAAATTTAGCATAAAAACTAAAAATTGATAGCTGTTTTTTAGTTCTAGGGATGCCACCTCAAACTCTCTCAGTCACACAGGCTCACACATGTATTTATTACTCATCAAAATGCAAAAAGATAAAATAAATGCATGCACGCTGGGACCTAAAAAGTTACACATATAACTCTTCTAATAAGCCATTTTGCCATCCATTGTTCTATTTTTAATATTCAGAAGAGAATGTTTCTAAGTTTAAGAATGTTCACAAGACACTGCTAATGCTCGATATTGGCGACCTCCAAGATCAGGACACGTGACAGATGATGTGTCCCAAGACTCAGAAGAAAGGACACACAGGGGCCGACCAGGCCACCCTGTGCCCGACCTGCAAGCGCGAACTGGCCCACCTCGGGGGGCCCTGCGAATTAGCCTCCTTGGCCCCTCAGCTCGCCCCGAGCTGCCACAAAACCAAGACTCCTCAGCCTCCTCGCTCGGCCGCGAGCCCCCGGCCGAGGCCGCCTTCCTCGGCCCTCCGATCAACTCCACCACTCACAGGCGTAACCGCCGCTCCGCGAATCTCGCCATGCGCAGATTCTACGCCAACAACATCTCACGTTCCACGCTATCACGATCCCCATTAATAGGAGATCCGCTCTCTGCGCGGGCATGACGTCGGGAGCGTAACTGCCGGCGAGATTCTCGCGCCTGCTGCTGTGTGCCACTATCGCTATATAAACATCCATCACAGAGGGGTCAAGTAAGCCATTCTTTACACTTACGCCGTTACTCTGCTCAGATCTCATCACTAACTTGAGCGTCGGAGGGTCCTCGGTGGTATCAAACCACCCCGGGACTTCTTTGCAGGTACTCAACGACAGCCTCCTCACCTCACCTTCTCCTCTCAAAACCCATTGAGACGCACACGCAATGAAGGATAATCAGTCAAGTTCACCTCGAGATCAACGGAAGACAACATCTGACGGAGACCCGAGAAGATGCTCCATCAGTTGGCGCCGTCTGTGGGAAGAATAACTCCACAAAATACAAAGTTGGCCTTTCGATCTCTGCCCGCATGGCAACCGACTCCCCTAAGGATCCAAACGCCCGCTACCGCCTCCCTCGCAATGGGGACGCAAGCGGACCCTCGCCCAAGGTCGTCGGTCTCCCCGCAAGCTGCCGCCTCACAGGCTCCGGCGGCCGCCCGGCCAAAAGGGCTAGGGGCCGGGAGCCCATCACCTTTGGCGACGAGGATCTCCACGGCATATCTGTGCCCCATAGCGACCCGCTGGTGATCATAGCGCGGATTCACCGATACGAGGTCCACCGAATACTCATCGATTCAGGCAGCTTGGCGGACATTCTCTTCCACGACTGCTTTCTGCGAATGGGGCTGGCCCCAGCAGACTTGAGGCCGACCTCCCACGTCCTCTCGGGATTCACCAACCACTCCGTCCTGGTGCAAGAGGTGGTCACCCTGCAGTTCATGATCGGGAAGCCCGGCCGCACGCGCACGCTGCCAGTGAACTTCATTGTGGCTAGGGTCCCCTCGGCCTACAACGTCCTCCTCGGCCGGCCGACGCTGAACTCCCTCCAGGCCCAGATCTCGACATACCACCTGGCGATAAAATTCCCCCTCGACCAGGGTGGGGTGGGCCGGGCCTACGGAAGCCAACGGGTCGCGGAGGTAGGTCTGACAGAGGCATCTTCCCCCGAGCAGCACGCTGATAGCGCCGATGCATGCGGCGACATGGAGGGGTCCCTGGACACCCGGGACGAGCGGAAGGAGGTCCGTGGGGCACCGGTCGAGCCGCTGACCGAGGTGCCCTTAGCGGAAGGAGACCCAGGGAAGACCGTCCAGGTCGGGTCACTCCTGACGGGAACCTAGCGGGATGACCTGACCGAGTTCCTCCGGAGCAATTCCGACGTCTTCGCCTGGGCCCCAGTCGACATGCCTGGGATCGACCCCAAAATCATCTCCCACAAGCTCGGGGTTGATCCTACGGCCCGACCCGTTAGGCAGAAGAAAAGAAGGTTCGCCCCAGTCAAACAAAAGGCCATCGAAGAAGAAGTTGACCAACTCCTCACCGCCAACTTCATCAGGAACGTGCCCTACTCGGAGTGGCTAGCCAACGCGGTCCTGGTTAAGAAGTCGAGTGGGAAGTGGCGTATGTGCGTTGACTTCACCGACCTCAACAAGGCCTGCCCCAAGGACAACTTCCCGCTCCCCCGCATAGACCAGCTCGTCGACAGCTCGGCCGGGCACGAGCTCCTGAGCTTCATGGACGCGTTCTCCGGCTACAACCAAATCCGCATGAACCTTGACGACGAAGACATGACCGCATTCACAACGGACCGGGGGGTGTACTGCTACAGAGTGATGCCCTTCGGCCTCAAGAATGCCGGGGCCACATACCAGAGGCTGGTCAACCGCATGTTCAAGCCGCAGATCGGCAGAAACATGGAGGTCTACGTCGACGACATGCTTGTCAAGTCCGTCTCGTCGGCCGACCATGTCAAGGACCTGGGCAAGGCGTTTAAGGTGCTCCGCAAGTTCAACATGAAGCTGAACCCCGCCAAGTGTGCGTTCGAAGTTACCGGAGGGAAATTCCTCGGGTTTATGGTCACTCACCGCGGGATTGAAGCTAACCCGGAGAAGATCAACGCCATCCTAAACATGACCGCACCCAGGACCAACGTCGAAATCATGCGGCTCACAGGGCGGATCGCCGCTCTGAGCCGTTTCATGTCCAGGTCGGGGGAGAAGTGCCTCCCGTTCTTCAAGGCGCTGAGGAAAATTCCAAGGTTCGAGTGGTCGGAAGATTGCCAAGCCGCCTTCGACCAACTAAAGAGGCACCTCGCAACACCGCCCCTACCCACCCGGCCCGTGGAAAGGGACGAGCTGTCGCTATACCTGGCAGTATCCGACCAAGCAGCAGGGTCGGTGCTCGTCCGAGAGGCCGAAGGGTGCAGAGGCCAGTGTACTATGTGAGCCATGTATTCAAAGACGCGGAGACGAGATACCCCTCCATAGAGAAGATCGTCCTGGCCCTCGTAGTAACCTCGCGGAAGCTGCGGCACTACTTCCAAGCACACACCATCATCGTCCTCACTGAGCGCCCCTTGGGGGCTATCCTGGTATCGCCAGAATCCTCTGGCCGTCTAGAGAAATGGAGATGGGAGCTGTCTCAATTCGACATAAGGTATCGCCCGAGGCAAGCCATCAAGGCGCAGGCCCTGGACGATTTCGTTGTTGAATGCACCATTCCTAGCAGGAAGCAGGATCCCGCGCCGCCCCTTGCAGCCCGGCATCCCGACCAGGAAGGCCCTAGCTCAGCCCCAGAGTGGGTCATCTACGTCGACGGGTCTTCCACCGAGGAAGGTTGCGGTGCCGGCCTCATTATCCGGGGCCCGAACGACGCCGAGATGGAGTATTCCTTGAGGCTTGGTTTCAAAGTATCGAACAACGTAGCGGAGTACGAAGCCCTCCTAGCCGGACTACGCATGGCCGTCGGGCTGGGACTGAAGGTCGTCCGGGTTCGCAGCGACTCGGCCCTAGTCGTCGGCCAAGTAACCGGCCGATTCGAGGCTCGAGAGCCCCTAATGATGAAATACCTAGACGAGGTGAGGAAGCTCCGAAAAAACTTCGACGAAGTCCGGGTGGAACAAATACCCAGGCAAATGAATGCTCAAGCAAACGCCCTGAGCAAGTTGGCTTCATCATACTCGGCTAGCAACAGGCGGTCGATACTCTTCGAAACCTTGGCCCGACCCAGCGTTGGAGACGAGGCGGCGACACTCCGAGTATACACGACACAGGAGAATGACCCATATTGGAGGAAGCCCCTCGTGGAATTCCTGAAAGACGGCACGCTCCCAGAAGACAGAGCAGCCGCTCGCCGCCTCCGGGCCAAAGCCACCCACTTCGTCTGGAGCAACGGGAACCTCTACAAGAAGGCATTCACTCAGCCCCTGCTCCGGTGCGTTGACCCCCACGAGGCCGACTACGTCCTGCGGGAAATCCATGAAGGGGTGGGCGGCGCACACCTAGGGGCTCGAACCTTGATCCAAAAGGCACTACTTCAGGGGTACTATTGGCCCACCATGCACGAAGACACCCTGAAGCTGGTTAGGAGGTGTAAGAGCTGCCAACTCCACGGCAGTATCCCCCGCCTCCCGGCTACCGAGCTAACGGCCCTGACGTCCCCGTGGCCATTCGCCCAATGGGGATTGGATATGATCGGCCAGTTCCCCACAGGAACTGGCGGACATAAATACGTCCTCGTCGCGATGGACTACTTCACCAAATGGATCAAGGCCGTTCCCATCAGGAAACCGGACGCCACCACAACCATCAAGTTCCTCCAAAACAACCTGATTCACCGGTTCGGGATCCCAAGGTGCATCATCACCGACCATGGGACGAACTTCGAGAACGAGAAAGTAAGGGACTTCTGCAAAGAATACCACATCCTCATGAAGTTTGCCGCGGTCGCGCACCCCCAATGTAACGGGCAGGCCGAGGTTGCTAACCGGGACGTCCTTAGGGGCCTCCGAACCCGCCTGGAAGGGAGGCAAGGCGGTTGGGTCGAGGAACTACCCTGGGTCTTATGGGCCCTGCGCACGTCAAAAAAAACTCCAACCGGGGAGACCCCTTTCAGCCTCTGCTACGGGGCCGAAGCAATGGTCCCAGCGGAGATCGGGCTACCCAGCCACCGAGTCGAGCACTTTGACGATGAAGCAAACACCATGGCACTACGAACCAACCTCGACGTATTGTTGGAGAAAAGGGATCGGGCTTAGATCAGAGTCGCCGCCTACCGACAGCAGACAGCCCGGTACTACAACGCTCGGGTAAAACACCGATCCTTCAAGGCCGGGGATCTGGTCCTGCGGCGGAACGAGTTCGTCGACCAAGGCAGGCTTCACAAGTTCTCCCCAAAGTGGGAAGGTCCCTTCCTCGTCTTCGAAGCGCTCCCCGGCGGAGCCTACCGCCTGCAAGACGCGGACGGACGGAAGCTCCCTCGGCCTTACAACGCGGAGAAGCTCAAGCTATACCTGTGAAGTCAAAACTAGCAAAGCGCCGCACCCCGGCTACCGCTCGAGATCTCCCTTTGAAATGATGATGTATAGCGTTGTCTAGGATTCCTATCCATACGAATAAAGAAACTTTCGAACCTTCTTTCCCGGTAGGGTTCCCCCTGTACAACGAGAAGGGTCTCCCAGAGACGGTCGGGCCCGAGATTCCCTCGCTCGGCTATCCCCAGCTTGCAGCTTCCCTGCCACAACGTCGGGGATCACAAATTCCCCCCCGTAGACGGTCGAGCCAGAGGTTCCCTTGCTCGGCTATCACCCGCGGGCAGCTTCCCTGCCACAGCGCCAGGAATCAAAAGCCCTCTCAGAGGCAGTCGAGCCCGAGGTTCCCTCGCTCGGCTATCCCCGGCGGGCAGCTTCCCTGCCACAACGCCGGGGATCAAAAAGTCCTCTCAGAGACGGTCGAGCCCGAGGTTCCCTCGCTCGGCTATCCCCAGCGGGCAGCTTCCCTGCCACAACGCCAGGGATCAAAAGCCCTCTCAGAGGCAGTCGAGCCCGAGGTTCCCTCGTTCGGCTATCCCCGGCGGGCAGCTTCCCTGCCACAACGCCAGGGATCAAAAGCCCTCTCAGAGGCAGTCGAGCCCGAGGTTCCCTCGCTCGGCTATCTTTCAGGACAAAAGCCCTCGCCAAGAGGCACCGGGCAGTGATCCTGCCCGGCCAAGGGTCCTTGGTAGGCTTCTTACAACCTTATAGCTCTTCCAGCGCCAAGGACCAATTGTCCTCCCAGAGGCAGTCGGGTCCTCGCTCGGCTATCCCCGGCTGGTAGCTTCCTACCACAACCGACAGGGATCAAAGTCCTCGCCAAGAGGCACTGGGCAGTAACCCTGCTCGGTCCCCGTCCTGAAGGATCAAAAGCCCTCGCAAGAGGCAACCGAGCAGCTACCCTGCTCGTCAAAAACTCCGGCTGGTAGTTGCCAACCCACGACGCCAGAGATCAGGTCCCTCACCAAGAAGCAACCACGCATCCTCATGACCCGGTCATTCTTAGTAGCCCTCAGCAGCCCAAAGCCCTCGCAGCGGCAACCAAACGGCCACCCTGCACGGCAAAGCCCGGCCGGTTGCCCTGTGGCCGTGCTTAAGGATCCAAGACACCCGGAAGGACGGCTGGTTCATCCACATCTGAACGATCTCCCATCGACCTAGGGGGTACATGAGGATACCTCCGAGGCATACATGAAGATACCTCCGCGGCAGCGCTTGGCACCCTCGTTGGCTGGCAAACTCGACAGGAGATCGCCGGACATATAGCCAACCTTACACGGAAACACAACAATACAAGCAAGGACATCCTACGAATGTCCTTCACACAAAAAAAGAGGAGAAAAAGTACAAACCGACGAATCAAGGGTTCTTTTTTCTTTTATTGCCAAAATCAAGATCTTTACAAAGGGTACTCTGGGGACCCCAGCCCTACAAACTGCCCGGAGGCTTACTTCGGCCACTTCATCGTCGGCGTCATGACCCAAGGCCCTACCACCGAAGACTTTGCCACCAAGGGCGCGCCCGGCTTCCCTCGTCATCCCTCGCCGGAGACCTCGTCACCGGAAGCGGAACCCGAGCGCGAAGTTCACCATCGTCGAACTCGGGAAGCTGTTCCTTCATGGCGTCCAAAGCCTTGTTCCACGCAACGGCAGAATACTGCCCGAGCTCGGCGTAAAACTGCTCCGATGCCTTATACTCGGCCACAGCTTTCTTAGCCCGAGCCTCGGCAGCCTGGGCCTTCAGCAGCGCCGCCTCAGCATCCCCTCTGCTTGTGTCCCTCTCCTTTTCTAGTGCCGCAAAGCGTTCGGCCATGTCCGCCAGCTTCCTATCGGCAACCCGGAGAGACGCGTTCAGACGGCAAAGGGCACCCCGAGTCGCCGAGTTGGCGAGCTCCGCAGCCTCCGCCCGACCCGCCACGACGTCGGCCTTATCCCTCTCCCGGCGCAGGTCACGTTGCAAGATTTCGACCTTCGAAGGAAACGCATCCACTAGCCTCAGGGCGTGGAACGCCCCCTCGGCCTCCATGCGAATGGCAAGGGCGCAGTGCTGAAGAACCTGACAGAAAGCCGATGAGAAACCAGGAAACATCCGAACCAAAGAAAGGCATGCCAAGGCAAATGCGCGTAGAGGGATTCGTACTTGGACCGCCCCTTGGGCCATGGCCTCCAATTGATCCCTCAAGGAGCCACGCGGGAGCTTTCCCTCAGCCGATTCCTCCATCCCGGCGAGCAGACCAGTGGCAACGGAAAGCCCAGACGGAACAGTGAAGACGGAGCTGTAAGTGTATATGCCCTAGAGGCCATTACTGTATCATACTAGTTTGTATATTACTTGATGGAAGCTTGGGATATTCACAGTTGTATAGACAATCTTGATCGAAATGGTAGTATGCTACTTGGTTTGTTTCTACTTTAATGTGTACATGTGTTTCTTTTAGCATATCGCATATACACATTAGTGGAGCCCTTAGGATCTTTGCTTGATTACCAGCGTTGTGATGGCAGTCACACTAGTGGGGGCTGGGTAATCTACAAGCACATCCTTATACAGGTCCCTAGTAGTAGGACTATCGAGACAGGGCATCGATACTCCGGAGTAGGCTAGCGTATGCGCTTCTCATCCCAGCAGGGGAGACGGTCTATCCCACAGCCGTCAGTACGTCGTACTTGAGATAGTATGCGGGTGCTCATTAGGTTACGAGTACACTGGACAGGACTCGTCGGGAACTGTTGGTTGGTACTATACGTATCGTCAGTTATCAGTTCCCAGGTGACATGAGTACATCTTAGTCCGTTGACTTGACACCATCACTTCGCTTCGAGCGTGTTCCCACTGTACTTTGATTACTACCCTACCACGGCTCAAAGGAGTCGTGCAAACAGGTAGTAGTTGGGTGCAGTCCCGAAGCACTTGGAGGCAGTGACGGTTAGACAAGATTCGTCTCTCCCGATATTGGGGGTTGATATCGCGCTGTGTCTAGAAGAGTCATTACACAAAGTCCCTGGCCAGGGAAAGTGAGATAAACTGGTAGGTTTTCCAGTGTTATCTCAGGCTGTTCTGGGCTTCACTCCGACACGACTTGTACCGCTATTAGGGGACTGACGTTTACCGCCCCCTAGGCCCGCCATGCGATGTTCTCAGACGAACAGACCGGACTGTACGGAGACTGTCACATTCAGGCTCAGTAGGAGTTCGGATGGGTTCACCTCATCAGTCTTCTTATCGGCATCTACCTGGGGACCGTTACATACAGCTAGTACCGCTTGTGGCCTGTGGTTAAACCCACTGCCAGCGTAGTGTCGAGTCTTTAGAGTCCCACACAGAGATCTATTCGCCTTTGGGCAAAACAGAGTAGAGGTCGCATGGTTTTGCGACAGGGTTCGTTCACATCCGTGCACTTGTGCACGTTTGGTGCCCGGGCAGTTATTACTAGCGGGCTTTGGTTTAAGCCAGATCCTAGTATACGTTTTGGGATTGGTTTTATCTCGTTTGTATTCGTGTTCCTCGGAACGCGGATGCGGGTGTGTATGCATGGTTGACTGAGACAGAGGCAGAGAATTCTTGTTAGGGTTGTTGACTGTTGACCTTTTCTAAACCCTAATGAGAATAAGAAATATGATTAATAATAATATTAATTAAGTATTTGTTTACCCAATAAGAGCAAAGCTCTGTTCAAATTCCAAGGCGGGAAACGAAGCAACGCTTCTGTTTCCCCCAATCAGAGCAAAGCTCTGCCTTGAAATTAAAGTTAAAATTAAAGTTAAAATAATTGAAGCAACGCTTCAGCTGATCTGCGCTCTGCGCTGCGCGACACGTGTCAGCGTAGTTGTGCTAGCGCAGTTGCGCTGCGCGACACGTGTCAAGCGCAGGTGCGCTTGTGCCAACTGTGCCAACACTAAAACAGAATTAAAATTCTAGAAAGATCTTTCTGATCTTGTTAAAACAAGAAGATTATCTTCTGTAAAACAGAAGCCCTTGGATCAAAGATCCAACGGTGGGGGAAAATCCCTAAATCACTCAGAGAAAGATCTCTTTAACTGATTTAACAAATCAAATGGCATTATAAAAAGGCCCCTAGACTTCAAGTCTAAAAACACATTGAGATTAACACAGAAAGAACTCAGAGAAATCTTCTGAAAGCTTTGGAAGAACTCAGAGAAAGAAAAAGGTAAAAAACCTTTGAATAAGAGAAGAATTTTCTTCTAAAAAGATCAGTGATCTACAAACAAGATCAAGATCTTGAATAAAAAATATATAATAATAAAAAGAAGTAATTTACTTCTTTTTTAGATCTTTCTGATCTAAATAAAGGCATTGCCTTTTGATGAACCATTGGTTTTGGAATCTTAAAAGATTCTTTTCTTTAATCCAAAAATTGGATTGAGATATTAAACAGTGCCCTGCACTTGTAAATCTGCACTGTTGCGCTCTCCGGTTGGCGCAAGCCACTAGAGAGCGCCACGTGTCAGCCCCAGAACGAATTGCGCTATGCGCTCCTAAAACAGAGCACTGCTCTCTTAAATTGGTGCAAGTCACCAGAGCGCAGCGCACTGTCGCAGCGCACTGCACTAGCAGACTTGCGCTCACCACAGCGTGACACGTGTCACCTCCATATGGACTTGCGCCTTGCGCTCCTCAATTGGCGCAAAGCGCCTGACAAGCCACGTGAAGCGCTGTCAGAGCATTTAATGCAATGCATTATCAAGGGCAGAGCCCAAAAAAAAAGGTCTATCAGACCAAACAAAAGTGCCATGCACTATTAAAAGGGGCAGAGCCCAATTAAAAGGGCCTAATAGGCCAGAAAAGAATGCACTGCATTATTAAACAGGGGCAAAGCCCTAATAAAGGCCTAACAGGCCAAAAACAAATACAATCTTGAATATTCTCAACTGGACTTAGCCCAATACTGTCCGTAAGTCCTCAAATTAAATTGAGCTGAGCACAACTGCTCTCTTAAATCAATTTACACCCGGTTCAAGGGTACATCTCCGAACTCCTCTGATATCTGTCGTTGTAATCCTTCAACGTCGTCAGAGAGGTGACGGGTCCCGACAACCACACATCAATATGGACTTAAGCGTCCTTAAACCAATTCATGGACTTAAGCGTTCTTAAACCAACTTATGGACTTAAGCGTCCTTAAACTCACGGACTTAAGCGTCCTTAAAACAATGGACCACTATGTCCCTAAACTGGAACAATAGAGCCTAAACGCTCTTTTGTCAGATCTAAACGATCCCGTTAAGTTGATCTTGGTCTCAAACTGGACTAACGTATCCTTAACAAACGTTTAAGTTGATCTTAGCCTCAAATATGGCTAACGTATCCTTAAACCAAAACTCCAAACCCAAATCTAAGAAATACGGATTTGGACTAATCCACGTCCTACGGGCGACGACATAAATTAGTCTCCGTATACAATCCACGGGCAACCACAAACAAAACAAACACCCACGACACGAAGTGAAATTCTGGAGAAGGAGAAAGTTGTTACCGCGATGCGGTAGCGTAATTAACTGCAGGGGCTTGCGCCTGCAGGGAAGAGCGTCCCCACAATAAAAAAAACTCTCGAACGAGGGGGAATCTGACGAAGTCTGCTACATCGGCCGCATCCGTCTAAACCTCCGATACACGGTGCCATAAATCAACTTGGCATCTTCGGAGAGGTGGACGGATAAAACCAAATAGCATCTGTCCCGAATCTCAGGCAGGACGTCCATGTCTTGGCCGCCGTTCGGAGGGGACCAGTATTATTGTGCCATGGTTGGGTTGAAAGTTTGACTTTGTTGACTTTGTTGACCGATTGACTATTTTGGACTTGTTGACCATCATCATTTCATGGCTATCATTTCATGGCTATGACTTTTGCTTGCTTGTTGTTTACAAAATGCATTAAATGCATGAAATGATAATGCCATTGACATGAACCATCACAAATACTTAATTATTATTATTATCATGATTATTTTTGTTTTTGAGAGCAGGGTTGTAAAAAGTCTTTCTCATTCTATCATTCTCACTCTCTCTCATCCTAGCTCTCCCTCTTCCTCTTGCTCATGGCTCTCATGTCTCATGAGATGAGAAACATGAGCCATTGAGATAAAACCCTAAAAACACTTCTCTACTCACTCTAGAGCACAAGGTCTAGCAAGCCAAGTATTTTAGTTTCCTTTCGATTGAGGTAGGAGCCAAAGGTAGAAGCTTTCGGGTGGATCCATCTTCGGCAAGAGGAGACGACGAGGTGAGGCCGACCAAACCATTTCAAGGAGCAAGAAGAGAAGGAGTTCAAGACCTAGGTATAACTCCTAACATAGTAGTTAAACTCTTAGTTAGGTTGCTAGATAGTTAACTTAGCAAAGATCCCGTTTTCTAGTCCATGTCACCCTTCACCAAAAAGAAACGTTTTTCACCGTTTCCGCAACCCCGAAAGAACCGGGACGGGTAACGTGGACTTACAGTGGTATCAAAGCCTAGCTAAACACTATCTAGCATATTAGCAAAGCATCTAGAATTTCGATCGGAGAAAAAACCGCAAAACACGTCCAAAATGAGAACTTTCTGCCGATTTTTAGACCTGTTCAAAAAATAAATCTACACATACTAAAAATCGGCTCAGGGTTTTTAAAGAACACACAAGAAAAATGGTCCACAGACTCGGTCAACGCGCCGCGGAACCGCGGCAAGAACATGCTTCTTGCCGCGGATCCGCGGCCGAGTTGACTCGGCCGTGGCTCATTTTTCCTGCAGTGTTCTTAGAAGGGTGTTTTGGGATTTTTAGAATATGTTGTTTCTGCCCATATTTTCCAGAAAATAAATTTGTGTTTGGTGTGGTTGCAAATCCGTATTTTGATCGAACTTCTATAGACTTTAGCTAATGGGTTATATCTGTGATGTGATATATGTATTGAACGTCTGCTAATCGTTATACGTCGATTAGTGGGGGTTATACATATCTGTGATCTGTGATGTTGCTGGTATGTGTATATGAATTCGTTGGATTGTCGCGGATGAATAGCCAGGGGGTTGTGAGATGAAGTTTTCTTTAACTTTTCATTTGATGTAATATGTAATTGATGTAATATTATTTGTATGGCCGCACATCCGGGATGAGGTTGTAGCCGCCATTGTATATTATTTCTTTTACTGTTTTTGCTCCTAGGATAGACCCAAGGTGGGGTGCACACACTACCGGGTACCTCGAAGTGCCGAGTGGCCTACTCACGTTGTTGAGGGAGGTTGCTTCACTTCGGGTATTTGGCGGGTAGTTTGCCGCACCCGTAGGGGTCTAGGGTGGGGTCTTGGCTGTTCATCGCGACCGTGTAATCCGCTTTTCGTTGTAGGCTCGAACGAAACGCGGATTCCTAGTATATCCAATGTGTTCATCTGTGATCTGGAATGACTATCATTGCATATGACGAATGTATATCTCTATATATGATATCTATTTAGACGTTGCTTATGTTTTGCATCCACGCTAGTCCAGCCCCCGCTCTGTCGTTAGTTAAGTAACCTAACGGGTAATGACGGGGCCCCATGGCGAATGCGGATGGTATAAGCGTACGTCATATTTTCGTTGTTTTCTGCAATGGTAGGATTAAATGATGGGACGCATTAAATTAATGCAAGAAAATAAACCAAAGTTAAAGTCATTGGAACAATTTCAAAACCACTCGGTTTCTTTTCAAAAACAACTTTAAACGTGGAGCTTAAGCCACTCCTTTTAAAAGCTATCACGTTCCATCGATTATATCAAGTTCACTACGTTCACAGTTTTGCCAAAACCATTCGTAGCCCTCCATCATTTCAGTTAAATATTCGGTAGTATTCAAGCTATGTATTTTGACCTACGCCAAAGCATAGTGATTGGTAGCTGCCGGATATTTATCTGTTGCATAGATAGATGCGTTGGTTTGGGACAGTCGTACTGCCATTTTGTCCTACGTCAAGGGTATGTACGGGTGGGTTCAAATTAACCTGGTAAATGATGGGTAGAACTTGACATGTGACTTATGATATTTTGGCCTACGTCAAGGTCATAAGAGCATGGGGCAAAAATCCACATTGGGGGTTTCTAAAGAAACTGAAACTTGCTAGTGCTGCATACCATTTGGAGTGTGATGATTCTGGTAGGATTCCTTCAGTTTTATCACACGATGATATTTGGATCCCGATCCTACTGTGAGTATATGCTACTCCTCGGGAAATTTCTCACTTAACGATCAATGCTATAAACCAAGTAGGTGTCTAGAAAGGTGTTAGCGGGGCTACACCCCCAGGGAAAAGAGATTCTTTAATTAAGGAACTTCGCGAAAGCGTTGGAAAACCTCCCTCGAAGTACCAACACTGGCCTGGCTGAACGGTTAAGCAAGTATTGTACGGTGAGATTGATCCTGACTAATTCTTCCTTTTTGGTTTGAGGAGGAATTCGAGAAACAGTGGGAGCCATCCTGTTTAGACAAACTAAAAACCACTCTAAACTTGCAAGAGCATCGTGCTAAAGTGTTTCTTCTCTCTCTCCTAATTGCAGCGACCAATCGTCATGACCGGACTTAAGTTATTACTAGATAAAAACATACTGACAGGGCCAAACTACAAAGATTGGCTCAGAAATGTCAAAATGGCAATCACTTATGACAAGCTGGGGTATCTTCTTAGCACCAAAGCTCCCCCTGTCCCATGTCCCACCTCTAGCGTCGCGGATAAGGAAATCCGTAAGACATGGGAGATCGACTGCGCGAAGGCCAAGTGCCTCGTGCTTGCCTCTATGGACAATGAACATCATAGGAGGCACGAGAATATGGACCTTGAATCCATATTTCTCCATACAAAAGAACTGTATGGAGAGCAATCCCGTATCGCCAGATACGAAGTCTCGAAAAAGCTGTTTTCGGCGAGATTGGCCGTCGGATCATCGATAGCGGAACACGTGCTTAAAATGATTGGCTATATTGAAGAGCTCGCGGACCTTAGGACCACGTTAGAGAACGAGCTCTATACTGACTTGATTCTCCAGTCCCTTCCTTCCACTTACGCCCAGTTTATCCTGAACTTCAACTTGCAAGAAAAAGAAGTTGAACTTTCAGAACTCCTCAACATGCTGAGGAGTGCAGAGGGCACCCTACAGAAAGGTAGGGAAACATCCACTTTGTTTATTGGAGGACCTTCCTCTTCTAGGTCCAAGGCGAAAGCCAAGGGAAAGAAGAAGAAAGCCCCCACCAAACCAAGGGGCGGTGTTAGTAAAGTGGAAGCGAAGGGAAAAGCAAAAGCAACAAAGGTAGCGGGAAATCTTGTGGGGAAAGAAGAGTGCTTTTATTATCACAAGAGTGGACACTGGAAAAAGGATTGCAGGGCTTGGAAGGCCAAGAATCAGGACCCGAAGCAAGTTGCGGCTTCGGCTTCAGGTGTGTATGTTATTGAAAACTGTCTATCAATAAACTCTACCTCCTGGGTATTGGATACCGGATCAGGATCTCATATCTGTAATTCTTTGCAGGCACTGAGAAAGCGTAGGGTTTTGAAGGTAGGTGATATGACCCTCAGAGTTGCAAACGGAGTTGGCATGGATGCTGAGTCCGTGGGGGACTATCACTTGGGATTGTCAGATGGACATGTTTTGGTTTTACGGGATTGTTATTTTGTACCCAATGCAACTTGTAATATCATACCTGTATCTTTAATGTCTAAAAAAGGTTATGAATTTGCATTTGTAAGCAATGTTGTAAACATTCACTTTAATCAAGTTCTGGTTGGGTCGGGTACATTAAGCAATGGTATATACGTATTAAACCAGCCACAGATTTTCAATGTCCAGAATACATACAAAAGAAAGTCTCCATAAATAAATCATGCTTTCTTATGGCATTGAGACTGGGTCACATCAATGAGAGAAGGTTGACGAAGTTACATGCGGAAGGATATTTGGATCCGTTCGAATATCAATCGTATGCAACTTGTCAATCTTATCTCAAAGGAAAGATGACAAAGACTCCATTTACTGGACATGGAGTAAGAGCGAGCGAGCACTTGGGACTCGTACACAGCGATGTATGCGGTCCAATATGTTAGACCCCAGTAGCGCCCCGGCCGTCTGTCCGAGGCCAAAATGCGGAAACAAATTTTTTTTCTTAACTTTAAACCGGCGCTACCGCGGACTATAAATCCGGATCGAGCCATTAATCTACTACTAGCAAAGTGAAGAAATGGTAGAGAGATATACCGAGCGATCCGTGTCCTTCGGTCTTCTCGTCGTCATCCCGATCTCCCCGCGGAATCTCCGGTCTTCATTTCCTCGTCGGAAGGGCACCACATCGCCGGGTTCTTTTACGGGCTCCCACCTCTGGACCGAGGCAACTCGGGCACGAAGTTGGCGAGTCGACGTGTCCAAGAAATGCTGTAGGCTAAGTGTAGTAGGCTATGTCTCAAAGGGGTATGAAGTTTCCATGGTTTTTGATGGAGGAATGAGATGCAAGTTTTTGGATGAACAAAGGGATTTTGTGCCAACAAAATGAGAACAATCCCACATCAAATATTTTGGACAGCCCCTTCCCATTGTGGCCGGCCCATGCTTGGTGAAGGGAGAGAGAGAAAAGTCAAGAGGTGGGGAAGCAATAATGCATGAAAAAAGGAATGATCATCATCATGAAGAAAGTCACCTCAACCATTATGTCAACCCACTCCATCAACCATCATATCTCCAAAAGTCAACCACTGATGAAGAAGTCAAATGAAGGTAGAATCATCATGAAGCAACAACTTGCAAAAACCACCCTCCACTATTCAAATTTGCATGCTTGCAAATAACCCCCTCTCCACCAATTTTCAGCCAAAGAAAGATACAATGAAAAATGGCCGAAACGGAATGCAAACTGGCAACTCCAAAAATCGATCCCATAATGAATCACAGGAAAACCCCGCGACTGTATATACATACCTGCATTTGTATTGCGACCGAATACAAATGCAATGAGACAAAATCTACACTGTACAATACTAGGATCCGGCTTAAACCAAAGCCCGCTAGTATTATCCGTCCGATCATGATCCGTGCAATACCGCACGTATATGATCGAACCCTGCCATATCTCCATACGGTCTCTATAGCGTTTCGCCCGAAACTTGAGAAACGGTCTGTGGGGGACTCTAAAGACCCGTCAACACTTTGGCTGTGGATTTAACCACTAGCACGTCAGAGGTATTAGCCATACGTAACGGGCTACCAGATGTTGACCAAAAGGGACGTCGATGAGCGAACTCATCATGACACCCTACTGAGCCTGTCAGTGACAATATCCGTACAGTCCGGTCCGTTCGTCTATGAGCATCGCATGGCGGGCCTAGGGGGTTGGAAAAGTCAAACCCCCAAAAGCGGTACAAGTCGTGTCGGAGTGTAGCCCAGAACACCCTGAGATACTACTGGAATACCTACCAGCAAATCTCCTGCCTCGGCCGAGGGATTTGTGTAATGGCTCTCCTAGACACAGCGCGACCTCACCCCCAATACCGGGAGAGACGAACCCCTGCAGATCCGCTCACTGCCTCCATGTGGCTCGGGACTGTACCCAACTAAAACCAGTTTGCACGACTCCTTTGAGCCATGGTAGGGTAGTAATCAAAGTACAGTGGGAACTCACACGAGACAAATGACGATCTCAGGTCGATGAACTAACCTGTACACATGTCACCAGGGAACTGCTATCTAACGTCGGGTATAAGACCAACTAGCATGTTCCCGGCGAGTCCTGTCTGGTGTACTCATAACCCAATGAGCACCTGTATACATCTTAGGTGAACGAACTGACACCAGTGACTTGTGAGACCGGCCACCGCCCCTCGTCGGGGTCTCGACTGTATACACTAGTCTACTCTGGAGTATCGATGCCCTGTCTCGAAAACTCCCACGACTAGGGACCTTTTAAGGATGTGCTTATAGACCCCAGCTCCCACGTATATGATCGCCATCATACTGCTGGCCGTCAAGCAAGAATCCTAAGGGCTCTATCAACGTGCAATAGTGACCTGTAAGGTCACCTTAAACAGTACACGATGATAAAGATAAACTAGATAGCATACTATCATCTTGAGTAAGACTGTTCTAACGGTATAGGTCCTCTCTCAATCATTGCAATCACGTGCCTCTGATCCAATAATTGACTCTGAGGGCACTATCTCCAACAATCTCCCACTTGCACTCAAGGCTAATTATTGCGATGTCGCAAACTCACAGCCCGTGTGATACCGAACACCCAACTTCTTTACTAATCAGTCTCACAAAACCCGCTTGCGAATACTAATGCGTTCGAGAAATAGCCTCAGTGAGTGGATCCGCTCTAATGTTTCTTTCTATGTCTCTCTTTATCTCAAGTTCGTGGAGAAAGCCATCTCCCGAAATGAGCAATACCTGTCTTAGAATGTGTCTGGATATCTGATGGGACCTAATTCATAAATGAACTCCAAATCCAAACTTCTTAGACTGTATCGTCAACTGAAACCAATCAGTATCATGCGCCATGCCTCCCTCAGTATCCACCTGGACCACCTGTCCAAAATACTGCCCCTCGTCAGAGGGAAAACTATAACTTTGACAGTCACTCTGTCATCCAGGTCACCTTGGAAGCCTGGAATGATAACCGTCTCCCGAAGGAGGATGCCGTTATCATATCCCTAGAACATCCATTTATGTTCTAAAACTGCTTCCGATCGTTTCTCCAGGACTGGATTAATATCCTATGTGGAGAAACCACTGTGTGACAACCAAAGTATAACCGACCGTAGTATAGGAATTTCACTTCCTACTCTGTGTATGTCATCCAAATACCAGGACATCACACCCTACTACATTCTTAACAAATCCATCCCCTATTCTAATGAAGTCAAACCTATGACTGTGACATCAGAAATAGATGATCTATCTCCGCTATATCTGCTTTAGTCTATAAATAGACATAAGCTACTTGTCAACTATACTTCCGCTGCTCCCACTGACTACGACAACCCTCTGGCAGAGTCATATACACGTGCACTTCTAAAGCTAGTTTAGAACGACGCTATATTCATCCTCCTGCCGGGTCTCATAGCGTGGAACAACAGTAGTGTCAAGTCTGGGTAAACAAGAACCTCCCTGTCACCGTCTTTGAGCATACCGAAGTACCTCTCGAGTGCCTGAGGTTATCCACCATATCTGCGGAGTGGCTAATGGAATGTCAAACCAGATTGAATCTTTAGGTTCTTATCAAATTTTTAGTAATCGTTTGCGGTTCTGGAATTACTTCCAGTTCTACCATACTCCCACTTCTGTTTTCTGAAAAAATCCATTTTTATTAAAACTGTGGCGAGTCAAGAACAATATCACTATTGATCTTCCAGATGGTAGAAAGTCAACCCTCATCATAGCCCGGGTCAACCCACAAACAGACATTACAGAAACGTGCCTTGAGTTATCTAGAGTCTGGTTTTAAGCATAATCCAGACAACTCCCCGTACCTTAACATCGTTAAGATATGAATTGTTCTATATCCAATACAGAAACAGAGGCACTGATTTAATTGAACCAGATTCAAATCATGCAGCTGTCTCCAGTGCATGTCAACTAAATGGAAAGAGGCCGATCAGCGTTACTCAACTTAGGAGTGCTTCCAATTATGAGTAACCTGAAAGAGAAACAAGTTTCTCAAAACCATTACTATTAACTGAATACAATACGCAAGTATTTACATCTTCGATCACCTTGAAGAATCCTGATACTTGCAACACCTGGTTCTCTACATTATTCTTATACCTATAACTTCTCAAAATTCGGACCCTGCGTTTCTACGAAACACTTGTCTAAAAACTAGAGAAGTCATAAGTAAACCGAATATAGTGCGTGGACCAACCCCTCTGTCCTAATGGACACTGGACAATATACAATCCTCTGTATAAGTCCTCTGAGTCTAATAACTCAAACCCTGTGCGTCGTAGGTTGAAAACTGTACTTACGGTTAAGAAGAATTACACCGCTGTTTAATGCTCCTTACCTAACCATCCACTGAAATAGGTAAATGTCATGGACATAATTTCAAAAAGGTATATCTCACTCTAAAAAATAGACGTACAGATATATCAATTTGAAATTGATGCATAACAGCGGATATTCAAAACCAAATATTTGCCGTCCGGCAAACAACCCAGGCGATTTCCTCAAATATCACTGATTGGTAGAGTTTTTGCGTGCTAAGTTTGTTACCGCAATCAAGACGGTTTCGCTTGTAGCTAGCCGGTTGAGTACGAGTCGTCCGCAGGGAGATGAGAATCTTTTTCTATGTGCTTTAACGAGTCAAGTCCAAATGTCCAGGTTTGTTTTGAGATCAACTATGTGCTAGAATGATATATAAAGAGAGCTTGTTAGGGTTAGGATTAGGTTAGTTTGAGTTAGGAGTCGCTCACTTCTTTCGTTGCCACTCTTAATATCGGTGTTACGGTAATCGGCAACAACGGGGATTAGCACGACTAGGAAGGAACTTGCGAGTATAAGCTAGGCTTTCCAACGCATAAGTTCTTCCTTTTGGTGCTTGTCCGTCCGTTCTTGGCTCTTAGCCTTAACCTCCGGTTAATTCAACCACAACCGGTCTCACTAAGGAATCACCGCTATCATGTAGGATAGGGTGCCGTAGGGAGCGGATTGTGGTTCAATTAACGGGAGTCCGAATCAAGATGTTGGGCAAGAAAAGAGTGTGAGAGATTTCCTTCTCTCAAACTTTCCTTATCCTACCCTAACAAGTATGAAAACTACTCACCCATTATAAGAAAAAGAAAATAAAACAAAGGAGGAAGATATAAAGAAAGAGGTTAGAAGATTACAACTAGCTATTTGAGACCTCACTTTGGCAAGGATCAAGCTTAAGCATCATTGTTGTTTAAGGATAAAGAAAAAGAGAACAAGAAACAAACAAACAACAAATAACAACAACTAGATTAGCAAATGAAAATACAAGCAATTATAATTAACAATTACAACAAGATAAGCATGGTAAGAACAAGAACTCCTTTATTCATTCTTCACTCACAAAAGCTTACTACAAGTTTTCAATGGAGAAGAGATGAGAGGAGAAAGAAGAACAACACATGTATTCTAAAATCTAAATACAAGAATATAGACCCTTGGTTTTGGTAAGTTCTGGACTATTTATAGGCAGGAAACTGGAAACCTAGGGCAAAATTCTGCCTCTTCATGAAAAGTCCAAACTACCCCTGAAACATCAGCACCTGAGGAGTCCGTACGGCCGCGGTTCCGCGGCCTAAGCATGCTTATGCCGCGGAACCGCGGCCGTTTAGAGGAGTTGGCTCCTCGGATTTTGTGGGGTCCCATGGCTTGATGTTGTCTGCTGTTTGGTATATGTTTTTTCTCAGAAACTCTTCACAGTTTTTCCAGAATTCCAGCAGATCAAAAGGTGATTTGATGTGGATCTTTTGTCATGATTTTTCTTGAGCTCCGCGTAGATATGTTGGATCTTGTGTTGCCATTGAGCTTTGTGCTTGAAAATGACATTGATTTGTCATTTTGTCTCTTAAACTGGTGTGCGGCAACATACGGATAGAGAGCGGAGACCCGTGTTTTATCTGTGGTTGGCAGTAATCCGGATTTTGTCGTGCTTTTCCATGAATTTCACCGTTTAGAGCCGAGAACATGTATCCTGCAATTGACTAGCAAACACGGCTCAAAAGTACCTAACGATAAGCAATGTGATAAAAATTGGGCGGTATAAAAATGCAAAAATCTGATATGAACAAATACCCCCAAACTTATCATTTGCTCGTCCCGAGCAAAGCCAATTTATTCACAAAAAATTTCCTAACCTCACTTTCGCAGGGAACGCGATTGCACTGAGCACGTGCAACAAGCCGTTAAAGCTCTAGGTGTCCCTAGTAGGAGGAGTGTTGTCTCCTGAGGGTTTTCAGCGGATACTACCCATAAAATCCGGTCAAACTAGTTTTGCAAAATTACTATGATTCAAACCCCTAAAGTTTTGTTTCAGAAAATAACAATTCTATAATCCTAAGTCTAGACTATCGAACCCTTATTTTTCACACCCCGCTTCTTATTTAACTTAAGATTCTATATGTCTTTACGTGCAGTGTAAATAGTGTCGTTAAGTTCCAGAAGGGTCGAATAAAGTCATCATGTCATACAATAAAGCCCAGATAAATTTTTTAAAAGGATAACATAAGTTTTATAAAGAGTTAAGTATTTTTCAAGTTTCGTTTTCCAGTAAGGTTTCAAATTCAGAATTTCTATCTTCCTTAACAGGAAACTAGGTCTTATTTTTCACTCCACCTTTTCTTGTTTTCATTTCATACACACCTCTGTGAACGTGCAATAGTCTTTATCATAGAATAAAACCTTCATATCTCCGCTAGAAATATTTTTTTATAAAAACTTGTCTTTTGTCAAGATTATTCTCACACAAATAACCGTTAGGAATTTTAACTTGGAGAGAACACTTTCTTGACTTTGTTTTAATCTGGACTTTCTAGGCTTCTTAACGAGTTTTGGGCCAATGCACCCAAACCAGTTGGTTTTAGGGCATTAGGTGTAGAGACACCCCAGCGGACTTAATTACTCAAGTTACCTAGGTCCAAAAAACAAAAGACAATTTAGCGTGAAAATCATGATGATTCAATACAAACGGAGATATAACCGGCAGTTCAATTATTTTTTTGGATAAAAGACGTGTTTAGTGGGTTCGGTGTGTAATCATTCCAATCAAGTTCCAGATGGGTTATTTTTCAGACTTAGTTCCAATTAAGGCATCAATAACATTCCTTCATATTCACTTCACTTCATAAACTATTCTTGATATTACTTATTTCAGAACAAACCTATTTGATCCTCAGAAAATCATTTATCCATTTAAAAGTTTTTAGACATAAAAGACTTGTCATCTAATTTCCAAAACTCACGACACGTGTAGTGTGATGTAAAGACGTATATCAGCTATAGTTAACTTCAAAGGAGAGTTATCTTTCAGGTTTTCAAAATCTAAAAATAAGATTTAGTTATTCTTATCTTATCAAACCAAACCGTCGAAATGTTGAATCAGAGTTCTCCCACTAGCTAACTTGACAGAAAAGTTTTTATGTTTTTAGAAAATTTTCTGATTTTTATGGATTTTAATTTTAATATGCAGATGCAGAATATACATATGAATGCAAAGGTTAGAAATGCATACCGAGCGTACCCCCAAACTTAAACTGGACAGTGTCCTCATTGTCATTGCATGAAGAGATCATTTGAAGGGTCAAAATTGTCGGTTAGATATACACACAATTTTTTTTTTGTGTTTTTTTGTTTTTAAAGAGAAGAAGAATAGTAAAAATGGAAAAGAATATCCATAAATATATACAAAAAAGGTATATACATACCCCCAAACTTATTTGGAACAGTGTCCACTGTTCTTGGCTGGATAACCGAAGTTTGGTGGTAGGCAGAGGTAGATTATGCAGGGTAAACCGGCTCCTGTAAGACCAGGAGCTCCTCTGTTGGTTCGGCGCTGTTCCCTTCCGAAAGACGGCGCACAGGACCGCGAAGTCCTGACGCTGAGATTCGGGACAGATGCTATTTGGTTTTATCCGTCCACCTCTCCGAAGATGCCAAGTCGATTTATGGCACCGTGTATTGGAGGTTTAGACGGATGCGGCCGATATAGCAGACTTCGTCAGATTACCCCTCGCTTGAGGGGTTTTTGATTGTGGGGACACTCTTCCCTGCAGGCGCAAGCCCCTGCAGTTAATTACGCTACCGCATCGCGGTAACAACTTTCTCCTTCTCCAGAATTTCACTTCGTGTCGTGTGTGTTTGTTTTGTTTGTGGTTGTCCGTGGATTGTATACGGAGACTGAGTAATGCCGTCGCCCGTAGGACGTGGATTAGTCTAAATCCGTATTTACTTAGATTTGGGTTTGGTGTTTTTAGTTTAAGGATGCATTAGTCGCGCTGCGGCTAAGATCAACTTAAACATTCGTTAAGGATACGTTAGTCCTATTTTAGACTAAGATCAACTTAACGTAGTGATCCATTTAATATACGGCCGTTGGGACTCATCGCCTCTCTGACATCGTTGAAGGATTACAACGATAGGTGTCAGAGGAGTTCGGAGATGTACCCTCGAACCGAAGTTGATTTAGGGTTTTATAGTCCATTTGAATGTTTAAGGATACGTTAGCAGTGTTTGGGGCTAAGATCAACTTAAACGGGACCGTTTAGATCCGACAAAAGAGCATTTGGAGGCTTTATTGTTCTAGTTTAGGGACGTAGTGGTCCATTTTCCAGTTTAGGGACGTGGTGGTCCACCGCCAGTTTAGGGACGTGGTGGTCCATATTCCAGTTTAGGGACGTGGGGGTCCATGATTAGTTTAAAGACGTTTCGATCCAACATTAGTTTAGGGACGTCTCGGTCCGATATTAGTTTAGGGACGTCTCGGTCCGATATTAGTTTAGGGACGTGTCGGTCCGATATTAGTTTAGGGACGTCTCGGTCCGATATTAGTTTAAGGACGTCTTGGTCCATATATTGATATGTGGTTGTCGGGACCCGTCACCTCTCTGACGTCGTTGAAGGATTACAACGACATGTGTCAGAGGAGTTCAGAGATGTACCCTTGAACCCTTAGAGCAATCTTGCTTAGTCAATTTAATTTAAGGACTTATGGCCAAAATTGGGCTAAGTCCAGTTTCAACATTTTTTTTCTTTGGCCTGTGCTAGGGCTTTACCTCTTTTAGTAATGCACTGCATTATTCTTGTTTTGATTGGGCTTTGCCCTTTTATAAATGATGCAGAGCATCTATTTTTTTTGTTTGGGCTTTGCCCCCCCTTTTTTTAAAAATGCATAGCATTTTTTTATTAGGCCTGTTAGGCCTTTTAATTGGGCTCTGTCCCTTTTCTTTAATAATGCAAAGCATTAAATACTCTGACAGTGCCCCCACGTGGCTTGTCAGGCGCTTTGCTCTAAGTAATGAGCGCAAACTCATATGATGGTGACACGTGTCGCGCTGTGGTGAGCGCAAGCGCAATAGCGCAGTGCGCTGCGCTAGTGCGCTGCGCTGTTGCGCTGCTGACATGTGGCGCGCTCTGGTGAGATGCGCCAATTCCATAGAGCAAAGCTCTATTTCAAGAGCGCGTAGCGCAAGTGGTTCTATGGCTGACACGTGGCGCTCTCTTAAGAGCGCAACAACGCAGTTTGTAAGTGCAGAGCACTAAGAATCTTTTAGATTCAAGAACAGAAGTGCAAAGCACTATTTAATTTCTTGATCTAAATTAGATCAAAGAAAAATAAATTTTTCTTTTTTTTTGTTTCAAGAACCAGAGGTTCATAAAAGTGCAAAGCACTATTTTTTATTTTATTGTTTTGTTGTTTTAAAGAACCAGAGGTTTATAAGAAGTGCAAAGCACTGTTTATTATGTAAAGATCATTGATCTTGTTTTTAGATCAATGATCTATTAGAAGAAATTTCTTCTATTTCATGAAGGTTCTTTACCTTTTTCTTGAAATTTTCTCAGAGTTCTCTCTATTTGAAGCCCTTGACTTTTTTCAAGAAATGTCGATGCTTTGAATTGAGGCCTAGGGTCCTTTTTATAGTGCCCATAAATTAGTTAAATTTGTTAAAGAGATCTTTCTCTGAGTGATTTGGGGAATTTTCCCTACCATTGGACTTCTGCTTTGCAGAAGAAAATCTTCTTGTTTTAACAAGAACAGAAAAGATTTCTTAGAAATTTAATTCTGTTTGGCGCAGACGCCTCAGCGCGTGACACGTGTCGCGCAGCGCACAGCGCAGCGCAACCGCGCTGACACGTGTCGCGCAGCGCACAGCGCAGCGCATCTGCGCTAGCGCATCTGCGCTGACCCGTGTCGCGCAGCGCACAGCGCAGCGCAACCGCGCTGACACGTGTCGCACAGCGCAGTGCTTGCGCAGCTGAAGCGTTGCTTCAGTTAAATAGATCTTTGCTCTGTTGGGCGCACCTTCTTGGGCGCTGCGCTGACGTATCAGCGCCTGACACGTGGTGCGTTGCGTCCGAGATTTGAAGCGTTGCTTCAAAATTTTGAATTTTGAATTTCAACAGAGCTTTGCTCTGATTGGGCGAAACAAATGCCCCCCACCGTTGCGCTCACGTGGCGCACACGTGAGTGCAGCGGTGGCAAACTCCTGATCGTTGGATCAAGGGGTGAGCTCAAGGGGCGCAAGCGCCTTATAAATAGGAACTATGGCCCTTTAGAAAACTTCACCATTTTCTAGATTTTGATTCCAGAGCTTTGCTCTTGCTTAGAACTTCAGAGCTTTGCTCTCGTTTCCAGAACTTTAGAGCTTTGCTCTCATTTTCCAAGTTAGAAAACTTTAGGTAAAAATTAATTTAAATCAAATTAATTAATCTTAACCAAAGAGCTTTGCTCTCACAGATCTTTTGATCTATAGAGACCCCCATTAGGGTTTCACAAACAGAGCTTTGCTCTCAAACACTTATAGATCTGCAGGGATCTTGTTCATGGGTTCTAACCCATGAACAGAGCTTTGCTCTTAGATCAAGTGTGGATCTTTTAGATCTGCAAAGTGAAGAACTTATCATAAGTTTTCATGGATTTTTCGAGGTCCCAAAAATTTTAAAATTTTTAAGTGTTAAAATTTTTTGATGGATCTTTTCCATTATTATCACAGAGCTATGCTCTTTTAAGGAATTTTATTCCTTTGAGACCAGAATTTGACAAGTGTCATTCTGTGACAGAGCTTTGCTCTGAAAGAGGAGATTTTCTCCTTGTCTCTAGGGATTCTTCCCCCCCTTATTTTTATAAATGGGAATGTTTTCCTGGGGACCAACTGACAATCTCATCCAATGATGAGATTGTCTTATTAACTGACGTATTGTCATCTAGATTTTGTGGGTCCCTCTTTGGTCTCCTACTCACTGCACTGTTGTGTGGTGTAATTAATTAATTTTAATTTAATTTAATAAATGCATTTTCTTTTTTATTATACGCCAAACGTTGGAATTACAACACTAACGGCTAAATTGTTCTTTTGCAGCGATCAAGTCTTTAGACACTTCATTCCCGTTCGTCCGTTCGGAGGAGGGATTTCCCGAGGCACCCTCGGACCGTGAAATCCTGACCATGATTAGAGAATACGACCCGGAGTACAAGAAACTCCACCTTTGGGGGTCTTGGTATAACCAGATTATTATGGGTCGACGCAGCTTCACATGCGCAGTGCCGTCTGATCCCATCACGGCAATTCACTACGCTACCCCACCTTCAGTGCAGTATGCCGTGGAGATGATAGACTGGACCGCGAACAGCTTTCTTCATCCCGCTATGGATGCGGTTCCGGTTCAGCGTCCTATGGTCTTGGATATCCTAGGACGCCGTATTTGTCAGGGAGAAGCACGGCCCTGGGGGCAATCATATAACCTTGGTTTGATTCCCCGTCACCCGATTGGCTATCTGCCGTGGGCCCGGTACATCCTGTCGACGAAGAAGTCGCAGTTGATAAGACTAGGACTGTACACCGCGGTCTACGTCTCTCTCTTCCAATATCCTACGCTCCCCACCTAGTGGTTCAAGGCTTTCTTGGAGCAATGGAATATTCTCACCCACACTTTCCTTGCCATGGATCGGGAAGTGTCTATCTCTTTGGAGGAATTCGCAGAGGTATCCGGCCTACCGGTCATGGGAGAACATTATGAGGAGCTGCTCCCGACAGATGTGTACGTCTTTGGCGCCAGGCCAGTGGTAAGGGGGGTCACGCCGGAGAATGCCGTTCAACACCAATTCCCGAGCTTGATTAAGGTGTTGAACATTTATGAATCTCTCTTTATCGAACGCGGGAGCCGCGGAGTTAATTTTGAGGATTTCATTGCTCAGTTCCTTCATCCAAACGTCTTCTCGGCAGAAACTGCCAAGTCTGCCACCCTTGAGGACCCTTTCGGTCTAGGTTTGGATAACCTGCCAGCGAGAGACATAGACCAAAAGGACTTTTTTCTTCCTAACTCCCCAACCATGTCCTTTGCAGAAATTGCGGCTTCCGGAATGGATGAGAAGGCCTTTTTCTTAGGATTTCTCGGACTGTGGCTGAGTTGGTTCGCGATCCCAATGCACACTCATCGCATGCGGCCTTCTGTCTTTTACCCAGCCCACCGAATGGTCATAGGGGTAAAGGTGGTTGTGGGGATCGCTGGCTTGGCGCACCTATATCATGGCCTCAGCCGAGCAGCGGATGCCAATGAGCCCGGGGTACTGCATGTGGTCTTTCCGATGCACTACTTTGCATCGTGGCTCGAGCTACACACGGCGGGTGTCTTCGGTATGCATAAAAGGCCTTCATTCTTTGACAAGTGCGGTTTTCCTCGCATTATACAGTTGATTGGCTCATCAATCGTGACCCCTTCACCACGGAACGCCAGGGGTTTACTGCTTCGCCCTCACACCGTTGGAGTCGGGATGTCCTTTATTGATAAGGTATTAACCATTGGAAAAGCGTCCACCACTGCGGCGCGACCATTACAGGACTCCTTCAAGGATGGAGCTTCAGTGTTAACGGCCCGGGAGACCCTCCACTTGTATTCTATTAGACCGGGTTTCCTAGTCTTCAGGCAGAGCAGTGCAGCAATCTTCATGAGATATAACCCGCATCGTTTTGCCCAACAAATGGGTTACGATCAAGGGGTACCCTTGGAAGCTTTCTTACTGGAACCTGCTGCCAATGAAGAAGGGATGGAGAACGCGTTACATCACTTCATGCGCCTGAACACGGGTTCTCGTTTTTTCATCAGCACGCCGGCCTGTGCTCCACGACTCCTTAATGTATATAAAGAGTGGTACAATCATGCGACGGGGGCTGTTATAAAGGAAGAGAGGCGAGTGTTGATCGACCGTAAAGAAGTACCCCCCGGCACCAATCGTAACGCTCCCTTAGTGCCAAGGATCCCGGTGGCTCCTCCTCTAAAAGATGCCGGGGGCAGACTATCGCGTGCGCAAAGTCCTCCACGTGAGCTGCCGCTCCCTGATATCACAGATGCACCTCCCGCACCCTGTGCTCCAGTGGAGACAGTGGTTGTACCCTCGCCGGAGTCTGGCGTGGGTGCGGACATCGGGACCCGTCGTCCCAAAGTGGCTGCTAAGCGGAAGTCGATCCCCCGTGAGCCTAGGGTCGGAGGGCAAAAGAAAAAGAAGTCGCTCTTCGCTGCGGACGTCGTGTTCGGTCAGGAACCCCATGCTCCCTATGCTGAGGGTCTGCTCGAATATGGGACTAACGCAGGATTAGTGATGCCGCCGCCGGACGATACAGACTTGGAGGCTGCTCTCAAAGCTTCAGCATGGTTGGCGAGGCGTGACGCGTGGTTAGCTAAGCTTGCGCAGTCAGGTAACTACTAGTCGCCTTTCTTTATTGCAATATATCTTCTCCATTGCCTTTGACTAACGCTTTTCTTTCCTTTCTTTCAACAGGCATCACTGATGAAGAAGCCATTGCCGCTTCTCTGAAGACTTTCCAGGAGAAGGAACGTCTTAGAGCATCTATGGGCCTTAGTAAGTTTCGATTCATCAAGCTTTCATTTTTCTTGTGTTATGGTCGATCTAACCTTCCCCTTTTAATCACAGCAACCTCGATGCCGTTCCCTCCAAGTGACGCAGATGCTCTACCGGCTGCCGATGTTCCTGCTTCCTCTGGGCCACCGCAGGGGGTTCGTCTTGAAGAGCCGATGAGAGATGCCTTAAAGGCTCTGGAGGCATCCCTGAACGAGGACGACGACGCCTTGAAAGAGGCGTCACTAAGATCCATCGCGACAGCCCGGGAGGAAAGGAAGCGGCTGAGGCGTGAGGCGAAGGCACGCAGGGCTGCCTTAGCTATGGGAGCGGGTCCCAGCACTGCCCCTCGTGCTGATACTCCATCTGAAGAGGCCCCTGTCGCCCTATCTACTGCCCGCAGAGAGGTGGCGCGCGCAGTTCGGAGCGCAAACGGTAAATCCGCTTCAGGTAATGTTTCTCTCAGATTTTTTTTATAAGGATTTTAATGTCGTTGGTCCTTATATCTCTTATCTTGCAGGGCCAAGTCCGATCGAGGGGGAGGCGGAAACCGTTGATCCCAAAGAAACAGAGGAGGCGGTACCTGCCGAACTCGAGCCGACGGTGGGCAACGTCGTTGTGGCTTTGGAGCCTGAGGTGGAGGTCGAGGGGCCTACCGCCGAGAAGGTCATTGATGCCGAACCTGAAGTGGTGGCAGATGATATGATCATTATAACTGAGTCCAGGGTGGTGGCGGATGAGGCGCTCGAGGCCGGCGATCCCCCGGCGATGGTGGACGATACAACCGCGACTACTGAACCTGAGAGAGTGGTGGGTGAGGTGGCCATGATTCCCGAGGACGAGCCAACCGCTCCTTCTCTGGAATCTGGCAATATTCCAATCATAGTCCTTCCCGTCTATGGCCCTCCGCCGTCCCCAGGTCTTGCGAGCACGACGACGGTGCCCATCGAGTCGGGTGACGAGGCCACGGGCGGTGGTCTCATGTCGATAGAGGAGGGAGTCGCCTCCGTTTCAGCCGGGAGCTCCTCAGGTAAACCCTAAGTGGCTGCTTTTCTTTACTTTACAATCTTTTCTGACAAGTTCACCTTTTCGTAATGCAGGTGCAGCCAGTGCCGATGCCCCACTGCTCGAGGGAACGCCTTCAACGACTGCCTTGGCGGTGGTCACCTCTCAACCCTCTCTTATACCCTCGAAGATGTTGGAAGGTATGTGTTTACGATTTATTAATCTTATATTCCAGACGTATAATTCGTGTACTAAAGTCACACTGTTGTGTTTCCAGGAGTGTTGTTTGATCATGTATATCGGATGTTGCTCCTACACTTTTCTTTTCCATCCGAGCTTGCTTCTTCCTATGGTGACGTTGGTGAGTATGATTTCCGTTGACATCCTTCCTCTCTTTTTTTATTGATGGAATTACCTCTAACCTCTTTTTCTCATCTCAATTGCAGTGCTACAGATTGAAGGAGGGGATAAAAGATCAGCTGCGCCACCAGCCCTTCCGACCTTGCCACCTGTCTCAACTGGTACAATGACCATCACATTGGTAACTTTCCTCTCTTTATTTTCTGTACTGTTATCTGATCGCATCCTGTTTCTTTTCAGCTGTCGTTCTGGCTTCGGCGTCCTTTGAACCTCGCATTACAATGCTGGAGGGTCCTTATCTGAGGAGTCTGCCTTCAAAAGGCGCCGCGAATAGTCTGCGCATGTTGAGTGACTACGTCGAGGAACTCGACGTTGAAACTCCTACATCTGCCGCAGACTTCGCTATGGTGGTTAACCCGATGCTAGCAATACTCGTGAACTTTCATGATGAGGGCATCATTGCATCCTGGGTTAACCATTGTAAGGAGATCGAGGGTCGCCTATATCAGTTGGAGTCACTGCGTCCCGCTCCCGAGACCTTGGCTGCCAGTAATCAAAAAACAGTGTGGATTGAGCAGAGCGCTCCTTACTTCCGCCATCTCGAACAAGAAGTCATTTCAAGGCGTAAGGAGCGTGGTGAGACTTCGAGCAAGTCTGCTCAACTGCATGCTCGGGTGGAGGCCAACGCCGCACGGCTGAAGGTCATCTTTGAGGGCCTTCTGCAATGTCTCTCCGAAGGGTTATCATTGAGGCAAAAACTTGACGTTGTTGAGCGAGCTGCACCCAGCCAGGAAGCAGCCCAGAAGGCGGCGGAGGAGCAACTTTCATCCTTCTTGCAGTAGCGGGCCTAGGTGGAGGTGGAGGCGGCCGCGGCTGTCACTCGAGAGGAAGCGCTGAAGGAAGTGCGACAGCAGCTTGTGAACTTACTAAAGACACTTCCTCCTCAGTAGCTATCCATCTTTGTATCGTTCATGTTTGTAGATAAAAAAAAATGTATATATATATATTTTTTTATTCTTTGACATAATGTATCATGTATCCAATCAAGTTTATGAATAAAAAATACACATTTTTTTGTAATGTGTCATTTTCTCCGTCTTTTCTTTATTTCATTATCAGCATGCCACCTTAGTAACCATGATTGATGGATGATTAGAACGAGTATCCTGACCTTCTCAAGAAATAGCGATGGCTTAGGCCGCAGGTTCAGATCTGCTGCTTAAGACTTTTCAACTCTATAAGCCGTGAGGGTCTCATAGAGACTTTTCTCCCTACGGATCGAGAGGATCTCGTAGGTGGGTTTTCTCCTTAGGAATCGTGAGGATTCCTAAGTGTGGTTTTCTTTTATAAGTCGTAAGGATCCTATAAGAGAATTTTTCCCTCTTACGAGTCGAGAGGACCCACAAGCGGTTATTTCCCTTCTCATCGAAATTCGACTTTGGAGAGTGAGACCCGTGAATAGTATGCAAGAGACCATTTTGGATTGACTTGCAGGGTCCCATTGTTCAGGAAGCAAGTTTTTTTTTTAGTCCCTGCTGCCTGAGGCTTCATTTGCATGTTGAGACGAATCGGGAATTTCCCTCGGAGACACTAGTTTCTCTGCGAGCCGACGCGAATCAGGAGGCTCTCGTCAAGGAGTGTTTGTATCCGTGAGTCGAGGAGTTTGCTAGGGATTATTTGTTTCCTAAGTGCCAAGGATTATTTGTTTCCTAAGTGCCAAGGATTATTTGTTTCCTTGGGGTTTGAAACGAGTCGAGGATTCCCCACGGAGGCACTGGTGGCTCTGCGAGTCGACGCGAATCAGGAGGCTCTCGTCAAGGAGTGTTTGTATCCGTGAGTCGAGGAGTTTGCTAGGGATTATTTGTTTCCCAAGCGCCAAGGATTATTTGTTTCCTTAGGGTTTGAAACGAGTCGAGGATTCCCCATGGAGGCACTGGTGGCTCTGCGAGTCGACGCGAATCAGGAGGCTCTCGTCAAGGAGTGTTTGTATCCGTGAGTCGAGGAGTTTGCTAGGGATTATTTGTTTCCCAAGCGCCAAGGATTATTTGTTTCCTTGGGGTTTGAAACGAGTCGAGGATTCCCACGGAGGCACTAGTGGCTCTGCGAGTCGACGCGAATCAGGAGGCTCTCGTCAAGGAGTGTTTGTATCCGTGAGTCGAGGAGTTTGCTAGGGATTATTTGTTTCCTTGGGGTTTGAAACGAGTCGAGGATTCCCAGGGAGGCACTGGTGGCTCTGCGAGTCGACGCGAATCGGGAGGCTCTCGTCAAGGAGTGTTTGTATCCGTGAGTCGAGGAGTTTGCTAGGGATTATTTGTTTCCCAAGCGCCAAGGATTATTTGTTTCCTTGAGGTTTGAAACGAGTCGAGGATTCCCCACGGAGGCGCTGGTGGCTCTGCGAGTCGACGCGAATCAGGAGGCTCTCGTCAAGGAGTGTTTGTATCCGTGAGTCGAGGAGTTTGCTAGGGATTATTTGTTTCCCAAGCGCCAAGGATTATTTGTTTCCTTGGGGTTTGAAACGAGTCGAGGATTCCCTACGGAGGCGCTGGTGGCTCTGCGAGTCGACGCGGATCAGGAAGCTCTCGTCAAGGAGTGTTTGTATCCGTGAGTTGAGGAGTTTGATGAAGACATTGGTTTCTTCGGAGTTGGACTGAACCGTCGAGATTTAGCTTCGTCTTCTGACGGAGCCTGCTGGGAAAGTATGGTCCCCTCTTTGTTTACGCCCTTGGATTGTATACAGGGATCGATGTGATCTTAACTGTAGGGCCAAAGTTTTATCATCATTTTTTTGTTTTATCTCCGGGATGCTCTATCATTTCAGCTTTTATATCGCGAAGGTCGCGATTGCCCAATCATTTCGGCTATTTTTCGCGGTGCCCAATCATTTCGGCTATTTATTTTATTTTTACTCGCTGCTTTTTATTGCGAGTTGCCCAATCATTTCGGCTATTTTTTTTTTATATTATTACTCGCTGCTTTTTATTGCGAGTTGCCCAATCATTTCGGCTATTTTGCATGCATACATTTTTACTTGCTGCTTTTTATTGCAAGTTGCCTCATCATTTCGGCTATTTCGTATGCATGTGCGGCCTACTGGCTTTTCGCCGTAAGCCGATTTCGGCATCAGCACCGCTACAACTGGGATATTACCAGGAGCGAATCCGTCGATGTCGAACAAAGGTGGCTTAGCGAACAGGGTTAAGGCGCTGTCGACTAAGGCTTTTAACTTCATGAGCCATAAGGGTCTCACAAAGGTATTTCTCCCTACCAGTCGTGAGGATATTGTAGGTGTATTTTCTCCTTAGGAATCGTGAGGATTCCTAAGTGTATGTTCCTCTGTAAGTCGTAAGGATCCTACAAGAGGGTTTTCTCCTTGTAAGTCGAGAGGACTTATAAGGGTTGTTCACCATGCGAACATATCCCTAGTCACGGATGAGACTTGGTTAAGGAAATGCTTATTCGCGCCCGTGGATTGTATACAAGGGTCAATATTGAGCCACTTATAGGGCAATATCGTAAGTTGTGGGGGTTGCTTAAGCACAGGTTTAGGTCTCTGTAACTTAAGACTTTCAACTCTTATGAGCCGTGAGGGTCCCATAAGAGAGTTCTCCTTATGAGTCGTGAGGATCTCGCAAGTGTATTTTCTCCTTAGGAATCGTGGGGATCCCTAAGTGTGTTGCTCCCTTGTGAGTCGTAAGGAGCTCACGTTGGTGGTTTCTCCTTATAAGGTCGAGAGGACCCTATAAGTGTCCTTTAACGAGGTTGCGCCCTTTCGGGTTTTCACAAACACTCGCCGGTAGTCCTGCTGTTTTTACTCACGGAGCCCTTTCGGGTTTTCATCCGTGCCCATTTTGCTTATGGACATACCGTTTTTTTTTATTCTTTTTATTTTTATATTTTTTTTTTACGAGGTCGCGCCCTTTCGGGTTTTCACGAACACTCGCCGGTAGCCCTGCTGTTTTTACTCACGGAGCCCTTTCGGGTTTTCATCCATGCCCTTTTTGCTTATGGACATACCGTTTTTTTTATTCTTTTTATTTTTATATTTTTTTTATATCTTGTCAGCCTAAAGATGCTGCGGTAGTAGTTTAAAGACGTTTCGGTCTGCTATTAGTTTAAGGACATTTCGGTCCGTCATGGAGAAGGTCGGCTACTGCTTATAAAGCTTGAGCTTAGGAAGATAGTGAGCGGACATAGTCGTCGTCATCTACCATTGACCTAGGCTGCGGCTCATTAAGCATAGTATTTCTTTAGGAAGCGACCGTTTATCGGCCTGAAGGGCCTTTCACCGTGCATGTCTATGAGTAGATAGGCCGCACCCTGGTAAACTTTATCTATGATGTACGGGCCTTCATAGTTTGGCTCGAATTTTCCCCGCTTGGCGCGATTGGGGATCATAGGCCTTTTGATCACTAGCACAAGTTCGCCTTGGCGGAATGTCCTCGGTCGGGTCAATCTTTCATATGAGCCCGTCATCTTTGCTTTATAAGCTTCTAGATTTTGCTGTGCTATGAGCCGGGTTTCATCAAGGGCGTCAAGCTCCTCAAGCCGAAGGTGAGCATTTTCTTCGTCCGTCAGCTCGTAGTGGACTGTCACTCGTAGAGAGGGTAACTCTATCTCGAGGGGGAGTACTGCTTCTGTACCGAATACCAACGCATATGGCATTGTGTTAGTGGCTGTCTTGAACGTGGTTCGATATGCCCAGAGAGCCTCTTGCAGTCTTTCGTGCCAATCCTTCTTATTTCGGGACACCGTTTTCTTTATGATCTTTGTCAAGGTCTTGTTGAAGGCCTCAGCTAGACCGTTAGCTCGCGGATTATAAACCGAGGAATATCTCCAGTCTATATTGTGCTGTTGTGCAAAGCGACTGATCTTGTGGCTTCTGTAGGCTGGCCCGTTATCGGAGATGATCCGTCGCGGAGTTCCAAACCGATATATGACATGCGTCTTGAAGAAATGGAGGATATTCTCCGTCTTAACTTCTCTTAACGGTACTGCTTCTTCCCATTTGGAGAAGTAGTCAGTCATCGCCAGGATGAAACGATGTCCTATAGACGATGCTGGTTCGATGGGGCCGACTATGTCAGTCCCCCACATTTCGAATGGCCAGCTAGCCACCGTTGGATGTAGTGGATTTGGATGCTGGTGGATGAAGTCCCCATGGATTTGGCATGAGTGGCATTGCTTCGCATATTCGAGGCAGTCCTGAATCATCGTGGGCCAGTAGTAGCCCATCCGTTTTATCTTCAACTTCATCTTTGGGCCCGCTTGGTGAGAACCGCAGAGTCCGTCATGAACTTCTTGGATGACCCTTTTCGCTTCGTCAGGTCCTAAGCATCTCAGCCACAGAGAATCAAATGACCTCTTGTACAGAGTATCATTGACGAAGGCGAAAGACAGAGCTCGTTTCATAAGCTGATGTCTTGTGGACGCTTCTTCAGGCATTCGGTGGGACTTGAAGTAATCTATGAAGACTTCTCTCCAATCCCCGGTATTTTCCCAACCTTTTACTTGCAGGGTCGTCTGCTCGCTCGCTCCCTTTTCTTCGGATGATTCCGGAGATATTTCTGCCAGGGCAAGCACTCGACGGCTTTGTACCGCGATTCTAACGTCATCGAGGTTCTCGTCAGCCAGTTCTTTAGCAAGTTTGGCCAACGCGTCTGCTTTGCTGTTTTCCGTGCGCGGTATGTTCTCCAAAGTATAAGAGGGAATTTGGGTCAACAATTGTTGCACCTTTTCGCCGTACTTTACCAATTCTGGCTTGCACGTTTGGTAGTCGCCGTTTACTTGACTAACGACCAGTTGAGAATCTCCGTATATGGTTTTCAATTCCCATGTCAATGGTGATCTCGAGGCCTGCTATCAGAGCTTCGTATTCGGCTTCATTGTTTGTTCTCGGCTCCGTCAGGGAGAACGCGTAGCGCATTATCCCTCCTTGTGGAGTTACAAAGATGAGTCCTACCCCCGATTTGATTATAGGGGTACTTTGTTTGCGCTTTTTCACGGAAGATACTCCGTCGAAATAAAGCTCCCATCGGGTATTATCACCGTCGATCGCATCAAACGCATGTTCGTCTGGAAGATCGCAGTTTAAAGGAGAGTCGGCCGGTATCGGATGCTCGGCGAGGAAGTCGGCGATGGCCTGGCCTTTCACTGCCTTGAGAGGTTGATATGTTATCGAGAAATCCATCAAGAGCAGGGCCCATTTAGTGAGTCGTCCCGTCAATATGGCTTTCGACATCAAGTATTTAAGGGGGTCCACCTTTGAAATGAGACGGACCTCGTGCGCCAACGCATAGTGCCTGAGCTTTGTTATCGCGAAGATCAACGCCAGGCAGTGTTTTTCAATGGGAGAGTAGTTGCTTTCTGCCCCCAGCAGAACTCGACTTAAGTAGTAGAGTGCTCTTTCTTTCCCTTGATCGTTCTCTTGTGCCCATAATGCGCCTAAGGAACCTTCGAGGGCGGTTGTATAAAGAATGAGGGGTTTTCCCTTGACCGGAGCAGCCAACACCGGCGGGTTCTGCAGGTATTGCTTGATCTCGTCTGGTGCGCTTTGGCATTTTTGATCCCAGATGAACGGGGTTCCCTTCTTCATCAGGTGACTGTAAGGACGACGCTTTCCTGAAAGGTTGGCTATAAATCGCCGTATATACGCGAGCTTCCTGATTGATAGGAAAAAGTGTTTGTAGTTAACCGCAATCAGAACGGTATCGTGTGTAGCTAGACCGAGATGAGTACGGGTCGTCCTCTGGGAAACGTGGAACCTTTTATTTTTACTTTAGATGTGTTGAGAAAGAGATGAGGGATAAAGAATTTTATAGAAAGATTTCTAGATCTACATTAAACAAGAATGTAAAATATAGATCTAGATTATTTTAAAGATGTAATTAATATAATAAGAGGGCTTGTAGGGTTCGTTAGGATTTAGTAGTTATGGACGATTAATTAAAAGTTACCCTTTTTATCCATTAATAGATTTAGAACTAGAACGACGGTGATGCGTGTAGATTAGGGTTTCTGGAGGGAAAAGGAATCCCACTCTTAACCCTTATCTCGACACGGAACTCCGTTCATATCTAGCCTTTACCAAAACAATCATTAATCTAATCTCTAATCGCGGTCGGAACTAGCAAAGAATTGCTAGCGCGCCCGATTAGGATGTTAATGATTCTTTTGATAAAGTTCCTAAACTTTATAGGACTTAAAAAGGGTTTAATTATTTTCATCGTTCATTAGCCTACCCTAATCCTACGAACCCTAACAAGCGGAGAATTACTCGCGCATGTTGGGAGAAGAAGATGAAAAGAAAGAGAGGGAAAACATAATGTAAAATGCAAAAGAATTAAATAAAACAACTACCTTTATTAATCAACTTGAACAATCTACACTTTAATTCCTTAGAAAATGATTACAAAACTAGTTGCTTCTCGATCTCTTCCAAGGAGGTAGTCGAACAGTCGATGATCAGCCTGGATGCGTGAGCGTCTGGAGCTTCGTGATCGCTTCGGCTTGATGGATTTTCCAAGAGGCTCTCGGTGCCTTTTTATAGTGCAAAGCCAGAATATTTTGCTTCAAAAGTTGGTAAAATTCATCGTAGATTCACCCCAAAAATCCTCAGCTCCCAAATCCATAGAAGTGCGGCGGATCCGCGGCAAATGGTGGCTAGGGCCGCGGATCCGCGCTCAAGGGTTGAGATCTCTTTGTAAATTTTCTTGGGCTTTCTGATTGTGACATTTGGCAATCCAAGGCACCTTCATATTTCAGAAATCTTCTCTCGGTTGCTTCCAGACTTGGTCTCCAAGTTTGCTTCTTAATTTGGCAAGATTTCTTCAACAGCTTGATTTCTTTGATATATTCTACATAACAACTTGGAAAATTCTGCACAACAACTCAAATAAGATTTTAGTAGACTTTGTTCTATTAGGATTAGGTCAATAATATTTGCATACATTTTCCTACCAAAATGATAATTAAAATATATTAACACATGGAAAATAATGTTTTTACACATAAACCCTCATATGTATAATATATTATAATAAAGTCCTTTTTTAATATAAAAATGGTAGGAAAAATGTACTACAAATGTGCAGTTTTATCGACTGAACAAATACCCCCAAACATATCTTTGATCGTCCCGAGCAAACTAGTTTATTTAAGAGGAGAAAAAGAAAGGAGAAAACTAAGCACACTTTCGTAGGCAGACACGATTGCACTGAGCACGTGCAACAAGCCGTTAAACCTCTAGGTGTCCCTAGTAGGAGGAGTGTTGTCTCCTGAGGGTTTTCAGCGGATTACACCCACAAAATCCAATAACAAAAGAAAGATGGTGAAACTTACATATAAAGACAAGAACCATAAAAGAATTACTTTGAAAAGAAGAGTTTCCAACTATGCCAGCTTTTCAGTTGTCATGAGCCCTATCTTAATAGTCATGAAAAGATGTTAGAAATCACATTATCCCTCAATAAAACATCGTCTTTATTCTTCATTCCTACCTTTCATCCAAACATTGATCATATACCCCTACGTGTGTGAAATGGTCATCCCTACACTCAGAGAATTCAATTCAAGCTATCATACACTTATCCATCTACCTTAGTACTTTTTAATTTGATGAATACTTAGATTTGCTCACACATTTTCATGCGACCGTTAATACTTCTTGAGGTACTAACCGACCGATTACTCACGTGCTTGCAGATTTGGTGATAATATTTTCCTCGTCTTGCACCACCTAAGGCTTACCAGTGACTCCCAGACCAGTTGGCCTTAGGGCACTAGGTGAAGAGGCACCCTCGCTATATTTTTTTTATTGCTGCCTTGGCGATAACAAAACCAGTGTTCATTTTTCTTTTCACCATTTTTATATTTTCTTCATCATTTTTTTTTATTTCCTTCATACTTTGGCTTTTAGACAAGAGCATTTCAAAGTATCCTCTACTATCCTGAGTTTCAAGACGTGTGTAGATGCATATTGTAGGGTATCAACATTCAAATGTTTGGCTTCCAGAATAGAAACTATTTTTCAGACTTATTTTTATCCTCAGATTAGTGACTTCCTTCATTTTACTAACCCTTGGGACAACAGCTCATAACCACTTATTACCAGTTCGTGTAAGAAAACTTCTAATTTTCTTGGTTTTCTTAAATTATTCCTATCTTTTGGATGTAATTTTTCACTTTCTACTCTTTTGTTATAAAAAAATTTTAATGCCCGGTGTCAAAGATAATTCAGTGAATACAAACCTCCCCCCCAAACCTGTTTTCAGCAGTGTCCTCACTGATGTAGCCTTTTGAGAACATGGACCTGTATACTAAGGGAGAGATACAAGGGGTAAAATAATAGTTAAATGATAAATTCCCCCAAACTTATTCTTTGACACGCACAGATATTCAATCAAATCCATTTTTACTCACCTCCATTCTTAAAATGAGAAAATGTTATCAAAACATGGAGGTGAGGCGGAGGAAATTTAGTTTTGATAAAGCGGCTCCTGTAAAAACAGGAGCTCCTCCGCGGCGTCAGCAGAAAAATACGGTTTTAATCTATGCCCATTTACTTTAAAAATCAAACCGTTTTTCAAATTTTCGACTTCAACCACCCCGTGTGGGTGTACATACCGCACCACAAAAGGTCCTTTCCAACGAGATTTAAGCTTACCCGGATGAAGATGGAGACCGGAATCGTAAAGAAGGACTTGTTGCCCCGATGTGAAGGTTTTTCTAGAAAGATTTTTATCGTGGAACACTTTAGTCCTATTCTTTACTATCACCGCATTATTGTAAGCTTCATCGCGGAGTCCGCTTAGCTCATTCAATTGCAGCTTCCGATAGCTGCCTGCATGATCAAGATCAAAATTAAGCTCTTTAATAGCCCACATTGCCTTGTGTTCGATCTCGACAGGAAGGTGGCATGCCTTCCCAAACACAAGGCGGTATGGAGACATACCAAGATTGGTCTTATAAGCGGTGCGGAATGCCCAAAGAGCATCCGTCAATTTGGTTGACCAATCCTTACGGTTTTTCGAAACCGTCTTCTCCAATATCTGTTTGATCTGCCTATTAGAGATCTCAGCCTGCCCGCTTGTTTGGGGATGATAGGGGGTAGAAAGCTTGTGAGTGATTGAATATTTCCGCATCAAGGCCTCGAAAGACCTATTGCAGAAATGTGTCCCGTTGTCGCTAATGATAGCGCGAGGGTGTCCGAATCGCGAAAAGATATTTTCTTTAAGGAACTTAATGACAACCTTGTTGTCATTAGTGCGACACGGTATAGCTTCCACCCACTTCGAGCATAATCAACCGCTAACAAGATATATAGATTCCCAAAGGAGTTGGGAAAAGGGCCCATAAAATCAATACCCCAAACATCAAATATTTCCACAACCAATATAGGTTGGAGCGGCATCTCGTTCCTTCGTGAAATCCGACCCAAATGCTGACATCGCGGACAAGTTTTGCAATGTTCAAATGCATCTTTAAATAATGTTGGCCAATAAAAGCCACATTACAAAACTTTCTCCGCCGTTTTTCGAGGTCCAAAGTGACCGCCGCATGCCTGATCATGACAAAATGATAACACGCTCTTGAATTCATCGTTAGGGACACACCTGCGAATGATTTGATCGGAACAATACTTGAATAGATTTGGTTCATCCCAGTAAAAATATTTTACTTGGGATAAAAACCGAAGTTTGTCTTGTTTCGACCAATCGCTAAGTATAAGTCCCGTCGCAAGATAGTTCACGATATCCACGAACCAAGGTTCGTAGGATACATTCAAGAGCTGTTCGTCGGGAAATGAGTCATTTATCGGCACGGTCACAGTTGGCGAAGAAGTGATGCGTGAAAGATGGTCGGCTACTACGTTTTCACATCCACTCTTGTCTTTGATAACAAGATCAAATTCTTGTAACAATAGGATCCAACGTATTAGCCTGGCCTTTGCATCCTTCTTCGTTAAAAGATGTCGTAGGGCGGAGTGATCTGTGTAAACCACAATAGGCGAGCCAATCAAGTAGGGCCTGAATTTATCTAATGCAAATACAACTGCCAAGAGTTCTTTCTCGGTAGTTGTGTAATTTATTTGTGCATCATTCAAGGTCCTACTTGCATAGTAAATTACATGTGGCATCTTATCAATATGCTGTCCCAAGACAGCACCAATAGCAAAATCTGATGCGTCACACATAAGCTCGAATGGGTGGTTCCAATCCGGAGATGATAGAACGGGGGCTGTAGTGAGTGATTCTTTAAGAGATTCAAAAGCAGCCTCACAATCCGAATCGAAGTGAAAAGTAGTGTCCTTGGCCAATAGAAGGGTTAAGGGTCTAGCAATTTTGCTAAAGTCCTTAATAAATCTCCTATAAAATCCTGCATGACCAAGGAAGGATCGTATATCTTTGACGCAATTGGGACGAGGGAGGTTTTGAATGACATCTATTTTAGCTCTGTCAACCTCAATGCCTTTATGTGAAATTATATGTCCAAGTACAATACCTTCTTGGACCATAAAATGGCATTTTTCCCAATTCAAAGTCAAGTTCTTATCCTTACAGCGGGTAAGAACAGCATCAAGATTACGAAGGCAGTCCTCAAAGGAGTCCCCAAAAATGGAGAAATCGTCCATAAAAATTTCTAGAAAATTTTCCACCATATCTGAAAATATCCCCATCATGCACCGCTGAAATGTAGCGGGAGCGTTGCATAACCCAAAGGGCATGCGTCTATAAGCAAAAGTTCCGAAAGGACAAGTAAAAGTGGTTTTATCTTGATCCTTTTCGGCGATGGGGACCTGGTTGTAACCAGAGTATCCGTCCAAGAAACATTAGTATTCGTGTCCCGCTAACCGTTCCAACATCTGGTCAATGAAAGGTAGAGGGAAGTGATCTTTCCTCGTCGCGGCATTGAGTTTCCTGTAATCGATACATACGCGCCACCCAGTTTGGGTGCGTGTTTGGATTAACTCATTAGCCTCGTTAGTGATGACCGTGATGCCAGACTTTTTAGGGACCACATGAATTGGACTTACCCATTGACTATCAGATATGGGGTAAATTATTCCACTATCAAGACACTTGACGATTTCTTTCTTTACCGCCTCCTTCATAACGGGATTTAACCGTCTTTGTGGGTCTCGGGTTGGTTTGGCTTCATCCATCAGATGTATGTAATGTTCAACAATTAAGGGACTAATCCCTTTGATGTCAGCCATAGTCCAACCAAATGCTTCCCGATTCGATCTCAACACTGGCAAAAGTGCATTCTCTTGCTCTAAGGCTAGAGAAGCGGAAATAATCACTGGAAAAGTCTCATTCTCTCCTAAATATGCATATTTAAGATGAGAAGGTAGCGGTTTGAGATCAAGAATTGGCGGAGAGACTATAGAAGGTGGGGTAAGCGAATGATATTCGGACTCCCGAAGAGGTTCAAAACTTGCATAAGATATTGACTCGGAAAGTGCTGCTGACTTTTGCAACGAGTCAACGGGTTCAATCTCAAGGTTGGACTCATTGAACATATCCTCACTGTGAAGTGGTGCAAGATCAAACGATGTCTCATTAGTGTTGTCGAGAACATCAAAGCAAAGTTCCTCATCCATGCAGCTTTCGGGAGCTATCTCGTGGATGGAACAAACATCCAGCAAATGAGCAGAAGGTTCTGATGGCTGACTTCCTAGCTTGTAAATATTAAGCTCAATTGTCATTTTCCCGAAGGATAATTTCATAGAACCGTTACGACAATTAATCGCAGCGTTAGAAGTTGCTAGGAAGGGTCGACTAAGTATCACCGGGATTTGATTGCGTGAATTTGCCACAGGTTGTGTATCTAAAACAATAAAGTCCACGGGAAATATGAATTCCCCGACTTTAATTAACACATCCTCTAGTTCGCCCCGAGATTTGGTGATAGATCGGTCTGCCATTTGGAGAGTACAATGGGCGGGTTTTAACTCTCCAATTCCTAACTGCTCGTATACTGAATAAGGAAGCAAGTTGACGCTAGCGCCTAGATCGAGTAAAGCACGATTTATATTTTTACCCCCAATAGAAATAGAGATTGTAGGACAGCCGGGGTCCTTACTTTTCTTTGATATTTGTTGGGTAAAAGCTGTGCTAACATTACTCGTCATGAAAACCTTTTTAGGCACTTGAGTTTTTCTCTTCCTAGTGCACAAGTCTTTAAGGATTCTTGCATAAGATGGGACTTGTTGAATAGCATCTAGAAGAGGAATATTCACGCTAACTTGCTTAAACATTTCCACAATCTTCTCCATTTGCGGGTTAGGTCGGTTGGCCCTTAATCGGTTTGGCAATGGAGCTCGATCAATAAGTTTTGGGTCCAACGTTTGTGGAGAAGACTGTGACGACGGATTCGATCCCAAAATTGGAGTGGGCATCGACTTAGATAGATTTGGCGAAATGTTTGAGCCTTGGGGAAAGCGGAGAATAGGCTCGGATGAAGGTGGGAGACTAGACGAGTTAGGGGAAGAAGAAGAAGAAGGGATATCAAATGTGTCACTATCATCAACTTGCTCACCCACTTGGTTGTTCAGCACTCTCCCCGATCTCAACGTAGTGACGACATTCACATTATGACTTTGTGAATGGCCAGGATTCGGTAGGGGTTGAGATGGGAGTTTCCCTTTCTCTCTCGCACTCATTGCGGCGTTTAACTGTGCGATTTGGTTTTCTATTGATTTAATACTCTCACTATGGGAGGAGGAGTTTTTCATTAGGGTATCAATAGAAGACCTTATCTCAGCCGAATTTTGCATGGATTGTTTCATGAACATATCCAAAGTTTGTGCAAGTGAGTTGTCAGTACCGGCCACTTGTGGTGTAGAAATGTTGGCCGGATTTTGGAAATTCTGTGACTGAAAAGGGGGCTGATTCTGTGGTTGTGGTTGCTGTGGAGGAGGTCTTTGATAATTGCTTTGTTGGTTTTGATTCCAAGCAAAGTTAGGATGATTCCTCCATCCTTGATTATATGTGGAAGAATAAGGATCGTTTCTAGGTCGCTGCTGAAAAGCAGCATTAGCTTGAAACGATGCATTCATAGGACATTCTTCCGTTAGGTGTGAAGGATCCGAACAGCAACCACAGACAGTCTTGGGAAGCGTGACCTGATTTAGAGAGAATGTTGAGAACTTGTTTTCAATAGCATCGAGTTTCTTCTGTATCGCTGCCATTTCGGCTTTCACTGCGATAGAAACATCGAGATGGTGAATACCTCCCTTAGTTGAAGGTGGTCTTACGCTTTCCCACTGCAACATGTGTTCAGCAAGGTCTTCCAGATATTTCCATGCTTCACCGTCATCTTTAGACATGAAATTGCATTGACACATTGTTTCAAGCATCTGCTTTGTCGCTGGATTAATGCCCTCATATATAATCCGACATAAATCCCATCTTTGTATTCCGTGATGGGGGCATTGGACAAGCAGATTTTTGAAACGTTCAAAGCACTTCCAAAGTGGTTCATTGGGAAGCTGGGTGAACTGGTTGATCTCGCTCCTAACATGTGCAGTCTTATGATTTAGGTAAAACTTCTTAAGAAATGCTACGACGAATTCATCCCAATTAGCGATAGAGTGTGCGGCAGTATTATAAAGCCATTTTTCTGCCAAGTCGCACAGTGTGAATGGGAGAAGACGTAAGCGCATAGCATCTAAAGTCAATTGTGAAGTACCCATCATTGCGCATACGTTTTCGAATTTGGTGATGAAAACGTACGCGTCTTCCGACTCAAGCCCGTGAAATTTGGGCAGCAGATTGATGTAGTGGGGTTTAATTTCGAAATTATCCCCGTTAGGTGGTGGAAGAGATAGACAAGTGGGAAGAGGACCACGAATAGGATAGCATCTCTCTTGGAGAGAGATGCACGGTGGATTCTGCGCACCTTCGGGCGGTGGCAGCATGGTGTTATACTCTGATGGAGTGCCGTCCATCTCGGTTGATGTGGTGTGTGGTGGGGGAAAAGAGGATGAAGAAGTACCGACTTCGGCGTCGATAGCAGGAACGCGGACAAGACGGGCATTAGGATCCCGTGTCCAGCCGAGCATGCACTAAGCTGGTTTAGTGCAAGTGGCAGCGTGTGTGTGATTTAAAATTGGCTTGTTTTGAAAAAGTGGGACTCAAGACAAATCTCCCTAAGATGCACAAGCAACTCTAGAACTAAGGTCACCTAGGTCCAGTCTCTAGACCGCTCCTAGACTTCCAAAGGACAAGCTGCAGGATAAATCCTCTACCGCCTCCGTACTACCCTTGTAGCCAAATAAGTGCCAGGTAAGTGGGAAGGAACCACGTCGTGGGCCTAATTAAAAACCACTAGCCTTTGTCACACTTGCCTAGGCACTACAAAAATAATGTGGATAAACGATAGATTACCCATGACCTTCCTCTGTCCTTATTGAGCGCGACAGTCCTTAGAGTCTGGTCTAGATATTTTTTAAATTAATGAAGGGTTGATCTATATGCTCGGTTTGTGATTTGTGGGGCTTAGGAAGGGTGATGAAATCCCCACCTAATCTTGATTTGGTCTTTGCCCCTTAGAAATCCGTATTAAATATGCAAAACAAAACCAATCACAAAACTTTTGCAAAAAGATTTTTGAGCGGCGCAATTTTGCAAAGAATCCTGCAGAAAATAGATTTTATTGGATTTGAGGAGAGAGAGAAGGAGTTGAGAAAGATACCAGAGAAGATTTATTCCCTAATTCCTCCAACTTGCCGCGGTTCCGCCGCAGAATGGGTGCTTTTGCCGCGGTTCCGCCGCGTGGCAGAAGGAACAGTTGATGAAATTTTTTGTATGGCTCCTTTGCTCCTCTGGATCTCTAAAAATGTCTTTGTTTCTTGTTTTCCTCAATTCTGTGACTCCAGATCTCCTTGCAAAAATTCACGCACAAATCGTTAAATATGCAATTTGCGGTTTTGTGTTAATAATGATATGACTCGTCTAAGAATCCAACACAAATAGTAAAAATAAAAAATTACGCACGTATCCCCGGCAACGGCGCCATTTGATTGATAGGAAAAAGTGTTTGTAGTTAACCGCAATCAGAACGGTATCGCGTGTAGCTAGACCGAGATGAGTACGGATCGTCCTCTGGGAAACGTGGAACCTTTTATTTTTACTTTAGATGTGTTGAGAAAGAGATGAGGGATAAAGAATTTCATAGAAAGATTTCTAGATCTACGTTAAACAAGAATGTAAAATATAGATCTAGATTATTTTAAAGATGTAATTAATATAATAAGAGGGCTTGTAGGGTTCGTTAGGATTTAGTAGTTATGGACGATTAATTAAAAGTTACCCTTTTTTATCCATTAATAGATTTAGAACTAGAACGACGGTGATGCGTGTAGATTAGGGTTTCTGGAGGGAAAAGGAATCACACTCTTAACCCTTATCTCGACACGGAACTCCGTTCATATCTAGCCTTTACCAAAACAATCATTAATCTAATCTCTAATCGCGGTCGGAACTAGCAAAGAATTGCTAGCGCGCCCGATTAGGATGTTAATGATTCTTTTGATAAAGTTCCTAAACTTTATAGGACTTAAAAAGGGTTTAATTATTTTCATCGTTCATTAGCCTACCCTAATCCTACGAACCCTAACAAGCGGAGAATTACTCGCGCATGTTGGGAGAAGAAGATGAAAAGAAAGAGAGGGAAAACATAATGTAAAATGCAAAAGAATTAAATAAAACAACTATCTTTATTAATCAACTTGAACAATCTACACTTTGATTCCTTAGAAAATGATTACAAAACTAGTTGCTTCTCGATCTCTTCCAAGGAGGTAGTCGAACAGTCGATGATCAGCCTGGATGCGTGAGCGTCTGGAGCTTCGTGATCGCTTCGGCTTGATGGATTTTCCAAGAGGCTCTCGGTGCCTTTTTATAGTGCAAAGCCAGAATATTTTGCTTCAAAAGTTGGTAAAATTTATCGTAGATTCACCCCAAAAATCCTCAGCTCCCAAATCCATAGAAGTGCGGCGGATCCACGGCAAATGGTGGCTAGGGCCGCGGATCCGCGCTCAAGGGTTGAGATCCCTTTGTAAATTTTCTTAGGCTTTCTGATTGTGACATTTGGCAATCCAAGGCACCTTCATATTTCAGAAATCTTCTCTCGGTTGCTTCCAGACTTGGTCTCCAAGTTTGCTTCTTAATTTGGCAAGATTTCTTCAACAGCTTGATTTCTTTGATATATTCTACATACAACTTGGAAAATTCTGCACAACAACTCAAATAAGATTTTAGTAGACTTTGTTCTACTAGGATTAGGTCAATAATATTTGCATACATTTTCCTACCAAAATGATAATTAAAATATATTAACACATGGAAAATAATGTTTTTACACATAAACCCTCATATGTATAATATATTATAATAAAGTCCTTTTTTAATATAAAAATGGTAGGAAAAATGTACTACAAATGTGCAGTTTTATCGACTGAACACTTCCCTTGGAGAGACCGCAGCTGTTTGAGAGTCCTTGGCGGAGGCATTTCCATGATCGCCTTGATCTTTGACGGATCTATCTCGATACCCCGGTGTCGGACGATGAATCCCAGGAATTTGCCTGAGGAAACTCCGAATGCACACTTGAGAGGGTTCATCTTCAAGTTGTATTGCCGAAGGCGTTGAAATACGGTCTTCAGATGCTCGAGATGTTCCTCGTATGATTTGCTTTTAACCACGAGATCGTCGATATAACATTCGATGATTTCGTGTATAAGGTCGTCAAAGATTTTCGTCATGGCCCTCTGGTAGGTGGCACCGGCGTTCTTTAGACCAAAGGGCATCACCTTGTAACAGAATATTCCCAGAGGAGTCCTGAAGGTGGTGTGCTTCTGATCTTCGAGATGCATCTTTATCTGGTTATACCCCGATGAGCCATCCATGAAGGAGAAAACCTCGTGAGTGGATGTATTGTCTATCATCAGTTTGGTAACTGGCACTGGGAAATCGTCCTTCGGGCAGGCTTTATTGAGATCCCGGAAGTCTACGCATATGCGCACTGTCCCATTTTTCTTCATCACCGGGACGATGTTGGCGATCCATTCAGGGTATTGAACTTCCTGGATGAAGCCAGAGTCGATCAGCTTCTTGACCTCAGATTGATGCTCATCTCAAGCTCGAGCCGCATTCTTCTTGGTGCCTGTTTGACTGGCTTGACGTCCGGGGATATTGCAAATTTATGCACAGCAATTTCTGGATCTAATCCCGGCATTTCGGAATAGTTCCACGCAAAGCAATCTTTATGTTGTAGAAGCACGTCTTTTAACACGGCCACCCTCTCTTCAGATAGCAGCTCGCTGATGAATGTCGGTCGTGGATCATCTAGCGTTCCCAATTCAATTTTCTTGAGGTTATCCGCAGTGGTATGGATTCCATCTTCCAGTTCTTTTGGCGCTGGTGGGAATTCTGAGATTATTTCGTCGCTGCTGTTTTCGAAGCACCAAGGGAGCTCATCTATGTCCTCGGGCTCTTCTTTTAATATTGTAATCATATGACAGGTGCGAATTCGCTTCCAATCCCAATGTGGAACTGGTTCTTCTTTCGTGGCCTTGGGCTCGTGCTTTTGTGGTGGCGTTACCCTCCAGTTGTCGGACAGAGCGAACTTGCCAAGCTGATACTGATCTTCGACCCAATTCTTGAAAGTGAAGCAATCTTCAAGAGGATGCCCTATTACTCGATGGTAAGAGCAATAGTCCAGGTGTGAGACTTCGCCCGCTTGTTCGGGGTGTTTAGACTCCGGCAGTGTAAGCATCTGATGTTTTAGAGCAAGATCAAGTATCTTCTTCGTCTTTTCCCGAGGAAACAAGTACGCTCGACCCATTTTCTTCATAAGGGATAGATCAATAACGCTCGACTCCCGTTTGCGTGGCTTCTTAGCCCTGCTTTGTTGTTGTTGAGCGCCTTTTCGTCCTTTCGACTTATTTCTGCTTTTGCGCCGAGCCTTCTTTATAACAGGTTGACAAAGAGCGGCATTTTCATCTTCCACGGCCTGTTGGAGAAGGCATTGCGTCTTGGCTTTCTCGTAGATGACCATTTCGCGGTTATGATCGTCTCGGACTTTTTGACCCACTTCCCTTATAAGCTTGTCCATTTGTTCTTCGAACGACGGACTGGGCACTTTCGCATCTGGAACTTTCACGGGCTCAGGATTAGTGTCCTCCCATTGAGTATCTGCTTCTTCATCGAAGTCATACATGACGTAACAGCTGTTTAGTAGCTCCCGTTTCTTTGCCCGGATGTATCCGAGTCCTTTCGTCTCCATTCTCCCGTTAGGCAGTTTGCGTTGAGTCCCGGGAACGTTCCAGACTTTATCATAGAACTTGGCTTTTCGAACGGTCTGCTTGAAGGATATCCCCTGGCGTTTCAGCAGCTTTTTCAAACCCTCTGTATAATATCTGGGAAGGCGGATAGGCTGAAGCCTGTCGAGCGTAGGATCTGCGCCATGCCAGAATTCTTTTTCCACCTTGGTTTCTTCAGAGCGGTAGAACAAAATTGCTTTCTCGCCTGGGAGGGACGTAGAATGTTTGTAGCTCTTCTACATTATAAATATTAAGTGCATCCAGTTCCTTATGGTGTTTAAGCGGCACCATGGCGACTTGCAGACTTTGCTCTTCATCAGGGAACATTTGTATTGAAGGTCGAGCAGGGAATACGGCATGGATTTCATCTTCTGAGTCGCTACCGAAGATCAACGTAGGGGCGGACGGCCCTGGCTTGTTGTGTTGGGGCGGACCCGAATACACTATCTCCTCTTCCTCCTCGGTATCACTGCCGAAGACAGGGATGGTAGCGTTAGTTTTATTCTCCGGCTTGTGACACTTCTCCGTATCTTCGAAATCCGGTAAGAAGTATTTGGCATCTTCGTATTTGCGGACTTCGTTCACAGAGAACGGGTTCAGTTCTCCCGTCACGGTATACTCGAAACCATCCTTAAAATACTTCATACACTGATGTTGTGTAGAAGGGATGATGTTGTACTCGTGTAACTATGGTCGGCCGAGCAAAGCGTTGTAGCATGTCTTGGCATCTATGACGTGGAACTTAATGTCCGTGACGAGTAGCCCGAAGCGTAGCGTTAGTATCACAGATCCAAGAGTCTTTGACGATTGGGAGTCGAACCCGGAGATGGTGATCTTGTCACGAGCAAGGTGCTGGACGCTCATGCAGATTTCTTTTAACACGCGCACGTTAAGGAGATTAACTGAGGATCCATTGTCGATCAGGATTTTGCCTATCTTTATATCGTGGCAGTATCCTGAGACATAAAGGGGACGATTATGCTCGCACGTCCCAAGGAGAAGGTCCTCATCGCCGAAAGTGACATCGGCTGTGTGCACTTCCTCCAATTCATCCTTCATCTTTTCCTCGGCCAGGAAGGCTTGGAATTGTTCCGGATCTTGGAGCGCCTTAATCAACGAATCTCTCGCCTCTTTTGATAGCAAAAGAGCGTCAAGAATGCTGAGCTGTGAGGGCAGCTTTCTCAGATGTGCTAAGACGTTGTAATCCACTTTATTCTTCTTCGGCGGGTTGTTGGCGCTTAGCTCTTCCACCACTTGGTCATCTAAGACGATATCTTCAGAGGCCTTTTTTCCCTTTATCTTTTCTGTTCAAGGGTCCGAGGTTCTTTTCAGGCAGCGTCCGATTCCGCAGCCGGATATTTTCGCAGACCTTCAGCTCTTCTTCCTTTCTTGAAGCGGACTCTTTAAAGAGAGGGGCAAGTTCTAGTTCTTCATCAGAATCACTCCCGAACGTAGGCACTTGTGACCCGCCGGTGTTAACCACGCGACAATCGCCGGTAGTTCTTTCAAGCTCTTCGGTCGTATTTCTTTGCTCTCGACGAGTTTTACGCTTTTCCCGCTTAAAGCGTTGTCGATGAGCGACGTATCCTTGCCACCATTTATCGAAAGCTTTACACTCTTGAGTGGGGTGCGAGACCTTCTGATGATATAAACAATAGGAGGGGTGCATTTCTATTTCACCAGTAATTTTTCCTTCAGAGGATGGTAGCTTCATGCCCATTGATATGGCCTTAGCAAACCTTTTCTTTATCCTGAATTGGCTTTTGTCGGTAGCGAAGGTGTTTTGCTCCAGCGGGATCGTCTCAGCTCTTTCATCAAGTCGCTGGCGCTTGGCCCTTTCAAATATAGCCATCTCGCGTTCTCGATCAGCTTTACTTTTCAGTCGAGCTTCGTCAAGGAACGCGTCAATCATTTCAACTGACAGCTCCGGAATTTTTAATTCGATATCTGCCCCCAGCGTTTTAGTGCCAGGAGTCTCCTCATCGTTCGCTATCGCATAGGAGATCATATGACAGCTCGCCACATATTCCTCGGATTCATCCGATGAACTTTCTCCCTCATCTTCTTCTTGAAAGACGTGATTGAGGAACTCTTGGAGCGTAATGGGAGTCCGTGCCTTTTGGTTGTATTCATCCAGCGCGTCAATTTGCTTTTGTAAGTCTGTGCGCTTGTCGCCAGGCTTCACGGGCTTCTTTGACTTCTTTTTCTTCTTCTTCAAGGATTTTGACGGCTGGCTGCAGGTGCTTGAACCACCACTATCGGTCTTTGGAGTCGGACGCGGCTTCAACATCCTTTCAATGGCCTGCGGTTCTAACGGGTTCTTCCACTTGATCGCTGGACATGCCTGAAGATCGTTTAGCATCCTCTTTGTCTTGGCTGATAATACAACCTCCCAAGGAGCTTCTTCAATGACGGAGCATGTTGCCCCCGGCGTATTCGTCCCCTTAGAGGTGTGGGGCTGCGGGGGATTCACCTTCCATTTGTCAGATAACGCGAACTTGCCCTGTCGGTACTGGTTTTGAAGCCAATTCTTGAAAACGTAGCAATCTTCGATCGGATGGCCTAGTACTCGATGATAAGGACAGTAGTTGGGCTCGTTGACGTCACTTGGTTGCAACGGACGTTTTGGATTCGGCAAATTTATGAGTCTGTTGCGCAACGCCAGCTCAAATAACCTCCTCGTTTTATCGCGGGGAAAGGAATAAGGACGTCCCATCCTATCCTCAAGGGATACGTACAGACGCATATTATTTTGACGAGCCACTGGCTTCGGGTCGCTCGGTTGTTGTTGAGCATTAGCGACGACGATCGTTTTTCCCTTCCCTTTGTCATTTCGGGAGTCCGGCCTTGGAAGAGGAGGTTTATGGCCCATCTGATCCATCTGTGCTAGTTTGTCGATCAAGGCTTGGAAGGTAGTCGGCTTGAAAAACATCATAAACTGCGAGATGGTTGCTTGTGGATCGAGGGTTCCCACAAACATACCCACTGCGGGAGCTTCTTCAATGCGTTGCTCGCACTTCGACCATAAATTCCGCCATCGTATAGCGTACTGAACCCACGTCTCGCCGGGTTTTACCCTGGCATTAATCAGGGCCGTCATCGGGGTACGCTCACTGGCACTGGCAAAATGTTGAGTAAACAACAGCTCCATCTCCGCGAAGGTTTTAATAGAGTCATTTGGGAGCTCAGAGTACCACTCGAACGCCGTATCTGATAAGCTTCCGACAAACTGGCAAAGCAAAAGCTTGTTATCACCACCGGTATTGCCGCAGAGTGCCCTAAACTGGGCAACATGTTGATGAGGATTGCCCGTCCCTTTGTAGACATGGAACTTGGGAATCGTATAACCGGGTGGGTACTTGATTTGATCGTACCAACTTGGATATGGCCGCCCCGTTTTTACGACCTGACCGGCCGCTTCGGTCGCGTGATGAACCCGTATTTGCTGGGCGATGTATTCATCCAAATCAGCTTTTGAGATGGTATCCTCTTTAGCTGTAGATAGAGCCGGTGGAGGATTCGACGTCTCTCCCCTATCGTCTTCAAGAATGATCGGGGGATCTTCAGCAGGTGGATCTTGTTGAATCATCATACCCACCATATCCTGGAACAGGAGGGCCATTTTCTTTATGTTGGCTGCCTGCGCCGCAGCTTCTTTATCTTTCTTCTCTAGTACGTGCCGAAGGAATTCGGCGTCCGTTTCTTGTTCTTGACGTTCCTCTGAGGATGTTTCCAGGGTTTCTTTCGGCCCTGTAAGTGCGGCCATAGCGTTCATCATCTCCTGGAGCTTCTGTTGCTGCTCCTGAGCCTTGGTCACTGACCGTGTAAGCGGTCTATGACCCGTGGATGCACGGCTGTCTTCTTTTCCCGATGCCATGTAAACCGTATGAACTGTTATGCCCCCTGACTTGGGGCGTTTAGGTTCACCATTTTTAACTTTTGCCGCTGACGCGGGGGTTTTCTTTGGCCTCCTTCTTTTGTGGGCCGTTGAGGTTGAAGGAACCATTGAAGGGGGCACCCTAGCAGCTGCTGTCCCCTGCTGTTTAATGGGACAGTCCTTGTCTTTTTCCACTTTCGCCTTTTTCTGGTGACGAGAGTGACCTGGGTCAATCACAGAGTCTTGAACCCTCCGCCAAACTTTATAAATTTTTTAAGACAACCATTGAGGGGGCTGTTCTCGTTTCGTTTCTGGAACTCTCTCCGCAGGCGGAGGAGATCTCTTCAATGTAGCGGTTGGAGAGTTTTTCCGTACCCTCCTCGGTAGTTCAAAGCTGTTCCCAGTTGGAACAGCAGCGTTGATTTCCACCGCTGGAGCCGGTGGAGTTATCCCTGAGGGGGAGTTGCCCCCTGCCTTCCTCACTCGTTGCCAATGGCGACGTCGAGCACGACGAGCCGTTGGGACTGGCTCAGAGATAGAGATAGCTTCTTTATGCCCCCTGTCTGAATGAGGCACCGCCAGTGTTAACCTTTTAAAAACTGAGGTCGTTCTTTGCGGGGTAATATCCAATCTGTCAAAGACAGATCCTCGAGCAAGGACAGGAGCAGGAATCGTCAGTCTTGAAAAGACTGACTCTTTGAAAGGGGAAGCTGCCTTGACGACTTCTGAAGCAGCAGCCGTTGCCCTCTTTGGGACAGCTATTTTAGAGTTCTGATTTAGCCTGGTGAAAACAGAGGCTGTTGGTTCGGCAATGGGCGACCCGTTGACAGGGACCGTCGTAGCAGTGAGCCGGTCGAAGACCGACTTTTTGTTCACTTCCGGTGCAGGCATTAGTGCAGAGAAGCTTGTAGGTGGGATCATGGTCCCGAAGAACAGGTCAGTGGTGGCCTGGGTCACCTGGTCTACCGGCAGAGCGAGGGAGGAAGCCGCTTGGGGCCCATATGCTATACCTCCCGGTGAGGTGGAGCGTTCGTTGCAGCGGCATTTCGAGCAGTTGGTGCAATTAAAGGCCATTGAATCTTGAGTTCTACGCCAGGAAAAAGACCAAATCTTAGTAACTTGAAATCCGAAGGCAACCATTAACAAACCGCGATTGGTTCGCGAGGACGACACACGAAGTGTGGAGTGGAAAGAGGAAAAGGTCCCACCGGGCGTGCCAGAATCTGTTCCCCTCCGAAAGACGGCGCACAGGACCGCGAAGTCCTGACGCTGAGATTCGGGGCAGATGCTATTTGGTTTTATCCGTCCACCTCTCCGAAGATGCCAAGTCGATTTATGGCACCGTGTATCGGAGGTTTAGACGGATGCGGCCGATATAGCAGACTTCGTCAGATTCCCCCTCGCTTGAGGGGTTTTTGATTGTGGGGACACTCTTCCCTGCAGACGCAAGCCCCTGCAATTAATTACGCTACCGCATCGCGGTAACAACTTTCTCCTTCTCCAGAATTTCACTTCGTGTCGTGTGTGTTTGTTTTGTTTGTGGTTGCCCGTGGATTGTATACGGAGACTGAGTAATGCCGTCACCCGTAGGACGTGGATTAGTCCAAATCCGTATTTACTTAGATTTGGGTTTGGTATTTTTAGTTTAAGGATGCATTAGTCGCGTTGCGGCTAAGATCAACTTAAACATTCGTTAAGGATACGTTAGTCCTGTTTTAGACTAAGATCAACTTAACGTAGTGATCCATTTAATATACGGCCGTTGGGACTCGTCGCCTCTCTGACATCGTTGAAGGATTACAACGATAGGTGTCAGAGGAGTTCGGAGATGTACCCTCGAACCGAAGTTGATTTAGGGTTTTATAGTCCATTTGAATGTTTAAGGATACGTTAGCCGTGTTTGGGGCTAAGATCAACTTAAACGGGACCGTTTAGATCCGACAAAAGAGCATTTGGAGGCTCTATTGTTCTAGTTTAGGGACGTAGTGGTCCATTTTCCAGTTTAGGGACGTGGTGGTCCACCGCCAGTTTAGGGACGTGGTGGTCCATATTCCAGTTTAGGGACGTGGGGGTCCATGATTAGTTTAAAGACGTCTCGGTCCAACATTAGTTTAAAGACTTCTCGGTCCAACATTAGTTTAAGGACGTCTCGGTCCGATATTAGTTTAAGGACGTCTCGGTCCATATATTGGTATGTGGTTGTCGGGACCCGTCACCTCTCTGACGTCGTTGAAGGATTACAACGACATGTGTCAGAGGAGTTCAGAGATGTACCCTTGAACCCGTAGAGCAATCTTGCTTAGTCAATTTAATTTAAGGACTTATGGCCAAAATTGAGCTAAGTCCAGTTTCAACATTTTTTGTCTTTGGCCTGTGCTAGGGCTTTACCCCTTTTAGTAATGCACTGCATTATTCTTGTTTTGATTGGGCTTTGCCCTTTTATAAATGATGCAGAGCATCTATTTTTTTTGTTTGGGCTTTGCCCCCCCTTTTTTAAAATGCATAGCATTTTTTTATTAGGCCTGTTAGGCCTTTTAATTGGGCTCTGTCCCTTTTCTTTAATAATGCAGAGCATTAAATACTCTGACAGTGCCCCACATGGCTTGTCAGGCGCTTTGCGCTAAGTAATGAGCGCAAACTCATATGGTGGTGACACGTGTCGCGCTGTGGTGAGCGCAAGCGCAATAGCGCAGTGCGCTGCGCTGTTGCGCTGCTGACACGTGGCGCGCTCTGGTGAGTTGCGCCAATTCCAGAGAGCAAAGCTCTATTTCAAGAGCGCGTAGCGCAAGTGGTTCTATGGCTGACACGTGGCGCTCTCTTAAGAGAGCAACAGCGCAGTTTGTAAGTGCAGAGCACTAAGAATCTTTTAGATTCAAGAACAGAAGTGCAAAGCACTATTTAATTTCTTGATCTAAATTAGATCAAAGAAAAATAAATTTTTCTTTTTTTTTTGTTTCAAGAACCAGAGGTTCATAAAAGTGCAAAGCACTATTTTTTATTTTATTGTTTTCTTGTTTTAAAGAACCAGAGGTTCATAAGAAGTGCAAAGCACTGTTTATTATGTATAGATCATTGATCTTGTTTTTAGATCAATGATCTATTAGAAGAAATTTCTTTTATTTCATGAAGGTTCTTTACCTTTTTCTTGAAATTTTATCAGAGTTCTCTCTGTTTGAAGCCCTTGACTTTTTTCAAGAAATGTTGATGCTTTGAATTGAGGCCTAGGGTCCTTTTTATAATGTCCATAAATTAGTTAAATTTGTTAAAGAGATCTTTCTCTGAGTGATTTGGGGAATTTTCCCTACCATTGGACTTCTGCTTTGCAGAAGAAAATCTTCTTGTTTTAACAAGAACAGAAAAGATTTCTTAGAAATTTAATTTTGTTTGGCGCAGACGCCTCAGCACGTGACACGTGTCGTGCAGCGCACAGCACAACGCAACTGTGCTGACACGTGTCGCGCAGCGCAAAGAGCAGCGCAACTGCGCTGACACGTGTCGCGCAGCGCAGTGCTTGCACAGCTGAAGCGTTGCTTCAGTTAAATAGAGCTTTGCTCTGATTGGGCGCACCTTCTTGGGCGCTGCGCTGACGTATCAGCGCCTGACACGTGGCGCGTTGCGCCCGAGATTTGAAGCGTTGCTTCAAAATTTTGAATTTTGAATTTCAACAGAGCTTTGCTCTGATTGGGCGAAACAGGCGCTAAGGTACGGTTTTAGTCGGTGTCCGTTCACTTTGAAAAATGAACCGTCCTTTGGATTCTCCAAATCCACAGCGCCCTGCGGATACACATTCCACACAAAATTCGGCCCTTTCCAGCGAGATCTGAGCTTTCCTGGATGGAAGTGTAGCCGGGTGTCGTAAAGCAGTACCTGTTTACCAGGTACGAAAGTTTTGCACAAAAGGTGTTTATCGTGAAACACCTTCGTTCGGTTCTTAACGACAACCGCGTTATCGTAAGCCTCATCCCTAAGCTCGCTCAATTCGTTCAACTGCAGCTTCCGATGGCTGCCCGCATCTTCGAGAGACAGATTCAGTTCTTTTATCGCTCAAAATGCGCGATGCTCTATTTCGACCGGGAGGTGGCAAGCCTTTCCGTACACAAGCCGATAGGGAGACATACCAAGATCGGTCTTATAAGCCGTTCGAAATGCCCAAAGGGCATCAGCGAGTTTCAACGACCAATCCTTTCGGTTCTTGGAAACCGTCTTCTCCAGTATCTGCTTGATTTGCCGATTTGAAACTTCGGCTTTCCCACAGATTTGGGGGTGGTAGGGCGTAGATAGCTTATGATTAATGGAATATTTCCGCATCAAGGCCTCGAAAGTCTTATTGCAGAAATGAGTTCCATTGTCGCTAATGATCGCTCGGGGGTGCCCAAACCGGGAGAAAATGTTTTCTTTAAGAAACCTAACGACAACCTTATTATCGTTAGTCCGGCTGGGCACAGCCTCGAGCCACTTAGAGACGTAATCAACAGCGAGAAGGATGTACAAGTTCCCGAAAGAGCTGGGAAAGGGCCCCATGAAATCTATCCCCCAAACGTCGAAAATCTCCACAACCAAGATTGGTTGGAGCGGCATCTCGTTCCTCCGGGATATCCGGCCCAAGTGTTGGCACCGGGAGCAAGTCTTGCAATAGTCTTGAGCGTCTTTAAAGAGTTGTGGCCAGTAGAAACCATATTGCAAGATCTTCTCAGCTGTCTTTCTGGGGCCAAAATGCCCGCCACATGCTTGATCGTGGCAAAATGACAGCACACTCTTGAATTCATCGTCAGGGACACACTGACGAATAATCTGGTCGGGACAGTACTTGAACAGATAGGGTTCGTCCCAGTAAAAGTGTTTTACTTAGAATAAGAATCGAAGTCTGTCCTGACTTGACCATTCAGTCGGCAGTAACCCTGTGGCCAAATAGTTCACAATATCTGCGAACCAGGGTTCGCGAGATACTGTCAAGAGTTGTTCATCCGGAAAAACGTCGTTGATCGGAAGTTGAGACGACGGCGAAGAAGGAAGTTGTGAGAGATGGTCGGCGACCACGTTTTCACATCCTCTTTTGTCCTTAATGACAAGGTCAAACTCTTGAAGCAAGAGGATCCAACGTATTAGCCGAGATTTTGCATCTTTCTTCGCAAAAAGATGGCGCAGAGCAAAATGGTCTGTGTAGACAATGACTGGAGAGCCGATGAGGTAGGGCCTGAACTTTTCTAAAGCAAATACAACTGCTAAGAATTCCTTATCAGTTGTTGTATAATTAAGTTGGGCATCGTTCAGGGTTCGGCTAGCATAATAGATTACGTGCGGCATCTTGTTGATGTGCTGTCTAAGGACAGCACCAATGGCAAAGTCGGATGCATCGCACATAATCTCAAATGGGTGCGTCCAGTCAGGTGAAGAAAGAACGGGAGCAGAAGTGAGTGAGCTTTTTAATGACTCGAACGCAGTCACACGGCTCGAGTTGAAGTCGAATGGCGTGTCCTTGGCCAGTAGAAGAGTCAAGGGCCTAGCAATCTTGCTAAAGTCCTTGATGAACCGTCTATAGAAACCGGCATGGCCAAGGAAGGCTCGGATGTCTCTGACGCATCTGGGAGGAGGGAGATTGGAAATGACCTCAATCTTCGCTTTGTCAACCTCTATGCCATTTTGCGAAATGATATGTCCTAAGAAAATACCTTCGCGCACCATGAAGTGGCACTTCTCCCAATTCAAAGTGAGGTTCTTGTCCTTACATCGGGTAAGGACAGCGTCAAGATGCAGCAAACACTCGTTAAAGGAATCGCCGAAGATGGAGAAATCGTCCATGAAGATCTCCAGGAATTTCTCCACCATGTCTGAGAAGATTCCCATCATACACCGCTAGAAGGTAGCGGGCGCATTGCATAACCCAAAGGGCATGCGACGATATGCGAACGTGCCGAAAGGACAAGCGAATGTGGTCTTGTCCTGGTCTTTTTCGGCGATGGGAATCTGATTATAGCCGGAGTAGCCATCAAGAAAGCAGTAGTACTCGTGTCCGGCCAATCGTTCAAGCATTTGGTCAATGAAAGGTAGCGGAAAGTGGTCTTTCCGCGTTGCGGCGTTGAGTTTTCTGTAATCGATGCAGACTCGCCACCCAGTTTGGGTGCGAGTAGGGATTAACTCATTTGCCTCGTTAGTAATGACCGTTATGCCTGATTTCTTGGGGACAACGTGAATGGGGCTAACCCACTGGCTATCAGAGATAGGGTAAATGATACCACTATCCAGACACTTCACGATTTCCTTTTTCACAGCCTCCTTCATGACTGGGTTGAGTTGCCTTTGTGGATCCCTGACTGGTTTGGCATCATCCATCAGATGAATGTGATGTTCAACGATCAGGGGACTAATCCCCTTGATGTCCGCCATGGACCAGCCAAAAGCTTGCCTATTGCTGTGCAAGACCGCAAGAAGGTCTTTCTCTTGCTCTGGAGCTAGAGAAACCGAGATGATAACAGGGAGGGTCTCGTTCTCACCCAAGTAAGCGTACTTAAGGTGAGACGGCAAAGGCTTGAGTTCGAGCATTGGAGGTGAAACGATGGAAGGCAAGATTGGTGAAAAGGTATCGAATTCAAAGGATTCCAGCAAAGGTTCAAAACGAGTGTAAGTGACCGAGTTGGATGGTTCAGGTGACTCATCCGGAAATTCGAAGGATTCAAACTCGGGTGGTGAGGGGCTACGATCGTTCGAGAAAGTAAAACACTCGTAGTCATTATCGGGCGCAGAAACGGCAGCAGGTTCGGAGAGGAACGCACTAGTGGCGTTAAGGTTATCGTGATCGAACAAAAACTCCTCGAATTCACAATCTTCCATTATCCAGATTCACAACTGTAACCGTATATTTCTATGCCATCTCTCCACATCCCTTCATATGTCTTTAGTCATTACCTTCTGCACACCCCTTTAGGCCAAATGGTTTTCTTCCTTCCTACCGGTCGGCACCAGCCTGTGGTTTGGAAGAAGACTATCCAATAAGCGTAACAGGTGTACTGTCCTAATCCTAGGAGCATTTGCAATGCGAGAGAAGGTGAAGATAAAAGACAACCGAATAAACCTTATTCCTATTTCTCCTGAACCAGAATCCATCCCCGAACTGGAACAAGTTCCTTTCGAGTTCTTATATAACCATACGATGGAGTATCCAAATAACCGTGGATCTTCGTAGTGATACGGAGTGTCCTGGAGAAATACAAAGGTGAAGTGGGAGTGGTAATGAAATACTTGGTTTGGTCGTGAATAGCAGTCGCAATTTACTTTGCCGTCCTTCTAATCCCTTTATTTGTCTCAACTTAATACCTTCTGTACACCACACTTAGGCTAATCGGCTTTCTTCATTCCCTACCGTTCGGCACCAGCCTAAGGTTTGGAAGAAGACTATCCAATAGGCGTAACGGGTGTACTATCCCCTAATCCAAGGAGCACTCGCAACCTGAGAGAAGGTAAAAGGAAAAGACAACTGAATAGTCCTATTCGTTTTCTCCAGAACCAGAAACCATCCTCGAATAAATTCCTTCGAGTTCGTATATAACCATACGATGGTTTTATCCAATGGAAGTGGACGTTCGTACTAATACGTGGTGTTCTGGAGAAAAGGGTAAAAGTAGGAGTGGCAATGAGATCTGCAACCCTGACAATCCAAAAGCCAGTCTTATAAGAAGGTTCGGTTAATCTTGGTTACTGAGTCATAGTCAAGAGTCGGGCCATGGTCGCTGCCAAAAAGAGAGATAAAAGAAACACTCAGCGTGCACTCTAACCTAGATCAGAATGATTATCAATTTATCTAATCAGGAAACCTCCCACTATAGCGTCAAATTCTACTCCAAACTTGAAAGAAGAATTAGTCGGGATCACCCGAGGAGTAAACCAACTCATCAGTGGGAATCGGGATCCAACTATCATCGCATGATAACATGACGGAATCCACTCCAGAAGGAATGCGCATGCCTGGCAAGTTTTAGTTTCTTTAGAAACTCCCGATGTGATTTTTACCCCTAGGACCCAAGTGACCTTGACGAATAATCAACAAATCAAAATGTCCTAGTCAAGTTCAACCCGTCATTATCTTGACTGCGTTAAACCCACCCGCACGACCCTTGACGAATAATCAACAAAGTCGTACGACCGTCCTAACCAATCCACATATCCATGCGATAGAAAAGTACAACAGAGCTACCGCACACTACGTCTCGGTGAATAGCAACGACAAACGTAGCGCGAATACTAGGCAATACTAATCTGAAATGACGGAGGGCTACGGCTGGTTTTTGGCGAAAAACCTTTAACGTAATGAACTTGATATCGTTGAAGGAACTGGATAGCTTTTTATAAAAATATAGTGGCGAAAACCTTTGCTAAAGAGGTCACTCCCGGTGAAGGGATCTCGGCTCTTTCCCCGTAGAACGAGGTGCAGGATATTCCAACTGAATACCACAATGCAAAGCAAAAAGCAATCGGCTATAGTGAAGTTATTACCCTAACGCAAACTTTTATCCAAGGGGTCACTCCCGGTGAAGGGATCTCGGCCCTTGCCTCGTCGACTGAGGTGCTGGATATTCATAACCGAATACCACCGTGCAAAACAAAAGAGAACGTCCTTGCAATAACAGCTTTTGAAAAATGTTCCAACAACATCAGAATAGGTTTGTTTAGCTTGCATTGATCTGAATCAACGCAGTCCCATCAATTGATCACACCAATAAAGAACGAAAATAAAGATGTACGTATATGCCATCCGCATTCGCCACTGGGTCCCGTCATCACCCGTTAGGTTACTTAACTAACGACAGAGCGGGGACTGGACTAGCGCGGATGCAAAACATATACAACATCTACTAGTATATATATCAATATATAATATTCGCTCAAGGCGTGATAAAATGCAACATCACAGAAATGTAATAAGCATCACAGAACAATACAGATATCTGGGATCCCCGGGTTTCATAGAGCCGCTACTGAAACCCGACGTTCCGCTGGTCGTGTGGATAGCCTGTGCAATGAAATCCTAGACCTCTACGGGCGCGACAAGTTACCCGCCAAAACCTGAAGCGAGGCAGCCCCCTTCATCAACGTGAATGGACCACCCAGCACTTCACGGAATCCGGTAACTTGAGCACCCCTCCTTGGGTCAACCTGTACCCCCTACGAGTGCGGCGAATATCCCGCCAATTCTAGAGTAAAGACCCCTCCGTCTCAAAGCCATGAGATGCGGGCCCGTTGCCCTCTAGAACCCGGCTACCCGTGTACCCCTTCACGGGGTAATCCTAGTACAGAAAGTAAAATATACAATGGGTACATCGACCTCAGCCCGATCGTGCCCCAAAAGAATAATATACAAACAGGCAGTGACGGCAGTCCACATGTCGGACGCTCGCCCCGCAATATCAAATGTACATAATAAACCAAACTGTACTACCATTGCATCCAGGCTATCCACCACGACAAATCCGCAACATCACGGCACAACACAGAACATCAACGTGAATGTCACGTTCGCAAGTCCGTCTAAAAGAACTATAGCAGTTAGACAGGATTTACCGATCAAATGACATTCACGGTCGCAGATATAATGTAAATACTGTGAACTAACATGTTTAAAAAAATTTCGATCGACTAAATTTACCGAAGTGGGCCCCAAGCACAACTGTAGCACTCAAAGAAAATCTGGGCCCAAACAATACATTCCAAAAACCCCATTTCCCTGTCAGAGAGCCACTGTACAAATTTGGTCCAATGAAGAGCTAGAACGGCGGCTGAACCGCGGCCAAAATGGGGTTTAGGCCGCGGTTCCGCGGCGTTCTTAAGGAATCAGTCCACCAAATTTCTACAGTGCCCCTAAAAAACCCTGCCTGATTTTCTGCAATACACCAAATAATTTTTTGAGCCAAAAAAAATTTGACAGAAAACTGATGCAAGAAAAACGCGGTTTTTGGAATTTTCGTTCGATCGAAATTCTAAACACGTTAGAGCAAGCTAGACTAGGTTAATGGCGTGGCTCTGATACCATTGTTAGACCCCGGCAGCGCCCCGGCCGTCTGTCCGAGGCCAAAATGCGGAAACAAATTTTTTTTCTTAACTTTAAACCGGCGTTACCGCGGACTATAAACCCGGATCGGGCCATTAATCTACTACTAGAAAAGTGAAGAAAGGGTAGAGAGATATACCGAGCGATCCGTGTCCTTCGGTTTTCTCGTCGTTATCCCGATCTCCCCGCGGAATCTCCGGTCTTCATTTCCTCGTCGGAAGGGCACCACATCGCCGGGTTCTTTTACGGGCTCCCACCTCTGGACCGAGGCAACTCGGGCACGAAGTTGGCGAGTCGACGTGTCCAAGAAATGCTGTAGGCTAAGTGTAGTAGGCTATGTCTCAAAGGGTATGAAGTTGCCATGGTTTTTGATGGAGGAATGAGATGCAAGTTTTTGGATGAACAAAGGGATTTTGTGCCAACAAAATGAGAACAATCCCACATCAAATATTTTGGACAGCCCCCTCCCATTGTGGCCGGCCCATGCTTGGTGAAGGGAGAGAGAGAAAAGTCAAGAGGTGGGGAAGCAATAATGCAAGCAAAAAGGAATGATCATCATCATGAAGAAAGTCACCTCAACCATTATGTCAACCCACTCCATCAACCATCATATCTTCAAAAATCAAGCAATGATGAACTAAAGAAGTCAAATGAAGGTAGAATCATCATGAAGCAACAACTTACAAAAACCACCCTCCACTATTCAAATTTGTATGCTTGCAAATAACCCCCTCTCCACCAATTTTCAGCCAAAGAAAGATACAAAGGAAAATGGCCGAAACGGAATGCAAACTGGCAACTCCAAAAATCGATCCCGTAATGAATCACAGGAAAACCCCGCGACTGTATATACATACCTGCATTTGTATTGCGACCGAATACAAATGCAATGAAACAAAATCTACACTGTACAATACTAGGATCCGGCTTAAACCAAAGCCCGCTAGTATTATCCGTCCGATCATGATCCGTGCAATACCGCACGTATATGATCGAACCCTGCCATATCTCCAAACGGCCTCTACAGCGTTTCGCCCGAAACTTGAGAAACGGTCTGTGGGGGACTCTAAAGACTCGTCAACACTTTGGCTGTGGATTTAACCACTAGCACGTCAGAGGTATTAGCCATACATAACGGGCTACCAGGTGTTGACCAAAAGGGACGTCGATGAGCGAACTCATCCTGACACCCTACTGAGCCTGTCAGTGACAATATCCATACAGTCCGGTCCGTTCGTCTATGAGCATCGCATGGCAGGCCTAGGGGGTTGGAAAAGTCAGACCCCAAAAGCGGTACAAGTCGTGTCGGAGTGCAGCCCAGAACACCCTGAGATACTACTGGAATACCTACCAGTAAATCTTCTGCCTCGGCCGAGGGCTTTGTGTAATAGCTCTCCTAGACACAGCGCGACCTCACCCCCAATACCGGGAGAGACGAACCCCTGCAGATCCGCTCACTGCCTCCATGTGGCTCGGGACTGTACCCAACTAAAACCTGTTTGCACGACTCCTTTGAGCCGTGGTAGGGTAGTAATCAAAGTACAGTGGGAACTCACACGAGACAAATGACGATCTCAGGTCGATGAACTAACCTGTACACATGTCACCAGGGAACTGCTATCTGACGTCTGGTATAAGACCAACTAGCATGTTCCCGGCGAGTCCTGTCCGGTGTACTCATAACCCAATGAGCACCTGTATACATCTTAGGTGAACGAACTGACACCAGTGACTTGTGAGACCGGCCACCGCCCCTCGTCGGGGTCTCGACTGTATACACTAGTCTACTCTGGAGTATCGATGCCCTGTCTCGAAAACTCCCACGACTAGGGACCTTTTAAGGATGTGCTTATAGACCCCAGCTCCCACGTATATGATCGCCATCATACTGCTGGCCGTCAAGCAAGAATCCTAAGGGCTCTATCAACGTGCAATAGCGACCTGTAAGGTCACCTTAAACAGTACACGATGATAAAGATAAACCAGATAGCATACCATCATCTTGAGTAAGACTGTTCTAACGGTATTGGTCCTCTCTCAATCATTGCAATCACGTGCCTCTGATCCAATAATTGACTCTGAGGGCACTATCTCCAACACAATGTCTACACATGCGCGGAGTGGTTATTCTTACTTCATTTATTTTACGGATGATTTTTCAAGGTTCGAACATGTCTTCTTAATGAAGCATAAATCTGAAGCTTTTGAAAAATTCCAGGAATACAAGAATGAAGTAGAAAAACAAACAGGCAAAAGTATCAAGACACTGAGATCTGATCGAGGTGGTGAATACTTGAGTGCCGAGTTCCTGGATTACCTAAAAGAGAATGGAATTCTCTCTCAGCTTACTCCTCCATACACTCCACAACATAACGGTGTATCGGAGAGACGGAACCGAACCCTATTGGATATGGTACGTTCCATGATGAGTAACGCTGAGTTACCGCGATCATTCTGGGGATATGCACTAGAATCAGCTGCATATCTTTTGAACCGAGTTCCAACTAAGACTGTGCCTAACACACCATATCAGATGTGGAGTGGGAAGAAATCCTATCTTCAATATCTGAAGATTTGGGGATGTCCAGCTTTTGTCAAAAAGCAGCATGCGGACAAACTCGAGGCACGCTCAGTACAGTGCAAGTTTGTGGGATACCCAAAGAACTCCATGGGGTATCTTTTCTGTTACGCAGAAGAACAAAATGTTTTTGTCTCTCGTAATGCCCACTTTCTGGAACATTAGTTCTTAGAAAAAGAAATAAGTGGGAGCGCAATAGAACTGGAAGAAATTCCAGAAGCACAAACTATCACCGAAAGCTTAGTAGAACCAGAGGGATCGAAAGAACAGGACATTCCTGCGCCGCTCCGCAGAAGTAGTAGGCAGTCTCATCCGTCCGAGAGATACTACGGTTTTCTTATAGACGGGGATAGAGAGGATTGCATCATTGATAATGATGAGCCAACTAGCTTCCAGCAGGCCATTCAGAGCGTTGACTCGGTAAAATGGCTGGATGCAATGCGGACCGAAATGGAGTCCATGTACACCAACAAAGTATGGACTTTGGACGTTGCTCCAGATGGGGTAAAACCCGTAGGATGCAGGTGGATCTTGAAGAGGAAGATTGGTGTAGATGGACAGGTTGAGACCTATAAGGCTAGACTTGTTGCAAAGGGTTTTCGTCAAAGACCTGGTTTGGACTATGACGAAACCTTTTCTCCAGTGGCTATGCTCAAATCCATTCGGATCCTTCTTGCCATTGTTGCCTTCCACGATTATGAGATTTGGCAGATGGATTTAAAGACCGCTTTTCTAAATGGAAATTTAGAGGAGTGTGTCTATATGGACCAGCCAGAGGGTTTCATTCAGAGTGGGAGCAGCGGAAAAGTGTGCAAGTTGCTTAAGTCCATTTATGGACTAAAGCAGGCATCGCGGAGTTAGAACATCTGTTTTGATGAGACGGTCAAAGAATTTGGCTTTATCAAAAATCCAGATGAAACATGCATCTATAGTAAAATTGTAGCACGAACTGTCGTATTCCTCGTTTTATACGTGGACGACATTCTCTTGATAGGAAATGACATTTCTATGCTACAATCTGTCAAAGGGTTCTTGTCACACAGGTTCTCCATGAAAGACCTGGGTGATGCCTCTTACATTCTGGGGATCCGAATCCATCGTGATAGATCCAAGAGGATATTAGGACTTTCACAGTCTAGGTACATCGACACCGTACTGAAAAGATTCAGTATGGAAGATTCCAAGCGCGGTAATCTACCGGCTTGTCACGGGATCACCCTCTCCAAAGAGATGTCTCCCAAGACTGATTTGGAAAGGGATCGCATGCCTATTATACCCTACGCTTCTGCGGTAGGCTTTATAATGTATGCGATGTTGTGTACCAGACCAGATGTAGCTTATGCACTGAGTGTGGTGAGCCGGTATCAGTCAAACCCTGGGGAGAAGCACTGGGTAGCAGTAAAGAACATTCTGAAGTACCTGAGAAGGACTAAGGACATGTTTTTGGTTTACGGCGGAAAAGCCCTCCAAATGGAGGCCTTTGCTGACTCCAGCTTCCAGAGTGACAAGGATGACTCCAAGTCCATGTCGGGTTATGTCTTCACCCTCAATGGAGGGGCGGTGTGTTGGAAGAGTTCCAAACAGGAAACCGTTGCTGACTCGACGATGGAAGCGGGGTATATCGCTGCATCTGATGCCGCAAAAGAAGCCATTTGGATGAGGAAGTTCTTGACTGAACTTCAGGTGGTTCCATCCATTGTTGATCCAATACCTCTGTATTGTGACAACAATGGAGCTATAGCTTTAGCGAAGGAACCCAGGTCCCATCAGAAGTCCAGATACATCTTAAGGCGGTATCACCTGATCAGGGAGATCGTGGATCGCCGGGAGATCGAGGTTCGGAGGGTTGCTATAGAAGATAACACTGTAGATCCATTCACGAAGGCCTTACCCCAGACTCAGTTCGAGCGGTTGATCGAGATGATTGGTCTTCGATACGCCAGTACATGGCCTTAGTGCAAGTGGGAGATTGTTAGTGTATATGCCCTAGAGGCCATTACTGTATCATACTAGTTTGTATATTACTTGATAGAAGCTTGGGATATTCACAGTTGTATAGACAATCTTGCTCGAAATGGTAGTATGCTACTTGGTTTGTTTCTATTTTAATGTGTACATGTGTTTCTTTTAGCATATCGCCTATACACATTAGTGGAGCCCTTAGGATCTTTGCTTGATTACCAGCGTTGTGATGGCAGTCACACTCATGGGGGCTGGGTAATCTACAAGCACATCCTTATACAGGTCCCTAGTCGTAGGACTATCGAGACAGTGCATCGATACTCCGGAGTAGACTAGCGTATGCGCTTCTCATCCCAGCAGGGGAAACGGTCTGTCCCACAGCCGTCAGTACGTCGTACTTGAGATAGTATGCGGGTGGTCGTTAGGTTACGAGTACACCGGACAGGACTCGTCGGGAACTGTTGGTTGGTACTATACGTATCGTCAGTTATCAGTTCCCAGGTGACATGAGTACAGCTTAGTCCGCTGACTTGACACCGTCACTTCGCCTCGAGTGTGTTCCCACTGTACTTTCATTACTACCTTACCACGGCTCAAAGGAGTCGTGCAAACAGGTAGTAGTTGGGTGCAGTCCCGAAGCACTTGGAGGCAGTGACTGTTAGACAGGATTCATCTCTCCCGGTATTGGAGGTTGACATCGCGCTGTGTCTAGGATAGCCATTACACAAAGTCCCTGGCCAGGGCAAGCAAGATAAACTAGTAGGTTTTCCAGTGTTATCTCAGGGTGTTCTGGGCTTCACTCCGACACGACTTGTACTGCTATTAGGGGACTGACGTTTACCGCCCCCTAGGCCCGCCATGCGATGTTCTCTGACGAACAGACCGGACTGTACGGAGACTGTCACATTCAGGCTCAGTAGGAGTTCGGATGGGTTCACCTCATCAGTCTTCTTATCGGCATCTACCTGGGGACCGTTACGTACAGCTAGTACCGCTTGCGGCCTGTGGTTAAACCCACTGCCAGCGTAGTGTCGAGTCTTTAGAGTCCCACACAGAGAGCTATTCGCCTTTGGGCAAAACAGAGTAGAGGTCGTATGGTTTTGCGACAGGGTTCGTTCACATCCGTGCGCTTGTGCACGTTTGGTGCCCGGGCAGTTATTACTAGCGGGCTTTGGTTTAAGCCAGATCCTAGTATACGTTTTGGGATTGGTTTTATCTCGTTTGTATTCGTGTTCCTCGGAACGCGGATGCGGGTGTGTAAGCACGGTTGACTGAGACAGAGGCAGAAGATTCTCGTTAGGGTTGTTGACCGTTGACCTTTTCTAAACCCTAATGAGAATAAGAAATATGATTAATAATAATATTAATTAAGTATTATTATGCCATGGTTGGGTTGAAAGTTTGACTTTGTTGGCTTGTTGACTCTGTTAACCGGTTGACTATTTTGGACTTGTTGACCATCATCATTTCATGGCTATCATTTCATGGCTATGACTTTTGCTTGCTTGCTGTTTACAAAATGCATTAAATGCATGAAATGATAATGCCATTGACATGAACCATCACACATACTTAATTATTATTATTATCATGATTATTTTTGTTTTTGAGAGCATGGTTGTAAAAAGTCTTTCTCATTCTATCGTCCTCACTCTCTCTCATCCAAGCTCTCCCTCTTGCTCTTGCTCATGGCTCTCTTGTCTCATGAGTTGAGAAACATGAGCCATTGAGATAAAACCCTAAAAACACTTCTCTACTCACTTTAGAGTACAAGGTCTAGCAAGCCAAGTATTTTAGTTTCCTCTCGATTGAGGTAGGAGCCAAAGGTAGAAGCTTTTGGGTGGATCCATCTTCGGCAAGAGGAGACGACGAGGTGAGGCCGACCAAACCACTTCAAGGAGCAAGAAGAGAAGGAGTTCAAGACCTAGGTATAACCCCTAACATAGTAGTTAAACTCTAAGTTAGGTTGCTAGATAGTTAGCTTAGCAAAGATCCCGTTTTCTAGTCTATGTTACCCTTCACCAAAAAGAAACGTTTTTCACCGTTTCCGCAACCCCGAAAGAACTGGGACGGGTAATGTGGACTTACAGGAGCCCCCTTCCTGCACGGGAATCCCTTCGGGGGCCTTCGACGGCGGCGCACGAGAAACTGTCCTTTTCCTCTTAGGAATGGGTCAGCCCTCGCCCTTCCTCCCGTCACCGGTCTGGGACTCGGGTAACGACTGACGACTCCGGCCGCCGCCAGAGAAACTCCCAGATGCCGCCGACGAAATGGACGGCCCTGCCGTCGGCGGAGAATCCGACGGAGGGCACAAGTTAGCCGAGGGCTCGGCCACGCCACTAGCTTCCCCCCGGCACGAGCCGCCCGAAAAGTGGAAGCGAACCATGTATCACGAAGGAGGAAGAACGCCGAGCGACAGCGACTCAAGGAAGAAGGGAGATGAAAGGTTGGGGGCCCTGGGGCGGGGCCCGCCCCCGTTTTATCACCGCATCCAACGGCGCCCGTCAACTCCCGCCAAAACGACTCCTCACGCCCAGCGGCTCCGATCGCTCCACGTGTCGGTCCCGCACAGGACTGCATCCAATCGGGCGCTGTAGGCCTGCGTACGTCGTACCGGCCAGTCATCCTTTGACACGTGGACCATTGCTTCAGTTACATAGTGCGCGAACCGGCACACCCTCTTTAAGGTGCGGGGACCTCGCCTTGGTTCGCTAGCAGAAAAGACAACCAATGGACCGAGGGCTCGCCCCGACGAAACCATAGAAGGGATCTCACCTCAGGAGGCCCAACAGTCCACTCCTGAACAAGAGTGGGGGGCTAATGATAATGCTCGATATTGGCGACCTCCAAGATCAGGACACGTGGCAGATGACGTGTTCCAAGACTTAGAAGAAAGGGCCCACAGGGGCCGACCAGGCCACCCTATGCCCGACCTGCAAGCGCGAACTGGCCCACCTCGGGGCCCCCTGCGAATTAGCCTCCTCGGCCGCTCAGCTCGCCCCGAGCTGCCACAAGACCAAGACTCCTTGGCCTCTTCGCTCGCCCCCGAGTCCCCGGCCGAGGCCGCCTTCCTCGGCCCTCCGGTCAACTCCACCACTCACAGGCGTAACCGCCGCTCCGCGAATCTCGCCATGCGCAGATTCTACACCAACAACATCCCACGTTTCACGCTATTACGATCCCCATTAATGGGCGATCCGCTCTCTGCGCGGGCGTGACGTCGGGAGCGTAACTGCTGGCGAGATTCTCGCGCCTGCTGCTGCGTGCCTCCACCGCTATATAAACCTCCATCACAGAGGGGTCAAATAAGCCATTCTTTACACTTACGCCGTTATTCTGCTCGGATCTCATCACTAACTTGAGCGTCGGAGGGTCCTCGGTGGTACCAAACCATCCCGGGACTTCTTTGCAGGTACTCGACGACAGCCTTCTCGTCCCATCTTTTCCTCTCAAAACCCATTGAGGCCCACACGCAACGAAGAATAATCAGTCAAGTTCACATCGAGATCAACGGAAGACAACATCTGACGGAGGCCCGAGAAGGTGCTCCATCAAACACTAACAAAGAAAATTATCTCATTATAGTAACAAACTAAAATTTGAAAAACATCAATGATAATTGCTCAAATCGTTGGCAATCTTTTACATAACTGGAATAATCCTTCAAAATATTTATATTCTAAGAAAAAATTAATTTTGTAAAAAATAATATATTTTTAAATATCTAGGCATACACACGTGCAACGCACGTGTGTAAAGTTGCAGAGAGCAGCCAACACGAGCACGGCACGCCATCAACAATCAACACAAAAAAAATGGCGCACATATCGCAACACACACTAGAGAGAGTGAGTCATTTGCAAAAATCAACATGAGCAGCAGCAGCAGCAGCAGCTTCTTGGCTCCTCGTCTCCACAGCTCAAATCTATACAGCTCTCGAAACCCTAGAAATTCAATCCCCAATACCAATAAAATTCGCTTCCGCAACAAGAAGCAGCTTTTGCCGAGGAGGAGGAGGAACATCACCTGCAACTACTCTACCACCGATGGCAACAGCAATAGACCAAACCCTAGCGATCACTCCGATTCTGGGCTCCAGATCTACTCTCAGATCGAAAGGTGATTCCTTTTTCGTGTAATTTTAGGATCGAGTATTGCGTGCCTCTTGATTTTTGTGGATTTCTTGCACATTTTCCATGTTTAATTAGGGTTTGCAATGGTAGATTTATTAATAAAAATCGAAGAATGGGACTTTATAGGAATTAGTATTCAAAGTTCGGAGTTTTTTTGTTAGAGATTTTTCAAGTTTGAAAATTGTAGCCTTTTTATTAGAAAGTTTTGATTTGGTCATCGCATGTGAGTTTCAATACTTAGTGAGCCAACTTTTAAACAAAACACAGGCAAATTTCAATCATATATAAGAGATCAACAAACCTCTGACACTACTTACAACTTGTACCCAACTCCCCTTGGACATGTCCCAACACCGCCATGATATGTTTGGGACCATGAGAATGAGCTGCATATTTTTTTCTCTCCACACAAACAGGTTGTTTTTAAAGAAAATTTCGGTATTACCGAAGTGTCATATGATGAATTTGTAAGTTTTTTCATGCCAGTATGTTTCTTGCCATTCCATTTCCCAGTTATTTTGGGTTGATGGTTCATTGATAAGGGCGGCCTTCATGAAAGGTAGTGTGAGATGCATATTGAAGAATCTGGAAAGGGGCAAGTGCAAAGTCGTGGATAGAAATAATAGTTAGTATATACGTCATGGCAATCTTCAATACTATGTTCTTCTTTTCTTTCTTTGTGTTACTTTTGGATCCTTTGCTGAACTTTCTAGCAGTCCCCACGACAACATGCTCCCAGTCTTTTGTTTAGTATTTTTACTTTGCTAAGTAATATATATGCCCATTTGTTTCTCGGGATCATATACTCTTTGTGCTGATGAAGGAACCATGTTTATCTCTACAACAACAGATTAATTACTGAAACTGCAAAGCAGTCTCAAATTACCTGGGGAACTTCAGGAGACTGGAGTGAAATTGAGGTTTGTACTCATGCCTCAAATTTATTAAGAGCTTTTTTCATGCACGGATCTCCGCAAACCATCGCTAAAATGTTGGTTATTCCAAACAGCATAAAATGGTTTAAACGAAAATATCGAACGTTGAATCACTGATGAAGATAAGAAAGAAGGGTGTAACCATCCAACTTATTTGATCTATCCAAAATCACAATGTTTACGTTCATTCTGCCACCTATATGCGGATTAGACATCTAGGAGTGCAGTGACTTATAGTAAATTTGACATTTTAATCCATATTTCAATCTTCATTGATTTGACCCAGTGAACACACCTGGCTATAGCGACTACATGCAAACGACTTATGCATTACAATCTTATATGCTAGGGTGCATGGGTGCTCAAACCAAGAAATGTGAAGCCAACCTCAGTAATTCATTTCATTGGTGGTATCTTTGTTGGTGCTGCACCTCAACTTACATATCGCTTTTTTCTGGAGCGACTCTCTGAGAAGTAAGTGGATTTCAATTCAATATTCTAAGTATCTTTGTGATATTCTATATGCATACAGGAATACAATTGATTGAATTTTGAAGGAGTAAGTGGATTTCAATTCAATATTCTAAGTATCTAAAATGTTTACTTAATTTAAAACAAAACCCTCCAAACTTTATGTCTATATGCTTCACTCATAATAGACTATATTTTGGGAGTGCAATGCCACCACCCACACAGTGAAGAAATCCCTTGATTTAATGATTACAGTTTCGTATTTCCCCATTTCAGCGGGACAGGATCTATATGCTTGATCATGACAACTACTACTAGTTTCCAAGTTCGCATACTATTGTGCAGATCTTATGTAATATACAAGTCAATTTTTTTAAAAAATAAATTTTGTGATGCATATCATTTCTCTTTCTGTGAAATTGTGAGAAATTATACTGATCATAATTTAATAACTTAGGGGTACTTTGGTTATTGCGACACCATTCGCCAGCGGGTTTGATCACTTTCTTATAGCAGATGAAGCGCAATTCAAATTTGATAGATGCATCAGGTCTTTACATGACACTGTAAGTATGACATATTATTTTCCTGTTTTATTTAGGACTTCTTCAAAATTAATGACTATTTCGCAGTTATTTTACAGATAAATAACCTTCCAATATTTGGCGTTGGGCATTCCCTAGGATCTGTAATCCACCTTCTAATTGGTATCCACTTGTCATGCAACAAATTCTTATATTTTTTATGTGCTGTTCCAACTGATACAATTGTCTTATAAAACTCCAGGGTCAAGATATGCAGTACAAAGAAATGGAAATGTGTTAATGGCGTTCAACAATAAGGTATTAGATTTTATTTTTTTGTCACACTACCATTTTCTTTTTATAGATTACATAACTTCTCAGTCTGACTAAGCCGTATATGGTGTCACAATCAATGGGTGGGTTGAATTTTTACTGCTTGCTGCCTGTAAAGATTTAATTTTCTCATGCTCCATACAAGACCTAATTGGGATAAGCAGTGTTGTGGTTTCTTCTATCAATATTACAAAATCAGTTAATGTAGCTTTTAGAAATATTGGCATTTTCGTGTGACTTCACTACGTTTTTTGGGGGGGGGGCACAAATTCTGATGAGAAATTTCAACAATTTGTCTTTCACATGTAGTAGTATATCCAATGATTAGACAAGCATGCCATTCATTTTGCAAGTCTAACTATCATAAGGAAAAATACAGTAGGACTATATTTGCATTTTAGTTTTTCTTGTGATACATTTTCTTTATAGACTAATTTTTATCTCACTGCCACTGCAGCATTTTTTGCTCTAGAAATTTCCACGTATAAATTGTAATTATTGTCACAGCTCAAGAGGGAAGAGGGCAATTAATTATAGAGTAGTAATCTTGTGAAGTATTAATGTTTCAAGTTTTATTATCTAATAGTAGTTCAATCACCGGTTAGAAAATACATATGGTTTTCTGTTTGGGACATATTGGCTGGTTAGTTCTTGGTTAGTATCATTTGAAATGTTGTACAAGTAAATCCTTGAACCTAATAATTGTGATGAAATGGTAAGGTTCACTTTTATTTTCTATTGAGGTGCTAATGATAAATATTCACTTGTTTTAGTTGCTTACTTTGAGAGTTCAGCACGCTCTTCCATATATCTTCATTTCGCCATATAAGAAAATCAATTATTGTTCAGCTCGGAGTTCCTATTCTTATGATTTATTAGCTCTAAATATTATTGTTCCTTTGCAGGAGCCGAGCCTAGCTATTCCATTGTTTTCTCCTGTTATAGTACCCGTGGCTCAAAGTTTTGGTCCGCTTCTATCCCGACTCGTATCATCCCCAACAATTCTTCAAGGGGTGAGCATTTGAATGTCCTAATTGGGTATTGCAGGTTCCTCTATGTCTAAGCATTAACATTTGCTAACGAGTTTTATTTCACCGACTTATCAGAAATTAAGTACTTATAATTCTACTTTAGAACCAACCAAATATATTATCTTTCCCCTTCTTCTAGACTTCTCCTCCATCCTAAAAGAATTAGAGGTTGCCAACTAATCATTTAGGATTATGGCAAGCCCGTTTCATGTGATATATTCCTCAACCTAGAAGTTGGCACTAATTAAGAGAGGGTTGATGTCGCTCAACAGCCGAGCCGGTTGTAAAACTTTGTCAAATATTTATGGAGCTTTGCTTCATTGTCGACCTCTTTTTTAATGGGGATGGCAAATCTTTATGGAGCTTTGCTTCATTGTCGACTGCCTTTTTAATGGGGATGGAAAATCTTTATGGAGCTTTGCTTCATTGTCGACCGCCTTTTTAATGGGGAAGGCATGGATTATTATGATATTTAGAAGATACGTGGGGGAAACAGATAGGCGAAGTTATAGAACTAAAGCCATATTTTTTGCTAGAATCAGCTCATGCTTCAAATCCCCCTCCCCCCCCCTCCCCCCAAAAAAGAAGCAAGCATGACGGTTTTCTTTGACGCTGTGTTTAATTCAATTTGTGAAACCATTACTCGATGAATGTGGCATAAAAGTTTATTTGATTTTCCTGTGTGTTAAATGATAAGTGTAAATCAGGTTTCATGGTATGTATATGGCATGAATGGATACCGATTAGATCTGCTGTCTGTGTGGTGGACCACAAAGCAAGGTCATGATGTGGACAGTACCGGATTGGACAGATGGGTGTTATGTGTGGTATTCCACATAGGGAAAAAAATACTTGCTATGATTTGAGATCTGTTTTATTCAGGAGTCTGGTATTGAAGATAATTTTTTTCACACATTTATATGTTCTTCATTTGGTAACTGTATGGCAATTAATGCAAGTCAAATGTCAAATGCCCTGAAGTTAAAAAATCATAAATTGGACTCCTTCCGAGGGTCATAGATCTAGCACAATAGCATATTAATTGATGCATGGATAAGAATATCTTTACTACAATTGTAGTATTAGTAGACCTCAAAAAGTTCAATAGTAACGGAGGTCGTTGACTCAATTAAGGAGGTTATTGATAATTGACTGTTGGGGTCAAAAATTACACCCCGGTTGACCAAGTCAAAATCAAAGTCAACTCCAAGCCAATTGGGCCCATGCCCAAGTCAAGCCCGAACATGAAGCGGCCGACCTCCCCCATGCCGAAGAAAATTATGTAATAAATAAGTTTGATGTAATTTTCATGCATGAATGTAAAATAAATGGGCATAAAACCAAATTTTTGTAAAGCCCATGGCTCATGTACAAAAGAAATGAACACATGAGATATGGGATGGGCAAAAATACCATTTTGTAAAGCCCAAGAGGTTATATGTAAATTTGTAAGCCTATATAAAGCAACATGATAATGAAATGAAAGACATATAATTCATTCTAGGTTTCTGTGCTTCCTTCTCCCTAAGGTTCTAAACCTTCTTCCTCTTTTTTTGAATTAAATCAAGAGTTTAACTCTTCTTTTTCCAAAAAAAAAACAGTTTTCACCATAAAACCCTTGAAAGAGAACTCAGATCTTCCATTAAATCTCCAAAATGGAAGATTTTTAAGTCTCACCCCTTTTCTCTCTCCAAGATCCAGCAAACAGAGAGGACGAAGAAGGAGACCCATTTCTAAAAATCCCACTTTGGGAAGATCCAAGGCTCAAAAGAAAACTCAGGGCTCAAGGGAGAGGAAAGGGGTTCCCTTTCATCATCTTCGAAAATCTCTTGGGAATTTAACTCGGAACACAGAAAAAAAGTCTTTCTTTTTATGAGTTTAACTCCAAAAGTCAATTGGGAGTACAACTCGCAGTATAAGGGCAAAGCCCCTTTTTTCCGCTGGCGTCCAGCGCCTACGCGCCAAGCACGTGAGGCGCTAGCTCCCGGGCCCATGCGCCGGGCACGTGAGGCGCTGGCCCCACGCGTCCTTTGGACGCTATTTTCCCATTTTTTTTTATATATACACACTCCACAAAACTTTCTCCCGTTAGAAAAATTTTTCTAACGGGGTGCTGTCCCGCAGCCCGCAAGGGGGCTGCTAGCCTCCTTGACCCTCAACCCGCTATCCGGGTAGCGGGAACTCCCTAAACTCTGCGAGGCCCCCGATATACCCAAGCCCCTTCAAAACACAACACACGCGCACTGCACATTGAGTTCGCATGACCAGTTTGACCCGTCAATCAAAGGTTCTTTCGCTCCAAAGGCGAAGGGTAATTAACGGTAGGTTAGTCCGTGGCTGTCGGAGATTCGGATCCCCACAATCAATAAACTCCCGTCCACCCTAGGCAGGGGGAATCTGTAGTACGCCTGACAAGCGACGCGTATTCCCATCTCAATGGGATGACGAAAAACACCCTACAGATTCTAGCACGCCTGGTAGAACCTTTTCTCTCCCATATTTCGGGTTAAATGTTCATGCGAACTCAATCAACATACGTATCCATATTAATACTAAAATAATGCTCTTTCATGCAGGATTTCAAGCGATCAAGCCTCAACAATGTCTATAAGGACAAGCTCAGCTTTCGACACAGCTCCTATTTCCTACAGGATGAAGATGGACACCCGGACGATCCTCCCGGCTAAGTCTCGGGCGACAGTGGGAGGAGCCGCCGCTACCATTTGGCTCTATTCTGTTCGTGCCTGCTAACGCCATCCCAGCTCCTCAAGCTCCAGTAACATACAGATGCGCGATCCATACGGTCTACATGGTCGGACCTGGAGAAGAGAATCCTCCTACGCTTCACAGCCATAGTGATGATATGGGTGACGCTGCCCAATATTGGCTCAGTTCAGATAATGATGAGGGCACCGCTCGAGCTGCTAAGCAAAAAGAGCCCATGGTTCTTGGGGAATCAAGCTCAGGCGATGAGGATAGCCCAGTCATCATCCCCAAAACTACAGAACAAGCGTTATTCCAATGGCTTCAAAAGCAGCTTCAGGACAGAGACGAGAAGATGGCCAAAGTCTATTCCAAAGTCGACGAGCTGGCAAACGTAATGGAAGATCTCACGACCCAACGATTGCAATTACAGCAAAATCAAATTTTGGTTCATGAGGGATTGATATCCGGAAGCAGCCAACCGATACTGCCTCCAGCCCAAGAGCGGAACACTTTTGCGAAAAACGGCCGCGATCAGCTTTCAGTCTCTCCGATACGTACACTGAATGGGCTAAGCGGACAACAGGCGAATCAAAGACTGATCGGCCTCAAGGACCATCATCAGTAAAGGCACCTACTCTAATGGAGAGAAAGAAGAAGGTATACTCCTTCAGGAGGGATGAAGTCCACAAAATATTCGTGGACGCCTTGAACAACGGTCTGCAACTGCCTATTCCAAAAAGGCCACATGAAATGAACATGACCGGCAATCCCATATACTGCCCATATCATAGAATGATGAGTTATACCATTGAAGACGGCTATGTTTTCAAAGATTAGGTGGAGAACCAAAACAAACTTAGGAAAGCCTCACAGTCAGATATTCCGACAAGCCACAGAGCTACGGTCATCAACACCGCTCCGCCAAGATCAAAATTCGAGGAGCTGGGATAAGCACACACACGGGATCACCACGTCGTTAAATTGGGAACATTCGACCACCACGTTGTTAAACCGGGAACAATCGATTTCTAATTCGTTAAACTGGGGATGAAAAAATGTGTAAATAAATAAAAAATTAAAAATAAAGCCAAAATGATGGGATAAATCGCAATAAAAATCAGTGAGTAAAATAAAGATGAAAAAAGCAAAAATGATGGTGCAACTCGCAATAAAAATCTGCGAGTAAAATAAAACCGAAATGATGGGGCAACCGTGAATAAATAGCCGAAATGATAGGGCAATCGCGCCCTTCGCGATGAGAAAAGCTAAAATGATAGAACAATCGAGGTAAAAAACCCTTCAAAGGCGAATGATGAGTTGCTACTGGTACCATATTCTAGTGCAGCGATGCAGACGCCGACCAAAATCCAAATCTCCAAATAGCGCATGATGAGTCGCTCCTGGTACCATATTCCAGTGCAACGATGCAGACGCCAACCAAAATTTCAAATCTCTGGATGTCCCAACGACGAATGATGAGTCGCTTCTGGTACCATATTTCAGTGCAGCGATGCAGACGCCAACAAAGTCCTAAAATTTTCCCAGCCCTACGGTTGGTCCCCGAACTGACTACCGCATACAATCCATGGGCTCAAATAATTCTCATCATACCTATGCCCAACCACAATCACCAGTCACGCGGTCGGTCTCCGCCCTTGGAATTATGCTCTATTTGGAAAGATCCACTCATGTGTCCTCACGATACATGAGGAGAACGAACTTACGAGATCCTCACTACTAGTAAGAAAACACCTTCGTGGGATCCTTACGACCCACAAAGGAAAAACACACATGGGAGTCCCAACGACTCCTAAGGAGAAAGTACACCTACGGGATCTTTTCGACTCGTAGGGAGAAAATGCTTTTATGGGACCCTTACAGCTCATAAAATTGAAAAGCCTTAGGGGACGAGGACCTAAGCCCGTCTCCTAAGCCATCGCTCCCCAACGGGTAAAGGCAAATGATGAATTGCTCATGGCACCTGTGCTTCAGTGTTAGTGTTAGCAACGCTGATGCCGATCTCTACCCAAAAATTCCAAACTTCCGATTCAATAGACCTCTAAGTCGTTAAACTGGGAACTGATGACCCCTAAGTTGTTAAACCGGGAACGAGAGAAATCCCTTCATGGCAAATGATGATTCGCCCCTGGTACCACATTCCAGTGTATCGATACTAATGGCAAATCAAAACCAAAACCCTTAAATTCTCTCATGGCAAATGATGATTCGCCCCTGGTACCACATTCCATGTAGCGATACTGATGTCAAATCAAAACCAAAACCCTTAAATTCTCTCATGGCAAATGGTGATTCGCTCCTGATACCACATTCCAGTGTAGTGATGCTGATGCCAAACCAAAACCCAAACCCCCAAATTCTCTTATGTCAAATGATGATTCGCTCCTGGTACCACATTCCAGTGTAGCGATGTTGATGCTAAACAAAAATCCAAATTCCAAATTTCAAATCTCACGCTGCAATGCATCGAATTCAAGGGTCCCGCCAAACAAGGCAGGAATCGGGCAAATCAAACTAAAGTCCCATCCGGAAGCGCTTTCAAGCTCAAAAGTCCCGCCGGACAGATTGGAGCCTCTCCAAAACAAATAAGGCCAACCAATTTCGACAACGACCTCTACATCAAAAACAGTGACACTCCGTGCCGGGGACAAGTCGACCAGCGACATTCTGTGCCGGGGAAAAGTCAAACAGACACTTCGTCTCGGGGATAAGTCAACCAGCGACACTCCGTGCATGGGACAAGTCAACCAGCGGCACTCCGTGCCGGGGACAAGTCAAACAGACACTCCGTGCCGGGGACAAGTCAAACAGTGACACACCGTGTCGGGAAACGTCGACCATAGACACTCCGTGCCGGGAAAACGTCGACCAGCGAAGCTCCGTGCCGGGAAAACGTCGACCAGACGCTCTGTGCCGGGGACAAGTTGACCAGCGACGCTCCGTGCCGGGGAAACGTCGACCAGACGCTCCGTGCCGGGGACAAGTCAACCAGCGATACTCCGTGTCGGGGAAACGTCGACCACAAACACTCCGTGCTGGGGAAACGTCGACCACCGACCGTCTAAGTCACAAAAAGGGCAGCAACGACCTTCCCGTCGGAATTATGCTCCGACTCGGAATCAAGTCAACCAACGACCTCCCCTTCGGAATTATGTTTCGACTCGGAATCAAGTCAACCAACGACCTTCCCATTGAAATTATGCTCCGTCTCGGAATCAAGTCAACCAACGACCTCCCCGTCGGAATTATGTCCCGTCTCGGAATCAAGTCAACCAACAATCTCTGTGTCGGAATCACGTTTCGTCTCAGAATGCATCCTGTGTCGAAATCATACTTCACCTCGGAGTATCTACTTTCCCTGTTGGAATTATGCTTCGTCCGGGAATCAACCTCTACATTGAAACTATATTTCGTTCAGAATACCAAGCTCTGTGGCGGGATCATACTTCGTCCCAGAATGTATCCCGTGTCGAAAACATGTTTCGTCTCGGAGTATCTACTTTCCATGTCGGAATTATGCTTCACCTGAGAATCAACCTCTACATCGAAACTATATTTCGTTCAGAATACCAAGCTCTGCGTCGGTGTAGGGTGTTTTTCGTCACCCCATTGAGATGGGAATACGCGCGCGCTTGTCAAGCGCATTACAGATTCTTCCTAATGATTGTGGGGATCCGAACCTCCGGCAGCCGCTGACTAAGCTGCCGTTAATTACCCCTCGCTTTTGGAGCCAGAGAACCTCCGATTAACGGGTTAAACTGGTCATGCGAACTCAACGTGCCGTGTGCGTGTGTTGTGTTTTAAAAGAGGTTTTGGATATATCAGGGGCCCCACAGAGTTTTTACGGGGGTCCCGCTGCCCGGATAGCAGGCTGGGGGTCAAGGGGCAAGCGGCCCCCTTGCGGGGTGCGGGGCAGCGTCCCGGCCCAATTTTTTTTTGAGAGGGATAACGTTGTAGAGTATGTGTGTGTATATGATATATATAAAATAGAAAAAAGGGAAAAGGCATCCAAAGGATGCGTGGGGGTTTAATGATTGTGGGGATCCGAACCTCCGGCAGCCGCTGACTAAGCTGCCGTTAATTACCCCTCGCTTTTGGAGCCAGAGAACCTCCGATTAACGGGTTAAACTGGTCATGCGAACTCAACGTGCCGTGTGCGTGTGTTGTGTTTTAAAAGAGGTTTTGGATATATCAGGGGCCCCACAGAGTTTTTACGGGGGTCCCGCTGCCCGGATAGCAGGCTGGGGGTCAAGGGGCTAGCAGTCCCCTTGCGGGGTGCGGGGCAGCGTCCCGGCCTAATTTTTTTTTGAGAGGGATAACGTTGTAGAGTATGTGTGTGTATACATATATATAAAATAGAAACAAGGGAAAAGGCATCCAAAGGATGCGTGGGAAAAAGCGCCAGCGCTTTGGGTGCTAACGCTTTGAGCGCAAGATCGCTAGCGCCCCACGTGTCAGCACGTGGGCGCTCGGGCGCTAGCGCTTTGAGCCCAAGGGCGCTAGTGCTTTGAGCGCTAGCGTCCCATGTGTCAGCACGTGGACGCTCGGGCGCTAGCGCCCCACGTGTCAGCACGTGGGCGCTCGGGCGCTAGCGCTTTAGGCGCAAGGGCGCTAGCGCCCCACGTGTCAGCACGTGGGCGTTCGGGCGGCAAAAGGGACTTGGTCCCTGCAATGGGAGTTGTACTCCCAGAAAGGAACGCTTATTATTATTATTATTTTTTTTTTTTGTGTGTGTGTGTATATATATATATATATATAAGGAGTTAAACTCCTAGGATGTTTTGAAGCTGATGAATGGCTTCTCTCCTTGAGCCCTAGTTCTTCCCCAAAGTGGGGTTTCTGGAGATGGGTCTTCTTCTTCCTCCTCTGTTGGCAGGATCTTGAGATCAAGAGATATGAGATTATAAAAATCTCTCCTTTCTGAGATCTGATGGGAGATCTAAGCTCTCCTTTGTGAGTTTTGTGGTGAAAAACTATTTAGTTTTATAAAAGGAAGAGTAAAACTCTTGATTTAATTCAAGAGAAAGAAGAAAGTTTTAGAACCTTGAGGAAGGAGATCACAGATCTTGATTTTTTTTGGAGAGAAAAAGTTGTTGAGATATTTTCATTATCTTGGCCTTTATAGGCTATACACTTTACATATAGCCTCTTGGGCTTTACAAAAATGGCATTTTGCCCATTCCATGGCCCATGTGCCATTTCATTTTGCACATAAGCCATGAGCTTTACAAAAATTTGGCTTTTTGCCCACTCATGCATAAAAAATTACATAAAAATTATTTATTATATGATTTTGTTGTTGGCATGGGGAGGCTTGGCCGCGGGCTCGGCTTTGGCATGTGCCCGCTTGACCTGTGCTTGGGCCCACCTGGCTTGGGGTTGACCTTGACTTTGACTCGGTCAACCGGGGTGCAAATTTTGACCCCAACAGTCGGGATCATGCTTCGTCCCAGAATGTACCCCGTGTCAAAATTATGCTTCGCCTCGGAGTATCTGCCTTCCCTGTTGGAATTATGTTTAGCCTGGGAATCAACCTTTGCATCGGGACTATATTTCTTTCAGAATGTCTGTCTTGCGCCGGAATTAAGCTTCGTACCTGGATACAACTGCCTCGTGTCGATATCATGCTTCCCCTGGAACTCTGTGTCGAAACTATGGTTCGTCGCAGAATATATCCTCCCTTTGGAATCATGCTCCGTTTTTGAATTATGCTCCGATCCTTGGAATTATGCTCCCGGAATGATACTCCGCCCTAGAATGATGTTCCACCTTGAAGTCCAACTACAAGATCCATCAATTTCATGCACACAACTCATATACGCGGTTTGCATTTATTGATGGGGGCACTTTGTTGGGGTCAAAAATTACACCCCGGTTGACCAAGTCAAAATCAAAGTCAACCCCAAGCCAATTGGGCCCAAGCCCAGGCCAAGTGGGCCCATGCCCAAGTCAAGTCCGAACATGAAGCGGCCGGCCTCCCCCATGCCAAGAAGAAAATTATGTAATAAATAAGTTTGATATAATTTTCATGCATGAATATAAAATAAATGGGCATAAAACCAAATTTTTGTAAATCCCATGGCTCATGTGCAAAAGAAATGAGCACATGAGGCATGGGATGAGCAAAAATGCCATTTTGTAAAGCCCAATGGGCTATATGTAAATTTGTAAGCCTATATAAGGTAACATGATAATGAAATGAAAGACATATAATTCATTCCCCTCAAAATCTATGGTTTCTGTGCTTCCTCCTTGTTCTAAACCTTCTTCCCTTTTTTTGAAATAAATCAACAGTTTAACTCTTCTTTTTCCAAAAAGAAACAGTTTTCACCATAAAACCCTTGAAGGGGAACTCAAATCTTCCATTAAATCTCTAAAAGGGGAGATTTTTAAGTCTCATTCCCTTTTTATTTTCCAAGATCTAGCCAACAGAGAGGAGGAAGAAAGAGACCCATCTCCAAAAATCCCACTTTGGGAAGATCCAAGGCTCAAGAGAAAACCCAGGGCTCAAGGGAAAAGAAAGAGGTCCAGAAAATCTCTTGGGAGTTTAACTCCGAACACAGAAAAAAGTCTTCCTTTTTAGGAGTTTAACTCCAAAAGTCAATTGGGAGTACAACTCTCAGTAGGGGCTAAGCCTCCTTTTTCCGCTGGCGTTCAGCGCCCACGCGCAAAGCACGTGAGGCGCTGGCGCCCACGCGTTCTTTGGACGCTATTTTCCCCCTTTCTTTTATATACACACTCCACAACACTTTCCCCCGGTAGAAAAAATTTCTAACGGGGCGTAGCCCCGTACCTTACAAGGGGGCTGCTAGCCCTCTTGTCCCAGCCCGCTATCCGGGTAGCGGGACCCCTGTAAACTCTGCGAGACCCCCGATATACCTAAGACTCTTCAAAACACAACACACGCACACTGCACATTGAGTCCGCATGACCAGTTTGACCCGTCAATCGGAGGTTCCTTCGCTCCAAAAGCGAGGGGTAATTAACGGTAGCTTAGTCCGCGGCTGCCGGAGATTCGAATCCTCACAATCAATAAACTCCCGCATGCCCTAAATAGAGGGAATCTGTAGTACGCCTGACAAGCGACACGTATTCGCATCTCAATGGGGTGATGAAAAATACCCTACATTGACATGGATAGTCCTGATGCTAGAATCGTCAAATTTTGGAAATTACTCTTGTATCTGAGTATGGTTGACTGCATATAGTAGCCCAATAACCCGTGCCCTAAATTCTTTATTGGATAAAAAATATTTCTTTAATTCATGGTGCATGGCTTACATTTCAGCAAAGGAATACCGTTTCTACCTAAAATGCATGGAGTGCATTCTATAATTAGACTTTATCACAAAAAAATTGTTTTACCATTTCAATGACTTTTTAAGTCTTTATAATTTTGATCCAATGGGATAAATATGCTTGCGCTTGTCTTCATATCCAAAAATCATTTGATGGTTTTCTCTTTATAATTTTTAGTTATTTTTTGCAGTGTTATGTTTTTGAAAGCTGATGATGATTAAATTCTAGGCAGAAATGGCCATCAAGCAATTAGAGAATCTTAGTCCTCCAATTATGAGGCAAGTTTTGCCTTTGGTCGAGCAACTTCCTCCATTATATATGGATTTAGTTAATGGAAGAGAAGATTTCACTCCTAAACCAGAGGAGACCCGTCGACTGGTATGTAGCTCTCCTTTTACCTTTTCATTTGAAAATTTAAACTGCTAAGTGCTAGCTTAGTTTATTCGTTGCTTGATGTGCATTTGTACGGTAACCGATGTTTTTCTTCAAGTCAGTACATAGAAAACATCAACATAATTCATCACCATCACCATCTTTCATCTATGCTTTTGTCCATATAACGGGACTTTGAAGTTGTATGAGGTTCCATGGACAATTTGACAAAATTTAACTTCTGGTTATTGTGTTTATGTTAAACCTCCAATAAATTCCTGCATGCAGACACATATCTATACATAAATTTTATGCTTATACTGCCCCAAGGATATGGCAAGCCAGCAGAAGTTTGATGACAGTGGTAGCAGAAATGCTATACTCTTGTGTATGTATTTTATGAAACTTTTTTTGTAGCTGTTCTCCAAGCTAACCATTCTTTTTAGCAAGGTTTAAAATCTCGGTATCGGTGTTGGTATCGGACAACCACTTTTGGGATCCGAATCGGCCATTCGGCAGTATCAGCTGTCTTGGATTGTAATTTTCGGATTTACATGAGAAAAAGATATTTAAGAGTTGGTTTTTAAAAATAAATATTTATAATTACGGTAAACAATTTCACCAATTCTTTAGCGACTAGTGATGTCTAAAATGACCGCTTTAATACTTAAAATAATTATAATCTTTTTATATATTTCTGTAATTCTTGTCGTCAAATAAACCGTAATCCATCAACCTTTTAATAAACCCACTAACCCATTAAACTAGAACCCCATTAATCAAATGCTAAACCCAATGTTACTCGGTATCGAAACCCGGACGGTCATTTTTTGGATCGGAATCGGCTATCTCGGATTAGGACAGGTTAAGATTTCAAACCATGCTTTCTATGACAATTCTTTTGTATTTCGCTTTATCTGTAGTATTTTTATCATATGATTGTTTATTCATGTGTAGAACACCTAACATACGGTTACGCAAAGGGTTTAAACGATATATGTGATCGATAAATGGGATTATACTAAGGTTTTAAGTTAAGGAATAATCAAATGAATGATTATATCATCTCATTTTAACGATTCAGAATGCATATGGTTGTGTCATCCAAGCGGAAGTTACTATAATTCCAATAGGTTGCTCTTTACTGCACAAGGGGTTTTGTTTAAGTTTTAAATTTGGGATGCTTCTGCTGACATAAATGTTATGATCATACATGAGAAGAAAAAACTGGGAATTAAAGGCTTGATGCTCAGTGTACAACGTTCATTTAGATACCTGGATCATTAAATTTGTTGATGTTGCATAATAGTATGGACTTATACACATGCAGAAGTTAAATATATATGCACAAGAACCTGGTTTTATCAGGAGTATATCGGCCATTGGGATCAGTGAGTCTTGGTTTAAAACCTAACATGCAATTATTCTCATGGAACGACTGTAACTAACAACAAAACCCAGTTACTACATGTAAGCTATTTTGCCAAATCCGAGGACTTCAAATAATAGTACATGCATTCTCTTGTATTCTTTCACTGAACTGTAAGTTTCTGCAAATGTGTGTATAATGGACAGTTGATTATGGAACTGAATGCAGTGCTCTTTGTTAGAGTGAATGTTGTCACCCAACGGCTTAAGCTTTTGTGGTTTCAGAGTCAGGCCTGATACTAAAATAGTTAAAGTGGCTTGATCTACACAGTTATCCCACAACCCGACAGCTTAAGCTTTTGGGTAATACAGTTTGCGACTCTCTTTAAGTCTTAAAGCCTTTGTTAATCTGCACCCAAGTTATTTTTCGTCCTCCACCGCCAATTAATTACAGGTGTCAAGGTCAACTACTGGGGGCAATGCCTTCGCCATCTCACCCTCCACTTTGGGAACTAGTACTTTAGATGATACTGATTTTTCCAGCATGGCCTCTGTACAAGCGCTAGAAACTTATTTAATTATTTGTTCCAGCCAATCAGTTTGTCAACCATTAGGGTTAATTAATCCATGGTCCCTTTAAGCACCAATAATAAATTACTAAAAGTTTAAATCTAGAACTTCAAGATTACCAGTTCAATGTTGATATTTGGAATTTACTATGAATTTAACGGACCAACACCAAATTCATTACATCTTGAAATCATAAGGCATCAGAGTGAAAAATGATAAAGGTAATAGTCTTGGCATAATTCCCGCCTGCTAAGCTTTAAGTGGCTATAGATCTGTCACCAGCAGGAAGCAATCCAACTTGTACGGATAATTAAGCCATACAGTTTTAAACGCTTGGCTTGCAGCAGCATTGGATCTGAGAAAATGATGTCATGTAGTAGTTCACTCTTGCAGTCTTGCTTAGAGACCGTCACTGTAAACTTAATGACTTGAAATGACTTTGTCGGGCCTATTTTCTCCTCTTTTTTAGCATTGATGTCACTTATTGAGACATATTTTATAGCTGTATAACATCATATTCATATTATAAATTTTAACTTCTATATTATATGCCTTTTTTGTTTCATTGATCATTAACCAGAGGCATGAATTTCGTTTTAATGACTGAATGATCAGGATGGAACTAACATTTTTAGACATATGTTTAGTATCAATAATCTACAACAGAGAAGAAATTCAAGATTATATTTGATCAATAATGATGATAGAATGACTCCTTATACAAGTTAGAGTATTAGACTATTATCATATCAGTGAAGACATGGATGTGTTGGATGGTGTGTTACACTTGACCTTCTACACATCATGCTTCATCTTAACAATAGAACACTAACTAATCAAAATTTTGTTGGTGAAAATTCAACATACTTCGATCTTTCATCCGTTAGAAACTTAGAAATTTTTAGCAAATAACTAGATTTCTCGACGTATAGATTTAAAAACTCTAGATTGATCGCTTATGCCTTGATACATCAAGATTTAATGCTATTCTTTTCACACCGCTGGCAAATTCAACCATTTCTCCAGCTTGAATCTCGTTCAATCCATAAACACGTGCAATCCCATCTCCAACTGAGACCACTCGACCGATCTCATCCACTTGAAAATTCGTGTAAAAGTTGGTCATACAAAATCAAACAATTGATCAAATATGAACTTGACTTGTCAGACTTCTACCTTATAATTGCGGAAAAATATGGTGACAAGGAAAAGGAAAAAGGCCTTTAATAATTGGATATTAAGTATGTGCATCATGTTTTGGATATTTGATGGGTTACATACATCTAATATGTGCCGGTAAAATGGCCTTTAGACTGCCTATTTGATTAATCATCCTTTTTTTTTATAAAGTTTCAAAACAATGAAATCTAGGATTCAATACGGTTGTATGGTGAGATCGTTTCTCAAGGTCAATACCAAACTTTTTTGAATAGCAAATTAATGAAATGATGTAAAATAATATCGATAAAAAAAGAATCATAAATAAATAAAAAAAAGTAAAGAGAGAAATGAGAAACCTGAAAACCTAGCCGCATTTCCTTTTCCCCTAATGCTAACCCTAAAAGATAATATGCACTTTTATAGACCCCTCATCATTAATTTACAAAATTACCCTTGAGAAACTTCTAGACAATGTGCTACCATTCATGACTTCAAATGTATCCATCCTACTATAAATTTCATTTAACGACCTTAGCAATCAACATACTAATATCGGCCTACAGATAAAAGTCCCAGATCAAGAAGTAATAGGTTTGACCCTCACTTTTTAAGTACTGCTCTATCATTCCAGGATAGTGTACTCCATCCATAGAAGGTGGGTAGTACAATAGCATTCAATTAGAGCTAACGGGACCTTAACCGAATATGAAAACCCATTATTCAAGGTTCCAAAAGTTCCAGATAAGAAATCTTTAATATTTTTATCAATTTCCTTTAGGGGGTTACATCTTTTCTTTTATGATAAATTTTTATATTGGGCATCCATGTGCATTCGGAAAAAGGATATGATTTAGCGTACTAACAAAATTGTTTTGTGTTAATAGTTGATAATTTTGACTTAATTACATTGAAGAACCAAACATTAAAGTCATAGTGGTAGAACCTTGTTCAGAGATGTGTTTTCCAGTAATAAAGTAGTATTTTTCACTCTTCCATTTGTGGCAATTGTAGTGACACCAAGGTTGTAAATCGCGTATGGAGGTTGGGGTTTTTATGGCGAATATCGGATAGCGGCCTTTATGGCAGCCTTTATATAAAAATTGGCTCTACAAGTGTTATGGAATGAAGTTCATTATAGAATTAGATTAAATAACATTTCACATAAGTTTCCATACACATCAATGTTCAAAATAAAAGGAACAAATCACTATCATTATCCAAAACAAAAAAACAAAAGTGCTAACAAACAACCATAAGTTTCATGCATCATAATTCAAAAAACCAAAATGAAACAAGTTTTCAACAAACAATCAAGTATCATAAAAGCAAACTTAATCAACTCCATCAACATCGGAGTCGGAGGTAGAATCATCATTTGCGGGTGTCATGGCGCCGTTATATTACAAATATTGCGGGTAGCGGACACTATGCGGGTAGCGGACACCATGGCGCCCGTTATGGCCTAAGCCGCTATAAAATCATACCGGTGCATCCCGTATAGCGCCCGAGGGTCTAAAACGCTATTGCGGCCGCTATGGCCGTAATTTAAAACATTGAGTGACTTTTTTTTATTAGTTTCTAAATAGTGTTTGAGCCACCAACCGAAGATCATTACATGGCTATAGATATTAAATCGGTAACAAGATGCACAATAAGATGGTCCTTTATGATCACGCATGAAGATGAGAATGGAGCAAAGAAGCAGCATATTGTCAAGAAATACTACGAATAAGACACAGGCTAACTAGAGTTTAAGAGATTGACCATTAGGTCCCACTCAATCGAATACCTTGGCTAGTTATATTATCTTTTTCGGAAAACTTCAAAAGCAATTATTGTATAAACATACTTTATGGTGCTTTTATGCGGTAATCCTAGATTCTCATGAAAAATTACCACATTTGTTTTGGTGTAAGAAGTATCCTCGGGAATATAAGATTACGATAGCTAGTAATAAGATGCTCCCTTTCATAGGAATCATATTCTTCCCAAAATTGGTGTCTACCATATATTATAATGAAATTTTCCCATCATTTGATAAGTCGGTATATTTTAACTTTTTACTATGGCTAAATTGCACAAATGTACCAATCAATTTTCACGTTTTTTACGATTGATACTATGAACTTTAATAATTAGAGATGAGTACCATGAGCTATTTTTTTTGACATAACTACTATACGACGTTAACTTTTGTGCCTTAATGGACAATTATACCCTCGAAATTTTAGGGGTTGAATGAGAACATAAGGGTAAAATGAGGAAAACAAGTCAAGTATTGATAACATGGCAGTTAAATATAACGTTTACAGACGGAAGTTGATGGTATTTAGTTGCAACCGGGTGTGATAGTTCATTGTACTCGTTTGTAATTAAATTAGTTCATGGTATCAATCGCAACAAATGTGAAAGTTGATGGGTACATTTGTGCAATTTAGCCTTTTATTATTAGCTCATTCAGCAGGTTGCTGCCTTAAACCAGTAATAACAATAATAGAAAAAAGTGGTTGAGTGCATTTTAGTAATGGAGGCTAAGCACCTTCATTTGGTACCTGATGATATATAAGGGAGTTCTTTTAGTTATTGGAAAATTCCTTATATTTACCTCTTAGAGGTTGCTGGTTCATAAAATCACAGGGTAGAGTAAGACCACATGCTTTTTTTGTTAGACGTTTGGATCTTGTAGTTATGGATCTCTTGAATATGATGTTTATGTTAGAAAGTTCATTTCTCTGATTCAAAGTGGCGGATGTAGATAGAAATGACTAGTTTAGAGAACCTACAAGTCTGTGTCCATCTTTAAAAAATGTGGCGATTACTTTAGTTACAGGATCTTGTCAACTATCATGTGGGTTCTATTATCTTTCCTAAGTTTCCTTTATTTCATTTTTAAAGAATAAAGTGGTAAGTCCTACCCTTTTCTGGTGGCCAGATATTCCTTTCTCTGTAGGCAACCTTCCCTTAACTTATGACCTTTCTCAACACAAGTATTTTATGAATATGTCAATTTTCTCTTTGGGTCCTAACACCTATTTATAGTACAGTTACGCGTCGTGTCTTAACCATAATTCTTATGTGTTTAATTTAAATAATTTTATTTCCAAAAATAAAATGTCATATATGATAGCTTACCATTAATGACTGACTTTTAGTTTCCAAGAAAGCAAGTATGCATTTGAGGACATGGCTGTAGGTTCTATTATGCGATGGACACTGATACTTATCTATCATGAATTTAGGGGGAACCATTCTTTTTGGCTTCATACGGAGACAAACTTAGGCCTTTTGGAATCTGCTTCACGCTAGACTTGTAGAATGTGTATGGAGGAGATGAGTAATAAATAGTACTGAAAGAGGAAAGAGTAAAGTGTATTATATGTACACTCCATCTGTTCTAGGCTCAGCTGGCTCATTTATGATGCAGATGAACTGCTGAACAGTTTGCAGACAGTGTTCACTTACGAAGATGAGGTTAGCTCTATAAGCCTCGATAAAAGTTGGTAAGAATTCAAAATCAGCAGAACCAAAGTATAGCGAATGCAATATAGCTTACCGAGTGGAAATGAATATGAGATCCCCAAACTAAAATTGATGATGAAGACAGAATCATCTTTTCTTGTCTATCACACTTGATTTAGATGTGGACATGGATAATAGAACTAATGCAAGGTTAATGAGGGGGACAGCTGCATTTAAGGAGTTATTCAATCTCTAGATTCCTCATCGCAGAAATTTGTAATGGTACGATATGACCTGCTACTCTTTTTTCTTTTTGGCTTCAGAAGGTAGTTAAGTTTCAAGTAATAGAAGCGAAACATCGATATTAGAAGGGTGAGGAGCTAATGTATATTATGTATTTCAGGAAATGCACCTATTAGATTAATTTACAGATCGAAATGTTATTGCCATATCTTGGCTTTAAGTCTCCAAATCTCCGATTATGGGCTTTAAGAAATGTTATTGGCACATTAACTGGATTCAAATGGTCGATATAAGATTCAATTGTTGTCTTTTGTGATGAAACAAGAAACTTAAATTACATTATATTTAACATACTTGCAGAAAGTGATTCTAGAAGAATGAGTAGATATGTGAGCCGTGAAGGTTGTCCCAAACACATGCGAATTTAGCTTGTGGAAAAACAGGACTGGCCTTGTTTAGTTTTTAGAGTCATGAAACCATTTACAAGTGATCCAATGTGCGAGGCTTAAAGCAAGTTCTTAATGTTTAAGTTGGAAGGCCACTTGAAAAAAAAAATCTTGCCATTTTCATAGAGACTAGTGGTTTAATACTAGAGTGGGAAGTTAACTTGCTTATTGAGCAGAGTGTGCTTTCTCCAATGACTTGTTATTGAGGGCTTTCAGCAGCGACGGATCCAGGAATTTTAGTCAGAGAGGGCTTAGGTTGCACGGACACTTTCAACGGGTCGCCGTATCCGTGTCCAACACGTATCGGACACCAATACTTGCAAAATACTTGCATGACGTGTATTGGACGCCTTGCATATATGTCATATACATACAATATGTGTTCTATACGTGTCATATACGTATAAACATATTTGTAGTATATTATTAGCGTATAACATGTTAGACTTGTTAGTTTTTCCTTGTTTATGTTGTCATGATAGTTTGATATTTTATTTATCTTTATAAAATTATATATATAGTCGTGTCTCTGTATCCTATATTTTGAAATTTTTCCGTGCCGATGTATCGTATCGTGTAGTATTCGTGTCCCCGTATCTGTGTCCACGCAACCTTGGAGCGGGCACATCGGCAATTATACATAATAATGCTTTGTTAAGATGGTCAACTACATTGTATACTTATGCCATCACAATGTGATACAAGGGTTAAAATTAATATGGAATAGTTTTTTTTATTATATAATTTTACAATATTATATATTTAGACTTCATGACTTGGAGTGCAAGGTTTTATTATTTAAAAATGTCTACCTTTTCTTAACTCTTAAGCTTCTCTTGTTCAAAAAATTCTAAATAAAAACAAAATAAATAATATGTATTGTGGGATTTGAATCCATAACCTCCTATTTTGGAATCAAATGCACTACCATTTGAGCCATGTGCTCTTATAGATTATTTTTAAAATACTAAATATACATAACATATATCCAAAAATTTCGGGCTTCAACCAATACTAAATTCTTTTCTCCGAAATTTGGGAGTCCATTGAATGTGGGTCCGCCCCAGCTTTTGGTGCTGAAGAAATTTGTAGAACTACTGGTCTAAGACTTTTCTCCAATTAGGATTATTTGATTGCACTTGCATATTGGGTCATAGGTGTTTGTTGATAAATATATTAAACCATATTCTGTAGTTAAAGAATGGAAGTAGCATTTTATACTAGGGCTTGTTTGTTTGTATGGAAGTACCGGAAGTAAGCTTATTTCAGATACTTCAGGTGTTTGTTTTGACAGAAGTAGAGTTTGGAAATTACTTCACGATGATGATGATGAAGTGGATTCTATGTGGTATGGTTACTTCTAATATTTTCTTCTGTCATTTTGGTTGGGAAGTCACTATGGAGCACAATGAACAAGAAAATGTATTAAATATTTGATACTTCTTTTTGTTACTTCCATAAATTAATGATATAATACTATTTAAAAATACTTTTTTTTTGTTTTTATTGTAAAAGAAACATAAGAAATTGCTTTATTTTTTCTTCTTCAAAAATCATACAAACAAACACCAGAAGTAAGATTTAGGTCTACTTCCATGGCGACTTTTTTGGAAGCTATTTCAATATTACTTTCGGTACTTCCGAACAACCAAACAGTCCCTTAGCTTAGGCAAGACTGGTACCATTATTGTCAAACTTGAACATTTATGACATGAAAGCGGGTTTGAAATCATACCACAATCTACCGAAGAGACAAACACCATGGGTCCATGGGCTCACATGTTTGGCACTGGTATCTAGGTGTTGTGGGTCCCACCATTTTGTCTCTTGGGTAGATTGTGGTAGGAATTCAAGCTGGTAGGTAAAGTATTACTCAACTCCATATTTTATTTCACAAACGTGAGGAGTTTGCACTGTAATTTAGATTTTTAAGAAAGTGCAAATCCAGTTGGCATCCACAACAGATGTCATAAATGAAGGATATGATTAGGTCAATGAGCTATAAAAAGTTTCACCATTAGTTTCGAGAGAGGGCAGAGAAAACAATAATTTTCCCTTCTAGGGTCTAATCTAGTTATTATAACTAGATCTATAAATTTGCAATCTATTTGAAGCTCCACAGTGATTATATGTTCTAAGGAAATTCAAAACTGGAATAATATATGATTATCTTCAAAATATTCGAGTTCCTTAGTCGCTCTCTGTTTCAGGTAAAATCTTACTATGGTGTTTCAACAAACCTCCTGATTAAGTTTAAGGATGATACGATTGATGAGACTCCAACGTTAACCCAGCTGTTGAGTGTAGACTCTGCCATAAGTTCTTCATTGGATTTGTCAATTCGATCCGTTCCTGGAGATCATGGCCTCCCTCTGCAACAGGTAATTCTGTTGGTCATGGTTTTTATTTTCATAATAAACAATCTGTGATTATTGTAGTGTTTCTGTGGAGCTTCTAAGCCTGGAAATCTCTCTCTCTCTCTCTCTCTCTCTCTCTCTCTCTCTCTCTTCGAGAATCTAAATTGCAGGAAACTTCCTTATGCTATAGCAAGATACCATCATAACTATCAAATAACTGCACCGTATCCCCCAGCTTTAACCGCTGATATTTTTGAGCTGTTATTGCAACCGTTTTCTTCTCGAGTCCGCCCTGTTATTCTGTCACTTTTCACTGACATCACATATTTTATACCTGAATGATGGGTAACTGGTAGGAAAAAAGTTGCAGAGACAGAATAGTTGATATCTGTTGTATTTTGGATGTAAAGTGCACCATAAAATGGTAGAATGGTACTTCTTCGGTTTCTTGTAACTAGTCCTTTTTTCCTTTTGCATATTTCTTAAGAAGAGTACAACTACTCTAATCTAAGATGTCATAATGAGAAATTCTAATTCAACCTTAAGATGTCATAATGAGAAATTCTAATTCAACCCTATGGATAAATTTGGAACTCTATATATAAAGCACATTTGTTTTAGAAGCATGGAGTAAACATGCTTGATATTCTAAAGGGACTAGTAATTTGGGAAATAAAATAAAAATAGATATCCAAAAAGGGGCGCTACTCAAAAGAAATGGAGGGAGTATAATTTAGCGTTATATTTACTTTCCAGCATTGTTCCATAAGAGATGCATCCAAAATTCTGTATCCAAAACTTTCACACCTATTAACATTGCTGATGTCTTAACTCTTTGTAGGTCTTGCCAGATGTTCCACCGGCAATGGTAGATGCCGTAAACCAAGGAGGCGAACTTCTGACGAACTTGACCATTGGGACTCCATTGGAAACAGTAGCTAAAGAAGCAAGAAGCACATTTAACGTAGATGCTGGAATTATTCGAGCTCAAAATTCAAAAAATGTCGATTTGCTTGGCGATGTAATTGCTACATGGATGCTTTCAAATTCCAAACCGAGACCTCGATGATTGCAAGGTATGATATAAGGATGATTCGAGGAGAATCAATGTTCAAAACCGTAACGCATCTGGTGCAGATTTACAGCTATTGTGTGTACAGTTTGTACATCATGTGATTTGTATATAATTACAAGGATCAAGAAAAGACAAATGTTTGGATGTAAAGACAAAATATGATATGAGATTTGAATTATTTATGCATATATGAATGCACATTTTGCACATAATTCCCCAATGAATTTTCGACATACAAATGTTTCTCGATGAGATGGCATCATATTTACACAACGCCCTGAAGTTTATACGGCAACGTTGAAAATTCTTTTTCTCAGGTAAGCATATTTTGGTTTTGTTATGGTGACCAAATGCTACCCCATCTGCTTATGGTGAATAGACATTGCAAACTTTTGTGCTTTTTGCAGTTCTCAATTAATAATTTTGATGAAACCTGTAAACATTTACGGTTATAATCTCAACCAAGTTCATTTCTAATTATCCATCTCTGCATCCCAATTAATAAATGTTGACGAAGCCTTTAAGGGGTGGTTGATTCTGCAAGTCTCAATTAATAATCTATAATGGCAAGAGCATTTGAGATTACTCGATGGCACCTGATAATATTAAAGAGATGTCTCTTAATCGGGCCCCACCAAACTTAGGGGCTTCTTGATGCTGGGACAATTTAAAGATAATTATTTGCTTTTGCTTGTGCAATATAAGAAATTCAAACATCTTCAATAATAAAGACTCGTCCTTGTGTGATATTTTGCTAAATATGGTTTCCCTTCTAGTTGTGGGTAACAATAGCTATTAACAAAATGAAAGAGAAGCCGAGGACAACACGAAACTACTGCAATTAACAATATGAGTTTTGGAAGCCTTGATATTGTTTTTTTTTCCTTTCTCCACCAAGATAATTTATCTCATGTAATTAATTTTTTAATTATTTATATACTATTGACGCGATTGGCTCAACTTTTTATTTTAAAAAAAACCAAAAAACTCGAAAGTATCCTAGACATAATATTAGAATAAAAGGAATGCCAAAAGGAGCCTAATCCAGGCCACTGTGCGCTCCAAGGCTTTCGCTGCAATTAACCTCCTGGGGCCTGCAGCGGCTTGAGTAAGGCCACTGCAGGTCCCTCTTCCCCTAGGGCATGCTTGGTGATTCGAAAGTAGCAAAGAAGTAAGAAAGTAATCCCACTTTCTCAACAAAACCTTAGAAGTGACAAGAAAACGTGCAAGAGAGCAAAGAAAACAATATTTTATTCTATTCTTTCAAATTTTAAAATTTCTCACAAAGAAAGTATGCATCTTTCTTACTTTTCTCTATTTCAACCAAACAAACCAAATTTACTTTCCATTACTACATAAGCTTCTACATAAACTCCAACTCAACTCCAACTCAGCTTACTCAGCTTCTTTCGCACTTTAATTTTTTGCAAAACAAACAAAATTTCCTTCAACATGCCCTAAAAAGCATAAGTTTACAACTTTGAGACACAATTAATTTATCATATGACTGCAGTTTAGACTGTGAACAACCCTATCAACAAACAGTTGTTTCCAGGCAGCGAGTCCCAGAAGCTGTAAAATCTAATCACAATGATGGTGACAGGGTGATTGTTAAAGTATTACCAAAAAGAAAAGAAAAGGGAGGAGGATATAGCACAACCGTAACCTACTAGAGATCTCCCAAGTAATTATTAAATAACATAACAGTATAATCTAATCAATTTAAAGGATATTTGTTTTTCCTTGAGCTAATTTCCATCACTGATTACATTTATGCATCAAAAGTTGACAGTGATGGTACTCCATACATCTCTGTTGACATAATGTAACATTTTGATTATTGTGGGAGAAAGTTGTATGTAATTCTTCTTTGCAGCTCTGATTATATTATACATGATAATGAGAATCTTGCGCCGTTTTTTTGACTCCGATTACAGACGATGAAACCGTCACCTGCTTCCCCTTGACGCAGCGGAGGGCAGCTGTTGAACAGCGGCAAGTGGATTGACCTGGACTGAGAAGGCGAGCTGCCATGCATCGATCAGAGCTCTTCTTACGGCTGAGGCTTGTATTGCAACAAATCTGTAAATCATGATCAAATTTCAGTAATGATACAAGGACCTAAGGATCTATGAGCTTCCATTTCATGTTAGGAACATCGCAGCAGTAAAAATGTTGCAATATTAGTTGTTGCAAGTTAACAGTCTCAAATCACTTGCTAATTGTTATCAACTTTTGTTGTAGGATTTACAAATCCAAACTACATTTTCTGTTTGGCTAATAAATTACAAGTCGAAATGCACCGTTTTTTTTCCTTCCAGATTTATAATGAAAGTAATGATGGTTGATGTGGCACCCCCCTCATAGTTGTCATAATCATATATCCAAAAGATGTAGCATTTTATACGATCAAATCCATCTGGTATGCAGCTTCATTTTCAAATCCATCTTAAGGAAAAATCATAGTTGGAAAATTATGGTTAATGATTGGAAATTATGGTTATTGATGCAATTATTGGTTAATGCTTGGAAAATTATGTTTATTGATGTAATTATTGGTTTTTGCAGCACATTATGCTATGCTCCAGGTAGCCAAGCCAATGCAAGACGACATCAAAGAAAAGTATAATAATTATATTATTTTTTGACTGTGTCTAATTGTGTTAGTCATAGCATCAGGTAACCTACAATAATAAGACAACCTTCAGCCCAATAGTTATAGATTTCAAAGACACTGCAAGAAATAGAACATTTAATTAAGAAAATGAGCAGAGGCCTCAATTATTCTCCTGTTCGTTTAAACAAACACAGAAAAAACACGATAAAAATATTCCAAAAAATCACTGGGTTCAGTTTGTTCCCTGATCATGATTTTCCAAATATTCCAATATACCTATTTGTAGACAATGTAAAAAGAAATTGAAGATTAAGATTTTAATTTTTTTTTTAAAAACAAACAAAATGAAAAGAAAAGGATTAACCAGACTTCTTCACATGAAACCACAAGAATTAAAAACATATAGATATGAGGCAGTAAACATAAACAAAAAAGAAGGATGCTACTATGAGTACTATCATAATGACATTAATAAGTAAGATAATTGATGGTATAAAAACAAGAAGAAAAAACGGAAAAGTGCATCCTTTTGTTTCTTTCAAATAATGGGATCCATAGTATTTATCATCATTTGAAGAATTATGCAGAAATTCAATTTGTAAGATGAAAATGCTTTTTCATATAATCCCTAACAAATATAAGTGGCTAAACTTAATATAGAAAATTAAAATACAATAACACTACGGAACTTTTTCTCAATAACCCATTGAGTATTTCTAGATAACGTACTTATAAAGTCCTGAATTTTATTTTTGATATTTTGGTGCACCCCTTCTGCGAATTGAACCGATGACCTCACTTTGGAGAGGAAATTCTTACCCATGAGCTAGGCCCAATTGGTAAGTCCTGAAACATGTTGACAACGCTATATTTCACTAACTACCATGATCCTTTACTACATTAAACTTCCTGGAGTATCTGTACCTACTGTAAATAACCATGAGTGTACCACCATGAAGGTTCCCATTTGAATTGTAACCATTATGGTGTTAACCGTGGTAACCCTTCTTTGCTTTTCCTTGTTATATAGAGTGCCACTGAATGACAAACGTGCAAAGTACTTATTGATGCCACTTTCTATCATTCAGGTACATACCACCTGGTATGCTCAGAGTCACAGACAACAAACCATCAAATGTTGCTTTGCTGCAAATCAGAAAAATTCACGCTGGTTTACTGCGGTTAAGAATTTGATTGTAGCTTAGTGTGAATATGGCAAAAGTTTGTGGTATTAAGCTCAAATACCATTATATTATAATCTTAAAAAGGCGAGCAGCATCACCCTCTCACCTAACATCCAATGTTCTTTCTATCTACGTGATATTTAATTTCTTTCGAAATATTGTTCAATATTTTCTGCAGCATTCCACATTCCAAACGTATTGTAGCAATGTTCCTAATTGTAAAAAAAAAACAAAAAACAACAAAAGAAAAGCAGATCTGAGAAAATATACACATACATATATACATACAAAAAACGAAAAGAAAAGCAAATCTGAGAAAATATGCACATACATATATACATGCTTGTGTTTTTTGCACGTGCGATGCACGTAATGTATAGTTCATATAATATTGTTTAAATAAATATTATATCATTTAAATATTTAGGTTTCAAAATAAAGTTTTAAAGATACCTCAACAAATTGAAAAAGGTTGGCATGAATATCGGTGCCTAGATTTTTTTTGTTGCGGGCGTGGGGGGGACTTCGAAACTTGAGTTTAATTAAAAATATTTAAATATGTTGATGATGTGGATGACCTCATATGGGGAAGTTGGGAGGTTTTTTTTTCTCATTTTAAAAGTTTTTTTAGGAAAAGGAAAGACCATTAATTGATGACCTTTAGCTACACCCTTGGGAGTTTGAGCATTATAATAGTAGGGGATGTATGTGTGTGCGTGCATATGTATATACATGTGCGTGTTGTGCGTGCACGCTGTGTGTATGAGAAAACGGAACCTCAGATGCCACGGAATGGAAGTTCCTCCTATGGCGTCGAAAAAGTCAACCCACCATTTTTTTTTACGATTCGGCATCCACCATCCTAAGATACACCAAATTTCATGTGATTCTACGTTTTCACGGTTGGTTTTGTAGGTGCAAAATTAACGGTATTTCGATAATAGAACATTCTTACAATTATTTTACATAAAAAAAATCAACGGTGGTATACACACACAAAAAGGGTATACACACACAAAAGGAAACAGTATACCAACTAGTACCTGATATTAAACCGTCAGCTAGAGCATACAGATGGCCTAATCCGATTGTCGATTTGACAATCCTCTCCTTCCACCTTGTTCTACACATGAGGTGATATATGTCTAAATAAATTGTAGATTGATTTGAACCAATCCCAGTCAATCATTTAAAATGGATGCTTTTAAACACCATAAAAATGTCATACATAAGGAAAACTTGATTGAATACATGGAAGGTGTCAAATCAATCAAAATTTCGCACATTTATCACTTCGTGTAGAACAAGGTGGACGGAGCATATCATCAATCCGACCATCTTAAACACTAGCCGACGGTTTAATATCAGCCACTAGCTCTCTCTCTCTCTCTCTCTCTCTCCCTCCCTCTCTCCCCACACACGCGCGAGCGCACACAAACGAGAAGTAAAGGGACACAGTGAGCAAGGGCATGAAAGGCAAGGGCATTAGTATGACAAACAAAAGCAATCTATGATTGTGGATTCTAGAAGGATGTATTATTTAGAATCCGATACGAGGTGTTGGACACAGGTTCAACCAAATCTAAGCAATGAATCCACATTTGTGCAACTGTTTTCTCATGCTTCATGTATTTGCCACATGCAATTGTGTTCGTTTTGTGTTTGCATGCTTACAAATTTGTATATTGTGTACTTTAGTCACTAAAGGCCTAATAAGGGGCAGCTCACGCACT